>OX336389.2:984906222-985646955 GCA_946902985.2 Meconema thalassinum | reverse complement strand
ATATAAAATCACTAACCTATTCAAAAAGCAAGGCATAAAGATAGCTTTCACGACGAAAAACACAACCGCTAGGCACCTCCTAATAGTAATCTAAATAAACGTGACCCGTATTCAAGGTCAGGGGTATATTCTATAACGTGCCAAGACACCGATTGTCAAGCTAATTACATCGGGCAGAGTGGAAGGCGAGTAGACACACGTTATAATGAACATAGGAATGCGATAAGATACGGAACACATTCAGCCGTGTGCGAACATATGTGTGACGCAGGGCACAGCTTTACCAACATAGAGTCGGACCTTAAAATAATCCATCACGAATCGAAAGGCAGAGCTCTTGACATAAAGGAAGCAATCGAGATACACCTAGCCAAACGAAACAATCCCAACAATCTAAATGAACACACGTTCATGGAGAGCTCACCCCTCTTCACGCTACTAAAAAACACACCCTGTCGGAAACAAAACACAATTTAGCGACACAGCCAAGCTAGATAAAAAAGGGGGGAAATTAGGGGGTTTTTAATAGGTAAATGTTATCTGGATCAGGTGTACGATGTACTTTTCTTCTGCAATAAACCAAGGCCCATATTCGCGGCAGTATTAAAGGTGCCGGGACGTCCTCATAAGACCGTCAACGCTTAGTTCGAATGGGTTATGCTCCACGCGTGGCGAGGGCTAATCCACGGTCTTTAATAGTTGCAGACCCACCTCATTCAATAACATACATCTTATCTAGGTTGGCAACACCTCACATAAACACATCGCGATCACTCCCCACAGCATGTACGGGTAGGGGGGAGAAGGGAGGGAAAAACCAGTCGTTAAGATAATCACCGCAGTCGACCGCACAGTGAGTTCTAGTAAACACGAAAACTGCGAGCAGCTGTAGTACGGAAGACAATCAGATAAGTAGTTAGCCTAAAATTTTATAGTTTAACCATAGTTTACAACCATATAATCTCTCTAAAGTACAATCTCCGGATAGCTATCACCATTTAGCATTTCACCTAACATATATACTGGATTTAGCATACACTGACAGTTGCAGTACCAATACTGCAACTAAATAATTGTACATATTGTAAATATTTTCACCTGTATTTCAAACATAGATTTTATAGCCTAAGTGTAATGGATCTGATGATGATCGCTTGACGATCGAAACTGGTCATCCTAGTGTTTTATTAATCTCATGTAATTTATTTCAGGATTAGGGCATAACCCATCTCTTTTGGGTACATTCGTGTTGACCGACTGAAAAGCACTAAACACTTGTTTACTAAGGCAACACTGAAAATATGGCTTCAAACACCACAATGTTCACGGCTAGTCAGGCAAATCGTGAAGCCAAGAAATTCAAATCACTCAGGCTTAAACTCATGAATTTAGACAAGTCAATTTGGTTCAACAAAAAATGTATAGAACTAAACCTCACACCTAAATACGTACCAATTAAAACCGTACCGAACACACCAGCCTCGATCATTTCAAATAAACAAGCCAAAGCGCTTTGGATAAAAAACGAATTAAGATTTGCATACATAAGAAAGCAAAAAATTAACCAACTATTATACGACATTCAATTGCAACTAAGTAATTTCTGGCACGCAGCCCAATGGGACAGCTTCACCGAGCACCTACATGACACCATCAAAATCAGAGCAACGAGGAAGCATGAAACGCTAGAAAATAAATTAAGAAAACTAGGAGAAACACAGAACCATCAATCTAACGAACAACACACGAATAACAATGAATTCAATTTCCACAGCAGAGTAAACAACAGAACAAACGTAACCTTTTCTCTAGGTGAAATGAATATGTTAGACAAAGGTTTGAAATACAACTGCACAGACGCACCCACGAACCACAATATAAAACAGTTGATCACAGATATTGAGATAGCCAGTCACAAGCTCCCAGCAGAAGACAGGGAATTAACCAAAAATCTCGCCACCAACGAAGCCAAAAAAATCCTCAAACGAGAGGGCGACAGCAATAACATTCAAAACAACAAACAACTCAAAGAAACAAAGTCGTTGAAACAAAAAATAAAAGAACATGACTTAATCATCACAAAAGCAGATAAGGGAAACACTACAGTAATTTTGAACAAAACAGAATACATTGAAAAAACAGTCGAATTCCTAAACAACAACGAAATCAAGGAATTAACGAAAGACCCCACCAACAAATTCCAAAAACAAATAAAAAGTGCGCTAAAAGAAACAGAATACATACTGACCAAAGCCGAAAAATCAAAACTAATAAACATGAACCCGAAAATACCGTCATTGAGGGGACAACCAAAAATACACAAAAAGGAATGCCCAATGAGACCAATAGTCAATTGTAGGAATGCCCCTAATTACAAAATCAGCAAAGAGTTACTAAAAATCTTAAAATGCCGTATTTCCAACGACAAAAACAACTCTGTAAAGAACACAACAGAACTAGTAACAGCATTGAACACCCTACAAATGAAACCTAGCTTCAGGCTAGTATCCTTCGACGTAACTAACATGTACACCAATATTCCGATTATTGAAGCAATCAACACTATCGAAAACAACTTAAAATCCAACAATTCGGTAAAAGAAATTGAAGAGATTGTGAGATTACTGAGGGTCGTTCTCAACCAAAACGTGTTTCAATTCGACAATAAAATATACACACAGAGAGAAGGCCTAGCAATGGGATCGCCACTAAGTGGGTTAATCGCTGACATCTTCATCAATGCACTAGAAAATGCGTTCTTAGAAAAGACTTCAACAAAGGGAATAGTAATATGGAAAAGATACGTAGATGATGTAATTTGCATCTACGATACTGAACTAACAAGCGAAGAAACAATTCTCCAATCCATTAATAGCCTTCACCACTCTATCAAATTCACTAAGGAATCCGAAATAGACCGGAAAATAAATTATCTCGATATAACTATTGAACGTAAAGACAACGACCTTTCATATTCCATATTCCGGAAAGCAACACAAACCTCGCATGCAATCGACAATCAGTCTAATCACCCCAGTACGCACAAACTAGCGGGTTTCAACTCAATGGTGCACAGGGCTTTAAACATACCCATGTCAAAAGACAACTATAATAAGGAAATAAGAACAATTATGCAAATAGCTAAGGAAAACAACTTCTCGCCAAGCAAAATAAACCAAATTATAGCCAAACATAAAAATAAAGATAAAACGATTCCCAAACCGGACAGTAATGAGAAAAAATTTGCGCGTTTCAACTATGTGAATGCGAATACATATAAAATCACTAACCTATTCAAAAAGCAAGGCATAAAGATAGCTTTCACGACGAAAAACACAACCGCTAGGCACCTCCTAAATAGTAATCTAAATAAACGTGACCCGTATTCAAGGTCAGGGGTATATTCTATAACGTGCCAAGACACCGATTGGCAAGCTAATTACATCGGGCAGAGTGGAAGGCGAGTAGACACACGTTATAATGAACATAGGAATGCGATAAAATACGGAACACATTCAGCCGTGTGCGAACATATGTGTGACGCAGGGCACAGCTTTACCAACATAGAGTCGGACCTTAAAATAATCCATCACGAATCGAAAGGCAGAGCTCTTGACATAAAGGAAGCAATCGAGATACACCTAGCCAAACGAAACAATCCCAACAATCTAAATGAACACACGTTCATGGAGAGCTCACCCCTCTTCACGCTACTAAAAAACACACCCTGTCGGAAACAAAACACAATTTAGCGACACAGCCAAGCTAGATAAAAAAGGGGGGAAATTAGGGGGTTTTTAATAGGTAAATGTTATCTGGATCAGGTGTACGATGTACTTTTCTTCGGCAATAAACCAAGGCCCATATTCGCGGCAGTATTAAAGGTGCCGGGACGTCCTCATAAGACCGTCAACGCTTAGTTCGAATGGGTTATGCTCCACGCGTGGCGAGGGCTAATCCACGGTCTTTAATAGTTGCAGACCCACCTCATTCAATAACATACATCTTATCTAGGTTGGCAACACCTCACATAAACACATCGCGATCACTCCCCACAGCACGTAGGGGAAGGGGGGAGAAGGGAGGGAAAAACCAGTCGTTAAGATAATCACCGCAGTCGACCGCACAGTGAGTTCTAGTAAACACGAAAACTGCGAGCAGCTGTAGTACGGAAGACAATCAGATAAGTAGTTAGCCTAAAATTTTATAGTTTAACCATAGTTTACAACCATATAATCTCTCTAAAGTACAATCTCCGGATAGCTATCACCATTTAGCATTTCACCTAACATATATACTGGATTTAGCATACACTGACAGTTGCAGTACCAATACTGCAACTAAATAATTGTACATATTGTAAATATTTTCACCTGTATTTCAAACATAGATTTTATAGCCTAAGTGTAATGGATCTGATGATGATCGCTTGACGATCGAAACTGGTCATCCTAGTGTTTTATTAATCTCATGTAATTTATTTCAGGATTAGGGCATAACCCATCTCTTTTGGGTACATTCGTGTTGACCGACTGAAAAGCACTAAACACTTGTTTACTAAGGCAACACTGAAAATATGGCTTCAAACACCACAATGTTATCTCTGCGATATTGAAGATCCACCCTCGACACTTGACCTCGGACACCCGATTTCGCGTGTAATCTCCGAAATGCTATGACCCATGCGCCGTGGGCCGATGATCATCCCACGTTCAAAGTCGGTTCACTCGCGACGTGTTGCCAATTTCACTACACTCGTGTCTGTGACAGACTGCTCTGCTCCACCGCAGCTAGCCGCAACGCTCAGGAGTTATACATGGCACATTTTCTCATGGGACTACCCTTCCCGTGACTTTTACCCACTGAGTGTATGTTAGAATGATTTCGTTCTCCTTATTGAATATTCTATTGTCCTGTCTTTTCTGACTTTTTCAGTAGGTCACCTTGCAGTGCCTTGTTGTTCTGGCATGGATTAATCTAGTTGATGCCAGTCTCATTATCAAATCTTACTCTACAGCAAAGGTGGCCAAACTGCACGCCGGGTGCGCTGGAAAAGCCAGCGTGCTTCTGGCACGTACAGCCTTGCAGCGATAGTGGAGAAAGACTATATGTCTGTCTCTCTCTCACTCGCTTTCCCGTCTCACTCCCACTCGTACTGCCTTCAGCTCATCACTGTGTCGAACGTCAAACGGTCGCTCATCGGTGTCCCTTATTTTGCTAGCTGTGGTGTCACTTGACATTATTTGATCGTGGGGATAAGTAGCGTAATGTTTGATTATGGCTGTTTGTTTGCTTTCATGGGACGTGGTGGCTCAGCGGTCAAGCTGTCTGCCTCTCACCAAGGCAGACTGGGTTCGATTCCCGGTCAATGCATGTGAGATTTTCGAAGTGAAATGCCATGTCCTGTGGTTCGGATTCCACGTAAAAAGGAGGTCGCGTGGCTCATGATCACGCGATTAACGGTCACGTTAAACTACAAGCTTCCTTGTTTGTTTGGTTTCATTTCTAGCAGATTTCCATTTGCAATGTAGCACTCGACGTAAGGATATTTTTAATTCTGTGAAAAATCTACCTGATTTCTATTCAAAATATCCGCCTCGTTGCGTAGTGGCTAGCGCTCTTGGCTGCCACCACAGAGGCCGGGGTTAAATTCCCAGCTTTGCCAAGAAATTTAATTCTATAGAGCATTCAGCGTTGAGAAAGGACTGTGGCGCCTTATGGCGACAGTGTTGCTAGCTCTAGGCAGAGGTAGCGCTGACGTCATACGCGCTTCGAGTACTGCGCTTTCATAAGTTAGCGACACAACACAACCCCTGAAATAGAACACGCCCTGGAAGGAGCAGTTTTGCAGGTGTTAACGTATTGGATAAGCGAACAGAACCAATAACGACATTCATTTTGCATTACTGATTGATAGATGTCGAGAGCACCACTCTTCCTTCCTTCTCGTATGTATGCTGACGATGTTAACTATTTTTACGTCAGCAATACGGTACTGTTGATCATCTTTTGTTATTAGTAAGGCTTAATTTAGTTTCTTTCAATTTTATTCTTGTTGTTTTGATTAATATTTGTAATATTGTAGCGAGTTAGTCGTGCGGTTAAGGGCGCACAGCTGTGAGCTTGCGTTCGGGAGATACTGGGTTTGAACCCCACTGTCGGCAGTTCTGAAGATGGATGTCCGTGGTTTCCCATTTTCATTCCAGAGAAATGCTGGGACTGTACCTTAATTAAGGTCATGGCCAAGTATACAAACCTTAAAGTGTGCTCGTCGGGAATTTCCATGAATAAAGAAATATAATGCCTCGCACAAATCATCTGATGAATGAGCTGTTTCATATCCTACATGACGAGTTCATTCGTTGTTAATAGCCTGCGCGCGATAGGAATATATAACAGATTCTATCCTCCCCATTAGTATTCTTACGAGGGACAAGACAGTACTTATATAACTAATAATAATAATAATAATAATAAAAATAATAAAACAATAAATGATATTTAATTTGGGCTTTCCAGTCGTTCTACGTACCATGTAATCCTTCACTCGGCCGCCAGTGGCTCGATCCCTTCCATATCCACGTCGCTATCACGGTCATTAATGTCAGAGGTGTCACTTGAACTATCTTCCAACTGAATTATGAAGGGCTCAATGTCTTCCTGCAGCTCATCTGCCTTCCACATGAAATGAAAATCCACAGCCTGCTTCCAGTTTCCGACCGGGTCAGGAATGGAATGAATGGAGTCCCCATCTAGCGGCGAGGATATGAACTGTGCCGGCTGCCGAGGCCTGACGCACTCCTCTGGGGCAATGATTAAATGAATGACAGATGAAATGAAATGATAGTGGAGAGTGATGCTGGAATGAAATTTTGACAGGGAAAACCGGAGTACCCGGAGAAAAACCTGTCTGCCTCCGTTTTGTCCAGCACAGATCTCACATGGAGTGACCGGGTTTTGAACCACGGACCCAGCGGTGAGAGGCCGGCGTGCTGCCGCCTAATCCACGGAGGCTTCATCTGCCTTCCACATATTGACTTCTATTTCTCTCACATGGTCTACGTAATTACTCCAGTTTTGATTTGAAACAATTCCGAAAGACTCGTGAATCAATTTTTCTACGTCTTTCGTTTTGTATGTTGTGTTATTCATTCCTACATAACGTTTAATTTGAGCCCACACGAGTTCAATGGGGTTCAGTTCACAGTGATACGGAGGTAGGCGAAGCACTTCATGTCCCAGTTCTTTCGCCATTTCGTCTATTTTATAGGCGTCATATTTTCATTTGATGGAAGTCACAAGTTCCATAAGATGTTTCTTAAGCATGTAGTCTTCATAATGGACACCTTTGAAAGTAAGCCATTCTCGCATGCTTTGCCGTTTCCATGACATTGTCGGAATGCGCTCTTTCTTCCTACTGTGGTACGATGCATTGTCAAGCACCAATACTGACCGAGGCGAGAGATTGGGGAGTAACTGGTGTTTAAAATAATGTTCGTAACATTCTCCATCCATTTCGTCGTGCGCATCGGCGGTATTCTTTTTACACAGGAATACTAACTTTGCGTCGTTCACAAATCCGCCTTCGTTACCTGTATGGACAATAGCGAAGCGGGGCCCTCGCGCTGTTGGTGCCTTTAAGCCAGGGGAAAGTCCAGCCAGAAAAGCCTGCCTTGATGACTTAACTGTACTGTCTTGCCAGTGTCTTTCAATGCAATGTCCCGTGTTTACCCAGGTTTCATCTGTGTATACGATATTCCTCTTCTCCGCTCGAAATGTCTTTATTTGATATAAATACTTATGGCGCCAAGCAACTAGATCGTCTCTTTCGAACATAAGAGCTTTGTTACCACGCTTTTCGTAAACGAAACCAAGATCTTTTAGAAGGGCTTGAAACGTGCTTCTTTTAAAATTCGGAAGTTCGGAGTCTGTATTCACGGCCGTTAACACAGATGATAATGTCGGTGGCTGATTTCTTAAAAAGAAACCATGCACCTTTCGCCTTATAGCACTTTTAACAAAATCACTAAATTTCGTAAGTCTATTGTCTTTTCTTTTCACTCTTCTCCTCTGCTTCTTATTAGGTGTCACCAGGGGGCCACAAGCCGATTCACTGCGCAGTTTGAACACTAATGATCTGGATGTACCTGTAGCAACAGCAGTTTCTTCGGCGACCCAACTCACACTTTGGCCGGGATTTCTGCTCTTTAAATAATTGAAAACGTTTACGACTATTGTCCTCTCCTTACTTCTCAGCGTCTCACCTCGTTTTCGATTCACCAAAACACCAGCCATTTCGATTCGATCGAACAGAAAATAAGACACACAACAGTAACACCAATGACAGATAGTGCTTCAAAACTTAGGTTGCCGGCGGAACTGAGCACGTGCTCCACTCCGGGCGAGCATGCAGCGCGGGACGTGGCTCTTCTTTCCAGCGTGCAAACCTCGTAAATTTTTAAATAACTAAGACGTAATATAAACGATACTTGTATGCAATAACAATGGTAATCAATTGGCAGATAATTGTAGGAAACTATTATGACGTAAAATATATATGTTCAGAGTTCCTTCATGATAAAAGGTGAGGTAACAAAACCAGTGTAGAGGGGGGGGGGGGGGGAGGTTCCGTTAAAGGTAAAAGCCCATAAGACCCACAGTCCTTTCAAAACGCTGGATGCTCTATAGTCTGAGGGCTGGAACGGGGTTTACTCAGCCTCGTGAGGGAAAAGTGAGAAGAGGCGGGTTCGAATCCCGCCTCGGCCATCTTGGAAATGGTTTTCTGTGGTTTCCCCCATTTCTACTCCAGGCGAATGCTGGGATGGTTCCTAACTTACGGCCAAGGCCGCCACCTTCCCAATCCTCATTTGAATTGCAAATACACACACTAATCAGCGATCACAATAACACAGGTTATCATACAAATTTCACACACGTACACGGGGTTACATGACCACGGTGTCGCAAAGCCCCTACATGAATCAACAACAACATCTATTTAAAATTACCAATTTATAGATGTAAGTAAACTAGACAGGAAGTTCCACACTCGGCATGGCCTACACTTAAATAGGATAGGAAAAGAGTATCTTAGTGATGAAATCTGCAAAATTGTAAATTCAAATGGTAAGAATAGTTCAACAGTAATATCTTTAGAATGGAAGCAGGGAAACTGGTAAAAGAAGCCAAACGTGAGGTTTGGCATTCAGATCTTTTTATGTCAAATTTAACTGAGTCCAACAATGGTATTTCGGATTTGTCTAGCAACAATAATAATAACAATTATGATAGTAATAATGTAATCACCAACACAAGCTTGCAAAAGTAACAAATTTAAAATTTACCACCAGAATGTTCAGTCTCTCTATAATAAAATTGATTACATAAATCTAATGCTTAAAAATGAACTTAAAGACATCTCAGCACTATGTATTTCAGAACATTGGCTGAAAGAGGAACAACTCGAATTAATTCAATTCCCAGGGTTTATACAAGCTAGTAAATACTCTAGATCTAATATTAGCCATGGTGGTACTTGTATCTTCTTAAGAAATAATTTACATCAGCTTATGGTTATCTAATTATGGAACAGGATTTTGAATTCTCTGCCGTGAAAATACAGCAGTTTAAGTTAATAATTGTATGCGTATACCGTTCTCCGTCAGGAAAGTTTCCTTTATTTATAGATAAATTAGAATTGTTACTCAATAACATGAGCAAAATAAATTTCGATATCATAATTTGTGGGAATGTAAATGTGGATTTCTTAAAATTTGATAGAAATTGTGAATTATTAACACAGTTACTAATTTCCTATGGACTGAAACCTACAGTAAATACCCCAACAAGAATAACAAAATTTAGTAAAACCACTCCTGATCATTTTTTTAAAATACAGATAAATATCAGCATTCAATAGAAGTCTATTGTCCGGGTTTTAGTGACCACCATGGACAAATACTGAGTTCTGAAGTACCCGAAACAATCAATAATAATGATAATGGAGTAAAATGAAAGTGCAGGTCATTCACGGAAAAAAAAAATGTTACATATTTCAATGACTTATTAAATAAGGAAACATGGTCAGAAATGTATATACTAGAAAATGTAAATGATAAATTTAATGCATTTAACAGTACCCTAAAACACTATTTGGAACAGCATTCCCCTTTAGACAAAGAACTGTTCAAAATAACAAAACTAGCAATTGGATAACATGTCAAATTCATGTCAAAGAAAGAAATTTCTACACAAATTATATAAACAATACCACACAACACCTGAATTCAATGTATACTACAAAAATACACTAGCATATTAAATAAGGTAATAAGACTAACAAAGAAAATGCATAATGATAATTTTATTTCCCAATCATCTAATAAAAACAGGGCTATGTGGTCCGTGATAAAGAAAGAAACTGGAAAATATGCTAAAATACAAAGGAACATTACACTGACCAGAAATAATAAAGTGATTAATAATCCAGAGGAAATAGCAAACACTTTTAATTACTATTTTCTGGAAATTCCACAAAAAATATTAAATAAATCGCTGGTAAATACACAAAATTCTAATAATAAAATAAATATATGTAGTAATTCTTTATTTATAAATCATGTCACAAGTGAAGAGGTAAGAATAGTTATAAAAGAGCTAAAAAAAACAAATTCTGTGCTAGCATTGATGGCATCCCGGATGCAATTTTAAAGAAATGTGCAGAAATATAATAAATCCACTTACACACTTAATAAACAGTTCAATTCTCGCAGCAACTTTCCCGGATACTTTGAAGTTATCAAAAGTAATTCCAGTGCACAAAAACGGTTCAAAAGATAACTATCGTCCTATTACCTTACCAACTGGTATTGCAAAAATTGTAGAAAAAATCATGTATAAGAGACAGATAAGTTTTATAGAAAAAATGAAATATTATCAAACTCACAACATGGATTCAGAACGGAAAAATCTACACAGACAGCAATTTATGAATGTATTAATAGTAGACTGAAATTAATTGACAATAAGAAACATGTCACTGGCCTATTCTTGGATTTATCGAAAGCATTTGACGTTGTTGACCATAAAATCCTCCTTACAAAACTAAATCAATAAGGTATTAGAGGTCTAGCTAATAAATGGATAGAGTCTTACTTAACAAGGCGTAAACAAATAGTAAGCTTGAGATACAAGGATGATGGAACCAAATTACTTAATGAAACATTGTCCAATGTGGGAATTATTAAATTTGGAGTACCCCAGGGATCGGTTTTGGGCCCACTACTCATTCTTCTATATATCAATGATATAACACAGACGTTCATTCACATAAGGAAATTTTGTTTGCGGACGATACAACACTCGTAATAAAAGGTGAAACTAAACAGGTCATACAGCAGTCTGCTGTCTCCGTTACAGGTGAGTTAACCAAATGGTCCAAAGATAATCGCCTCATAATAAACTATAAAAACAGTATGTCTAAATTTCCACACTATACAGAATAGAAATCCTGCGAAGCCCAATATAACATTAAATGGTTATCAAATAGAAAATAAATCAGAAACAAATATTTTAGCACTATGGATACAACATGACTTGAAATGGAATAAACATATACAATATCTGAATACAAAACTAGCATGCACACATTAAGAAATACTTATTTTGCTTATTTCCATTCATACTTAAGATATGGGGTCATATTTTGGGGTATGTCGCCAAATGTACTAAGCACGTTTAAGATACAAAAGAGGGCGATTAGAATTATGGCAAATGTAAACACTAGAGAATCGTGTAGACCTCTGTTTAAAGATTTAAACATTCTCCCACTGCCCTGCATATATATCTTTGAAAGTATTGTGGTTTTTTTTTATAATTTAATGAATAAGGATGTTTTTCTTAAAACAAACAATGATGTTCATAGGCATAACACAAGACAAAATCAAAACATTCATATTTCACACGCACACACACACACACACACACACACGCACACACGCGCACACGCGCACACGCACACAAGCATATATCAAAAAGGATCTTTTCACACAGGAGTTAAATTATACAATAAACTACCCCAGTATATAAAACTTGCCCCAAAAATAAGAACCTTTGATAGAATGTTGAAAACTAATCTGCAGTGCCATTGTTTTTACTCTGTAGTTGAATATCTTTGTTTATAGGAGCGATGAAATCTATAATTATATTTTACTTTTCTATTTTTATTGTAATACCTAGCTGTAAGTTGTTGTATTTATAGAATTAAGTTTCATATTATGATAATAGAGTAAGGTGTAAATAGTTGTCCAATAAGATTGTATCTATTAAGATCTGTTATTATAATAAGTTATAAATAGTTATAGTATTAGTATTGTATAGACTACCTATTAGTACTTTTATTTTATAGATGTAAATTCTGACGTGTCCTATATCAAAAATGTATTGTATACAGGGTTTTCATATAAAATAAGAGCGCCAAGCGGCGGCTTTGTTAATCGCTGCTGCGGTCACCTTGGCCAAGCTTTTGGCGCGCCAAGACCCCCTGCTTTAAGCGTGTGTACAATCTTATATGGTGCAGCGGCCTTGCTAGCGAGGGTACAATGCTGAAATCTTACTTTAGTTAGTTATTGTTGATGAAACCGAAACCCCTATAGTATTGAAAGCGCGCGCATAGTACATACGATGGCTAGTTTTTTTTAGTTCCGATGGACTGTATAAAAATAACAGATTGACATTACCAACTTGACCTTGCAATAAGCGTGCAGTTGCTCAGTCGCCAGTCTAAACCTCAGGTGCTAACATGGTGAGACAGTTATCATTGTAACATCGTATTTTTTTATGTAAAACTCATTTTATGTACGAGTCGGCTCGGCGGGTACGTGATGCATTTGTTCAACAATTTCCTGATGAAGTGCCACCTTCACTAGCACAGATTCACGTAATTGCAAATAAGTTGGACAATACTGGCTCGGTGCTCAATAAAAAAAACATGCCCGCACACGAACAGTTTTATCAGAGGATGAGCTAGATGATATTGGCGAGAATCTTGAACGGTCTCCGAATAAATCACTCACAAAATTAGCACAAGTAGGGGTTTTGGTTTCATCAACAATAACTAACTAACTAACTAACTAACTAAAGTAAGATTTCAGCACTGTACACACGCTAGCAAGGCCGCTGCATCATATAGGATTGTACACACGCTTAAATCAGGGGGCATTGGCGCGCCAAAATCTCGGCCAAGGTGACCGCAGGAGCGGTTAACAAAGCCGTCGCTTGGCGCTCTTATTTTATATGAAAGACCCTGTACATGTATTTGATCAAATTGAATTAATAAAATCTATCTATCTATCTATCTATCTATAACTACCGGTAATCCAACGACGTGCTATTGAACCACAGTAGTGAATTTACAATAGTGAAAATTAACCTTAAAACACTGATCAGGAACTGATGAAGGCCATTTGAGGGTATATACGCGTAATCCTAAATTGCCGATTTAAGTGTGATAACTAACTATTACATGTAACTTTTTTCAGGAGTGTGTTTACATATTTATAATTTTGTACCCCGCCCAAATCATTGGGCACAATCGTGTTGACCGACTGAAAAGCAGCGAAGACAATTTGTATTGGCAACACTGAAAAAAAGGAATGGCTTCAAATTTTCACTTTAGTGAAATGCGCTGGCAGAAAGGACTTTTGGTCAGGAGACTATAGGATCATTAGAACTAAATCAAACAATGGCCAAGCAGGGGTTGGTCTCATATTGACTAGGAAACTTGGACAGCCGGTAGAATACAGTATTATGAGCAATATAGTGAACGGATTATTATTATAGCAAAAATCAATACTAAACCTACGTGCACCTCAGTGGTACAAGTCTATATGCCTACCAGTCCAGCTGATGATTAAGATATTGAAAAGGCGTACGAAGAAATAGATGACGTTCTGAGGTATGCCAAGGGTGAAGATTATATTGTAGTAATGGGAGATTGGAATGCTGTGGTAGGAAAAGGAAAAGAAGGGAAAATAGTAGGAGATTTCGGATTAGGAGAAAGGAATGATTGAGGAAGCAGGCTGATGGAATTCTGCACCGAGCATGAGTTGGTCGTAGCTAACACCTTATTTAATAACCACAAGAGAAGAATATACACATGGATGAGACCAGGAGGAGAGGGCGTTGCCAAATTGACTGCATTATGGTCAAGCAGAGATTTCGAAACCAGATTTCGGGTTGTAAAACATATCCTGGTGCTGACATAAACTCTGACCACAATCTGGTTGTTATGAAATACAAACTTAATTTGAAGAAATTGATGAAAAGTCAAAAGCCAAAAAAGGTGGGCAATAGACAGACTGAAAGAGAAGGACGTGAACAAATGATTCAAGACGAGTATAAACGAAGGACTGATAATAAATCCTGAACAAGCTAAAATTGCAGACGAATGGGCACTTTTGAAGAATGAAATAACAAAATCCGCAGAAGAGATCATTGGTAGGATAGAAAGAATAGGTAGAAAACCGTGGATCACGGAGGATGTACTAGAATGATTGGACGAAAAGCACAAGAATGAAGTAATGAAAGAGATGAAAGGAGAAATGCAAAATACAGACGTCTGAGAAATTAGGTTAACAAGAAGGGCTAGGAAGCAAAAGGGGAATGGTTGAAAGAGAAATGTGCAGGTATAGAAAATTGTCTGAAATTTGGAAAGGTAGATACAGCTTATCGAAGGATTAAGAGTACTTTTGGGGAAAGGAAGACTTAAGTGCTGTAATATTAAAGACTCAGATGGATAACCTCTAACAGATAGGGAAGAAAAGATTGAGAGATGGAAAGCTTACATTCAGTGATTGTATAAGGGAAAGGAGATTGAGAATCATGTTATGGAAAGAGAAGAAGAAATTGATGAGAATAAGAAAGGAGATTTAATATTGAGATCAGAATTTGACAGAGCATTGGAAGACTCAAGAAGGAACAAAGCACCAGGCATGGATGATATAACGATTGAGTTTCTAAGCTGCATAGGTGCTGAAGGTCTGATCTGGTTTATTTCACTTGGTGTGAAGGATTTATGAGACAGGTGAGGTACCCTCTGATTTCAAGAAGAATGTTATGATCCTTATGCCGAAGAAAACAGGAGCTGACATATGTGAAGATTACCGTACAATCAGCTTGATCACTCGTGCTTCAAAGAACCTGACTGGAATAATTAACAGGAGGATAGACAGATAGTAAGAGAGTTGGTTGAAGACCATTTTGACTTCAGGAGAAACTTAGGAACAAGGGAAGCTGTACTAAGTCTTAAGATGATTTTGGAAGCTAGAATCAGGAAGGAAAAGAGAACGTTCATGGCATTTTTAGACTTAGAAAAGGCTTTTGATTACGTTGTTTGGAGTAATTTGTTCGACATTTTGAAGGCAATTGCAATAATGTACAGGGATAGGAGAGCGATCTACAATCTATACAGAAACCAGACAGCAGTTATTCGAGCGGAATGACATGAAAGATAAGCTAGTATTCAGAACGGCGTAAGGCAAGACTGCAACTGATCACCCATACTTTTCAATCAATACTGAACAAGCAATGAAGGAAATTGGAGAAAAATTCAAAGGAGGAGTAATGATTCAAGGAGAATTAATTACAACTCTAAGATTTTCCGATGACATCGTCATCTTAGCCGACACACCAGAGGATTTGATTGAGTTTTTAAATGGTATTGATTCTGACTTGAGGAAAGAATTCCTGGTGAAAATTAATAAATGTAAAACAAAAATATTGGAATGCAGTAGAAAGAAATCAGAAATCCCAATGGATGTCGAATTGGCAGGTGCAAACCTGAAGGAAGTAGGTGACTTCTGTTACTTAGGAATCAAAATAACCAGTGATGGACGAAGCAAAGAGGATATAAAGAGTTACCACAGGCAAGGTAAGCAATTTTACAGAAAAGGAATCTGTTGACATGAAATAAAGATTTAGGTATTAGGAAGTCATTTTAGAAGGCCTTTGTCTGGAGCGTGGCACTCTATGGAAGTGAAACTAGGACTGTTGGAGCAGCAGAAAAGAAGATAATTGAAGCGTTTGAAATGTGGTGTTACAGGAGAATGATCAAGATCATATGGGCAGATAGGGTTACGAATGAAGAGGTATTAAGACGAGTGGGAGAAGAGAGATGTTCCTGGCGAATACTAATGAAGGGAAGATATAGGTTGGTAGGACACATTCTAAGACACCCAGGAATAGCAAACTTAGTTATAGAAGGAACGGTCGAGGATAAGAACTGTAGAGGTAGACCAAGGCTAGAATATGTTAAACAGATTGCCTATGTAGCTATGTTGAGATTAAACGATTAGCTCAGGACAGGGAAGCATGGAGAGCTGCATCAGACCAGTCGAAAGACTGAAGACTCAAACAACACTCTACAGTCGTGTTAATCATCATATATATTATTTCAGTAGTATAGATACCTCCTGTGGCGCTCACAATCGACCGATCTTGACAATGAGCATTCAAATGAAAGAGAATAGACATTGGCAGTGACGAATTGTACTATAATTTCATAAATGTCTATAATGTCTTTAAAACATAACCTTTAAAAAATGTACGAAGTGTGCGATTTGCAAATACTGTTGCTGTATGAATCTACGCTCCATAATTGCTGGCCACTTCACATTTTGGCCGCTGTGACGCCTGTTTCACGTCACTAACATTCTGAGGTCTTTCCTTTAGCCTATCATTTTGCGTGGATTTCAGATCAGTAAATCAAAGAGAAGCCTCCGTGGCTTAGGCGGCAGCACGCCGGCCTCTCACCGCTGGATCCGTGGTTCAAATCCCGGTCACTCCATGTGTGATCTGTGCTGGACAAAACGGAGGCAGACAGGTTTTTCTCCGGGTACTCCGGTTTCCCTGTCAAAATTTCATTCCAGCAACACTCTCCACTATAATTTCATTTCATCTGTCATTCATTTAATCATTGCCCCAGAGGAGTGCGTCAGGCCTCGGCAGCCGGCACATTTCATATCCTCTCCGCTGGATGGGGGCTTCATTCATTCCATTCCTGACCCGGTCGGAGACTGGAAGCAGGCTGTGATTTTTCATTTCAAATCAAAGGAATGAGTACTCAAATCGTATAATTTTATAAATATCGAATAACCAGTGAGTGTTACAGCAACCATTCTCTTTAAGGCTCTCATTATAAACCTATTGGGAAAAGTGTGGTTTATGAACATGCGAGATTTCTCGCACGGGTCCTCTAGTATTGTGCTATTGTAATAAGAGCATAAGATTACAATAAGAATACTAGCTACTGTTAAATCTATATCTCTTTAAACCCCAAGGAAGTGGTAAATATTGTTATACCCTGGGGTTCGCACAGGGTGTAGTCACCACCTTTCGTCCCCTTTCACCCCCATTTCATGCCACAACCCCCTAAATGGAACCAACAACAACAAGCATACAACCATTGCAAATACACCGGCTTGGTAGGCCTACTCATACACACATGTGGTAATTCTTACAACATAAATCTAAACATACAGCTACCTGTTATGTGGGGCAGGAATCTGCTGACGACATTACACAAACACTGGCAATTTACTTAAATACCAGCTGCACCAAGGACTAAGGATCTTTCGTCCACCGAGTTGTCGTCCGACGTCTTTTCGACCATTCTGCAGTTCAGGTGAGTGTACTCAAGGTTCTCCTCAGCAATGCCTTTCTATTCCAAACCTAGCTTACTGTAATCATCTCATTCATTCCTGTACACTTCACGTCGCAGAGCTTAACTAACGACTCATTTTACATCACTCTTGTGCGAATTAAACCATTCACACCCTCTTAAACTGCCTCCTTGTACTTATTGAGCTTCCAGTTCGAACCCTGGGTCGCTACCCGCAAGCCTTGGCTCAGCTGCGCCACACAGGCTTGAACGCTTGCCTGGTGTCAGCACTCGATACCCGCTCCTTAAGCAAGGTCATCATTCAGCCTTCGTGTGTCATTCATTCCTCACTTAACAAACAAACCATCCACACGCACGTACTCGTCCTGCAGACTAGTTTTAACTTCTTTCAGTAAACAGCTAACTAATTCGAGCTACCGACCGACCCCCCCCCCCTCCCAGGGCAAGACAATATCAATTGAAAATTAGCCAAAACTAAGTCAGCACACATGCCCAATTAGTGCTGAGTCCCGTAGCACCCAGGCAGTTAGGTAGATGTAGACATACTGTGGACTACCTCGTGGTGTAGTAGCTCGCATTCTTGGCTGACGCCCCCAGAGGTCCAGCTTCGATTTCTGGCTCTGCCAAGAAATTTCATACTGGTCTGAGGGCTGGAACAGGATACACTCAGCCTCGTGAGGCAAAACTGAGAAGAGGTGGGTTCGATTCCCACCTCAGCCATCCTGTAAGTGGTTTTCCGTGGTTTGCCACTTTACTCCTGGTGAATGCCGTGATGGTTCCTAACTTGAGGCCATGGCCACTTCCTTCCCAATCCTCGCCTGAATTACAAACACACACACTAATACAGCCATCGCGATATCACAGGCTATCGCACAAAAACTTCCACACTCACCTAAATACACGAGAATAAATGAACATGATGTCCAAGCCCCTCAAATGAAACAACAAGACATACTATACTAGTAAGTGCTGTGTACGTATGTGTTGCACTGTGTCAACCCTTCTCTAGGTTATACATTTATTTATGTACATTAGACATAAACTTTTTATCTTTTAGGTTGACCGCTGAACGAAGAACTCAAATGGAGAGAGCATTCATGAAGCGATACCTCGGATGTGTGGAGGGTGACGGCGGTGAAAAAATAATGGTAATTTATAATTTTATCAACTTTTACTTATTGATAAAAGTTTACCTGAGATCAAGTGATCAAACATGTACCAAGAAGAGAATATCAGTGTTAAGGAGAGGGCTGAAGGACGTATGCTGATTTGGTTTGGATAGTATGCAATGATATCATGTTATTTTGAGTATAATTCTCAAATATGCCAAGGGAAGAAATGATTTTGTTACATGGCATGACGTATGGTCCAAAGAGATTTATGTTGGTCACAGTGCTGAGCAGGGGAAGATGAGGCACAGTGGGGCAAATTATACCTTTTGATAAGTCAGCAGTGATGCGACTTTGTCTGGTGGTAGAAAGTTTACAAAACTCATTCATTCAATCATTGTGTCTTAATATTGCTGATTGAAGATGAACTCTTGTTATTAATCAGTCAATAAATTGTAAGACAGGCAAAGACAAATTCTAAACGTAGATTGAAAAGGCTGCAGAGAACTCAATATTTATTGATCTAGGGAAAGATTTGTTTCCATTCGGTCAGAGTGATTTTGTCCAATTAAATTAGACTTGTGTTGACAGAAAGGAAAGCAATATTTCAATAGATTCCGATGGCAACACTTAACAAGTAGTTCCGTGAAGAACTATACAGCCTATTGTCATATATCCTACAATATATATAAATATACAGGATGTCCCGAAAACGTAATATCTTTGGCGGTATGGTAGACGTCTGGTACTACGTAATGCTCTGCAGCACATTGTGGTTGCATGTGCATCAATCGTTGTCGACACGAGACCACATCACAGTACGGACGTTGCTCGAGGAGTCAGGTATATTATTACAAAATGTATTAAAATACGTTATTGTCCGTCAAATCAATTCTCCAAAATAAGTCTAACTTATTGGTACGTGTTTCGAATTCTATTACAATCCTTCATCAGCCAAAATATACTAAGAAATTGGATAAAATCATGCACACAATAACATTGAATATAAGATCTCAGGTATCATGCAATAGGGCGAACACGAACAACGAAAATTAGCCCTTTCTGTCTCAAAATGCACGGTTGCATGCAGCTCATATACACTAATTAAAAACAATGTTAAATAACTCGTTAAAGACACAGTATAAATATCTCATTTAATGTTCGTTCATTCATTGTCTCTGGTGATGACTGTTATAAATGATTCCTGCTGTGCTTTTCATATCAAATGGTTCGATTAATGGACTCATTTAATGCTTCATGCATTCATTGTCAATGGTGATGTCTGTTGGAATTTCACTTTGAACTGCATTCAAATGACTCCTGTTGCTTATTATTATCCAATTTCAGCTGCACAACCGGGGATACTACACACATCAAAAAAAGTTTTGCATCACCTCGGTTGCAAGAGTTCCGGAACCGTTAAATACAAAGGGAATAGAGATCAACACAAACAACATTTCAGCTCGTTTTATTGCTCATGAGACCCACACATTGCATGTTGTACCATCATACAGCTAGACTTTCAGCATTTGTGGTCCAGATTGCAGTACACACCACTACCTCTAATACCCAGTAGCACGTCCTCTTGCATTGATGCATGCCTGTATTCGCCGTGGCATACTATCCACAAGTTCATCAAGACACTGTTGGTCCAAATTGTCCCACTCCTCAACGACAATTCGGCGTAAATCTCTCAGAGTGGTTGGTGGGTCAAGACGTCCATAAACAGCCCTTTTCAACATATCCCAGGCATGTTCGATAGGGTTCATGTCTGGCGAACATGCTGGCCACTGTAGTCGAGCGATGTCGTTATCTTGAAGGAACTCATTCACAAGATGTGCACGATGAGGTCGAGAATTGTCGTCCATGAAGACAAATGCCTCTCCAATATTCTGCCGATATGGTTGCACTATGGGTCGGAGGATGTCATTCAGGTATCGTAAAGCCGTTTCGGAGCCTTCCATGACCACCAGTGGCGTACGTCGGCCCCACATAATGCCACCCCAAAACATCAGGGAACCACCACCTTGCTGCACTCGCTGGACAGTGTGTCTAAGACGTTCAGCCTGACCAGGGTGCCTCCAAACACGTCTCCGACGATTGTCTGGTTGAAGGCATATGCGACACTCATCGGTGAAGAGAACGTGATGCCAATTCCGTGGGGTCCATTCAGCATGTTGTTGGGCCCATCTGTACCGCGCTGCATGGTGTCGGGGTTGCAAAGCTGGACCTCGCCATGGACGTCGGGAGTGAAGTTGCGCATCATGCAGCCTATTGCGCACAGTTTGAGTTGAAACACGACGTCCTGTGGCTGAACGAAACGCATTATTCAACATGGTGGCATTGCTGTCAGGGTTCCTCCGAGCGGCAATCCGTAAGTAGCGGTCATCCACTACAGTAGTAGCCCTTGGGTGGCCTGAGCGAGGCCTGTCATCGACAGTTCCTGTATCTCTGTACCTCCTCCATGTCCGAACAACATCGCTTTGGTTCACTCTGAGACGCCTGGAAACTTCCCTTGTTGAGAGCCCTTCTTGACACAAAGTAACAATGCGGACGCGATCGAACTGCGGTATTGACCTTCTAGGCATGGTAGAACTACAGACAACATGAGCAGCGTACCTTCGTCCTGGTGGAATGACTGGAACTGATCGGCTGTCGTACCCCCTCCGTCTAATAGGCCCTGCTCATGCATGGTTGTTTACATCTTTGAGCAGTTTTAGTGACATCTATGAACAGTCAAAGGGACTGTATCTTGGATACAATATACACAGTCAACGTCTATATGCCGGAGATCTGGGAACCGAGGTGATGCAAAACTTTTTTTGATGTGTGTATTTCCATTACTGAGCCACTTTATTTGCCAAATAAGCGTCACGCGGCCATCATCAGAATCTGATCACATGGGTTACAGTATAAAATTATACAAATATTTAGAAATATGTTTTGCTATACTTAGCTTTCTAGTTAATGCTAGTATTTATGATTTGCTGTGAATCTCGTTATTTGAAAAGGTTAGTCTATTCTATATTTGTGATCTACGTATGAATATTATGCACTTGTAAATAGTTGAGCTACACAGCATATAATAAAATTAGAGCATACACACTGTTTTCTACTTAAGGTTATGAGTACTTAACCGTTAGAGTATCCTTATGAGGCCCAGTCATCGCACAGACCTGCAAGCTAGTCAAGTGTGAACACCTGGACTGTACAATGGGCATTTGTTACTAGATACTACATTTTAGCATTCGTATATCAGATATGTAGGGCCTACCCATTTTAATGGATTAATTGAAACACTTTGGGATGTTACATTAGGTTGTATAACAGATGGTCTATGTTTCCAAAGAAGCCTAGAGATCTTACAATCCGAACAAGCTGATCAGTTCAGTTTAGTTTATCTGCCTAATGGCAGGTTTACTCATGGTCTTTGTCTCCATCTTAACCAGTCTTCTGCACAACGTTTCATTAGGTCATATGAGTATTCTTCCTCTTGAGAGTTTACCGTTTACTTTCCCTTCCAACGCTCTTGTCTCGTAAACTTTTTCCTCTTATGCAATGTCCAATCCAATACATTTTTCATTTTCGCATCATTTTAGCATCATTCTTTCTTCTCCTATTTTCTTCAATAACTTATATTTTCTTCCCAACTTATTCCCTCCATCCGCCTCGAAATCCACATTTCTAAAGCCTCTATTCCTTTCGCATCTTTTCTATGTAAATTCAATTTAGAAAGAAACTGTCCAAGCGTGCCAGTGGGTTCATCAGTTGGTATAGTAGGCCTACATCTTGCCAAGATACAGGCTAGTACATACTGTGAAGGATGTTTTGTTTTCTTGAGTTATTTTATTCCCTTCGTCATATAACGGCAAGGGGCGGATATGCAGCTCAACAATGGAGCTCTTATGTCTAAAGAATAAGAAATGTATTTGTGCATTTGTTTAAATTATATTTATAAATACGAGTATGAATAATATGATATCAAATGCATATTGTCCAAAGTGGATGGCACTGAAAAACCGCATTATTCTACGACACGTAGTGTGGCTGATGCATGATGAAGCACCAGCCCACATCCGCATTATTGCTCATCAACACCTCAATTGCATACCTCCTGGAAGATGGATAAGACAAGGAGGCCCTGTCACATTGCCCGCTCTATCATCGGACTTGACTCTCCCCTGATTTTTGTTTGTGGGGGCAACTGAAAACGCCTGTGTATGATGGGTCTGTTCCTCATGTGCAGACCCTTGAACGGCATGTCCGTGTAGCCTGTGACGCTATTCGGGTACAGGCTGGAACGTTCGAAAAAGTGAGGCAATTCATGATACGACGTGTAGACGCTTGCATTGTATCTAATGGAGGCGGCTCTGGACACCTTTTGTAACACCCGAGTGATGTGTTGCTAGAATGTTGTGGCCATATAATACAATATTATAAAGATAATAATTAATTTTGTTTTGAGACTAGTAAAGTCTTCGAACCTCCGTTTGCGAATAAACTACCTCCTTGAATTGGATTCTCTGCACCTTGACTCTATCTCGTTCCCCATACAACCATCCTGAGAGAATATACTGCCCAAGTACTTAAAATGGTCCACCTGGCCCAATTTATTTCCACCTGTTGTTTTGATTCATGCAGGGTGAAGCAATTGGAATTCAATTCCAGAAACTACCATAAGGGAAGAAGACGAGTTAAGGAAAAGCGTCTGGAGCGAAGAAAAAGATTAGGAGCAAGTGACCGACCCCCATTAAAAACACTATTTTATTAAAGTAACAATAAAGCCAGATATATAAAACTGAAGAACTAAAGGAAACGTTGTTATAAATTTCTGAACGAGTCTGGTAAAAATGTTCCAGAGAAAGGGGTAGCCCGTGGCTCATTTGAAAATCCACAGCCTGCTTCCAGTCTCCGACCGGGTCAGGAATGGAATGAATGAAGCCCCCATCTAGCGGCGAGGATATGAAATGTGCCGGCTGCCGAAGCCTGTCGCACTCCTCTGGGGCAATGATTAAATGAATGACAGATGAAATGAAATGATAGGGGAGAGTGTTGCTGGAATGAAATTTTGACAGGGAAAACCGGAGTACCCGGAGAAAAACCTGTCTGCCTCCGTTTTGTCCAGCACAGATCTCACATGGAGTGACCGGGATTTGAACCACGGACCCAGCGGTGAGAGGCCGGCGTGCTGCCGCCTAAGCCACGGAGGCTTACCCCGTGGCTCATTTACATATTATAATTCATTATTATTAGTGATCATGAATTATCAAGTTATGGTTCGCACAGCAAAAGAGTATGTGTTTCACGAAAAGCAGGCTAAAAAGAAAGATGTTGTAACAAAGTACAAAAGCAAGAGGATAATGCACAACAAGATCCACGTGGAGCATCAACAAATTGCAACCGAGAGGAAATTGCTGATAGAGAAAGTACATTCTATACAAATAGTTGCGAAAAATGGGTCAGAAACCTGAAGCAAGAATTTAATACATAAACCTAGGAGCAGGAGGCACCCGTTGCCCATAGAAAAAGGTTATAATTAAGAGTAATTACAAATGGAGAACAATCGTTGTGCTCAAAGTAAACTAAGCTTTCACCCAGCAAGATGCTGATTAGAAGTTTAGCAAAGAATGAATAAACCAAATCTCTATTAAGCAAAAGAAACAATTAAGAAACATAAATTGAAATGACAAGGTAAACATTACCTCAAGTAGGAAGTTGGCAGAGCGAACTATACCTGCATTTAACAATTTAAACAGGAAGGTTAGGCAAACATTAAAAAATCTCATTAAATGGAGCCTTGCCTTGAACACAACAAGGTAGAGAAATTCTTACGCAATTCAACTTGAAGTCTTTGCGGTTGCTTCAATAAGTGAAATAGGCAACCAAAAAGGGTGGGAAATTCATCACCAATCATTAGAATACTCTTCGAGTAAGGAGAATGAGCAAGTAAAGTAAAATGCCTACATGAGGCGGCCGTGGCCCAAAGCTCAGGGATTAAGGGAAATTGTATTATCTTGCTTAAGGATTTAAGACCCATAAAAATTCAAACAACTTGTTAAAAACCTTGCAAGATTTCTTATTTTTCGGTACTCACCAATAGATTAAGTGAGCTAGCATTTCACTAACTGGAGTGCTTTTACATTAAAACGCGAAAATGAACTGAAGCACTTTTGAAAATTTTTAATCTCAAAATCTTGGGCACGGAAGGTGCTTAAGTATTAAATGAATACAATGGTGATGATTAAAAGGTGGGATATAACCACCTGATATTTATACAGAAATTACGTTATGATGTCACAAAGCTTGGGAGGACGTCCTCAGACGAAGCCTCAAAGAGAGAGAAAAAATATGTTAATTGGCCTATGTTAGTAACTGGAGAAAAGGGGAAGGTAGGATAAGGGAATTTATTGTCTGGCCATTTTTTGTTTTCACTCGCGACGCGATCCAATTTAACGATTAAACGTGCACAGGTATCGGAGCACTGGAAGTTTATATGGAAAGTTCTAATAGTTAATTGTCCACTGTTAAGGTCAACTTACTAGGTAGTTTTGTACAGAGGTTGTATGCCATTTATGATAGTTAAAATAATTGCAATTTACAGTGAGACTTGCAAGAAGTGGAGTTGACCCTTTGAACGGTTTCCCAATGACGTCACAACATTTGAATCGAAGATGAGGTTACTGGAACTTTCCAGACGGAATCTCTAGTTTATTGCAATTTCAGGTTGAATTTCACAAAACTAGGCTATTGCAGTTGACATAAGTTGAAATCCCACGGTACCCCATTCAATAGGGATTAAAAAGATTTATGGGGAGATCCCATGACATTTAATTAAGTGCAATTAACAAAGTTTCAAAATAATCCCACATTGGTCCGAACATAATTTATAACATTAGAAGTTGATAACGCACGGCGAAAAATGTTATTAAAACAAGTTAATGCTTTGGCATTATCGGTAAAATTCCGTACACTTTGAAATAGTAACTGGCTGGGTGAATAAAATAGCGATGTGAATGTTTTAAAAAAACTCCTAACCGTATTAAAAGAGATATGAATTACTTATCTTTTCACATGATGAGTTTGCAGAGCCGTTGAGCGTTTTTAGTACGGCTAGCACAAAATATCGGACATGTCCACTGGCCTCTGAGCGAGGTTGAAAAACAAGCGTGTTTGCTCTACGAAAACTCGTAGCTTCTTCTTCTTCTTCGCGTGACGGTAGTGGGCATAGTAAACTCTTTACCCAATTGCTACTGTTCAGAAGTACGTATCTTGAGGTAAACATTGACTACCGAGAAAAGGCGTAAGACCAGTGAGGAACAGGTTATCCCAAACAAAGGTATGACGTAACGTGGAGACAAAAGGGGCATGAAAACAGATGAAACTAGACTGGGACACAATTGGTATTTGACTCTTCACACCGAAGTGACCCACCTTGGTGACTTAACATATAGACGTAGGCTACATGACCGGGTCACGATTATGGACCAGGTAAAAGGAATACCAGTTCAAGGTCTAAAATCAATGTTGTCAAAAAAGGATACTAGGCTACTGACCAGTGGAATGGTAGGATTAGAAACTAATGTGGCAACATTTAAAGGCAGTGTATACCCTAGGGAATATAAATCGCGCAACAGTATTGCACGGTGAAAGTCATATTGAGGACATTGAAATAAAATATGATTTATAGAGCCCTCCATTTGCAAACACGAACACAAGGCATCATTACGTTGTTTTATACGGAATAAATACACCGGCGTTAATGCATGATTAAAGCGGAGACGAATAATTGTAATAATATGTCGTCGTGTGTATTTACCACCATGGAACCAGGGCTTTCTTAAAATAGTCGGTTGTATCCCAAAATAATGTTTAGCTTTCGTTTTTGCGTAGTTAGTCCACGTGACCTGCCAGTCATTCTGGATCTTCGAACGAATTATAGAACGCAAATCAGAAATGGGTATAGCGATATTATAAGCCTTACCTGTACCATTAGCCGCTTCTTTGGCGAGTTTATCAGCGATTTCATTACCTTCAATATGTGAATGGCCGGGGATCCACATGATACTGACATCAAAACCCTCAGTATGTAAGGTATACAATTGATGCATTAACTGGCATAAAAACCAATTATCAGCCCCGAGAACATTTTGAAGTGATTGAACGACACTCATAGAGTCTGTACAAATTAGCGAATGGCGAATACCATGTTGTTTAATATAAAGACACGTCTGGCGAATTGCAAAAATTTCGGCTGTAAATATCGTGACGTCAGAGGGTAAAGTATACTTACATGAAATATGTAAATCGGGAGAGAAGAAGGCTGCTCCCACACGTGAGGGGTTAACCATTTTAGACCCATCTGTATAAAAAGGAATGCAAGATGCCAAATGGCTCGTTATTTCGTGAAACATACGAGGAATGATTACTGGGTTGTGTGTAAAAGTCTGATGTATTTGGGGTAAGGAATGCTGGATGATATTCGGTTGAAAATGAGCTACGGAATACGGAATATTATATAAAGGCAGGCGACTAACTTTTAATATATTATGGCGGTACTGTTTAAGAATGGAATATGCGGCCAGCAAGACGGGAACAGAAGCTGTGGGCAATAATCGACGAGTATAATAGTCTTCCAATAATTGTAATTTAGGAACGATAGGTGATACCGCTATCATCATTTTACGCAACAGGTACATACATGCAAGGTGTTGACGCCGATAATGTAACGACATTTCTCCCGTTTCAACTAAAAGTGCTCCTGTGGGAGTAGATGTAAGCGCGCCTATTATGATACGCAAAGCAGTAAACTGTATTCGATCTAAACGGAGGAGCCTAGTACTTGACATTATATCAAAATAAAAGGAATTGTAATCCAGCACAGAACGAATTATATTACGATATACTATTAATAATAGTTCCGGGTCTGCTCCCCAAGTACGCCGAGTAAGTGATTTTAGAACATTGATTTTGCTGGTAAGATGACTCTGAAGGTATTGTATATGTCTCTCTCCTTGCATTTTCCTGTCAATGTAAATTCCTAAGTATTTTACATTCGTCACCACCGGAATTTGGCCTTGACGATATAATATAGGAGAACTGTCGTAACGTCGTTTGTTAGTAAATATCATCGCAGCGTTTTTTCCGACGGAAGTTTCAAATCCGTGTTGATGAAACCAGTCATGAGCATTAGATAAGGCGGTGTATATATCCCGACGACATGCGAATAAATCGTCCCTTGCACAATATATTAAAATATCGTCCGCGTATTGAAGGATGCGAGCGTGCGGTAATATGACTGTTTCGAGGGTACGAGTATAAATTAAATATAAAATCCCACTTAAAACATCTCCCTGCGGGACACCGTGAGAGGTGTATCGGGAATCAAATACACCGACTGGGGATTTTAAAATGATTTTACGATGACATAGCATGTTATATATTAAACACCGGAATGGAAGTGGGAATTGCATATCTCGAAGTATATTAATAAGAATAAATGGATCTACAGAATCATACGCATTTTTTAGGTCACGGAAAATCGCTATAGTATGCATTTTCTGTCCTTTTGCGAGGAGTAAATCGGTGAAGAAAATGTTTAATGGATCAGATGTACCGAGATTTTTCCTGAATGCAAATTGCGTTTTAGGAAACAGGGTATAATATTCTAGACACCATTGCAGCCGTCGGAGAAGTATATTTTGAAAAATTTTGCGGAAACAGGAGCCAAGTTGGATACCTCGATAACTACTCGCTAAGCGGGCATCTTTTGTGGGTTTCAAAATAGGGACAGTTTGAAAAACATTCCAATCTTCTGGAAATGTCCCTGTGCATAAGCTCGAATTATATAGTTTAAGGATGATGTCCTGAGCATTTACGGGGAATCTAGCGATCATGGTATAAGTCACTTCGTCAATGCCTGGGCTTGTTGATTTTTTGTGTCTGAATGTTTGTAAAAATTCGCTGCGCATAATAGGCTGCATTAAACTGGAAAAACGGTCTAGCGAACCAGAGGCACATGATGTAGGCATACGAATAACAATGTCGGGTGTCCAAGTATGATACAAGTCGTGGTATCCTTGCGCCGAAAGTTGAGAGGGAGAAGGTCGAGGAAGGGTATTCGTAAAATGTTTAATCGCCGACCAAATACTATTTATGGACGTATTACTACTTAATTGGGTAATGTATAATTTCCACGCTTCGCGTCGTTTATGATTAAAGACACGTTGGAGTTGAGCGGTGAGACTCTTGTATCTCAAATATGAGGTGGAAGTACCATAGTGCCGAAAAGCTTTTAAACTCGCTTTGCGACGTCGTACTAAGTGTTTACATTCTTGATCCCACCATGAGGGTAAGGCAGAACGATTATTTGGAGGACATGATTTTGTAATATAAGGGTGATATGTATTAAAATAATCACGGATATTATTTAGTAAAAAATTATAACCGTTATCAGACTTTTGTAATGGCCGCGAAAGCCTGTCCTCTAAAAAGTGTTTAAACAAATCATAATCAAAATGCCGAAAATTCCTCTTAACTTGAAAGACGTTCTGCAAGATATGTCGATTACTCGAGACATCATATTCCATTATAATTGGATAATGATCACTTTGATGCGTGTCCTTCACAGTCTGCCATGACAACTTATGGGCTATATCTACAGTAGTGATACTTAAATCCACCGCACTTTGTGGACTATTCGGTGGGGTAAGGCGGGTGGGTGACCCGTCATTTAATAAATGTAGTTGTAATTCCTGAATAGCCGCAATGATGTGCCGTCCTTTCGGGTTAACTCGACCACTGCCCCACAAGGGGTGGTGGGCATTAAAATCCCCCAATGTAAGATGTTTAGAAAATGTCTTTATAAACTGAAAATATAAATACCATTGTCTACGTGAGCCTTGTATACCAGGCGGACAGTAAATATGGCTTATATGGAGATCTTGAACAAGGAACGTTTGATGATAAGTATGAGGCATGTAATAATTAGTAGAAAGGGGGGTGTACCGTAAAGTATTTTTAAATAACGTCATGATACCTCGATATCCGGGTCCATCCTGACGTTCCACCTGATAATTAGCAATCTGAAATTTATACGAGGACCGAAGCCATGTTTCTTGTAGGAATATGATGTCCGGATCATATTCGTGAATTAACTGCAGCAATTCATGTTTTTTATTTAAGATACTTCTACAATTCCACTGGAGCAATAACATTCAGGGTAATAAAGGGAATTAATTCAACAGGGACGACTATGCACCGGGTTGTGATAATGATAATTTGAGGAAGAAGGATTGGGAAAAGATCGAACAATCTGATTCACAAATGTTTTCCACCGAAAAGCTCAGGTCAGTTCAGTTCTTCCGGCGTGGGACGAGCTAATATGGACCCCATCGTTATGGGAGTCACTGGAGGCGGTAATAACGGTAATACCTTGGCACGTAAGGCCTGTAACTTGGAACTCCACTGGGCATTGTTACCCAATAGCTGTATGAGGGCATGAAAGTCTTCACAGATTGAGGTATATTCATCATTCGCAGACATTGTTCTACTGCCTGAAGGGAAAGAAGTTGATGGCGCAACAGGGCTAGGCGGCGCGGCGCACTGGGCGTTATCCGGCTGGCCGTGGGAGACGAAATGAGGGCATTATACGCCTGCCTATCATATCCCAATGGTTGATATGTTTTGGGCGAACGAACGATCATCTCCGTGAATTTACGTTTACGGGGGGGGGTTGTATGGGAGGTGGCAGAGGGAATTGAGTGAGTGGGGGGAACTGTTGTGGCAAATTTTGAGGCTGGAAAGGGGGGGGTCTCATACTGTTAATCACTTCGTGATAGGATTTATTCTCCGTACACATTTGTTTCTTTATGGCTTCCTGTTTAAGCCGTTCCGGACAAGTCAATGATGTCGCAAGATTACTGTCACAATTGGCACATTTTAAGTCAACAGACTGACAACCAGTCGTATCATGGGGACCTGCGCAGCGACCACATCTAGGGGTTCGCGCACGGCAATGTTGCTGGAAGTGACCAAAGCGAAGGCACTTCACACATTGAGTTGGAGAGAATATAAATAATTGCACTTCAAGCAAGACATTAAAGATGGAAACAAACTCGGGTAAACGTTGAGCTTCAAAGTGGATTTTAACTGTTCCAGTAGGGATACGATCCATGACGCCATTATTATCCTTTTTTCGGTAAAACCGTTGAATCCGAACGATCGGGACGGGGGATTGTAAGTATTGTAAAATTTCAGCGTCCGTTAGGGCAGTATCCACGCCCCGTATAAGCCCCACACGCTGTATGCTAGCAGACGGAATAAATGCATCTAACTGTTTAGCCTGGAGAATGGGGTGTCGTAAAAAGGAGTTGGCATGCAAGCGTGTGTCAAATACCACCTGCACCCTGTTACGTCCTTTTCTTTGAATGGATTGAATGCCAGGAATTTTCTGTTCAAAAAAGATTCGTCCCAACGCCATGGGGTGTAAATTTCCGAGTCTCTGTTCCCCTTGTCCTTGCACAAAGACACTGTATGGCCCCGTATGATGGGGATAGTATGTCATGGGCTGGCGAGCAGTAACCGCAGTGTTCTGTGAAGTCTGAATATTAGTCGCTGTTGATGTCTCGGGCGGTACAATGCCGGTCGCAGGGACCAGTATCATGCCCTCCATTGATACTGGGGAGTCATATTCAATCAGTTGCACACAGTCCGGCGGGCGGCCAGAATCCGTCCAATCACTCGTAGAGCCCATCACACTTACCGTTCAATGCACTATACACTCAGTGAAAATGACACAAAATCAAATCACCTACACCACACACACACGCACGACCGACTCGAAGACGAGTAAGCAGGACCTAGAGCTTGCCCAACTGTACGCTGCGCAAGCTGAGAACCGAATCAACTCGTAGCTGAGTGAGTTCACAGGGCGAGACGAGACGGTCGGCAATGGCAAGGAAGAGAGGTGAGTGGAAAGAGGGATTACGTATTAATCGCCAACATGAGAAAACAAAATATCTTTGATACATTAATCATGTCTTAAAGTGTAACTTAGGGAAGGTGTGGAAGCGAGACAGTTGCCCTCTGGTGTAGATGAGCTGAACTGTTGAGAATTCTTCATGAATGGCTGAGAAGCAGTAACTTCAGCGTATGGCCACGAGGAGCGCTGCAGAAAGAAGCTAAGCAAGAAGAAAACATCTCGAACTTCTGAAACAGACTTTCAAAGAACATGAGAGGCTGCAAAACAAAAGAAAGGCACAAAGTGTGTTAGTGGTTTGCGCAGAAGAAAAAAATCAAAGAGAACCCAATATGGGTGTAAATTACTAAACCAGGGAACGTATATTCAGAAGGAATATACCACAGGGGCTATGCGACATTGTGGGTATGTATCTCCGTGTACTTGGGTGTGCCTTGAATTTGACTGATAACCTGAGTTATTGTGATGGCTTTATTAGTGTGTGTAGTTGTAATTAATATGAGGTTTGGGAAGGAGGCGGCTGTGGCCTTAGTTTAGGAACCATCCCGGCATTCGCCTGGAGTAGAAGTGGGAAACCACGGAAAACTACTTCCAGGATGGCTGAGGTGGAAATCGAACCCGCCTCTTCTCAGTTTTGCCTAACGAGGTTGAGTGTACCCAGTTTCAGCCCACCGACCAGAATTTTTTTTTTTTTGGCAGAGCCGGGAATCGAACCCGGTCCTCCACGGTGACAGCCAAGAGTGCTTGCCACTATCAACGAGGCGGACTAGTTCCTCCTACTTGGCATCCTATTTTCTTGTGTTTTTCCCTATCGTCTTCACCTTTGAAAGACAATAATTAATAAACGTTAGGTGATCTATACCTTCCGATTCCGACGTTCTGGTTTGCTCCCCTATCTGGTAGAGGAACCGGAACTCTACTGGGTGATCTGTGGCTGAAATTAAATTAATTTTATCTCTTACTCACCAAATCTGATACGAAGCTAACATTGTATGACATTTTCCCGCCTTCAAGAATCTCGGTTGGGGATCGAACCCGCTATCTTGAGTTCATGAAGGTGGCATTCTACCACTGACAACCGAGGAAAATTAAGTGTGGCCCTGTTGCCTGATGCACATCCTAGAAATAAATGAACGACTTGCTTGCCAACAATACAGTTCCAATAATGGCGGCCGGTAGCAATTTATAAATAAGTGGTAGTGACAATAATAATTATTATAATAATAATTAGTGTGTTGAATTTTATATAAAGGCTACTTACGTCCACCGCGTCAGCAGACCATTAAGGCCCATAGCATCAAAGGCGGATGCAGCCCGGCTCAAAGCCTACAGAGGAATGAGATCATGTGGTCAGCACAACGCTTCCTACAGCCGCATTTCTTGGTTTCCTGTTCGGTGCACCTACTCACTGTAGCTCCTCGATTGCCATTAAGACGCTGGGTAAACGCTGTTCTCGATCTCCTGGCCAGTAGGTTACTGGAAATCTAACGCAAGCCACTTGGGCGAAGAGCTAGAACACTGCTCTGAGACCACGGCGCGGCGGTGGTCATACAAAGTCTACCAAACGTATTTAGTTAAGAGTTTGTACTTACATGTCAACGATCGGCTAGTGGTTTCAAGCAGGGACCCGGAACAGAACTGAAGTGTAGTGATGTGCGCGAGTGACGCTTCTAGTCTGTTTAAAGTAAGCCGCTGACAGCGAGCGAAGCGAGCTTGGACTCGCGAGAATCGAGCCTGTCGGTTCCGAGCATGAACGAGTAACCCGTGCGATGGATTCGACTCTCCACGGTGACGTCACAATCCGCAACTGCGATCTAGGACACAATGCGGCAAAATTCCCAACACTCGCTAAACTTCCGAACGCCTTTTCTCCAAGGATACCTCACAGATAACGCTGACAGCGTCCTCGGCCTCGATTCCGGACTCGAGTACCTCGAGTTTTACGGTCCCAAATTCGATTCATCGCGAATCAACTCGCAGCCCATCACTACTGAAATGCTTTTCGTACCGCTGTGTTCTACGTTACGTAATGCATACCTTAACGCGGCCCGAGCTGGTTTGCGGTATGTTTCGTCCCACTGTAACTTGGAGCTCGGTACGTGAATGTGGAACGTTACAGCGCTGGAAAGGTACAGCAGGATCTTGACTCCCAACTGTATCGAGCATCAAGGTACGTCTTAGCGGAACGTTCAGTCTGAAACGGTACATGACTGGAACGATTCCTCAGCGTTACCCGTTGGCAAGTTACTCTGCGTACTGTTCTTGGTTCTCGAAATAGAATAACGTCTCCACCAGTTAGCCGGTTACACTGTGTACCGTTCCAGGTTCTACCAACCAGTCATCCGGTTTCTACGAATATCGTTCCAGGGTCTCAGACAAGGACATCTTCCAATGAAACGTGGAACGGTACAGAGCTGGAACAGTACAACAGCATTTCCCAAAATGTATTACAGACTATTGCAGAACTATTACACAGTTGTTACACTGGGCATTACAACCATTACGTCCTATTACACCAAATTTCTAACGTAAACTATTACGCCTATTACACAGTCTATTACGTTACCACGGCAATTGTACTACGGCATTTATTACGCTATTACGGTCGTTATTACAAACTGTCACATAATAGACTAATTACGCAATAATTACATCAAAATAACATACCTGTTATCTTATTTAGGGGCTTTTCTTTCAATATATCCCAATACTCTATCTAGCCTAAGTATATTTTTCAATATCTACTGTAGGCCTACTACCTAGAACCTTGATAGTAAATATAATTTTTTCTGCGTCAAAAACTATCCCAATTTCAACGATGCTGGGCCATGCGTGGAAGCGACCGTGTTCTTTGATCTGTTTTAAAGGTAGTAATTTAGAACTCTTCTCACCAATGCAGCGTGCGTCAATTCATCTTCGAAGCAAACAATTTTAAGATTGTATAAAGAAAACGGATTTTATCTCTGTATACGCAAAGGAGAAAATATATATAAATGGTATATAGCAGGGGTGACCACAACGAGGCCCGCGAGCCAAATGCGGCTCTTGAGTCAATCTCGTTCGGCTCCTTTAAAAAGTAGCTCAGATTTTAAAAAGTTTAAAATGTTTAAAAAGCATATAAAGTATTTAAATTGACTGGCGTTTGTGTTGAAAGTTCCAGAAAATATATACTTACTGACAAAAGAGTGTGCTTCACTCAATATTTAGGACTACTTACTGTATGTGTGAATCAATGAACTCAACGCTTAAGTTCACTAAATCTAAATATCGAACTGAACTATCTGATGAATCTTGAAGTGAACTTGTGCGAACTACGCTTACCAATTATTATCAGTCAGATTTCAAACAACTAACAGCAAAAGTGAACCCTCAAATAAGCACTTCTCAAAAGTAAAATTCTTTATCATGTTGTGTAATTTAGAACAATAATGTTACCGTATGTGTTAAGTAAACTATATAAATGTTTCTTCACTTTATATGAAATGAAAAACGTGTCTTTATTTTATAAATCATTATTTTTTAACACTCTGGCTCGCTTCGAAACAACTTCATAAATTTGCGGCTCCCAAAGTTAATGTTATTGGCCACCCCAGGCATATAGGTATATTCAGGCACTTTCTGATTTATTTTAATAATCGTATCTAGGTACATTTTAGCCTCTTTTAATCTTACGAAATGTATGCTGAAGTTAATAGATCACAATTGGTCTATGTGTGGGGGTGTCCTTAATATGTTTTGATTGGCTCGAACGATGTCAATATAGTTTGGTACAGAATTGATACTACCCCGTCTGACCTTGACCGTGCCTTTCAAATGTTGATAGATGTCACAAATTCAACATGATGGCCTAGTGAATTATTTGACTTGATTTCGATATCCGAAACTATGATAGCAATCAAACTGAAATGTTGTGTGTTGGTAAAGGATTCAGTTTCTTATATGGTATTGAGGTGCTTGAAAACAACGTGCTTTTTTACGTGCTAGCATTAGCAACGGAGATATCGATAACAGCTTATATCATTTTTAAGGGACGACGCTACTTTCTGCCACGAGAAGAATAGTTCAAATTACTATGACTCCATACATACAATTTATTTATTCAAACATCGGGAAATTACTTCTTGAAATATAAATAATAATCAATATAGTGATTTTAGTCTCAGCGCGTGTCCCATCAAACAGCGCAAGGCAACAAGCTTGTTCCGATCGCGGTCACACATGTTCATAATGTACGTTAGAAATAGGTCTCGTAAATACAATACGATGGATCCCATTGATTCGACATATTTGTTGTTGCTATTGTTGCTTCATATAGGGGTTTGGAACATAGCCTATTGTTCATCAGTCCCATGTAGTTGGGGGGTGTATTAAATTTGTCTTATAAACTTTTTTATTGTGATGTCTGTAGTAGCGTGTATATTTGTAATTAAGGCAAGGCTTGGGAAGAAGTTGGCCGTGGCCTTGACTTAGGAGCTTTCCACGCATTTTCCTGGAGTAGAAGAGAAAATCCACGGAAATCCACTGTAGGATGGCTAAGATGGTAATCGAACTCACCTTCTCGCAGTTTTGCCATATAAAGAAGAGTGTAACCCGTAGCAGCCCACAGACTCGCTCATTTCTAACCAATAATTGTATTTCTCTCCAAATAAAACCTCGCATTCCTGTTTTTCGTTTATTTATTTGACTATCGTATCGATTTCCAACAGCGCCTTATTGATCACTCCATAATTAAAATTGGCTGCTGTAAGGTCAAAGATCAGAGATTCGAATCCCCGCATTCACCGGGGCCATCCTGAGCACATTCCTCGGGATTTTTCATACTCCTTCTTAAAAATCCCCCCTCTGGGGCTCGCGGCTTGTGGGACGTGGGTTGGCGACCACGAGACCCCAGCTGAGTCCAGCATTGGTACCACTTGCTTGTGCCGGGCTCCTCACTGTCACCTTTTCTCTCGGCCTCTCTTGGCCAACTCTTGTTCTCTTCCGACCCCGACGGTCTTACGGTATCCGAGGCCTAGGGAGTCTTTCACTTTATCGACATAATTGGCCCTTTTCTCATCTTTCCAGATACCCTCACTCATCGAGGGGTCAGCCTTCTTTTTCATTTCATCATATATCCTGCCTTCTGGAAAAGGCCCTCAAGGGGGCAGGGTGTGTGTGTAACCCCACCACTTCTGCTGCACCCTGGATTGTGCTACACCCTCAAGGGCTCACGGCTGGTGAGTTCGGGATTTGGTGACCCCAAGGGATTCCTGAGCTGGATCACGTTTGCCCCCTTTTTCCATTGCCATTGGGGCGCACCCTCTCCTCTTTCCCTTTCCTCGCTGCCTTTCTTGGCTCTCTTGCCTTCCAAGTCCCTCAATTCTCATCATTCGAGGGTTGAGGGCATTTTCTTTCCACCTGCCTTTTATTTACATTCTTCTCCTTTTTGTTTCCCATTTCTTCTTCTATTTTGTAAGTGAGTAGTTAGTTTTAGTTGTAAGTTTCATTTGATCATCTTTCATTTTCACTATCACTCAAACCATTAGGGGTCGATAACCTAGATATTAGGCCCCTTTAAACAACAAGTGCCATCACCATCATCATCATAAAAATACAAGAATTAATTCAAAGTCTGAGCCTCCTACTCAGTCTTTGAGCGTACTAATATTATAGTTACACAATGATACTGTCACCTCAGAAACACATGTATCAGACAAATTCAATACATACCCAACTGTATGGGACTGAAACGGTTCCTTTCTTCAAGGAAGATATATGGTTAGTAGCATGGCCACCTCTTGCTGGTGGGCCATTGGAAGGAGTCTAGCTTTTGAGCTATGGGATTATTTGTGGTGGTCCAGATTGAGGTAGTAGGGGGCTTTGCCCTATGAAGTTTCATGTCTATGTCTTCTTTGAGTGTCAGTTGTTGTATTGGTTCTTGTTGAGAATGATGATGAGAATGGTGTGGGGATTTTCTTTCGAGAATGGAATGGGTTTTGTTGTGATTCTTTTTGTTTGAATGAATGATAGTGATATGTTCAGAATAGATTGGAATAATGAGAGAGGACATGATATGTTGGTTATGTCTTATTGTGAGTTACTACGAAAATATATTGTTATGAAATGTTGTCCTTGTTGTACTACACAACCACCACCCCAAATGTATTGAATAGTTACAAATGGCACCTCAACGTGGCGCACGAGAGAGGAAACTTGGCGGAGATTTGATCAAGGTAGGCACAGTCTCGCATGTGTACAGTAAAGGAAAATAGATATTTTAAATAAGGAATTGAAAGATCACAAGACTATTATGAATAATAGATTAGAAGACATCGGTATATAAATGAACCAGACTTCAATCCATATGCTTATTAGCAAAATCACAGAGCTGAGTGAAAAGCAGAGTAAGCAAATAGATTCAATTAAAACTGCAATGACAGAGCAGAGTAAGAAAATCGATTCAAGAAAAACTGAAGTCAGTCAGTAGGTAGAAAGTGTCTGGAAACAAGTGGAATTGGTGAAAACAGCCATTCAGGAGGAAATTAAGGAACAGGAAAATTATCAGAGAGGTGGGGGTGTAAAGAAGATTGAAATGGAGAGGAAGAAAAGGAAGAAGAAATATTTGTTGTGTTTCTTTTTGTTGGAATGAATGATAGTGATATGTTCGGAATAGATTGGAATAATGAGAGAGGACATGATATGTTGGTTATGTCTTATTGTGAGTTACTACGAAAATTTGTGGTTATGAAATGATGTCCTTGTTGTGCTACACAACCACCACCCCAAATTATTTTTTTAAAACGTTAAGTTACCGGACTGATGATCAATAGGCTATATTCCACGGTCCAATATGAAGCATCAACAGCAACAATCAACATTTCTATTATTGTTATCCATCATATTGTATTTACGAGACATACAGGGTGAAGAACAAGTAGTTCCGCGAAGAACTATATAGCCTATTTTCATATGTCCTACGTATATCAATTGCCTCTATCAATATACAAAATTAAGAACCGTCTAAATATTTCGGATGGTTGCCATGTTGGATTTTTATATATAGGCCTCAGAGTTATGCACTATTACATGAAGATTATTGTGTAGGTGTATTATTCAAACTTCAATCGCATGATTAGGATACAAGAAATAAAAACGAGGATTAAAATTTCGTTCAGCCACTATTTTGTGGCTATGAAAATCATTTAATGAGTTACATGCCACTGGATTAAAATTAATATAAGCATATACTGTACCCGTTTCCCAGACCTCACGTCGGCCAGGAAATCAACGGGATGTCCAAGAAATGGTATATGGTCGTAACAAAAAATAGGAGTCCCTGAAATATATATCCGGAAAAACTACCAAAAAATCAACTGCAAACACGGGCAGGAAAGCGATCTAGCATCTCGGGTCGTTTAAAGAGATAGGTGAGAAAGGTTGCCTCAGATATATATATATATATATATATATATATATATATATATATATATATATGTGTGTGTGTGTGTTAAATAAAATAGGATAGTATCACTCAGTCAGGAAATGGAACAAGCTGCAGGAATAATTTAAGATAACTAAGATAAAATTGTCTCTTTTATTTAAGAGCAGACGAAACAAAATGAATAAATGCACTCCTAGAATCAAATTGGTTTTATGCTCACGGTGGGATCAAGGATCCTTAAGTCCTAGACTACCAATTTGATTGTCCTATATAATTTCTGTGGGGTAATGTGAATCGAAGTTAATGTTCCAGTGTTCGTTAAGTAAGCTGAATAAAATGAAATACAATATGTTTTTCGTTGCACTGCACTGTCACTGATTTCAGCTTTTGAATTAATAAATTAAATTTGGCGTATCACATTATTCGCTTCCCCATAAACATATATTTCTAAATACACTGAAAATTCACACATACGTTTACTTAAAGTGAAGGATAATTATCGTAGGTTAATTACGAATTTAAATTATCATGAAGAAATAAATTTACAAATATTTACAATTATCATCTGACATTGTGGCAGAGTAATGTGCCGATAACGATGAAATAATCTCATATTAAATGAATATTCATCAAAAACACCATTGTTATAAATAATATAATAATTATGATTATTATTATTCCGAATCCTGGACCATATTGTATCAATATGGTCATCAAATGCAAATACTATCATTTAATTCCAATATTTAAATTGTTATAATCAAATTATCATAAATTCCTTCCATTACTTTATTATAATTAGCGAAATTATTTAATTAATAAATTAATCAAGATAGAAATGTTAATCAACAATTTAATTGGTTATAGATCAGCTATCCATAATTTAATTATGCATTCCTGTTAATGCAAGGCCAGATTTGGCTGAATCCTAGAAATTAGTATAACTGTTTCATAAATTCGTATCAATAGCACTTCTATCACAGCATTTAATATTGCATTAATTTAATCGTCGAATACTTTAAGCATGCACCTAACAAATTACTAAATGAGGATTGTGTTACACAAACACATCCTTCAAATATCATACCCACAAATACTAGTAGTAAAATTCTTATTATCTCACACTTCCAATCTTTAAATATTCATATTATTATTATTCTTGGATAGGCCACCTGACTCACATCTATAATGTTGCCGCAAAATAAGACCAGTTATTTAAAAAAGTGTCCACAATATAATTATAACTACATGATTTCTTTTATATGTGCTATGCAAAATATATCATAATTCAAAAATGCTTGATACGACTCGAATCTGTCAGCATAATAATCCAGAATATTATAATTACTAGATTCGTTAACCAATAAATTATTGTTATTAACTGATCTATAATGCATAAATAATTCATGTAATAAAATCGTTCAATTAGATAAATACGATCAACTATCGCTGCCAAAAACTCGGAAATATCGTCCGCAATCGCATCAAAATTTAGTTGTGTGGAAATATTCACAATCCAAAAAACATTAATTTAAATTTATAGAACAAGACAAGAAATTCAAAGTTATTATGATCGAAGAAAAATATGTGAAATGATTATAAATTAGCAAGATCTTATTCCTAAAGTACTCTAGTGTGTTCGAAAAACAGGCATAATTTCAAAGTCATCAGAAAATAAAACAATCAATTAGTCATGGTTATGGTTTGTCATGGGGTTGCAATGAGTGAAGAATGGACTCACTGCCCTTGAATTTGATGTTATGTCCCACGATGTCATGATGTTTAAAGATGTCTAAATCTGCTGGATCGATGACGAAGAAAAGTATTAAACGGCAGCAGCATCGTGTTGATTGTAAGGTGTAAATGTATCTTCAAATCCTGGTGTCCGTCCATGCCTTGTCATACGCAGTAAGCATCTGTTGGCAGAAAACAACAACAACAATTTGAGAAAGCCAACAACATATCCATTAATGTATTTAAAGGAAACAATTTTCTGTTGGCTTTCTCAAATTGTCGTTGTTGTTTTCTGCCAACAGGTGCTTACTGCGTATGACAAGGCTCTACACTAGTGGGTTAGACAGCCTTTCTTGCTAAGGGTCTCCTATATACCCTAAACATGGCTATACATGTTAGTTCTGAACATTTAGTGGTTAATTGTATATTGAGTTTAAATAGAGAACTTATACAAGCACGTCTTGCATGCGGTTAAACTTCACAAGTGTCACATGCAACACGCAAAGCATGTTTCCGCTACCTAGCGGTAAATATGAGCACTACCTGTACTACTAGCATATACCTAGCGGAGGATATGAACACTTACTAGTAATATCCAAAGTGAGCTGAGGTTAGGTTAGGTTAGGCTAGGTAAAGTTAGGTTAGCCATCAAAATAAGTTACCAAAATAAGCCATCAAAAAATAATTGGTTATTACCCCTGAGGTCTTGGGTTCCAACTCGACTATTCACAGAATGTAATTAACATCTGAGAGTTGAAAGGTTAGGTTAGGTTAGGTAAAGTTAGGTTAGGTTAGGTTAGGTTAGGTTAGTGAACTGAGGCTAAGTCTTTAAATATTCCCTCTCTTTCAACTACTTTCCAACACCAAGAAAAAATCCATTAAATACATTGACACAAATAACTTGTCAAATAAGCCAATACAAAAGCCAATATTAAAGCCAATATTAATGCCAATACTAAAGCCAACACAAAAAGCCAACACGGAAAGCCAACACAAAAAGCCAACACAAAAAGCCAACACGAAAATCCAACACAAAAAAACAACACAAAAAGCCAACACACAAGCCAACTCAAAAAGCCAACACAAAAGCCAACACGGAAAGCCAACACAAAAAAGCCAACACAAAAAGCCAACACAAAAAGCCAACACAAAAAGCCAACACATAAGCCAATATATAAGCTTATGGTAGGTCACTCCATCAGCAAAACAGTTGTAACCTTTGTAGTGTGAACATCGTACTGACAGGTCAGTTACTACTATGGAACTTATTACAACCAACAAAGGTAGGCAACGTGCACTCTATCAAGGCTACTCTTATAACTATAATCGCCAGAATGTGAATGGAATAATATTCTGGCGATGCTCAAAAGAGAGGTCAACAAAATGTCAAGGCAATCTGAAAAGTAAAAATGGAAAGGTTTTAAGTGTGAGTGTTCATCAATGTAGTGCTCCAAACGAACCACGGTTGCTGTTTACAAACAATTTTCAAAATGCTATAAAGCAAGTTCAAGAAAACGATATTGCGGCTAAAGATAATGCAGTGTTTGTTCAAAAGGACTTATCATGTCCTCAAAAAGTCATGTTAGGACAGTTGTCAACGTACAAGAAACCTTCAACACTATCAAAGTCGAAACAGACTATAATTAAAGTGGTATTGCAAGAGGATCAAAAAGGACTATATAGTAATAGTGATAATGGTCATAATGATAATGATAATAATGATCATGATGATAATGATGATGATGATGATAATGGTAATGCTTTGTTTACACCTAAAAATTCATTTGTTAAATTTGTATACTGGAACAAACCCAGTAAGCTAATTCAACGGCTTCGACACTTGCATGCTTTACAACAAGCTGGGCATACCGGTCACGATTGAGAAATCAAAGAAATTGAACAAGAGCTTCGACGTGCTGAAATTATTGTGTAATGGGTCTACCACTTTTACCCCCACTCTTGGTTCTTATATTTGCTTGTTTGCTTCCACTTTTACCTGAACTCTTTGGATCCATATTTGCTCTCACATTAAACTATTATTCTTATTACGAAGTTGAATTTACTAGAGCTTAGTCTATGCTTGACAGTTGACATGAAATATCAGTGACTAGGTATGGTAAGCCTTACACATACTATAAAGGATATTCATATATTGTGAAACGAACCAATAAAAATGGAACTGTTATTTGGCGTTGTTCAAAGCAACGTTCCAAACGTTGTCGTGGTGACGTAAAAAGTAAAAATAGTGAGGTTTTAAGTGTCAGTGATCATCAATGTAGTGTACTGCATGAAACACAGTTGCCGTCGACAAAAAAATCAAGAAAACCATATTGCTACTCAAAATAGTGGATTGTTCAATGAGCAACGTTTAACCCCTGTTCTAAAAGTTATGTTTTATCCATCTTCCACGTCGCAAGAGCCATCAACATCACAAACTATGCAAGAGGTAGTGTTGTTGTTGTCGTTTTAAAGAGTGGAACAACTAGGTCATCTGCTCTTGATATGCAAGAGAATCAAAATGAATAAATAGTAATATCAATAAGGTTTTTATGCCTATACAACCATTGCGGCTTCCCAAGTTTTCGAAAACAACAGTGAATGGACATTGCTATAAAATGATCTACAACAAGCCTTGTGTTTAAAAACTATAACAGCCTATTGTAAAGAGAGAAAGGCTTGTATTCAGTGTGCATCTATTGTCATAATCATGTATACTCTGCAATGTAAAATATACTAACTTTGTATAAAATAAAACAGCATTGTAACATCAATTTGCATTTATTTACAAACTTTATATACATGTTTTGGTTTCATGATAATATTCTTTAAGACAATACTAAAAACTAAAACATTATTATTCTATACCCATATTTTTCTTTCAGTCCATTGTCATCACTTATATCTTCCATTATAATTATATGACATTTGTTTTTTTTATTTAATTAAAACGAACCATGTACCTATTGTTTTTAAAACCTTCATAAATTAAGTGTACAAGTTGCACAGCATTATTGACTTCATCAAAAGCACTCTCCGACATATCATTAAACCGTATAGGAAGAAATGTCTCAAAGTTTTCACATACACAAAGTACACGATCACCATATGCTGTTTTTAATTTCCGAATCTTGATAATGCGTAATGCAATATGCGTTGGCAATTCGCTGAGCTTCTTTGTCTCTAAGCCACATGATTGACCCACAGCATTCAAAACATTCATTGTAGTAGTCTATAAACAAAACAAAAGCATGTCTATTACACTCTAAATCAGCTTTAATAATATTGTGCAATTAGGGATTATGCACTATGCATGGCTAATAAATTATACAAGTTATGCAAGAAATGCCCTAACTGTAGCAGAAACTACTTTTCTGCATATAGCACAAGTGTTAAGTTCTAATGCAAATGGAACCCGCGAAACAACTAATGGTGTCGGCATTGTCATATCAGCAAAGTTTGATGGCTCTGTATGTGAAGTGCAAAGGTATGATGACCGCCTTATGAAAATTGTTTACGTAGCAGACAGGAGAAAAATTCATTTCTTCAGCGCTTATGCCCCACAAACAGGCCTAAACACAGAAACTAGAGATGCTTTCTGGACGCTGCTTGATGAGAAGACTGCAGAAGTGCCATCTGAAGATTACCTCATTGTTGCTGGCGATCTAAATGGACATGTCGGCCAGCAGAAAGAAGATCATGCTGCCCATGGTGGACACGGCTACGGACTGAAGAATGATGACGGACAACGAATCCTTGATTACGCAGAAACTCATAGCATGGTCATCACAAACACCTGGTTTAAAAAGCGCGATACCCATCTAATCACGTACTACAGTGGTCCAAATGCTACTCAGATTGACTATGTCCTTGTGAGACGTCGTAACCTTGCAGACATTTTAGACACGAAAGTTGTTCCATACGAAACCGTTGCGATGCAGCATCGACCTGTCATCTGTAAGCTGCGTATAACGCCACCAAGAGCTGTATGCACGGCCAGAACGGGTCCTTCAAGAATCAAATGGTGGCGCATTAAGGAAATAGAGTCCAATGTCATTGCAAAAATCACTGTACCACCCTTTACGACAGTTGAAGAGAGCTGGACAAAACTAAAAGACTCGTCTCATGCAGCTGCACATGCCATTCTCGGAACAACAAAACCAGGACGACGGCGGATTGAGAAAGATACGTGACACTGGAACGACACTGTCAAGGAAACGGTACATAGGAAGAAGCAGATAAAAATCCATCTCGCTGGAATGCCTATAAAGTAGCCCGTAGTGAGGCCAAGAAAGTTGTTGCCTCAACAAAAGCAGAGCGATATGCAGACCTCTACAAGAAACTTGATACGCGTGAGAGCGAGCGTGACATTTATCGGATAATCAAATCGAGGCATCGAAAAACGGAAGATATCCAACATTTCTATGGCATCAAAAATGAAGTGGGTGAGCTGCTAGTAGACTGGGAGAAAGCAAGGGAACGCTGGCGGAGCTACTTCGAGAACATTTCGACTGAAGAATTTCCCCATCCACCAATCCCAACCACCTGTGCTGTTGAAGGACCAATTAAGGAGATCGGCATTGCCGAAGTTGAGGCTGCTCTAAAGGAGATGAAGCCTGGGAAATCCACCGGCCCCGATGATCTTCCAGCAGAGTTATGGTGCTCTAAGGAGTGGGATGCTGCAGGATGGTTAACACAATTCTTCAATCGGATTACCAAAGAAGGTCGAATACCAACAGATTGGCAATGGAGTATCACAGTACCAAACTTCAAAAAGAAGGGAAGCCCTGCCGAATGATCAAATTACCGCCAGATCAGACTTCTGTGCCACGCAATGAAAGTTTTCGTGCGTATCCTTGACAAAAGAATTCGTGCGATTGCCAAAATCACAAGGAACCAAGCAGGCTTTGTGAAAAACTGCGGCACAACAGATGCAATCTTCGCTGTACGGCAACTGGTTGAGAAATACTCCGAAAGAAATAAACCTTTGCATCTTGCTTTCCTCGACCTAGAGAAGGCTTTTGATCGGGTGCCACATGACCTAATCTGGTTAGCGCTCCGTCAACACGGCATCCCAGAACACCTTCTTAAATGGGTGCAGCTGCTTTACGCAGAACCAAGGAGCTATGTCCTAGTTGCCGCGGGAGCGTCTAATGACTTCCGCATCACCGCAGGTGTCCACCAGGGCTCCGCCTTATCACCACTGCTGTTCATTCTTGTGATGGACTCTGTAATGTCAGACCTGCACCATGGACACTTCTCTATGCAGATGACGTCATGTTGGCTGCTGAGACGAAGCTTGATCTCCAACGTCAAACACAAGAGTGGTGCAATCGACTTGCGCAATATGGTCTGCGCCTCAACAAGAAGAAGACAGAATACATGACTTCCGATACACAAGAAGTGGGCACCATTACTGTTGACGGAGAAGATTTACCACGTGTAGCGAAATTTAAGTATCTTGGTTCCACTATCTCTGATGATGGGCGACTTACTGACGAGGTCAACACAAGGATACACGCAGCCTGGACGAAGTGGCGAATGACAACTGGCGTCATCTGTGACCGTAGGATGAATGACCATCTGAAATCTAAGATCTACCGGACTGTCATTCGTCCTGTCGTTCTCTACGGCATGGAGTGCTGGCCATCTACTAAGGAAGCAGAACGTCGCCTATGTGTCATGGAGACGAAGATGCTTAGATGATCAGCAGGTTTCACTAGGTTGGATCATATTTCAAATGATGCCATCAGAAATCGGTTTGTTGTTGCTCCAATCGGGAAAAAATGCAGGAAAACCGTCTGAGATGGTTTGGACATGTGCTGCGCGCAGAGGGCGACACAATGACAAAAGCAGCTTACACACTGGATGTGGCTGGAAAGAGGCCCAGAGGGCGACCAAGGCAAAGGTGGGCCGATACACTGCACAATGATCTAAAGGCTGTCAATCTTCATCCAGACATGGCCCATGACCGAGGGAAATGGAGACTACGATCCCACATAGCGGACCCTGCCACAAGGTGGGACAAACGCTAAAGAATAGGAAGTTAAGTTCTAATGCACACTTGACACATGCTATCATGTGTGCCCAAGGCAAAAATACAACACCTAGTTCATCTTGATAACAAATTTTACATACTTGTTGGTCACACTTTTGTATCTGGTAGTGAGACAAGTCTTTTTTTTTCAGCCTCATGTATTTGCTCCGCGTGTTCTAACTCTAAAGGCACTTTTATGTCTTGTGCTGCAATCACGTTTTCTTTACGAATAGTGTTCACAAATTCCTGACCTTTAAGCAACACCATGTATTTACAGTTTGGTAACCAACGAGCGTGTTGCACAAAAGGGTCATCAGTCATTTGCCAATCCTTTAAAGCAAATCCACAATAAAAACATATTGTTTTATCCCCTTCACCAGTATAAAAAATCCAGCTTCACTTAGCTGTTTGGTAAGGTGTTTTAATATTAATGGCCAAACATTTTTATAAGATTCTAATCGTCTTTCAACAGAGCTGTACTCTGGGTGTGCTAGTGCTTTAGTCTTGCAAACTCCCAATTTTTCAAAAGCACACGCCAATTCAACACTGTCTATGGCATATGGACCACATATATCGACACTACCGTTGGCTGGTAATACATCATTATGATTATTATTTATTTGTGATTCAACAACGTAAGTAGCGGCCAATGGCCTTGTGGTTCGGTAAATTGAATACACTGGTAGGTTACCCACTTGTTTTCCAAGCATGTAAGGACAACAAGGAGACCATCGCAAATGGTCTCTAAAGGGATCATCCCCTTCTTCCCAGTGTGAAAGTTCAATACGACAAAACACACAGCGCACCACATCTTCTCGGTTCAAGTAAAAAAAACGGCTTTTGCAAGTTTATGTGTTGACAAAACGCCTACAGGCCAGGATTCAAATGTTAACCAACGATCATGTTCTGATTTTAAATTTAAACCACGTGGTAAACCAACTTGCTCACTTGTTGTATTTGGTACTAACGCCATGTGTTATAATAAAACTTTTTCCTATTGTAAGTTATTAACGTTGCACAAGGGCACAGAGTACTTTAAAGCATAATGTATGCCTTGTTCACTGTCTGTTCACTACGTTAATGGCACATGACGACACCTAAAAGCAAACAAAATAGCCCATCTCTCAATCAATCAATCAATCAATACTTGTAAATAAAACGTTAACGTTAATTGGCATTAATATATCAAAACACCATTAAAAATAAACTGTATGTTGGCACTAACAGTAACCCATGTACTTATTTTCTTTTTATAAAGCTACAGACATTTACATCCCCCTTTAACCAATATATAAACAAAAATGAATATCATGTCATTTTGTTCACATTATCATGTTCAAACCCGTGGATATTCGTTGAGTCCATAGGGAACCACCCATAAATTAAGTTTAATTTTTTGTTTTTAGAAAATCCAACATGGCCTTGTACTTTTCCCAGTCAGCAACAACATAGCCATTAATCGAGAAAGCAATCATTGTCCCAGTCATGTACAGGTAATGAATTTTTTTGTGTAAGAGTTTTTTCAGTAGTGGTAAAATGCAATAGCATTTAATTTAGGCTTACCTGAGTTTTCAATAGTTCACTGCCTGGAAACAATGGTTTCGCTCTACTGCGTCTCGGGTTTTCAGCAACTGCTACAGCGGTAAGGCTTTTCTTTCCAAGTTTCTAAAAATAAATAAAATAAAACGCTATAAATACCTAAATTTAGGTTAATACATGCATTTCATAAAATAAAATATGAAACAAAAAAATGAAACAAGTTAGTTAAAAAAATAATCCCACCTTCACTTGCAGTGGCTTGTTGCTGTTTCCTCTAGTGGACTTAAAAGTGCAATGGTTTCTTCTCTCTCAGACATGTAAGGTATACCGGTTATCTCCAAACAAATAAATAAATAAATAAATAAATAAAATCATTAATTACCTAATCAATAAATCATTACATGTAAATATATATATAAAGTCAATAAATGTATAAATGAATAAATATATAAATAAATACCTACCCCACAACAAGGTTAAGTATTTTCCATCAACACCGAAACTGTTAAACAAGACCAGGGTTTTCACGCAACGCAGTGTGTTCAAAGGTAGTCACCTAAGTGAGAGTGGAAATGATAACGACATGTCTTTATATATGTTACGTTGCATGTATAATCATTTTTTCCCACGCTTTGAATATTCTGTTATCGTGCACGTGGACTGCTAACGTCCCAGTTGAACACCTGTGCCAGATCAAATTTCACATGAACTTGCATTTTGTCACGTACGAAGCAAACAGGATGTAATTTGTTTAGCGTACATGTCATCTCACACGTGTTCACATGCCTTTCGCTCTTCCCTGCCACCACGGTTGTCAGATTATTTAACTTTGAAGCGTCATCCGCGTCTTTGTCATTTTCCATTGCACCTGTTGTCAAGTCAGATCAGCGCATTCCAATAAGCTCAAATGACATTCACCTCCTGCTAGTCTGTCCCCCTCTCCAGCAAGTTTGTTTTCTGTAGTTGCTTCAACCAACATAGAACCAAGTTCTCATCACCGTTTACACGTTAAAGGCTCTCTTCGGGGGTAAAGTATCAGAAAAACCGCAACCTCGCTCCGTCATAAACCGACCCGTCGAAATAGCGATTGTTCTATTAAGCATAGACACTGTGGTCAACGACAGGTTCGTTGAAACACACACACCCAGCAGTATCGTCTCTCTCAACCACCACGTTTCATGAACATTATAAACAGGTAAAGAAAAAACAAGTTTTTTCTACATGTATGGCGTTAGGCCCTTTGTCAAAATTTCAAACATAGTTTCAAAAAGGGGGCGTTAGCCCGAGTCCTAGGACACCTCGTACACGTCTCTAGCGTTATTGGTTTGCGAGATAGAGCAAAAGGTATAAAATCACGGTTTTACCTCAACATGGTTTTTCATTCCTGCTCAACACGAACATCCTCGGCAAGAGGACAACTCGACGAAAAAATGACACCTCGTACACGTCTCTAGGCTTATTGGTTCGTGAGATATCGGCAAAAATTACAAAGAACACTTGTTTACCCCAAAATCGAGTTTCCAATTTTTTAAATTATAACGAGTAGTCCGTAGCAAAGAGGACGTCTCTACGAGTCCTTGGACCCCTCGTACACGCCTCTAGCATGATTGGTTCGCGAGATATAACAAAGAGTCTAAAATCACGTTTTTACCCCCAAAAAAACGTTTCCGGCATTTCACCTTTTCGACACCTATATAGCCGTAAATAGCGCAACGAGACGAAAAAAACGAATCCAAGCACGCCCTCCTAGCCTCACTCCTTCCATTCCAAGGTCGCAGGGGCTCACAACTTGCTTTTGGAAGCAGCTCTCTCCCCATCACACTACTGTCAGGTTTTTATCGTAGAGACTTGAAATTTATTTTGGGCGTAGGGGGTGTAGGGACCTTTCATTTATGTCAAACAAACTTTTTTGTATAATTCCTAGTTTCCGAAATATAGGATTTTCAAAATTCGAGTGTTTTCAAAAAACATAAAAAATAAAAAAGTTTTATTATAGAAAATAAAGGTCATAAAGACCATTCGTTTGAGCCATTGCACAACGTTCTATCATGTTTGGTTTTCAAACTATCGCCTATTTTCGAAAACAAACATTTTCAATTTTTTTTTTGAAAAATATAAAGAGTGTTCCGTAGGAAAGAGGACGTCAGCCAGAGTCCAACGACACCTCATTTGTCAAAATCGGACCATGGGTTCACGAGTTATTGGCTTGGACTCACGCGGCGGCCATGACACTGGTTAGAACTCCTATTACCCCCCTACTTGTATGACCCCTACGGTCCCGTCTAGGGATACGCTGCCAATCTATAATAAACAAACTGCAGGTTATTCAGAATCGAGGGTTGCGTACGATATTAGGAGATAAGTGGCACGTAGACCGCAATTATTACCTGATGGCACATGCGTACGCAACGAGATTCGTATGTGCTGCAGCGTGATTTAGAGGGGAGGATCTTTCACGTCACTCGTTGCTACGGAAATGATCACATCGGCTCATAAAGATGTAGCCAAATACAGTGGCGGCTAGTAAAGGGCTGCAGTGGTGCACAATGACCAGATTTTTTAAAATAAATAATAGTCATCATCATCATCATCATTTATTGCATGTGACAGGCCATTAAGACCCATAGCAGAAAAAACAAGGGTATACAATTCTTGATTACAATATAAATAGCAAGCATAACATAACATAGGCTATAACATTGTACTTCATAACAGGAAGAATGATTTCAGCTTCTCAAATAATGGTGGCATATATTAGACCAACGATTTCTATCCCTGGCATCTTCCATACTTGCATCTGGATCTACCTGGTTCAGTGCCAACATAACTCGATCTTTCCATCTCGTTCTTGGTCGACCTCTTGGACGTTTTCCCGTTGGCTGAAAATTGAACACACGGTTCGGGAGAGTACCTTCTGTTCTGATAATGTGTCCTAACCATTGTAATCGTCTTCTCTCTATCTCTCTACTGATGTCTGCCTTTTTATAACGTCGATATAACTCCTCTTTACTCCGTCTTTCCCAACTGTCAGTTTCTGGGCAGTATTTTGGGCCATAGATTTTCCGCAGCATTTTTCTTTCAAATGCACATATACGTTCTTCAAAAGTTCTTGGAGTCGCCCACGTTTCACACCCATACATTAAAACAGGTCGTACTAGGGTCATGTATAGGTGGATCTTTTTTTCCTGAGATATTAGACGTGAAGTGAAAATTCGATTCATGCTATAGGAAACATGAGTAGCGTTGGTGATTCTTTGTCTAATTTCCTTTTCTATTTCACTTTTGTTTGACAATATTGATCCTAAATATTGGAATGATTCAACTGTCTCAAATTTGTGCATTCCAACGTCGATAGCGATCGGAATATTCTGTCGACGTGATATAATCATGTATTTTGTTTTCGATTCATTAACCACCAACCCCATTTTCTTTGCTTCGAGTAGGAATCTTGATGTATCAGTCGTTACCTGATCCAAAGTGTTCCCCATGATCACCACATCATCAGCAAATGCAAGAATTATGTCGGATCCGACCATCTCCATTTCCCTATTCCAACCAGTTCCACGTTTAATCTTTTCCAATGCTATATTGAAAAGGACTGGGGCTAGAGGATCTCCTTGTCTTAGTCCACTTTGAACGCTAAAGGATTCTGATTCTTGATTTGCAAACCGCACCTGGCATCTAGAGTCAGAGTAACAGGTCTTGATCAACCTTATGTACTTCATTGGAATGCCCATCTCGTGCATAGCCGTCCATAATACTATACGGTTTATACTGTCATAGGCCTGACGAAAATCAATAAAGATTAAATGCATATCCTTGTCAAATTCGTAGAATTTCTCCATGAGTTGCCTCAATGTAAAGATGTGGTCGATAGTAGACCGACCAGATACAAAACCACATTGATATGAGCCTATAATGTCTCCCAAAAATGGCCTAAGTCGATTCATAAGCAGTGAGGTAAAAATTTTATATCCTATCTCGAGTAAGGCAATCCCTCGGTAGTTAGAAGGTTGTGTGGCATCACCTTTCTTAAAAATGGGGCATATCACGGCTCTCTTCCGCTCACTTGGAATAACTTCTTTCCTCCAAATATTAACAATTAATTGTTGCAGATTTTCCATTAACACTGCTCCACCATACCTAATCAACTCGGCAGTAATTCCACTTCCTCCCGGAGCTTTGTTGTGCTTTAGAGATTCCACAATATGTCTTATCTCACCAATAGTTGGCTCAGGTACTTGCATTTCCGCCGTCATCATTGGCACCTGTGCATTTATAGCATCCATCTCAACATGAACATTTAGTAACTGATCAAAATGTTTTCCAAATTGATCTGCCTGTTCTTCAGGAGGTACAATTTCTCCATCTTCGTCCTTTAGTATTAGTGTATGTTGCTTGTAGATTCCCCTCGCGGGGTTAACCAATCTAAAGAAGGATCTCGATGCTTTCTTGGATTCCTCTATTGCTGTCAGTAGTGCCTTACCATGATCCCGTTTTTTCTGTCGGATGAGTCGATATGTCAGACGTCTCACTTCCATATACGCTGCATTATTATCTTCCGATGGATATTTCACCCATTGCAATCTTTTTATTGTTCTGTTTTTCACTGCGACTTGACACTCATTATCAAACCAGGGTTTGTTTTTGGTTTTTGGTCGCTGTCCCAAAACTTCATTTGCACTTTGTAGAACTGCTCTCCGCAAAACAGACCACTGCCCTTCCACATCTTCTAATATATTTGATGTAGATAGACACTCCTTGATTCTATCTTGATATTCTTCCCTCACAGACGTAAGGGCCAATTTATCTTTGTCCGGGATGACCATTTCTTGCTTTCGCTTTCGCCATTTGGGAGACAGCTTGAGGCGCAATTTCATTACTACTAGAAGATGATCTGAATTCATATCCGCTCCACGGAATGTTCGTACTTGTTCAACACACCCACGATGTGTACCATCTACTATTATGTGATCAATCTGATTCCTCGTATCTCCACCTGGTGATATCCATGTTGCTTTATGTATTTCTTTACGTGGAAAATATGTGCTGCTGATGACCATTCTTCTGTCATATGCAAATGTGATCATTTTGATACCATTTTCATTGCTATTGACATGGAGACTATCTGGTCCGATGGTTGGACGATATTCGTCTTCACGTCCAACTTGTGCATTAAAGTCGCCCAGTATGAGACGAATAGCATGTTTTGGTAAATGATCTACAGTAGATTCCAATTCTGCATAAAAGTTGTTTTTCACCTCCTCCTCCGCATCTTCTGATGGTGCATGACAATTTACAACACATATCTTATATGGGGATGCTTTCAAGATCAGTGCACAAATTCGATCATTTATGGGCATCCACTTACTTACAGCAGAAGATATCTTATTATGTACAACAATTCCAACTCCCGAAGTCCATTCAGGTCGATCTTCGTTACTATTAAACATCATATATTGATTTCCAACATTCATGATCCCTTTCGGTAGTCTTGTCTCTTGGACTGCTGTTAGTATACACCCGTAATTACCCAGCACTGATTCCAGCTGCTTCATTCCTCCTGTCATGATTGACCTAACATTCCATGTACCAATTCGAAAACCAATCAGTCCTTTAATAAAGCCTTTGTCGTCAACCTTGAGATCATTCCTGTATTTTCCTTTATTTCTTTCTTTGATAAGTGTAATTTAAAACTATCAGGATATCAGCCTGATGAGCTCGAGTCCAGTGGTGGGGTTGCCACCTACGGTTTCTGGACCACCGGGTTTGTTATCAAAGTGCCTTCTTCTAGACAGGTTGCTTTCACTGCAGCTTAAAGTGCCCCATCTACACTTACCCCAACCTGGGGTCCAGGTTCTATGCCATTGTCCTTCTGTAGGATCTTCTGCCTTTAGGAACGGTTTCCCCTTCCAAGGACATAGAAAGTGCCCTAACCCCTAACAGCACAACCATAAGTGACCGTTGGCCAAATATAGGGGAGACTCCTTATCCCGTTGACATAATACAAAAAGGATATCTATTAAAAAAGCTTCATATAAAATTTGCTATCAATACAAAAGATCATACAAAAAGTAGGAATCACCAGCTACTTCAAGGAGAAAGGGTGTACACATAACCTAAAATGGTATTTGATTGATTGTCAAGTGCAAAGATCGGACACCTCACATTAACATGCCGGTTGTCATGGGCCTGACATAGAAAGCGGTGTAGGCCCGAGCGCTCTTCATCAACGACGTTATATATGCGGCTTTGGAATATCAAGGCATGACCCTGTTGAAGCAAGGAACTTCAAAGCAAATACAGTATTCAATCATCGCTTCGTAAACAACATGGCAGCTATCCAAGACATCGCAGTACAGTCCACAAATTGATTAAAGCACTCCAAAATGACATCATCAATCCTGAAGCCAATATGCACACATGCTAGAAAAACACTAATGATCATTGAATACACTTGATGATCCCTATAAAAAAAAGCTTAAAAACCAATTATAAAAACAAATATGTTGCACCACATCGCAACTGCGTCCCATCATGGCCCCATAGATAACAATAATATCAAAATAAATAATAGTACCGTAATAATTATCTTTTAGCAAAAAAATATGCCCATCATACATGCACAGGAATTCATAGATTTGTTATTTAATAATTCAGAAATACATGTAGTAATGTGAACTATTTAAGAAAGTGAAGCGTTCCAACACTACAGTATAGGGGTGCTCGCCATGTGGTCGTTGCCAGGCCCAAGCACCGACCTGATCTCAATAATGGGGGGTAGAGCAGAGTAAGTCCTATCCCAACAGTTAACTCGGTTGGTCGTTGATCGCTGATTGCAACGAGGGGGGGAGAAGGGCAGACGGCGACATCCAAGATTTGCCATCTACTGTCGATATCATGTCTCGCAATGTTATTTGAGCGTGAGTGCGACACCTACGGTTCTCTCTCGCCATCGCGCAGCTTATGGCTTAAGCGGTTTTTTTTTTTCTCGTGAAGTTTTTCAAAATCAGTTTAATCTCGAGGTGAATGTTATGTTCTCAGGACTGAGGGATTCATGACGAATAAACTACATCTGTTTTACCGAGCACGTGTGTACTGTCCTCTCTGGTATTAAGCAGTATTTTACCCTACCCTATCTTAGTGTAAATAGTGCAACACCCAGAACAATAACTATCCGCCTGCCGCCACTGGCCAAAAAACTGTGCTGCGCAAGATATAGAGTATAGGCTACACTAGTTCGTGGTAAAGTTATTTGGCTACTGTAACTGTATTCCACGTTAGTGCTGTAACTTTTTTTTGTCGTGGTGAGGAACCAACAACAACAAGTCCCACAGTTGGGTGTCAAATGTAACGTTTACTCTTACCTTGTGGGAGTGAGTCCCACGTTGTGACGACATATGTAACGTTTCGGGCTGCTCAAACCCACGTTACGTGACCAAAAGTAACGTTCTGCACCACAATGAAGTGCATCACCTAAAACGTTAACCACAATAATAAAATACTTAAGGCTTACCTGTTTTGATAGAAATTCTAATATGTTCTTGTGGGCGCCAGGTCATCAGATGATCTTGATGAGCCAAATTTATAATTAGAGCTTAATCTAGAGCAGTCGAGACCTCTTTCTCTCAGCTCGCGGTGAGGCAATGCCACTAACCAGTTGATTTTCGTGACAGGGAATAAGGATGCCTTATGTCTAGAACTATCTACGGATAAAGAAAGTTCTATCATGTGCAAAGAAAAGTATAAGATTTATTAAGTAAAAACACAAGATAAAATGATGTTAAGTTAGAATGGAATAATAATTAATAATAAAGCTTGAATTTACATTTACGGTGGCGATCTATACAAATAAGAAATAATTAATTTGAATTTACATGAAAAGCTTGAAGTTAAATTGCCGAAAAGATGAAAACAGAGGTCGTGCGTAGAGTTTCATTTATGTGAGCTCGCCAGTTGAAGTCTCTGAAATTTTCACGGCAGAATGTGATAGCCGCGGGCTTCTCTCTTGTTGGTATTTGACATATGGAATTTTGAATTCTTCTGCCCCTTCCAGCCTGACGATGAAGATTTTAATCTTACAGACGAACAGGGACGTAATTATGCCCGCTGTCTACTGATACCCGTGAATGGATCTAATCCAAAATTCACTTTGGGATGTATAATCTCAAACATAATCATACTCCCTCACTGAAATTTAAAATGCTTAAACTGTTTGTTTGGCCACTGGCATGTTCTAAGTCCAGCTACCAGGGCTCAATTTGAAAATGTTCAGAGTGAGTCTTAAAACAAATAGTCAAAAGTAGTCTCTCCAAAAGATTGATAAAGAGTCTCCTCTCACGGCTCCAACATATGAATATATCTTAGTCCAAAATCCCACTCTTCCCGATTCACGGCAACCAATCACTTGCCCGTTGCCATAGCAACCCTTTCCATCTCTCATGAATATTCAAATATGGCTTTGCAATTCGTTCCTGGATCACAGTGATGCTACGTCATAATTTCAGAGAATTTTTCACTCGTCGCCCTGGAGACAGTTAGCGTGAATGACGTAGGCTAAAAATCCATTGTAACCAGCCCAAGCCTCACGCGGAAAGTTGCTTCAAGATTCTTGGAATATTGGCTAAAATGAGCAACCTCCCTGCTGTGTACCATCCGTTCTCTTCACTCACCTCTTGTGCAAGGCAATACTCTGCTCGTCCTAACCTATTCCAACGTGAAACCTCCAGTTTATATATTTCTAAAATATATATAATAAAATAATAATAATAATAATTTAATAAAAATAATAATTTCATAAAATGACCTCCTGAATAAATATTATAATACTATGGCTGCATAAGAACTTAATTATGAATAGAGATGTAACGAATTAACATATGCAGATTAGGGGACGAATTCGGAATATTACAGTATGTCTCCTAGGAGTACAGCAGCAGTGACCCCCTACACTACCTTCCTTCTCCTCCTTTACTCTCTGTGCTCTCGGGTTCGAGCAGGTTTGCGCAGGTTTGCGTTATCAGGTATTGATTGCAGTTTACGTAACGCTCAACTACACGCTTATTACTACCTCACTTTGATCACAACACGCATTAGAAGTCAGACAGAAAAATATAACATAAAACGCCAAGATGAACCAACCCTCTTGTAAACAGGTTGGTGTATTACCAGGTCATTGGGTGTCGCCATAAGTGTCACCGGATTATAATTACATAGTTATTCATCTCATTCTTCATCAATGCTACCATAGCAATTAATTACTCCCTATCACCTTCTGTAATTCTCAAGCACAAGGTCATATTCTGATCAGACAATATAACAGGTAGTTACCCCCCCCCCCCTCTTGACTGCTCGGTCATTCATACAGTATGTGATATAGCTCATCAGGCTGATATGCCATAAACCAGGCGTTGTTAACCAGGTGTTCTCATCATATGAGCGAAATGAGATCCATTCTTCAATTGAAATTCTGTTGCACGAACAGGAATAATAAGTGTTTTTATTAGAAGTTTTGACAGTCATAAATATTATCATCTTGTGAAAAAGTATATTTTTAATCTGCAATGAAAATAGTTCGACATCCCTCCGCTATTACCGGTCGCAAGCCCGGGGCCTCATCTCGCAAGCGATGAGGAAGGAGGAGCGGGAGGAGTATCAACCTCGTTAAAAAACCAGGGTCCATCTGGCTCCGGATGGTAGCACCCTGTCATAGGGCCCCTTGCCAGGGTTACGGTGAAGACCTCAACGGCACCGGCGGCGGAGAAGATGGGCTTCGGTACGGCGTCGATGGCGGAAGAGGCAAACTCGTAGCGTCTGTACTCCAGAGGAGCGGCTACAGAAGGCGTCTGTTCTCCATGTTAGGAGCGGCCTAGTTAATACCTGGCAGTAGGTATAAAATGCCTTTGGACCTGGCGACTCCATCGTAATAATAGCCTAAAATGAGTGCAAACATGATATGGCCTCGGAAAATGCTAGGGCGTCCCCTGCAAGCGACGCGCAGCTCTTTGGACTCTGGGGGAGCTGTGAGAAGTGGGCGACCAGGATCACAACATATCAAAATTGGTACCATTAACGTATTGACCTTAAATGGCAAGACGGAGGAACTCGTAAATTTCATGAAAGAGAAGGAAATTGTCATCCTCGGATTGAGTGAGACAAAGTGGCAAGGTAAAGGAGAAAGAACCCTGACAGATGGATACAGGCTGTTTTACAGTGGAGGAAAGGCAAAGCAAAATGGAGTGGGAATAATTGTGAGGAAAGATATCCTGGAATATGTGGAAGAGGTAAAGAACGTGAGTGACAGGATTATTGTCATGAGAATTCAGTTTGAGACAGGAACAAAAGACCTAATACAAGTTTATGCTCCACAAACTGGAAACAAGGAAGAAGAGTTAGAAAGTTTCCTTGAAGAAGTAGACAAGTACATTGAAGACAAGGAGGCCATAATAATAGGCGACATGAATGCCCAAGTAGGTACAGAGAGACTGGGAAGAGAAGAGATCGTGGGACCCTATGGATATGGAAATAAAAATCCAGAAGGGGATATATTAATTGACTTTTGCCAGAGAAACCAACTAATGGTTGGAAATACATGGTTCAGAAAGAAAAACAGCCAAAAGATTACCAGATATGGATGGGGAGAGAGAAGAACTAAAACCCTGATTGACTACATTTTGGTAGAAAAAGACAAACGCAAAAACCTGATGGATGTTACTGCCATGCCGGACGAGGCTTTTGGTGGAGATCACAGAGCAGTAATAGCAAAGCTGAAAGTTGGAAAAATTAGAAAACTGAAGGAAAGAAAAGAAAGAAACATAAAAACATGGAGGTTGAAGGATAAACAGGTGCAAGAAGAATTTAAGATGGAACTGCAACAACTAGTACCAAAGACTGATGTTGGACATGTGGAAGAAGAATGGAAGCAATTTAAGGATGCATTTGTTAGTTGTGCAGAGAAAACATGTGGAAGAACATCGGGGAAGATGAAAGATAAACAAACAGCATGGTGGAATGAAAGAGTTAAAGAAAAAGTGAAGGAAAAGAAGAAGAGTTGGAAACAGTGGAAAACAAAAAGGACTGAAGAAAGTAGATTGAGATATGTAGAAGCTAGACAAATCTGCAAGAAAGTAGTGGCAGAAGAGAAGAAGAAAAGTTGGGAGTTATTCGCACAGGAAATTAAAGATGATTGTCAGTGTGGAAAGAAATTATTATTTAGTGTAGTTAAGAGTAGAAGGAAGGAACATGTAAACGCTGGATTTGTGAAAAACAAAGAAGGAGTGATATTGAAGGAACCAGAACAGATTAAGAACCGATGGAAAGAATATTTTCATGGACTGTTAAATGTCAGGAATGTAACGTACACAGAAGTTACTGTAGTGCCGGATGTGGAAGAAGAAGAAATGGAAGCGGACATTACAATGGCAGAGGTGGAATTGGCCATTAAGAAGATGAAGATGGGAAAAGCTGTGGGAGTGGATGAAGTGGCAGTAGAAATGATAAAGGCTGCAGGACCCATTGGAATATATTGGACTTCAAGAGTACTCAAGAGTGTGTGGAGAGCAAAACAAATTCCAGAAGATTGGCAGAAAGGTATTATTATACCAATATTCAAGAAAGGAGACAAGAAGGTGTGTGGAAATTACAGAGGAATTACTATTATCTCGCATGTTGCCAAGATCATGGAGAGAATACTAGAGGAAAGAATCCGAAAAAGGGTTGAAAACCAAATTCAAGAGGAACAATTTGGGTTCAGAAGGGGAAGATCAACAGTGGAACCTATCTTTGTTGTAAGACAAACTATGGAAAAACACTGGGAATATGGAAAAGACATGGTAATGACCTTTATTGACTTAGAAAAGGCATATGATAGTGTCCCTAGAGACAGAGTTTGGGAAAGCTTAAAACAGAAAGGTATTGGAGATGAAATGATACAAATGACAAAAGCAATGTACAGTAATTGTTGCAGTTGTGTGAAGACCCAAGCAGGTAGAACAGGATGGTTTGAAATTGAAACTGGTTTGAAACAAGGGAGTGTGCTTTCACCACTGTTATTCATAATGGTGATGGATGATATACTGAAGGCAACAAAGGAAGCCTACACAGGTACAAGAATGAACATAATCTTATTTGCGGATGATGTTCTGATTTGGGGAGAGAATGAGAAAGTGGTCCAGGAACAGCTGGATGTTTTAAAGGAAAATATTGAGAAATGGGGAATGAAAATCAGTGTAGAAAAGAGTAAGACAATGGTGATGACAAGACATAAGGAAGAAGGGAAAGGAATTGTTAAAATTGGAGATGTAAATCTGGAAGTAGTTGAGCACTTCAAATATTTAGGAAGTGAATTGATGGAAAATGCAAGACTGGATATGGAAATTAGCAAGAGAATACAAGGTGGGAGTGCCTTCTACTATCAAGTTCGGAATTTAATTTGGGATAAAGACATACCAATGAAGGCTAAAGAAGTGATGTACAAGACTTATTACTTACCAATATTGACATACGGAGCAGAAACTTGGCCTATGACCCGGAGGGATGAAAGTACAATGCAGGCAGCCGAAATGAAATTTTTGAGGAGTATGTTACAGAAGACTAGAAGAGATAGATTGAGAAATGAAGACATTAGAAAGGAAGTGAATGTACAGAAGCTGAACGAAAAGCTGGAACAGAACAGATTGAGATGGTATGGACATGTGAAGAGGATGAATGATGAAAGAATGCCAAAACAAGTGATGGAGAGGCAAATGACGGGAAAAAGAGGACGAGGAAGACCTAGAGGTCGGTGGTTGGACCTTGTTAAGTGCAGCGTGATAAACCGGAACATGGAGTGGCGTTCAGTGCTTGAGGAAGAGTGGTGGACAGACCGAGTTAAGTGGAGGGGACTCATGTTTGCTCCGACCCGGCCTAGGCTGGAAAACGGAAAATGATGATGATGATGATGATGATCCCTGTTTTATGTGTAACATGAAATATACTGATTCCACACGTAAATGTTTCATAATCTACATGAGTCATGCAAGCAGTTGCAGCATGCCTGGTGAGCGGTGAATACCAAGCTATTTTGGCACTTCAGAGGGAGAGAGAGCGATAGTCAAAGGGAAAAGAGGTACATGCTTGTCGCATTATTATTATTATTATTATTATTATTATTATTATTATTATTATTATTATTATTATTATTATTGTGTTCAATTTATGGTGCTAGAGTACTTAGTATGGCTTGAGGGTGATGCTCACAGTCTCAGAAGGGTTGAGGTGTTGTTTGAGTCTTCAGATTTTGACTGGTATGATGCAGATCTACAAGCCTCCCTGTCCAGAGCTAATCGTTTCATCTCTATACAGCTACCACACCCTACATCCGAGGCAATCTGTTAAGCATATTCTTATCTTGGTCTACCCCTACAGTTCTTTTCCTCAACTCTTCTTTCCATAACTAAGTTTCCTATTCCTTGGTGTCTTAGTATGTGTCCTACGAACCTAACTCTTCTCTTCATTAGCAGTCACCAGAAACATCTCTCCTCTCCCACTCGTCTTAATACCTCTTCATTTGTTACTCTATCTAACCATTCTCCTTTAACACCACATTTCAAACACTTCTATTCTCCTCTTTTCTGCTGCACCAACAGTCCAAGTTTCCCTTCCATAGAGCGCCACGATCCAGACAAAGGATTTCAAAAATGACTTTCTAAAACCTAAATCTATGGCAACAGACATCTTTTAGGTAGAAATGCTTTTCTTGCCTCAGACAACTTACTTTTTATATCCACTTTGCTTCGTCCATCACTAGTTATTTTGCTTCCTAAATAGCAAGAGTCTCCTACTTCTTTTAGCTTTTCACCTGCCAATTAGACGTCAATAGGGGTTTCTGATTTATTTCGGCAGTATTCTCTTACGGTATTTTTGTTTTACATTTATTAATTTTTATCACGAATTCCTTCTTCAAGACTGAGGTTGAGAAGGCCTGCTATAAACAATGCGCAACGCTGCGCGGGACAAGACCAGATATGTGATATACGCTCAAAATGTGAAATTATTCCTTTTGTGTATTATATACGATATTGTTGATTTTATACTAAATGAACTATTTTGAATTAAAATAGTGGTATATACTGTGCCCATGTGGACAATGGCACAAAGGAACTCTTGACCTTTTGTGTGCAAAGATGATAAACTTTATAGAAATTATAAGGAACCAATGTATAGAAGTCGTGGTCAAACCAGCTTCTGAAATCCAGCAAGATGCGCAGGTGGCTTATGGGGGAGCCAGCGGATGCATAAAGTCACATTAATTTTTACAGTTTGAGTGTAAAAAGCCATTTAGGAGGCCATAAACAGAGCAGCGAATGCCTAGCTGAAGGGTCTTAATGGACACTCGAAATTCCGAGAGACAGCAATTCAAGCGAGAAGTTATTACGAGTCAAGTATGACATTCATGAGAGATCTACTTTTGTAATGACCCACTCGAGACGAGGCCCTGGGAAATGCTAAGTTAGCAGAAATTCGAATATATAAATAAGGAATTCCCCGTCATAAAACTTGACAAAATGAATACACCATGGTAACAAGCTATGAAATTTAAGACGAACATAGGAACAGAATAAATCGAAGAGACCTGTGAAATAGGCACTTGAGAAAGTGCTTAGTTCAGATCACGTCATTTAAAATTCCAGCGGAGTGCTACAGGAGAATACTAAGGTAATAGGGTTGGCCCTTCAAGGTGCATAATAACTATTTTGATTGATTAAAAATAAACGCATGAACAAAATTAATTCCGCCAAGTAGCAATCATAAAGGTAATGCATTTCACATCTGGAAATAAATTGCGAACCAGATTGCACCAAGGAATCAAAAGTTGAACTCCCGGAGTTGTAAGGAACTATTTATGCGCCAAATGGAATAAATAAGGCTTTGAGCTAAAGCCACAGTACAGTTGATCTAAGTCCTTGGAGGAGGTACGTACAGTTCAAGTCAGTTGATCGAAGACCTCGGTAGGGGCACGTCACGTTAGGTTCAGTACAGTTGATATAAGTCCTCAGAGGAGGCACGTACAGTTCAAGTCAGTTGATCGAAGACCTCGATAGGGGCACGTCACGTTATGTTCAGTACAGTTGATCTAAGTCCTCGGAGGAGGCATGTCAATTAGTCTATCAGTTGAGACTATACCTTGGGAAGGTAACGCTACGATATCAGAGACTTATTAAGACCTAAGTGTTGGTCATTTTATTCAGCAAAAGCTCAAGTAAACAATTAGATTGAAACTCAGGAGTTGCGCTACGTTAATAATTAGACGGAGTGGCACCAAGTAAACAATCCAGAGTAGGGACTCTGAACGAACACGAAAAGTGTATACAACATTTATATCGAAAAACTGCGAAACAAAGAATACTAGAAATCGAAAAGCAATCAGCAAGCGTAGAGAGGAGACGATCTACGTCACATCAAAGTAAAGACAGTTCGAAACAGTAACCCCAGAAGGGACGTTGGAAGAACATTGTATAGTGAAATCGCACAGACAGAAACGTTACAAGAAATAAGAGTTAAAGCAAACGAGATAGCAACTAGAATATAGGAGTAGAAAGTATACGGTCTTCGAACTGGAAGCCAAGCTAAAGAAATCGAGAGAGCTGCGATAGATAGAGAAGGGAAAGGAAGTGCGGCAAAAATTACAAACATTTCGCCTTAAGCAAATAGGCAAATTTAAGAAAGCCATGCACGAGAAATAAGTTCCAGAAAGACTAAGGAAAGAAAGACTTACCAGAAGTAAGAGATTTTGCAATAGGAGCAGTCACACGTTCGATGCTTAGGGGGAGTGCATCAGGACCATCAATACCGTGATGTTTTCATCGCAATACGCTGAAATGTGGTCCGTGTGTCGTGTAAATATTAAATAAGTGAATTTTTAGTGTAATACATGTTTAAAAGCAAAGTAATGTCTCAAAAAGTTTACAAATGTAAAATCATAGACCGGAAAATGAAAATGGTCCAGTATTGTGAAAATATGTATTGTTAGAGCAGTAAGATGGGTGAAGTCATCCAAAAACCAGGTCATGAGCCGAACATCAAATGTGTGAGTAGGAAATTTCTTATTATCCTTAATGATTGCATCATGTGCTAATCAGTGAATTTGAAAATGTATAAACTAACCAATAATTGCACTAGTAATGGAACGAATAACGTTAAATGCATTGAAAAACCCGCAAATATAAGTTTGCAAAATGTATGAAGATAATTGTTGAAGTGCAAAATAATGATGATAATTAAAACCCGAAAGAATTAATTAGCAAGAATGAAGTGAAATCTGAATGGAGAAATCGAGTATAATAATGTTGTTGGCAGATAATTTATGCCGTATAAATGAAATGTAAACGTAAAATGTGAAACAAGCACCATAATAATAATAATAATAATAATACTAATACTACTAATAATAATAATAATAAGTGTTGAGTTTATAAACTCCGAGAATAATGAATAGATAATTAAGTAATTGCATTCCGTAAGTAAATAACGAAGTGATAAGTAAAAATGCATTATAAAATTGATGAGCTCGAGTAAAACTCATTGAAGAATTAAAGGATCGTGGGGCTACCTTAAAGTAATGAAGTAACAATATCGTTCAGATAAATGTAATGAAGTAAAGTAAATGGTGGTAAAACGAACACCTTGATAAAGTACCTTGAAGTTGTAGGCCAGGGGCCATGTTAAAGATAAAATGTCGAAGGAAAGACCAGTAATGTAATGCCGCGATATAGGTAAAGTTGAGTTGTTGAAGATATTTGTTGTATGCGATGGAAGTCCAAGTTATGAAAAAGTTGTGTTGCCAAAATGGGCCGATAAATAATGAATAAAAGTAGTATCAAGCTAGCTAATGTGTATCCCATAACATGCATATTCGAGAGATAAATAAGTGTATTAATGGTCGAAATCGTCGTCGTTGTATTAAGGGTTGCGCCCATGGAAAACCAGAGGGTTTTGCCAGTCAGCAAGAATAGTATATATGGTTGGCAACCAAAGTGGATGATACATTCCCACTGGAATAGCTTTGTTTACGGTAATTTGCAGTGTAAGTCCCGTTGAGGCATTGCCAAGTATAAGTCTGGTAGGATTAAAAGGTTTCTACGAGATGTGATACAACTGGAGAGGCGTGTAGGGTCTCCGAGCCTCGTGTCATATAACCTATCCTAAATTGTCCAGCATTGTTGTTATATCCGACAAATAAAAGTGTGTGAATTGAAAATATTAATGGAATCGGGGTATGATCGGGATCTCCCGGTGTCCATATCACAAGTATATAAATCGTCGTGATCTCCAGATATTGCATTGATTATGAGGAAAATGAAATGAATAAGTAATGAGTGAGGAATAATAGTTGATAAAATAATTTGTCCGCTTGGACGATCATCTGCTTTTAAGGGAAGCTTTAAACAGTAGGAGTCGTGAGGGAAAGTGAATGGAGTGAGACTAGGTCATAAATCAAGAGCCAAGTAGTGTGAGGGGAGAGTCTAGTGACCTTGCCGGCCCTTACAGACCGCAAGGGGGAGCTAATACAATAGGCGCTTTGTGTGCAACAGTTTTAAGTTCTGAATAGGTAGTAGAAATAAAACGGAAGAGTATGCAAATGTGTTAACTAAAGGTGCTGCAAGAATATAAAGTAAATTGTTGTATAGGTGGGTTTAAGACAATTGTCCCCACACTAAGTTTGAAGTAATTCCATAATATTTGACCGTAGTAGTCAAGGAATAAAATATTGAGAAAATAATCGATTTCTGAAACTCAGCAATTCTTCTAGGTTTGTGCTGTGTCTTGTGTGGGGTTTCGCCTAGGACACCAAGCTGGCTCATTGGCGGGCTCTTGGTGTCCCCGCCCGGACCCTCACTGGAGTAGCGAACTGCGCGCCACCTCCCTTTATATAAGGTGCAACTGCACCTCTTGACTGCGAGAACTAAAAGCTCAAGCAGCCTCAACCTCCCTATGAAGGCTTCCAAAAAGATGGTATATTGGCTTTCACGGCCAGTGAATTAAAACTCAGCAATTCTTCCAGGTTTGTGCCGTGTCTTGTGTGGGGTTTCGCCTAGGACACCAAGCTGGCTCATCGGCGGGCTCTTGGTGTCCCCGACTGGACCCCCACTGGAGTAGCGAAGTGCGCACCACCTTCCTTTATATAAGGTGCAACTGCACCTCTTGACTGCGAGAAATAAAAGCTCAAGCAGCCTCAACCTCCCTATGAAGGCACAAACCTAGAAGAATTGCTGAGTTTTAATTCACTGGCCGTGAAAGCCAATATACCATCTTTTTGGAAGCCTTCATAGGGAGGTTGAGGCTGCTTGAGATTTTAGTTTTCGCAGTCAAGAGGTGCAGTTGCACCTTATATAAAGGGAGGTGGCGCGCAGTTCGCTACTCCAGTTGGGGTCCGGGCGGGGACACCAAGAGCCCGCCGATGAGCCAGCTTGGTGTCCTAGGCGAAACCCCACACAAGACACGACACAAACCTAGAAGAATTGCTGAGTTTTAATTCACTGGCCGTGAAAGCCAATATACCAATCGATTTCTGCCTTGAGAGATTTAATAAATAATACGGGTAAGCAAATGATTGAGTTTAAAGGTAAACCATGTCATGGAAAATAATGATAGCACATGATACATCATTAGTAAACCACCCTCGAGCATGAGAAAAATATTGGGAAAACGTGAGTTCGAGTCATGGCAGGGTAAAAATTGTTGATTAGTTGTGTTAAAATGTAACCTGAGGCTTAAAAGGAAGAAACTAGTACAGTTTGAAAGGAACTGAAAATAAAGTAAACAATGAAAATAAAGACAAAGTAAAGCCCTGAAGGGATTGTAATGATATGCAATAAATGTCCATAAGCTTTAGTGGATTTTCATAAAATGATAGGCGCGCTTTGTGCCTAAATGAACAGAAACAAATAGTATGAGAAATGATTTTTGTATTGATTTTTAAGAAGGGATATCAGCTCAGTGGAGCTAAGAAAGGTAATTCGGAAATGTAGGTTTGAATGTTTTTGAGAATTGTATTGATTTTTTTATTTATTCCAAACAATTAATGTTTTATGTTATGATTGTAATTTCCTGGGCATTTTTAGTAAATAAAATCATGTTAATTGTGAAATGTGTCGTTGTCAATGTAGTCTTGTAGATCCAATAGTGTTCCATATCTGAATGTGAGACCATGTTGTGGGCTGAACGGTTCACACCACGAAACCGAAGTAGCCTAGCCAGGTGATGATCAATCATTCTCCATTTGAAATGGGTACAATACCTGCACAAGAGAAGACAAAATTCTTGAAATATTAATTAGCTGAAATGAGTTATCTCCTGGCATAATGAGTTTGGATATTATTCACCATCAACAAACAAAATTCTATCTAATTACTATCTTGACTGACTGCACATACAATCATGGTGTAATATGTATAAAGTACGTACGTTCATCATTTCCATAATATTTTTTAAATAATATGGCGAATTTTTTTAAATTGTGAAATTGCATGAATTTAATCCTAATTGCTATGTAATATCGCATATTGCATATGCAAAAAAATTGAAAACCCTAAACGCTAAATTAAGAATTCAAAATGCATGTTAAAAACCACAAATTCTACTCAATGTGTATTATTGTCTTTCTGCAGACGAAGGAGATTATAGAAAATCTGAAAAGCCGAATACGGCTTATCGATGAGATGGTTGCGCCAATGAAACGAGCAGGAGAGACGTATGGTTTGAAACGACACGAGTATGAACGTGTATTCGTGCGTGTGTTGAACATGGTAAGTCTACTCTAAAGTCATTTTGTTGTCTCAGACATTCTATGTATTCATGACATTTAAATGCTTTTCAGTAGGTCAACACGATTGTACCCAAATTGCACTGGGTGTTGTTCCCTACACATAAAAAACATGAGAATAATTAATACACTTGGATGACTAGTTTCGATCGTAAAGCGATCATCATCGGACCCTTTACACTCAGGCTATAAATCTATGTCTACATATTATATATGAGTTAAGATATATACTATATCTAGCTTTATGATAGATGACGCTATCATCTTTAGCATTGTAGGTTCAGAAGTTCCATCATGTTGTTTACTTGTTCTGCTGGATCGTCGACTGCATGGGAATTCCCCTATATATTGGTTTAAGTCATTATAGCCCTTTAAAGTGTGGAATGTAGTTTATGACGTTTCTCGCGACCCCAATCAAATATTCATTTTCTCAGTGGTCACCCCAAAACAGAGCTTGATATCAACCCTTCCTACCATAACTAAGTTTGCTATTTTTGGGTGTCTTAGTATGTGTCCTACTATCCTATCTCTTCTCTGCATTAGCAGTCGCCAGAAACATCTCTCCTCCCACTCGTCTTAATACTTCTTCATTTGTTACTCTATCTACCCATCAGACCTTCATCATTCTCCTTTAACACCACATTTCAAACACTCCTATTCCCTTCTGCCAGCGGCTTCGGTGGCGTAGTTGGTAGCATGCTGAGCTTCTTTGCACAAGATCACGGGTTCGAACCGGTTCGAAGTCGTCGGATTTTTGGAGCGTTACAAAGCCCTCAGTATGCTTTCCTTACTGGCTACAACGGTAGCAATGCATTGTCCACCCAGACAGACTGATATTTCAAATATGACCAAACTTTTTCTCAACTGAGCTGTATCTTAGCTGAAGAAATAAAAATTATTTGAGGACTTGAATGTAGGCATACATTCGAGGGCTCATTCACCCCTTAAAAGGTGGAAATTGAACTTAGGTAGAAGTCAATTTTCACTACCAAAAAGCACATCAGTCAGACAGTGGCATATCCCCTCACATTCATTCATTTCCAGACGCCCCTGCTGCTATTTAGAGCTCGGCCACTTGCCACATAATGAGCACATTCCAATTGCTCGCCGCCTCAGGCCAAACGAGTCTCCCCTTATCTCGCTGCCGTTCACTCATACAATAGGTGTCAACATGGCTATTTCAGACTGATCACATTACAACTTACAAACGACCCAATGTTTACGTTCTCTTCTTAGAGTTTGCTCACTCGCGCCCCGTATATTTGGTGCGATCTTACATCTCCACATAATTTGCTGCTACGATGTCGTTTCTTCTCGGCTCCCATGGCTCAGGTTTATTGTAGATTTTCATATTTGCTATGTTATAAACTGCTTGCGTACCCGTGCTCAACTCCTCCACTCTATATGCATTATTTCCAAGATTTTGGATTATCATGAACGGCCCGAGATAACGGACGCAGAACTTGTGAAATACCTTGTTTGATGGATCAGATAACGGAGGCTTCTTAATCAAGACTAGTTCATTTTCAACCAATTTACGGTCGAATCTCTTCCCTCTCACTCTTCTCAGACGTCGGTCCGCTTGAGCTCTCATGTGTGTTACAGTGTTTTGGATACGTAACTCATGTGCTGGCATGAGATCACGTGGGCAAGTGATAATATTATCCCACGATCTTTCCGGTGTTCTGTTATGGTGCAAAACCATAGGTATCTGACCCGTAGATTCATGTCTCGTTGAATTTATGCAGATTTCTATGTCCTTCACATGATCAACCCATTTGTTATGCTCATTAGGTACAAATACCCTAAAAACATTGAAATATTCCTCATTACACGTTCGCTTGGGTTAGCAGATGGGTGCCTTATCGAAGATAAAATATGTTTTATTCCAAGATCTACCATTCCTTTCTTGAATTCATTACTGGTGAAGTAGCTCCCTTGGTCAGATAAGAGGAACTCAGGTTTTCCCATAGTAGGAATAACTTTATTCTTAATGCGGCTTAGAATTTGTTTTGTAGTGGTTTTCTGTATTGGGCACAAAACCACGAATTTTTAAAATACATCCAAACAAACTAGTAGATGTCTGCAACCTCTCCTTCCCTTAGGAATTGGACCATATGTATCAATCGCTAGTAGTTCACCAGGCTTTAGTGGCAACAACGGTTTAGGGTACTGTTTCATCAAGTAGTTATTTAGTATCGTGCACTGACAGGTGTCACATGTCTTTATTACTTCGCATATGGTTGATCTCATGCGTGGCCACGTAAATGCTTCGGCGATAGTTGATTCCGATTTATCTAAGCCGATATGTCCTAGACTTTCATGTACATGCCAGGTTAATCCACGCTGCAAAGAAGCTGGAACCATAATCCTTAATTTTGTATGTTCCTCGTCCACAAATTTGAGTAATATGCCATCTCGATACATGTATTTTCCTTCCTTCTGTGGAGCTTCCCGATGTGCTGGTGTTCCTGCTTGTAGTTCTCCTTTAAAGAAACGTATCATCTGTAGCAGCCAAGGTTCAGCCTCTTGCTCTCTAGGTAATTCCCTCAATTCATCCAGAAACCTGTGGTCCTTGTCCGTCAGTTCAATATGATTCACAACCATTTCCTCTTCAACTTCCGCTTCGGGGTTCCTGCTTAAAGCATCCGGTATGACATTTAATTTGCCAGGGCAGTGCTCAATCTCAATGTCAAATTGTTCGATATAAATTGACCATCTGGTGATCCGTTCACTGAGCATTGTAGTTTTTAATAAGAACGTGAGAGCTTTGTGGTCCGTTCTTATTTTTATGGGATAACCGAATACTATTTTCCGCCATTGTTGGAGACTATGAAGTATGGCCAGGAGCTCCAGCTCTGTGACAGTGTAATTACGTTCGTGCTTACGTAACTTTAGACTTACAAACGCCAGGTAAGACCGATTCTGAAGGTTACTCGGATCTTACTGGTATAACATGGCTCCAATACCTATAAATGAAGCGTCAGCATGGATTACAAATCTGCGGCTAAAATCAGGATAGCCTAACTTGATACAATTATGCAACAGAAGTTTCGTCGCTTGGAAGGACTTTTCACAACTGTCATTCCATCGCCATTTGCTGTTCTTCTTGAGGAGTTCCTGCATAGGTGCTACTGTCTTTGTGTACCCCGGGCAATTTTCTTTGAAAAATCCCGTAACTCCAAGAAAAGGACGCACATGTTTCACACTGTTTGGTGTGGGGAAATTCTTAATGGCTTCAATTTTGGCAGGGTTCGGTCTCACGCCCTCTTTGTCGATTACATGGCCTAAATACAGTATCTCGTCCCTGAATAAATGCGACTTCTTATGGTTGATTTTGAAGTTTGAAGTACGAAGGTTTTCCAGTAACTTATCCAAGTTGTTCATATGCTCTTCTATAGAGTCAGAAGCCAACAGAATGTCATCAATGCACCTGACAGTCATCTCTTTAACCTCATCAGTAAGGTTACGGTCTAGAGCTCTTATCAGGGCACAAGCAGCTGTTTTAACCCCAAAAGGCATCCTACAAAATGTGAACGTCTGATTGTCGAACAAGAAACCTGTCAACAATTGAGATTTTTCATCCTACTCAAGATGGTGAAAAATTGAGGTCAAGTCTACGCTTGAATAAATGCTCTTTCCTATAAATCCTTTTAATACGTCACGTATTAATGGCGCTTGGTCATATTCCGGTAACAATCGAAGGTTGAGCATTCTTGCGTCTAAACAGAGCCTAATAGAACCATTGGGCTTGGCGACAGCCAAAATTGCATTGAGAAACGGTGTGGGTGTCTTCCTTATAACTCCCGCCTGCAGCATTTCTTCAATAATCTGTTTAACTTGTGCATGATGTTTTTCTGGGATATGATATAGTCTGCTTCGAAATGGGGACCAATCATCCACTTGCATAGAGTATTTAAAGTTTAAAACTTCCCAGGTACAGTGTCAAAAACCTCCCGATGTTTTCTAAGTATGTGTTCAAGTCTCTCCTTCTCTGCTCCCCTTAATTGAATTCCTTTCAGCCGCTCCTGTAATTGTTCTTCGAAGTCGTCCGTGATGTCATCTGCTTGAGCCAACAATGCCCATATCTCGATGCCTTCTTCTTCTTTTTCTTCTAGTTCGACGACTGGAGTGGTGACGTCATCAGTGTCCCCCTCCAATAATTGTTCCTCATTTTCTTCACTAATTGCCTCAAGAAACCAGGTGTTCGCCTCATTTCCTATTGTCACTCCTTCCATATTTAGCCCAACTTTCCTCATTCCTTCTATGTTCTTAAAGCTGACCGTATTTTGGTGTAAGTCAATGACTGCTTGATATGCGCATATAAAATTTGATCCCAGAATGATATTAAAATTTAGCTTCGGCAAAATCACGAAGGTCTGGTTAAAAGTGTGCTCCAGTATTTCTAATTCCAAATATGCCTGTGTTTTACATGTTACTGTGCGCTCAGGAATAACGCCACGTACTTTCATTTGAGGGACCGGAATTATAGGTATATCATAATTCCGCCCTATTTCTCTTACTAAAGCCTCAGATACTAGACTGATCTGAGCCCCTGTATCAACCAGACATTTTACTTTTAAACCGCCGATCCATGCATAAATTACAGGCAATTGTGTCATGGTGTCAATCTGTGGTTTTGTAATTTCTTCCAAACAATCTTCCGGTCTAGCTATCCACTCCGTAATATTTGCCACAATCCATCCATCTTCTCCCGAACACCCTTCATTCCTGAGGCTATCGTGTTGTTTAAATATTGAGTTTTTTTATCATTACGGCCCCCATTCTGTTGTGGACGGCCCTTCTCCTGACGTTCCTATTGCATTAGTAGGCTTTGTGCTCCGTCATCCTCCATATGAGTATCTGGATTCCGGCGCTTGTCCATCACGCGTTGCCAACGGTCTTTTCCTTCATCCCCCAGAGAGTGCAGCTCGTCAAGATACCGCTGTGATTCCTCATATCTTTCATCCCAGTTTCGATAGTCATCCTGTGGTTCGGATTTTTCGTGATACCGTTGGTTCCTTCCGCCGGCCCGATCATCGTACCGTCTTCCTTTCCAACCCTGATTATATCGGCTATCATAATTCCCTCTTCAATATGGTGTCTCCTGCCGTCCATAGTAACGTTCTGCGCTGATTATATCTCCCGTCATTATTATATCTTTCCCTCTGGTTTTCGCAATAACGTGGTTGAAATCTCCTCTCATTATTTTCCTCGTTATCTCGCCTTGGGTTATTTCCAGTAGTAGTCCCTTGTGTCTTGGTGTGAGTCACCTGTGACTTAACGACCTTGGCCGTGTTGATAATTTCCATCTGTTTTCGTTCCCTCCCGTGAAACTGATTATTTGTCTCATCGAGGTGACGCAAGAGTTCTTCGGCTTGTACGGCTGAACTCACGTTAGCGGCGGCTAAGAATTTCTGCGCGTTAACGGGAAGTTGCTTACTTATAGTAGTAATCATGTCCTGCTCATTCGGTGGGTTATCCAGATCTCGCAGATTTAACATCTGTCTAGTGAAATAATCAGCGAATTTAGTTTGTGGTGAGCTATGGTATTTCCTAGCGTATAAATCTAGTCTCAAGTTCTGCTGGTGGCTTCTACTCCAAAACTTCTTCAGAAATGCCTCCTTGAAACCAGCCATTGTTTCAAAGGTGTAACGGAAGCTCAAAAACCAAATTAATGCTGCACCTCCAAGATATCTCTCTACCATCCTTAATTGACGTTCTGGGCTTAGATTCTGGTCAAAAAAGAAGTCATCAAGCTCTTTGAGGAAAGATTTAGGGGTTTTCCCGTGTCAGGAATGAACTTATTTGGGCGGAATTCGTTCACTCTGATAATCTGTACTACTTGGGTAGGTAGTTTACCCTCCTGCGGTGTAGATGTTCGACCCTCATACTGTTGAAATAACTGCGTGTTTACAGTGCCAGGACTCCTGCCATTCTCCGAATTGCTTGACAACACTTCCTTATCCAGACTATCCTCCTTATTTTTATCCAATAAAGACTCCAGTATGGTCCCTCGTTCCAAAGGTCTAAGCTCGTTTTTAACAAAACGGTCGTTCTGTTCTTGAAATTTAAGTTTCATGTTTTCTTCTATTGCCTGAAATCTATTGCAGTTTTCGCCTAGCCGTTTTATGATCATCAATCTGTCATCCTTGTACTCAGCAGTCATTTTACTCCAAGCTCTTCTAATGTGATCCTTAATTTTATCTAGTCGCTTTTCGACGTCTTCACTACTACCAGCTTGATTTGATTCTATATTGGATAATCTCGCTAGTACCGAATTGTTATTACTCTCAATTGTCTGCTTTAATTCCTGTTGTTCCTCCTCTAGCTCTTTCCATCGTTCTCCTGACTTGAGTTCCAGCTTACTTAATTCTTTCACCAAGCCATTTATACTACCGTCCATCGTATCAATATGTCCTTGAAATATTAACGCTCCATCTTCGAATTTGCCAAATTTCTCCTCCAATCTACCCTGTGCCAACTTTCACTCAGACGTGTTTACCGAACATGCCTCCTCAAACTGATTTAATTTCGCCATCACAACGCCATCTAAGTTCCTTAGTTTGCCGCTAAATGTGTCCTCAATTTTCTTTATTTCGGCCAACTGTTTCTGATTATTATTTTCCAAATCGCGAGCTAATAGTGTCAATTGTTGTTTAGTGTAGTCATTTATTTCTACAGAGAGTGCAGTTAACTTCGCAGTGTTTCTTTCATTAGCCTCCTCTAATTGTGTCTCTATCTTACTTGATTGTTTTTGCTCATCTCCGCTAATTGTGCTTCTAAATTATTAGATTGTTTTTCACTAATCTCCGCTAACCGAGCTTCATACTTATTTGATTGTTTTTCACTAGCCTCGGCTAATTCGCTCGACTGTTTCTTGCTAGCCTCAGCTAACTGTGTTTCGATTTGATTAGTCATATCACTTTTTAACTCATCTAACTGTTTTTGGTTACGGGCTGCTGCCTGTTCAATCACCATCCTTATCTCGTCAATCGAAGCCATCTTCGCACACACGAAATATCAAATTCACAAGGGAAATACAGGAAGATAGCATAGGTACTATCAATAGTACACACGCACATACACATAAACGAACGCAGATTAACCCTTTAATTACTCAATTCATTTACATTTATCCCCAAAGCAACAGCATCCTTGATTATCATTATTATTATTATTATTAATTTTCTTTACCCTTCACTTCCGTATCAAATTCTAGCCTTAGTTCAGAATAAACACAACTAATTAATCAAATATCAATCAGTTTTTAAGGTATAACCTTCCTGTCATATATATTTGGAGTTTGTTTTGTTACACAAATCTAATTTTACTATAATGGGCGCCTGGAACATATGGTCTAATATATATCATTAAATCTCAATCCAACTACTATGTTCCATATTTATATTTTAGACAAACTCCATGATCTTACTTATCAAAATTTCATAGCGGTAACACATCGCTTTAACTACTTTAATAAAATTATCACATCCGGTGATCTAATTGCAAGTGCAAAATGTTTCCACTGGTCTAGCCATTCCATATTGCTTTCCACAGTTTTGACATCCTGCGCCTTTGTACACAAATATTAAAAAATTCACCACGAAAGCTCGGTCGGGAATATCCTCATGCCCCACTTTGCTCGGTGCCATAGTTACCCTTATGTCATGGCTACCAACGAGCAACGTGATCTTGAAAACGCCCCCACGGGGGCGCGACATACTTACTCTTATGTACCTTTGGAAAAGAAGCACTACACGAGACAGACATTCAGGGGTGATCGGTCCATACAAAGTACTAAGAGGAGAACGTGCTTCTTAAAAATTTGCAGGATTCATAAGGGAACTTATAGCTATAAATGAAATATGACAGGTTAAAACAAAACAATTTAATACGGACTAATAACATAACAGAAAATAATCCACCCTCGTGTGATGCCATGAGTCAATGGCCCGCCACACGGGACGTGCGAGTGATCCATTAACCAACACTCGACCCCTGGACAGCGAACACCAAGTCAACAAGCCAGCTGGGAAATTGGAAAGCCCCGCTTGCGCCTGCTCACAACGTATCCCCAGCCCACGATAGCCGTAAAATAAAATAACTGGTTCAAGCACCAGCCCATGAAAAGCTACCTCAAAAATCAACTTAGGCAGTTGTAAACGAGAGATACAAAACTATCAACTCAAAGAATATTACAGTTTAAACTAAGAAAATAAAAAATACAAAAATTAGAAAAGAAACATGTTTATTGTGTTGTGCGCGCGCTCGGACAAAGAAAGATTTGAGTACTTGACGGAAATTCACTTCCGATCGACCATACGATTAAGTCGTGAACCCCGTCCTGCGAGTTGGAAAATCATGATAATTATGGGAATACACACTAAATGGCTAATACAAAATAAAAATGCACTGACATAGTCTACCCGTACATAAAATCAATCATACACGAATTGTATATTTACACTTATTTGACTGCCGAACAGTCGGTCTTAAGCCATGCAAAACAAAACAGAGCACCCACGTGACAAAAAGGATATTGGCACGCCGTCTGCGACCTTTAAACTGACACTTAACAATGCTTAAATCCAAGCAACAACAACAACAAAAATTAAAATGCCCCAGCGGGCTGAATACAAAATTTACAAGTAACACTTCGATTAATACGGACTGAAGTATTTAAATACGGGCATGGACATCTATCCCAATTAACATCAAAAGCAAGCTATAATTTGCCAAGCAAGCAATCTACCAATTAGTTAAAGGAATGCATAGCGCGCACGCTGCTTCCTTTTCAACATTCAGAGATCTAAGTACATAGGTCTGTCAAGCTCAAATGTGCCATAGTGTGTCAGCAGAAACTCCAAGCCTCTGAAATCGCGTAAAATACATCATAAAACATCAAATTCTCTTGACCAACCACCCATGGGTGTCAAGATCCACATATCAGCAACACGTCCCTGAGGTACGTTTGCTGAAGCATGAGGAGGAACGGAAACTGGATCGCCATGTCCGAATCTTGCTACCTCTTCGAAGAATATCATATAGCACACACATCATCTCCATACCTGACCAATTGACCTCATTTGCACCCCAGATCCCGAATATAAATTACCACACAGAAATCTATTATATAACTACAGAATAACATAAAGTTGTACAAAGCAAAACAATCTAAGCATTTGCCTGGGTAAAACTCAACCAAAAAGACAGGAATCCCCCCCCCTCCCCATTATCTAACATAAAATGTAAATGCAGTCCCATGTATCACCCTTATCTAAGGTTTCAGCCGTAAATAATCTCGCTAGTGCCTCGAATTCATGTGCGCATCAACATGAAGGCAAGCACTCTATCAAACAAAGCAACGGGTCAAAACCCAAGAAAAACACACAAGAAAATTATCTAATATTTACACAAAGTCACGTGATGCTATTTAACTTATATGTCAGTGAAACGAATTTACATGCAATCACAGCAAAGCAAAATTATTTACAAAAAAACACAATTTCCCAATTAATTATACATGATCCCTCCCCGTCAAAATTAAATAAATTTAATTAGTACTCATCACTTTCCATGCTGCCCGGTGCCGAGATATCACCCGCTATCTTCCTTCTGCATAGCCTAGCCCATCATGCTAGACATCAAATCTTGGGATACGACACTATCCACTCTTGAGGCCATAGTGACGATCATCTTGCTAAAGGAAATAAAGTTATTGTTATTATTTTCAGGCTCCTAATTATACTGCATAATTGAGCTACTCGATTCACCCATGAGTTAATTGCAGTGTCGTAGACTTTCCCTACAATATGTGGACATATTCCACCTAATACACAAACACAATTCTATGTTGCCCGTCACGCAACACAATAAAATTTTCAAAGTCTTTCGTGCCGCCTAAGCACCCGCAAAGGTTAGTCAATCAACGTGCCACGTCCTCAGACAGAGTGACACCCCACTCGCTCGAAGATATCTAAAATTGTGACGGCGTCTTTTCACAGACCACTACATTTATATGTTTCAATCAAATTTCACGTGGAAGGGGTAACTCGCTCCACAAAAATAGTAATAATACTCGCACACATTTCGGACACATCTCATTCAGCTTGTAAAACTCAGCACAAACAATTGACACTCGCGTGCAGAAAATCGCATCATGGGAACACCTATTAATCAGAATTCGCACGCAAACAATCTGCGCGGTCAAATTTGGCGTCTTGCTCTCATTGGCTATATTTCAAATAATACGGTGACACCAGGGTGATGACCTTTATCCCACTCTCATGTCTGATCATAAACTCATTCTTCAGTTGGCCTATCATCTTCCTTCTCTAGCATTTAATACCATGAAACATTTATACATCTCGTTTGAACAAGTCAGCGGATACTTCGCTTGCACCTGCCTTTCTCTTTTTCTTGGAATCGGCTATATTTAACCTGGCGTTGCTTCACTGGCGACAACGGTATCAATGCATTGTCCACCCAGACAGACTGATATTTCAAATATGACCAAACTTTTTCTCAACTGAGCTGTATCTTAGCTGAAGAAATAAAAATTATTTGAGGACTTGAATGTAGGCATATATTCAAGGGCTCAATATGTTTCCTTGTCTGAGCCAACCTACTTCTTATATCCTCTTTGCTTGGTGCATCACTAATTATTTGCTTCTTAAGTAGCAGAAGTCTCCTACTTCTTTTAGCTTTTCACCTGCAAATTTGACGTAAATGGTGGTTTCTGATTTCTTTCGGCTGTATTATTTTATTTTTGTTTTACATTTATTGATTTTCATCGTGAATTCTTTCCTCAAGACGGAGTCCATACCATATAAAAACTCATTCAAACCTTCTGGAAAATTGGCTAAGATGAAAACATCATCAGCAAATCTCACTGTTAAAATTATCTCTCCTTGAGACTAACTATTCATTCTTTGCTATGTACTCTTCTAGCTCCTCTATTTCCATAGCAGCTCCGTCAGATGAATTACTACTACTGATGAAGATACCGCGTGGCAGCGAAACTGGTTGTTAAACAATATGACCGAATATTCAGTGTACAAGAATAGTAATAGTAACTTAATAATAATAATTTTGTTTCAGGTTACTCTTACGTGTGGCGGGGATTTGCCTACAGACTATCTCATTCGTTTGATGGTGCATAAATACTCACTAAGAGAGTTGGGCAACCGACCGAAGGTCAATCACTCGTAAGTATGAATACATACTCAGCCTTGTCCGATAAAACTGACTCTAGAGTAAGTAGTTCCGTGTAGAAATAAGCAGCCTCTGTTCATATATTCTACTGGTCTTGCCCATTTCAACATTTTCACGTCAAATAAATAGTTTTTCCATACGAAGGACTAATCAGCTATTTGGTACATAACCTACAGGGTGATATATTATATGGCAACAATTTCAAACTCAAAATTCAATATCCAACCATAATATATTTTTAAGATAACTGATTGCCCTTACTATGGTACTAGTACTAGTAGTCTACGGTACTGTCTTAAATCAACTCTTTCGTCGTTGCTCAAGATAACTCACATCAGCACATCACTAGCACAGGAAAATATGTGTCCAAAGTCACACGGTGAGGCATTATATACGGTGCGTTCAAAAAGTAACGAGCCGTAGGCATAATTACAGAAACCAGTACCTGTATGTTAGAAGTATTGGCCCTGGCGGTTGAGGCACTTGTCCCACTGTGACACGAGGCGGTGAATGGCTGTCTCATAAAATTCCCTGGGCTGCGATGTGAACCAGTTCTACACGTACAGCTGGACGTCGGCGTCCGAGGTGAATCGTTGGCCCCGCAGAGCCCTTTTCAAGGGACCAAACATGGCGTAACCACAAGGAGAGAGGTCTGGACTGTATGGAGGGTGGCCGAGAACCTCCCATTTCAATTTCTGCAGGAGTGCCGCGACTGTGTTGGCCGATTGAGGTCGTGCATTGTCGTGGAGCGACCACGGCGGCCATGGCGTTCACTGTCACTCGGCGGTCCTGGGTAATGAGTGCATCAACCAGCTGGACGTTATCATCGGTAATGCAGGGGGGTTCCCCAGACTGGGCATCATCGGCTAACGACACCCGTCCTTCCCTGAAGCGCTTGTGCCACGCCTTGACCCTTGCAAGGGACATGCAGTGTTCGCCATACACTAGTGACATTCGGCGATGAATGTCCGTTCCCCCTACTCCTTCCGCTGTCAGAAACCGAACAACACCTCTTTGCTCTTCGGTTGATGCCTCCATGTCACTGTTTGCAATGCGACTGGCAGCGTTGGATGTTTGATGCATGCTGCTGCTCGCTTTGTAACGTCACGTGACGTGCACGCGTGCCCTCTAGCGACGGGCTGTGACCTTCCACGCTCTGGTCGGAACCACACCTCGTTACGTACGCCACGATTAGCCGATGTAGTCACCGGTTTGCGCATTCCAGCCTCCGGCTCGTTACTTTTTGAACGCACCTTATATACAATCAGTAGAACACTAAAACAATATCTGCCAGAATATTTAGTAGGCATGGTACTGTTTTATCGAATTTCCCATAGATTGGTTAAATAGGACATCAGTAAAATCCTCATCAGACATTGGCATGGGTTTAATCTATGATTTGTGATATCCACACAAGAAACTTGGGGTAGATGATCTCGATGTTCAACCCTTTAAAACAAACACTACTACAGTAAAAATTATGTGCTGTAATATATGACATTCAGTAAAGGTTAACTATGAATTCTCTCGTAAAGATGGCGTCTTTCTGTAACGAGTCACAGGAGTTAATTTTAAGAAAAGTCAAATGCACGGCTTTTACAATTCTCGAAAGGCAAGCTTGAAAATCCAGGGCCAGTAGACAAAGATTATTATGGTGGTCCATTATACGAAGCATCACTTCGATCGCTTGAATAGGATACGAGAAATAACAAGTCGTTCCGTAAAGAACGAAATAGCCTATTTTCATATATTCTATTGGTATTTTCCATTAAGAATCCTCCCGGCTCTACAAAAAATCATGTCACTCATACTAAATAGCTTTTGTACCACGACCTATGTCTCTACAAACACCATTACATTGAGAAATTATGTGCTAGAATATATAACTTTCAGTATCGGTCATAAAGACTCCTACCACGAGATGGAATCTTTCTGTAACGAGTTAGGGGAGTTTTAAAAACGTCAAATGCACGGCTTCTATGCTTTAAGAAAAGTAAGCTACAGAATTTAGTACCACTATACTGTATTATGATTATTATAATGGCCTATCACACGAATCTTCTCATCAATCGCTAGAATAGCGCTCGAGAAATAAAATGGTTTTAAATTTTCGAACTGACGTCATTTTGAATTTTTGAAAACAATTAAACATGAGATGTCTCTATACTAATTGTAAGCTCTGAATAAACATTCGCTGTTCTCAGCATCATTGCTCTCGGGTGATTAGATCGCCATAAAAATTCATTTGAAAATTACTAGGCCTCCATGTTGTTTTTTTTTTGTATCTCAGGATTTTGAAAGTCACATATATGTACTTAGTTAATCCCCTTCACCATAAACAATATCAGTTTGATTGCTTAAATAGTTTCGGAGATATTGTGATATTGAAATATATTGTATGGACGCCATGTTGGATTCATTCATGTATAAGCTATAGAATTATATGCCTGCAGACGAATATTGTAATGATAGTCCATTATACCAACCTACATTTCTATTGCTTGTTTAGGACACGCGATATAAAATCGAGATTTTTTTAAATTTTGCACGGCCGCCAAGTTTAAGTTCTCATAAAATTCAATTAAATTATACGTCAATATATTATGGCTTGTATGAAGATATGCCGTGCCAAGTTTCACAGCTCTCGTATGAGTAAGTCGCGTGAAAGATCCATTTAAATATTTAAATTTTGCATCGCCGCCAATTTGGTTTTGTTGAAAGTCCCATAAGTGAACATTTCTTAACAGTCTCTATCAACATACAAAATTTCAGTTTGATTTCTATAATAGATTCATAGATATTGAGAACCGTCTCAACATTTCGGATGGTCTCCATTTGGATTGTTTTTATATAGGCCATAGAGTTAAGTACCATAGGATGAAATTATTGCGTAGGTTCATTATTCAAATGTTCATTTCAATCGCATGATTACGACACAAAGAGTAAAAACTTAATTTTAAAATTTCGCTTAGCCGCCATCTTGAAGTTTTGAAAACAATTGAACTATATTAGATGCCAGTAGATTGAATCATGTATAAATATTTACTGTACAAGGTTTCAGTTGGCTCGAATGATTAAATTGGGAGAAAATTATATTTAAATATTTTAAATTTGCCTGGCTGCCATGTCGGTTTTTTATATAGCAGGCTTTTGAAATTCACATAGGTGAACTTATAGTAGTGCCCTCTATTAACGTACAAAAGTTCAGGGTGATATCTTTAATAGTGTCGGAGATACAGGATGCCGGTGAAATATTTGCGTGGCCGCCATGTTGGATTGATGAAAACGTTTCAAAATTTTAAAGGCATGGTCGAGGTCGGCCGAAGTAGTGGTATGTCCTTACCGAGTTTCAATCAAATCGCTTTGGCCGTTTAGATGTTAATAGGGTGGCACACACGCACACACACACACACACGAACAACAGGTGATCTCATTAGCCTATCTTTTCATAAGATGAAAATAGGCTTAACTAGGGAAACTAACTTAACTAGGGAAATGGCAACGTGCGCAACCCAGAATCTTATTGGGGAATAGCTCTGGAATAAGTAACATTCAAATTGCTTACCAAGCTCCAGACTTAGAGATTAAGGAAGCTTTTAGTTTTACTTGACCGTTAATCATGCGATCATGAGCCACGGGACCTTCTTTTTTACGTGGAATCCGAACCACAGGACATGGAATTTCACTTCGAAAATCTCACATGCATTGACCGGGAATCGAACCCGGTCCACATTGGTGAGAGGCCAACAGCTTGATCGTTGCGCCACCACGCCCACTCAGAGATTAGATGCCCGGGTAGATCACATGCTCCCTGAAGAACAATTCGTGTTCCGGAAGAGATCTAAATGCTCACTGGAATAAGTATGTAATCTTCATTGATTACACTAAAGCTTCGACACAGTCAATAGAAGGAAACGTATTGTAAAACTAGAAAATCTCATCGGACACTCTGACATGACGAAGTTAATATCGAACATCCTGGCAGTCACCCAAGTGCAGGTCTATGATGGAATTGTCCATTCGGTTTGGATTCATCAAACAATTCGAGTACTACAAGGGGATTTGCATAATCTAATACTATTTTATATCCTGACACACGATGTTGCCTCCAAAATAAAGGAATACAGAACCTTCAAGTGTACATATATGTGGATGATATGGCCTTTGCCGACAATAGCTTGGCAGGTCTGCATGTAGGAATGAATCTCATCGAGCAATGGGAAGACGAGAACGAACTAAAGATGAATGCTTTGAAGACCAAAATAATTTTCAGAAGAGAAGAACGACTAAGCAATGATGACTACATCGTATATGAAGGACGCACACTGATGCCGAAACAATTCCAATACCCAGGAATCACTATGCAAGTAACAGGGCCAACCTTTACGGTCCAAAGGAGAGACTTGCAGTCGCACTCAAAAGTACTGTATAAGTGACATCAGGCATCTTCGGGGAATGTCAATGAAGTCAGCTATGGAACTATTTAGGGTTAAAATAGTACCCTCACTCACATATGGGCTAGAGATCATTGGAAATACCTATCATGCAAACAACTACAAGAACTCGAAAGCCAGAAACCAAGGTATCTGAAAAGTCTGCTGGTGGTTTCAAACTTCTCCTTCTCACGTTACATGTTGTGCCCTCTTAAAACCACCTACCAGTATCCAGATGGACGGATCGCAGCTTCTTCGTAGTCCCAGCTAGATAAACCACTGAAAGAAATGCCTGGCACATGGGATAAGTCGGGAGACATAGGTTTTTCTTTGCAATGATATTTCACTACGGAATTAGGACCAAATCCGCAAATTGTAGAGTGAGGAACTCTTACCTCTCGGGGCAAATGGGATTTATTTTAAAAAAGAATTTAAAATGGGCGCCTGTCCTGAATTCCATAGCATAACCTCGCCTTTATTATTAGGCATCAATAACGCTTGTTTCTATAAAAAAAAACGGTGGACAAACGAAGCTTTCGTGTCCTACGATTTATTGATAAAACATTCCGAAAACTGATTTCAACTTTGACACTCACGTCTTCAAACAACATCAAAATTTAATAACTGGATAAATTAAATCTATAGCTTCGCTATAAAAATAAAGATAAATGTGAAGAATCCACTCTTCTAAATGCCATCTGCATTTCAAAATAAACCTTCGGAGTTTATGAATAAACAAAACGGTACATTAAAATATTACCATAAATACGGTTCAACAAAGCTTAATACAATACTGATTTTACTCTATACTTAACGAAACTCCGTTTTATCTCCAATAAAATTTATTTACATGACTGCCAATAATTGTATAACGATCAGCTGATATCGTTACCGATCTCATTTTAATATTTACAACTTATCTACAACAATAGTAGATTATCTATCTCGTAGCATTGACAGTCTGCGACTTTCGCTACCATAAATCGTCATTTATTACTTAAAATACGGGAACTCCTCCAATTACCTTGATTATTTATGTCATAATAATAGCCATTGCCGTTCAACAAAGCCTAGCTCATGCTTCAAAATTCTACATCAGGTTTAATAAAATGATAATAATAACAATGAAATATTGCTACAACGCAATTTCCTGATTCGTGCGTTTTCCGACGATACATGACCTTCTATAGTCGCTTTTAAACATCAAATTAAGCCATTTTCAACTTATACAGCCTTCTCATACATTACACACATGTGGAATAAATATTCACATAGGCCTACAACCGTATCACAACTGATCTCCACAAGATTCAGTTCCAAAATATAGCTTATCCTTTAAGCTGGCACGAAAATTCCAAAACAACAACTTTCCACTTATTAACTCTGTCACAAATATTCCCTACGTCACCTTGAGCGATTGGAATCCACCTTCCAATTTCAAAATCTCTCCTTTCGTGCTCCAACAGTACAACAATTCATTCTTCCAACAATTAAATATTTTGCGGACTATCTCTCTCTTACGTAAAACATGTTCACATACTTGCAGTACTTCAAAGTATTTAAAATCCACAACATTCATCCTTATAAGTTAATAATAATACATTTCTGACCTCCTTACTTGTCGTTCATATTGCAATCAACAATGCTTAAAAACTCTTTCCTTCATTCTAATACAATCTTCATTTTCTACTGAAAATGCTTTAAATGTTCTATTGGAACAAATATAGTCCTTAAAATTCGTTTCAATATTTAACAACACCATTATTGAGTCTCTGTCACATTCCAAACTGACTTCTACGTAATATTAAGCGATCAGCTGTTATCGTCTGATACTCAACAGATTTCAATTATTTCCGTTCAAATTCGACAATCAAAATGTTGTCCTGTCCAACAATGTCTATCTCGCATTACGTTAATGTTCAAACAAGAACCAACAATCAAAGCAAATCTTGCACACTCCTTCTAAAATAATACTAATAATCATCCTACAAAATACTGTCGAGTAACGCACATCTCCCATCACAATATTAACCAAATATTTAATCGCACAACAAATCTATCTTTACGATGAAAATCCACTGCAATAAAAATTTGCTCGTCGAAGAATAAATGTCAAATCTAAATTCAAAAATATTAACGAAGTCCAAATATTAAATCACAAATCGACAAATTAATAAAAGCATTGAAAAAGATTTCTCATGGAAATTCTAAATACTCTACAAAGTTCTGCATAAAGGATTCATTTCTACCTTTCGAAGTCTTCAACACCTGACGGAATAAATATATCGGAATGATATACCGGTTCTCGTTCTGATGTGTTCTCCTGGTACCGCCTCGTTCTCTCCAGCCCTCTGAACTGCGTCTCTGCTGCCTCGTTCTGGACTAGAATTGGCATCGCCCTCACGTTGCCTTAGATCTGGAATCAAACTGGGATCGTTAACTGGGTCTTCCCTTGTTCAAACCATATTTTTCTTTCTTGCTGTTGTCTCTAGATGTTCTTAAAGTCATTGTGAAGTTGAATTTCATCGAGAGTATTTTCATGAATTAATTTTAATGTTGAATTTCGATTAGTATTGAGTAGTTTTAAGTTACTCCAAATCTTTCCATACTAGTAGTTGCTGTTCACTGGTTACCATAGATATTTCCATACTCTCATTGTAGCGTTCCCTGTTGCATATTTACTCGTCCATCTCAACTTCCATCTCAATGTCGAAGATAGCAGTAGTGAAACTCATCTTTGAAGAATTATTACATATCGGCGTTATAATATTCTTGGGATATTTTGATAAAAATCCCTCGTCGAAGAATGTGGTTGCATTGTGAATAATATTCGTTATATCTCGCCTTCTAAAAAGGCCATAATGCTCACTTCAACTACGAACTCAAATTGACTAAGTTCAATTATTCACTCGTCTTCTACAGCATATTCGATAGTGGAAAATAAATAAGTCCCCAATCTGGACTAACGTTGCTCTTAACAGAGCTGAAAAATATTACAAGTCCATACAAGCTTAGTGCGCCTTCCCTCAAAGCTTGATCGTCGAAGCACCCCCGATCGGGCTCAACAATTGTTTTATTGTCAACTCCTGCTGCAATAATGTATCTTCAGACTTCAGCTGGGAATTGTCCTGAAATAACCTCTACTAATTCCTGCTGGAATAATGGTGGTTGTAGATATTGGAGTTTTGCTAACTGTGAAGTAAAGAAGTTTGCATACCTAGTAGGCTGTGAACTGGCATACTTCTTGTTATAGACCTCTGCTCTTACAGTCTCCTTATCCTCAATACTACACAATCGCTTAATTGAAACGTCCGCAAACTCCTCAAAGTTAGGAGATGAGTATCTGAACACTTTAAACCAATTTAGTACTGGTCCATCTAAATTACGTTCAGCTAAACGCATTTCTCTCTCCCTCGCAACGTGATTTTCAATGAAGAAATCACGAAGATCGCGTATGAATTCTATCGGAGTGACCCCACTCTGTCCATTGAATTTGCGTGGTGTCATCTCGAGATTTCTAATACGTGACGTTCCTCGGTGTTTCCGTCGAAAATAGCGGATATCTGCTCCTTAATTCACCTTCTGTGAACGGTGTTCCAGTTTCCGCTTGACCTGACTGTCCTGCTGCTCGCACTTCCTCTCGCGGCTGAGCTAACTGTTCCTGAGGCGCAGCGGTGCTCCTGGCTTCCCTGAATTCCTCTCCTAATCTTTCAGTTTTTCGTCTAACCTGCCTAGAATTTCCCTAACGTCACCCCTAATTTCCTTCCTTAAATCCTCCTTCAAATTATCCACATTAGGAGCTGCTCCTAAATTTAAATTTGTCAATTTTGAAATGGCATTCTCGAGTTCTAATTCTCTCTTTTCCTTATCAGCATGCATGTCTAATCGCAAGTGATCTTTCCATACTCTCATTGTAGCGTTCCCTGTTGCATATTTACTCGTTCATCTCAACTTCCATCTCAATGTCGAAGATACCAGTAGTGAAACTCATCTTTGAAAAATTATTAAAAATCGAAAAATAAACAGTCGAATAGGGCGTTCCAAAACCAATATTAACTTTCCTTACATAGCACTAATGACAATCTGGGCTGCCAACCTCTCTGGTACTGAGGCGTCATAGGCTGTCAAACGTTGTTTAGCTTATTTCAATAACACTTTATCAGCCACACGCCATAATTCAGGTTGAGCTAACTGTTCAACAAACTGTTCGTCAAACATAATCCAGAGGATTAATGGGTACATCACCACGTTGCAAACTTTGATCCAGGTTTATTCCAGGACCACAGTTTCAGTATCCAGGTAAGTGCATTTCAAAGGGTAGTAGGTTAATAACTTTGTCAATAACGCTACAACCCGTACAGTTTCGGCATGTTTTTTCAGTCGATAACGAATAATTTTGATCTTCCTCCTCTGTTGTGGATGTTGTTGCTTTTGTCTCGCCATGTCAATCGTGGAATGAAGAAACAGTGTCTTTATTCAATGTTGTATGTTGATCCCGGAGAAGCCCATGGCTCGGTGATATTAGTTGGAATTTATGAGGAACAAGCTATGCCAGTGGAACAGAACGCCCCCTGTTACAGCGCGGGACGTACAGGAAGAAATGGGAGTTGTCTTGACTCTGGACACTCACCTGAATATGTTATTCTGAGCACAAGTATTATCTATTTTGCATTTAAAAGTCTCAGATCATACCATAATGTAATGCTGCTTCAAGGAAACATTTCGATGTTTACCGACTTTATGATTTAACGTTAAAGGTATTAACACCGTAGATTGGCGGCAGGAAATGGACCGTCAACGACTCAACTTTTGAATCTGCACGAGGCGGGGAGACCTACACTCATGCTTCTTACGGTTTGACAGCCCTCTACTACAGACGTGCTAACCTAGTCCGTCCTAAGTGACGATGATTTCGAAAGTCCACCAAGCTGGTGATGAAATATAATTGTGTATCCGACTACGTCGTTGATTTGTATAACTTTCGCACGTATGTGTGCAGTGCATCGCTGCAAGAAAGTATAATTTTATTGTGAGTGGAAAAGTGTGTAATTCACGTCCATGAGACGATCGCCGCAATATTACGTCCACGAGGTGATAAGAAAAATCTATATTCATCTACGACAGACGACGAGTGTATTAGAATTGCTCATAAGAATTGTTACCCGTGATAAATTACTGAGATGCACATGTCTAGTGCCATATTTTTGTGATATTTCTGAAGAATATTTTCAGTGTTAGTAACACCATATTTCATAGTGTGAACGCCATGCTGCATGTTCACAAGTGTGATTAAATACAGTAACTTGAACATGATTTACAAACAATCCATCTACGTGAAAGTGCATAATATTACCATATGTTACGCCGCACTTTATTGTTAAATTTTTCGCCAGATCAGTGCGATATTTCTGGATGTGTTAGAATATTCGAATCTGTGATTGCTGACACCACGTGTCAGGTAAATGCAGTGAAGCAGACAGTGATAAGGCCATTTGTTGAAAATCTGCAATATAAAGCCAGTGATTTACTTGATTATTATAATGTGCTTACGATAGAAGCCGGCCCCGTGGTGTTGGGGTAGCGCGCCTGCCTCTCATCCGGAGGCCCCGGGTTCGATCCCCGACTCCGTCAGGGATTTTAAAACTGACGTGAGGGTTGGAACGGGGTGCACTCAGCCTCGTGAGGACAATTGAGTAGCTGACTGACAGTGAGACAGTGCCCCGGTCACGAAAACCAAGATTAACGGCCGAGGGGACTTGGCTGGGCAGCGGTCGCTTGATAGGCCTAGGCCCTTCAAGGGCTGTAGTTCCACGGGGTTAGTTAGGGTTAGGTTAGCTTACAACAGAATCAGTGGAAAACACGTGAGATCATTTTAACAGGTATCTAAACGTCAACCCTGTGTACGCTACTCTTACCATGTTAATGATGACCATTGTAATGGAGTAGACACCACCATGTGAGGAGTATTCGACGGAGAAGATAAATCTACACCATGGCAGGAGAGTTAGCCAACACCTACTTGGAAATGGAAATTCGAGGAGACATCAACCCTACCGTTGACCAGGAGGAGGAGATCATAGCTCGAGAGACGAGAAGCCGAAGGAGAAGAATGGAGTGGCTCATGCTCGATGTCCGAGCTGGTTTATGGAATATTGGCAACCATCCTGAATCTCTGTTACACCATAATATTGGAACCTTCGAATATGGTGGCTTCTGAGTGAGTCTAATCTTTTCTCATGTACCGGTTGATCTGCGGTAATAGATAGTAGATTGTAGTCATAATTAACCGAACTTGAGACACCAGTCAGGCAGGGATTTTGTAGATAGATTAATCATGTTTTGTTTCCAGGTGATTTAGTCACCAGTGTATTGGTGCAACTGAGAGTGTTCTCAGGATATTTGTTATAATTTTGGTTAGGCAAGACCTCAAATCATTTAGATTTGGTTTGGTCAGTGATGGACAACCATTATTCAGTCATACTTTCATGACACCCTTTTGCGAACCTCCTTTTACGCCACTGCTTAGTTTATTTTGAGCTTATCGTATCGTTTCATGATCAGCAGTAACCATGACCCTTTTGAATGTATTTGTTTAAGCAGTAATGTGAGCTCTGAAGCTGAATGAGTTTTAGAGAGAACTACATTTGGGAGCATAATTAAAGATGCCAACCCAGCATCGAACCCCAGATGCTACTGTATCATTTAAGACGACCTAGCAGTCAGTAGGATTGTCGACTGTTATTATTTTTGGTTCAGTGTCAAGCTGTTAGACACTAGAAAGTTTTGCTGAAGCCCACATTGTACAGAATTTTAGGAGTGGAATATATTTACCCATCTCCAGAGCTATATTTTGAGTGGAATATCTCCACAATATTATCTTTATAATATTTTGACATTACGTATGAGTGTCATTGGAATTTCTACGTGGAATTGAAACCACGGATTATTTATTACTACTTGTATTAGATGTTAAGCCAGCGTTATTTCAGAAAAGACTTCTATTTGAGAGATTATACGCCTGTGTAGTGTATTACATCGCCAGACGCGATGAGGAGTGTAAGTGCTTTGACAAGCACAGTTGAATGTTATGAACTGTATTGGATCAGCAGTGCTCATGTGAGACGACTACTTTTCTTTTCTTGACACGCATGCGAACATCCATATTTCTACGTAACGGAATGCATTGATTATTTCTGAGTCAAAGTTATGTGAGTGTTTATTGCAGTCACATGTTGCTTAAGTCATTAGACGTCATTTGCCATTGTTAACGCTTTAGGAAGCGAGATGTTTGAACACCATGAGGGTGTATTATGATGAGTAGAAGCTTTTGTCTGTTATATATTAGATATTTTGACACCGTTTTTATAGGCTTGTGTTATTGTTGTGACGCCTTGTATTGCGTCGTCATACAGATTTTTATATCTGCGACCATTTTTGTCCAGGTCATTACCTGAAGACTGCAACGGTGAGCTGTGTCCCCGTCAGTGTTGTTGTGAACCGAGTGTTAACTCGTGTTATTGTGATTTCCGGCCATGTGTGAGCCGATGTAATATTAGTGTTGTTCTTAGCTAGACTTCACGAGTTTAAGCCTAGGTGTCCATTGAGGAATGAGCCAGTACTCTACGTAAACCGACGACAAAATAATAATCACGCTTCAAATGAAAATCCACAGCCTGCTTCCAGTCTCCGACCGGGTCAGGAATGGAATGAATGAAGCCCCTATCTAGCGGCGAGGATATGGACTGTGCCGGCTGCCGAGGCCTGACGCACTCCTCTGGGGCAATGATTAAATGAATGACAGATGAAATGAAATGATAGTGGAGAGTGTTGCTGGAATGAAATTTTGACAGGGAAAACCGGAGTACCCGGAGAAAAACCTGTCGGCCTCCGTTTTGTCCAGCACAGATCTCACATGGAGTGACCGGGATTTGAACCACGGACCCAGCGGTGAGAGGCCGGCGTGCTGCCGCCTAAGCCACGGAGGCTTATTCACGCTTCAAATAATAAGAATAATTAATTGTCATAAATTAAATAACCATAATGACTGAAATATACTTTGACTTGCGATTGTATGCGAACTGGCCAACTCATTGGGTCAGTCACATTTCCGTGCGGGAAATGATTTGTTAACTTTGTAACACTATTTTTGACGAGAGAGTTGTCGCGGACCATTAGTTCTCAACTTGTGGCGCACGACTGCTCAGTAATGTAAGACGTATTTTGGGATCACGCTTTTGCCAACATAACTAAACACTAGATGATCCAAGGATGCAAAGAGTATTCTTGCGTCTACGCAGGGTAATAATATGAAGATTTCTGAAAGCTGTATCTCATTTATTTATTTATTTATTTGTGTAAATTTGTATGTTTACCCTTGTACCTGATAGTAAGTTCAACTTAGATGTTTTTTTTCATACTGGATTGTCACATAGCTTTGTTATTAAATGTTTGTTTGTTACGGTAGTAAGTCACCGTATACTTTGTTGTAATTGTCAGGATTTAGCTAGATTTAACTTAAATAAGGGAGTGGTACTATCGTAAATTCTTTTGATCTTTGTTGTTGTTAATTTAACTTCTTATAAGTAACCCATTTCACTTGTGTCGGGTGTACTTAACGTGCCACTGCCCTAGCTTGCCGCTTTTGCATTTCTTGTAACTAGATTTTTCGCGAGGGTTATTTCACTTTACAATCAGTTTAGGATCTACAGCTTGAACACTTTTTTTATTTAGCTTTCGGGATTAGCCCGAGACTAACCTTCCGAACTAGGCCAGGTGTTTGCATATTTTTCAAATAAATTTTATTCGAGTTTACATAAGTCTGGATGTTATCATTTTAATCTAAGTGTTTCTAGGGTGTACTTCTTGGGTCCTTTCACCTTTTTCTCCGTGTCTGCCCGATCGCCCCGGGATGCTGCGTCTTCGTGCGCATTGACCTATAGGAAGTACATCCAGGCCTTTTCGGCGTATGCGTCCAGACGGTGAGTTGTCTGGGAAGCCATTGCGGTTAGTGGCAACCCCAAACAACTCGTCTGACGGGCTCAATGTCCATGATACAGTTTTACAATCTGACATATTCGGCAACGTCGAACTGAAGGAATTTTGGTAATGGCCACTTGATGGTGATGCTCGTAGTTCCCGCAGGGTTTTAGTTCACTTTACACAGGGTTTTGAGTCCATTTTTTCGGTAAATGTTGCCAAATTACTTTTACTGAAAAAGCCGCGACATAATAAATAAAAGATTTTGATATTGCATTTAATTCCTCTTTTGTGAAACTGTCAAGTTATTTTTGCACACAAAAAATCCCGATCGCCTGCTTGGTAGCATTATTTTCACGTTCCAACATTGAGGACACAGACATGATGCTCTGTAGACTGTTAATAACTCACTAGTGATAATCCCACTGCAGGTAAGAACAATTAATAGTGCCGTTTTAATCTTGTCCATGACGTCACGACGTGCATTTCTCGTTAGCCAAACAAACAGATTTCATACATGGAAAACGGCCTGATTTCTTTTCATTAAAAGTCATTTTTCTTGAAAAAGCGCATGCAGTGAAGGACAGCCCAAATCCATTAGAACCACACATTCACACTTGGGAGGAAGAAACGGTCAAAGCCATTCTCGTTTTTCATTTCATTTCACAAATGCAATATTAACCATTGACAAGTGAGCGTTTAATATCATGGCTAGGTATTTATAGGGAATGGTTCCCTCGTCCCATTGCAATCCTCGATGGGTTTGTGTCCAATGGGTCTGTCTTTGATTTTGACCAATTGAAACTCTAGCAGAAACAGTGGTTTAAACACAAAATAAGTGAGTTTAGGTGACCAATTTGTCGTTCAATCAATAATGGTCAACTCTTTAAATATAAACTTGTTCTCGTTCACCTTAAAACCTTGCGTATCGACCACCAGTCTACCAGTCTACTCACTACTGACTACTAAGGTGTACAAATCGCATTTACTCAAATCACATTCTAGTGAAAATCGCGCCTGCTATGAATCATTCACACTAATCGCTCTCACTGTCAATAGCCCAGTGATAATCTCGCCTAGTGAAAATAGCGCCTACTTATCACGCCTACTATTAATAGCGCCTACTATAAAACGCGCCTAGTTTAAATCACGCCTACTTTGAAACGCGCCTGGTATAAATCGCGCCTATTAATCGCGCCTACTAAAAATCAAGCCTATTAATCGCTTCTACTATAAATGGTGTCAACTATCAATCGCGCCAACTATGAAACGCCCCCAGTATACATCAGACCCACTATCGCGCTCACTATAAAACGCGCCCAGTATAAATCACGCTCACTAATCGCGCCCACTATAAAACGCACCCAGTATAAATCGCGCCTACTAATCGCGCCTACTATAAATCACCCCTACTATAAAACGCACCTAGTATAAATTTCAGCCAATAAAAATCAACCCCACTATAAATTGTATCCAGTATAAATCGTGACATTGAGAAATATGTGTAAATCGCTCCTAATCTAGAAATTGTTCATGTGATTAACGATCCTGACAGTACTTTGGAAACTCCTCCTTTCAAAAATACTAATCCACTTCAGATTTCTCTCTATTATTCTTATTACAGAGGTGACTTTACTAATTTTGATTCGTGTGTATTAGTTAATATGGAAGTCTCAACGACTAGCTATAGTAAGCCATGTGCATACTATAAAGGATATACATATATTGTAAAAAGAATCAATAAGGCTGGAATTGTTATTTGGCGTTGTTCATAACAACGATCAAAAATGTGTCAAGGAATGCCTATGTCAAAAGGTTCCAACATACTTACCTCAAACGACCATCATTGTGGATCTCAGAATAATACTCATCTAAAATTACAAAAGTCTCTAACCAAGGCAGAAAAGCAAGCCCGAGAAAAATATATTGCTGCACAAAATAATAATCCCCTTCAGTTTAATACACTTGAACATAAACATGTCGATAGTGAATTGTTTGTTGAGCAACATTCAACATCGCCTTGAATTATATTTTGAACAATCCTATCTTTCTAAAAAGCCCTCAACTCGATCAATGCCAACACATACTATGCAAAACGTAGCATTGCGAGAGGATCAGTGGTGATTATGATGATCATGATGATGAAAAAGATGAGGATGATGTTTTACGTCCATAAAACCATTGCGACTTCCCTTGTTTTAAAAAACAACGGTCATTGTTCGCCGTGGAAAGAAGACCTACCGTTAGCTTTGTGTTTAAATACTATAGCAAGCAATCGTAAAGAGAAAGGGTTGTATTCTGTGTGTAAATATCTTAAAAGTTAAATTGAATAAATAAATATAGTTTATGAGTATTGTCGGTTTTTCTTAATTGATATCTCACCTATTATTCCTATACCAATCCCGAACTGATATTTGGGTAATTTTGTGGAATGTGTTTGTAATAGAAATGGTATTGGAAAAGAGACTGCCATGACCCTATGTTAAAAACCGTTTGTAATATCCTGCGTTATCGACATTGTTAACGCATTTGTGTCAAAGTATTTTCTACCCACTATTATAAATACAGTTACCTAAAATTTCAGAGTATCAAGTCTTCAAAAAACATAACTTGGAACTAAAATGCAATACAGCTAATAAACAAGTACCAACCTTAGTGAAAAATGAAAATCCACAGCCTGCTTCCAGTCTCCGACCGGGTCAGGAATGGAATGAATGAAGCCCCTATCTAGCGGCGAGGATATGAACTGTGCCGGCTGCCGAGGCCTGACGCACTCCTCTGGGGCAATGATTAAATGAATGATAGATGAAATGAAATGATAGTGGAGAGTGTTGCTGGAATGAAATTTTGACAGGGAAAACCGGAGTACCCGGAGAAAAACCTGTCTGCCTCCGTTCTGTCCAGCACAGATCTCACATGGAGTGACCGGGATTTGAACCACGGACTCAGCGGTGAGAGGCCGGCGTGCTGCCGCCTAAGCCACGGAGGCTCACCAACCTTAGTAAAGTTTGGTATTAATTTTTTTAGTAAATAATTACAAAGAAGTGTTGTTTTTTACATTGTCATTTTATAGGTAAACCACTCCCTATAATAATGATCCCTATTTAAGTATATCAAAGCAAAAATATTTTTTCTAGTCAATTGATGGACCAATATTTACAATGGATAAATTTTATTATTATTATATATCTTATGTATTTATTATGTTATTGTTATTATCATTTATCATTTAGCTTTTTACAAGTTAACCATAATGCAACTACATACAAAACCTAATACAACACTACAGTATAATCATGCCTACAACGCAATGTTAAATATCCAAACTTTGTAGGAAATAAAACTGCATTGTAACATCATATATAGGTATATTGAGCCCGTTCGAGGAGATTGTCCGGGTACCATCAACCGAAAAATGGCACTTCGAGCAACCCCGTCCTTCGAACCCAAAACCTGAGAGGATCGGATGCACTTCTTTAGGGCTAGCGTGGCACGAGAAGTGTGGTCCCAAAGGATTGGGTTCTTTCACGGAATAAATGTCATAGACGCCCAAAGAATCACATCCTAAACACACACACTAAAAATGAGAAGACCAGACTTACAATTAGGTAAAATTTCGTGAAAGATTTATTCAGTAATTCAGACCCCTATCCTTCTTAGGAGTGTTAATAAATCGGCTAATCCACAAAGCTAATTACAATAAAGAAACGAAGAATCAAATCTTAACTGAAATTAAGCTAACCCTCGCGAAAGTCCTTAAGTACAAGAAAATCAAAAGCAACAGCACGTCAAGGTACGTGGCACATAAAAGAAATCCTACGTGGTAGCACAAAAATACAAGCAAATGACTCAGCAGAATTTATATTTAACATCACAGCAAACCAAACCCTAGGTTAGGATGTTACCACGCCCACATTTACATTTACATTTACATTTAATCAACTGGCTAATTCCTCACCTGAATAAAATATTACGACGAGATGCGTCAGTAATAAAAGCATTACGTCAAATCTAAGGATATCAACCACAGTCTATCCAAAAAAAACATCGATAATACAACACACTTCTTATAACTAGCAGGGAACATTCAGGTTATACACTCATATATAAAGAAGATGAACACACACATGTTATTTTATACAAGCCTGCTTACGCTGATCGGGAAAGCTATTTGCCCCAGATCGTCATCTCAAGAGTGTAAAATAGGTTGGTGAGTGCGTAATAGAGATTACGTCTGACATCACATGGAATCACGCGGACCATCAGTTACGGACTCTTGACTCCAGCGATTCTAGTCGGTCTCAAAGAAAAAGTGTCAGCTCAGTTAAATTCACTTCCACTTGGAAATGACAGCACATTGTGTCAAAAACAGCTCACAATAATATGGGTGCAAGATTAAAATGCTCAGTTATCCCATGTTTATGCACGTAGGATTAGATCAATTATGGATTATGATTTAATTCAGGTTTATTGCGTAGGTTTAATATCCCTAATAAGGTTTAAGTCGTAGACACCAGACACAGGCTGCATAGCAAATGCCATAAATCTCCGCAGAGATTACCTCGAAGGAAAGTGGCCCAAATAGTAACAACAATACTCTGAGCTACCAATTGGCTCAAATCATAACACAGGCGCGGCTTACACAATGGCACGCATAACATGCATCGGACGATCTGGCTTATAAGCTCAATATCTCCGGCATAAATAGCAATGGGACTCCATACTCCCTAGCAAATGTGTTCCAAGACACAACAAGTACATGAGTTGCTAGCCTTATACATGGTTTAACTGGGTCAATAACATCATGGGATAAACCTTTAATCATATGCTGAATTAACAAGAAGTCATTCGAGTCAAACAGTCTCCTTACACATGGCTACTATATTCCACAAATATCTGTGCCGTAACAGATTGTCAGAAAATTAATCAATACTCGCCTGTCTTGCTCAGAATGCTGGGTAAAAACAAGTTCCCAGTCTTCCCGTGACCTTGTGCGTCTCGACCCACTCACAATGTCTTACAGAGCACATTGAGCGCAGTATCAATCTCACTCCTTTAACATGACAAAACTGTGTATTTAGATTATAACGGAAATCCCTGATTAAAGTCCTGAAGTGATCCGTTTATATCTGAGATATCATTCTCCATAAATACAAAGTTACATTACACCTTAACCTACCCTGTTCAAAAATATAACACTATGAAGTTACCAAATACACTTATAAGACAGATAAAAACGCGCAGCGTAACTGCACTGAAATTCAAAGATATTCCAGTCACTCCCTCATATTTACAATCACTGTTGGAAAAAGATGCGTGTCATCACGACACAACTAAAGATATAACAGACAACACTTCATACTTCTGCGCTGTTTAAACTGATACGATGAAACATACTCTGGTTCATAACCAGGCTGGGTAATTCTCATGTATTACACATGTTCTGTTCCCTCTCAGAACCTCGTGGCATTAAAGATCCACATGATAATGTTGACAAAATCTTCTGAAAAATGTGGTATTAACTGTCGACTAGCCAAATGATACGTTAATTAGTGGCAAATGAAATAGAATGAGGGCTCCTATACTGGGTTTACCCTAAAGTTGAAGATGTACCTTCATCGTCCTACGATGTCAGTTACTACTGACTGAAAATGCAGCTTTCCATGGCCGGTACCTATTAATGGTAAATACACTGGTGTGTCATATGAATACAGATGCAACCCCATGCAAGCATGGTACTGGGTGTCTCACAAATATTGAGCAGTTTAGAGGAAGGAAAAGACATAGATTAACTATACCTACAACTGCCTATGTGGTTGCTTTCGAGTTCGGTTAATAAACTAAATCCACCCGGACAAAACCCTGTACAGTAATGAGGATACAGACTCACAGTGGATGTAATTGGTAGTTCACCTCGTGTTCTCTCAGAACAGAGGGGTTATACAACTCCATTCTATAGGAGGGATTATAAGGTTCCATAATTAGACTCAATGGTCCTAGCCTATTTTTCCTCTAAAATACCACAACATGTGGTCTTCTGGTATCGTCTCTTCTTGATTTGCTCATCACGGCGGTGTTACTTCCTTGATATCCCCCCCCCCATGATTGGGTTTACACCATGATTAGCAACTCAAGTACGGATATAAGCAAGTCATACACGTGGTTGCCGTTAATACGCATGGTGCGAAGAAATATACAACAATTTTCACAGATTTTACAATTTTCACAATTCAAAAATGAAGCACTGATTCTAATCACAGGTGCAGATAATACAAAAATGACCACATGATTCTGCCACTGGCTCTATCAGATACAGCAGGTGGTATCTATGCTCACAGGCTTTAGTACTTTCAATACGAAATCACTTGATATCACATTAATCATGAAAACTTATTCGTAGCACAAAATATCATTGTTGATCAGTTTTACTGCGTTGTTCAGCACGCTATGAATATAATACTTACGAGGATCACTCGTGAATTATTGTACGATGATTGCAATACTGCCGGCAACGTGGTGTAAGTTGACAGACCACGTGCGGACAGAAAAAAAATTGTTCAATTTCACACTTTTCGTCGAAGATGGCGATAAATATCGAAGCACTTGCCTGATATGGCGTTGAAATATAATTACACACAAATTATAGCGTTAACAAAGTTCGATGGCTTCCGATATTTCTACATCGGTCCAGTACTGTGGACTTCCGCATAACGTGCACTTGCGGAATATCAGTGCGAATTCCATACGCGAGCGGTCACAGCGGACTCACAAAACGGTGTGTCTTGACGGAAATTTCGTCCTGGGTTCCAAAGAACTTCCAAGTCGTGTAGTGTTTACATTCATGCCTTCCGCATATCTGCGGTGCGAATACCTCTACCTAATGGAAAATAATAACATTTAGGGCCACGATAAAGTGGTAAATTTTACAGAATTACTTGTGGTAAATTCCTGTAATACGTAGATGCAAGATATGTATAAAAATATATCCAGGAAGCATGCCCTCGAAGAAATATTACTGACATGAGCGCATACGGGCTCAATATATTTACAAAATGTATATTGTCCCCTTGGCAGAAACAAGATGGAAAGGAGAAGGTCGCAGAGAACTGAGGAAAGGGTACCGGTTGTACTGGAGTGGGAACAGTGAAGGAAGGAGCAGCGGAGTAGGAGTAGTTGTGAGAGATGGAATGAAGGAAGAGGTAAAGGCAATAAGTGACAGGATCATGAAGATCAGAGTAACTGTAAAGGGAAGAAGCCTGTTGGATGTACAGCTCAAGAGAAGGAAGACTTTGAGGAGGAGCTACAACAGCAGTTGAATGGTCAGAGCATCATTGTCATGGGAGATTTGAATGCACATGTAGGAAGTGAAAGGCAAGGATATGAAAATGTATTTGGAGCAGAAGGATGGGGTAGCAGGAATGAAGAAGGGAGAAAGTTGCTGGATTTTTGCAAGAGAAACGGTTTAGTGGTAGGCAACTCCTGGTTCCGGAAAAAAGAAAGCCACAAGGTAACGTGGTACAGCAGTGATTTAGCAAAGAAATCTTTGGTAGATTACATGCTGTACGACTGGGAAATGAAGAGAAGTGTCAGAGATATAAAGGTAATACCATCAGAGGCCTTAGATAGCGACCACAGAATACTTGTAATGAACCTGGGAGTTGTTAAGGATAGCAAGAGGACAGAGTACCAGGAAAATCAAAGTATGGAAACTCAAGGAAAAGGAAGTCAAGGAAGAATTCCAGAAGATAATAAGGGAAAGGATGCCAACAGACAATCCTAAAGCAGGGGAAGAGGAATGGAAGCAATTCAAAAACACAATGGTGGAACCTGCAGTGGCAGTATGTGGAAGAACAAGCAACAGAAAGCGGTGTAAAGAGACAGCATGGTGGAATGAGAGAGTAAAAGAAGCTGTGGGAAGGAAGAATAAGGCTTTCAGAGTGTGGTTCCAGGAAATAACTGATCTGGCAAGGGAAGATTATAAGATAAAGAAGAAAGAAGCAAACAAGATTGTCGCAGAGGAGAGGAAGAAGTGGATGGTAAAGTGGACAGAGATCATGGAGGAAGACAGCAGAGGAAATAAGAAAGTTCTTTATGGGATGGTCAAAGGTAAGAGAAGAGGTCTGCGAGAGGATGTGGTAATGATGGACAAAAACGGAAATGAGGTACACAACAAAGAGACACTCAAGACAGTGTGGAAAGAGTACTTTGAGGATTTGCTGAATCCAAATGGTCATAGGGAGGAAGACAATGTATTGGAAGACGGAGAAGACAACACAGGAATGGAAAAGGACCTGACTTGGAGAGAACTGGAAATGGCTATAGACAAGATGAAAGGAGGAAGGGCACCAGGTGTGGATGAAGTGAGTGTTGAAATGGTGAAGGCAGCAGGGGAGGTTGGAAACAGTGGCTGTACCGTGTGATGAGGGTGATACGGAAGAAGAAAAATACCCCCAGAAGATTGGAAGAAATGATTAATTGTCCCAATATTTAAGAAAGGAAGCAGAAAGGAGTGCAGAAATTACAGGGGAGTCACACTCATACCTCACTGTGCCAAGATATATGAAAAGATATTAGAAAGTAGAATACGAGCCAAAGTGGAGAGAAAATTGAGAGAGGAACAGTATGGATTCAGACCTGGTAGATCAACAGTGGAGCTCATATTTTCAGTGAGACAGCTCCAGGAACACCACTACGAATTTGGAGAGGATCTGTTGATGGCCTTCCTGGACATCGAAAAGGCCTATGGTAGTGTGTGTAGGGAGAAGGTTTGGAAAGCAATGGAATACATGGGAGAGGAAAAAGAGACTGTAGGCAGAGTGACGGAGATGTATTGTGGAAGTGTGAGTTGTGTGAAAGTTGGAGGGGAAAGAACAGACTGGTTCAGACAAATGAGTGGCCTGAAACAGGGTAGTGCGCTGTCACCCCTTCTCTTTATTGTGGTTATGGACGAGGTAAAGACACGGATAGCAGGAAAGATAGGAGAAGATAAGATGAAAGCAATGGTGTTTGCAGATGATCTCATGGTCTGGGGAAACAAGGAGGAGGAAATTCAGGAGCAACTCAAGGCTTGGGAAGAAACAGTGGGAGAGTACGGATGGAAGCTCAACATCAGTAAATGTGAGATCCTGTTAACGACCAGGAAAAAGGACAGACCAATGAGTGGGATAACTCTTGGAGGTGGACAGCTGAAGAAGGTGGAAAGTCTCAAGTACTTGGGAAGTATAGTGGAGCAAAATGGGAGAAATGACAAAGAGATTACGGAACGTGGCAGACAGGCAGAAGCATTTCTGAGAAGCATTAGGAGCTTAGTGTGGTAGGGGTCGCCGGAGCCAACCAGGCTCAATTTGGTTTTGGCTGGGGATTTGAAGGTCGGATGCCCTTCCTGAAACCACGTAATTTTTCATGTGAAAATTCCACCCCACTGTCACCGGGATTCGAACCCCGGCCGTCCGGGTGAAAGACGAGCAGCTAAGCCACTGCGCCATCACGCTCCCCATAATGTGGAATGGAGTATGCATTGGTAATTCACTCAACTTCGTTCTCTCTAAACCACATGCTTGTTCCATAGCGTTGAGGGCATTAATTGTAGTAGCATATAAACGAAAAATGCATGTCTATTACACTCTACCCTTTAAGTTAAAACAACCACTCTAAAATGCCATGCTTATAAAGAGCTTTCCATAATAATTAAAAGAGTTTACCATAATAATGGAGTGTAGGTATTATTTTTACACCTTCTATCGCTGTTGAATTAATAATTGCTCTCCAACACACGTCTTTTCTAATTGGGGTAAAGTGTAGGTAACCGTCCTCAGCCTGATGTCACCACTAAAGTGATGGTCAGTCTTTCAGGCCTATCATTAAAATTTATTACTCTCTCTCTTCTTCCTGTAACAAGATTTAGCCTGTACCAAGAACAACCCCACATCTTTCTGTTACGTCATATGCTAGATGTTTTCTCTTGTTCAAACTGCATGTTCCCACGCCTCTCTTTTTGTTACGTCATCACACTTCCAGACATATATGTTAATGTAGCGTTATACAGTACATTGCATACTCTTCTTCTCTAAGAATAGAATGTCTTTTTACTGCAGCATTTCAAGGTTGATATTTTTTTACAAATAACATCTTGTAGAAGGTTTAACACTTGTGTAGATGTAGCTATTATGTGGGCTCTAGTACTTTCTGCATCACGTTTTGCCATTTCAGCCATCTCATTAGCTAGTATTACAGAGTTATTGGCTTTTACCAGATCTTCCTTAAGTTTTGTTACTTCCTTGTCCTTGTTAACATATAATACATTTTGAGTAATGGCCTTACAATGTGATGGCAGACCCTCCTCAAAAATTCAGTTGCTAAATGTAAGAGCCTCTAATTTCTTCGACTGTAGAGCTAGTGAATACAAACATGGTTCCGCTATGCACAAAGTATTAGGTGCCCAATTTTGAGGGAATCGAGTGTCTTCACTAGGCATGGCGTCCACTAATGTACCCAAGTTACACTACGAAATGGTAGGAACCACCATAACCCAAGTACTTTCCTACATTGAGTACTTTAAACCATAACTCGGTTGAACCATTTGCCTTCGTTACAGCTTAAATGTAGCAGTAAGGAGTATTGAACCTGTGGCAAACAAGTGACATTGTTCACTCAAAAGTTAGCACCATACTACCCATTTCGTTGAGCATTCGAAACGGCTTTGGTTTAGTTCGGCATGGTTCGGTTTAGTTCGGTTTGGTTCGTTTTGAGGAGGAGGGTCTAGAACCTAGGAGGAGGAGAAGGGTTGTTAGGTTAGGTTAGGTAGGTTAAGCTATGGCCACCATCTTAGAGGAGGAGGAGGGTCTATCACGGCATTGGTACGGTGAGAGCCTCAAAATCAGCATATACCACAAAGGGAATCGTATCACGCATGTGTATGTTTTTTAACACTGCATCGTCCCCTTGCTGTAGAACCTGTGCTTCTGTGAGTTGCAGTCTACCCTATATCGTTACGAAAGAAAGGGGGTCTAAAAGAATTGTTAACTTCGGTGGTCACAAATATGCTTTTTCCAACATGTTTTGACAGTTGACTGCCTACCAATCTACTTAAATCTTTAATAAGGCAATTGCGATTCACATCTCCTACAGATAAATATAATAGATGAAAGTGGTGTTGTTTCTGTTCATTTGTTTCATAATCTCTTTTGCGATAGATAATGTCATAGTCCTATTGAGAGAAGAGTTCATCTCACCTTTGGCGCCTTTTGTCGCATATTGGGGATAGTGAAGTTTTAGGACTAAAGTTATAGATAAGTGGTTTATGGTCTGTCACCACCGTAAAATGACACCCTCATAGATACAAGTCACATTTCTTCACGCCCCAAACAATAGCCCTAGCTCCCTTATCCAAAATACAAGTTCTTTTCTGCTTTACACCATGTAGAACTAGCAAATAATAAGGGTCTTTCTGTCCCATCTGAAAATATGTGAGATAAACAAGCTCCCATACCTATTTCAGACGCATCACAAGCAAAAACTAAAGGCATTGCTGGATTATAATGACACAAAACCTTATGAGACAATGACATAGATTTAGCCTATTCAAAGCCTTATCACATTTGGCATTCCATTTAAACTTTGGTTGATTTGAACACTGGTACAGGGGACCTAAAGCACTAGACAGGTTTGGTAATAATTTACCATAATAATTCATCAACCAACAAAATGACAAAATCTGGGTCTGAGTAACAGGTTTAGGTGCTTTTTGAACAGCCTCTACTTTCTCGCTAGTAGTGTCCAATCCATTCCTATTGATAATGCGCCCGCAGTACTCAACCTCATCTTAAAAAACCTACTCTTCCCTATGTTGACAGTCAATCTGCTGTTTTATATCTCTCAGTCAACACTATTAAATTGAACTAGTGTTCTGCAGGGGATGACCCTGTGATGATAGTATCATCAAGATAACAGAAGGTTTTCTTAAGACCTGAATGGATACTGTTTATCTTCGCCTGCCAAATAGCCGGAGCTGAAGCTATACCAAAAGCAAGTCCCGTAAACTTGAACAGCCCCCAGGGGGAATCGTCTGCAAGTTTTGAGATTGCTCATCCATTTCTAATTGTAAGTAGGCACTCTTTAAATCAAGTTTAGTAAATTTCTCGCCCCCTCCTAGTTTTTCAAACATTTCATCAATCTTTAGTAAAGGGTATTGGGGCACTACAAGGTTAGGGTTAACAGTTACTTTAAAATCCCCACATATTCTCACCTTCGGTGCCACGCTATTAGCTGGATCAATAATAGGGACAATGGGTGTAGTCCACCTTGTTCGAGCCAACTCCTCACCTGCTAACTTGGCAAATGTTCCTTCATCCACCATATCCTGTATTTTCCTTTCTACCAGAGATTGGTGAGCTAGTGGGATGGATCTAGCTTGAAGAGCTATGGGTTGAGCCCCCTCTTTAAGCATTAAGGTCCCCTTTGGGCCCTTTTAAGGTCCCTGGTTGTTTAGTGAAAACCTCAGGATAGGCCTTTATTAATTTCTCCACTGAGTTGATTACAGGGTGAAAGACTTCCGGTTGTTTCACCTGATGCATTTCCACCACATTTCCCCAGTTTAATGGAAGGGATCAAAGCCAATTCCTACCAAGCACAGTGGAGCTAGCTGAGGATTTCACGACATACAAAGGCAATAAATGCTTTACATTTTCTACCTCAGCCACAACATTCACTAAATTCACAGAACCCTTTACAGGTGGGTTGCCATATTGAATAATATTTGTTTTCACTTTACGCTGTTTGTCTTTAGGGAAATGTTTATATCATTCTTCATATGTCATACAAGTAGCATGTGCACCTGTATCTACCTCAAAAGGAACCTTGTTTCCATCCACCATTACTTTAACAAACTAGGCGTCATTGCCAACACCTTCAATAACACCTATTTTGTGCACTGGAAACTGCCTTATGGCAGTGGAACACTCAGACACGTTACCACTTCTTACACATACTTTAAGATCACTTGAAACACTGATTCTCTCCTCTTTACTACTTCCTACACATACTTTAGGATCACTTGAAACACTGGTATTTCCCTCTTTGCTTCTTCCTACACATACTTAAGGATCACTTGAAACTTTGACACACTCTTCATACGCACTATGTTAAACACACAATTTTCTGACCATAATGTTTTTTAAACACACCTCATCTTCCTCACTGTTTGCATCAGTCAACTGCTCTTCTTCGGAGTCATCTAGCACTAGCTTGTAAACCCTCCTCCCTTTTGTCTTGGACTTGAAGCACCCAGGATGTATTTTCTTACTTGGCTGTTTGGTGTATGGACCTGACATTTTACTCGAATAAGGATCTTTTGAAGAGCTACCTCCTCGATGGCAGATAATGGGAACATGTCCTTGGACCCCACATGTTCTACAGATGTTGTTTCACAGGTGGCACTATGGTTTTAAGTGTCCTGCCTTCCCACAGCAATAGCAACGCCTGTCACCAGGATGGAGATTTACTTAATGTACTCGATTTGTTGAGGCATCACCTCGGTCAATTCCCACCAGAGCTGCAGCAGCAGTCTCTACAGTCAGTGCTACATCCTGGCATTTTGTGAAAGTCAATTTCTTCTCCCCAAACAACTTCTTCCGTATAGCTTCATTCCTTTAAACCACACACTAATCTGCCTCTTAAAGCTTCATCGAGGTTGTCTTTGAACTCGCAATGTTGAGCTAAGGATTTCAGCTTAGAAATATATTGAGGAATTGTCTCATCAGGCGACTGGCTTTTGGTATAAAACTTGTACCGCTCTCGGATCACAGATGGCGTTGTCTCTAATTGTTTTTTTTTTACTAATTGCACTAGGAAATGAAAATTATGATTTTCAGGTCTTAAGGGATACTGTGACCGATCCAGTCAAGGTCAATTTCCAGCCCCAGATCATTCGAGAAACGACGAGATCGGAAGGTCAGCATGACGTCATAGCGTGACGAAGCATGGTGTTAAAAACGAACAGCCGAGCCATAGGATAAGGCCTGATGGGTTTTTCATCATGTGAAACTTGGAATGATGATTCTATCAGATTGTATATATTTTACCTTTGACAGCTAGGAATCTCAATTTTGTATGTTATGCGCACGATGTATGGAAGCGTTATTTATTATTTTGCCATTTTCATCGAGGAATGACTGCGATAGGAAGAGATAGCTATTACGATAATTCATGAGGTTACCCCTATAGCAAGGGACGCTCCAGAAAATTCTAACCCTGCCCCATTTCTCGAGAGGAGGCTAACACGGTTCCGGAAAGTTCAGTCAAACAGCGTGGTCCGGACGAGGAAGTTAGTTGTGCATTGCTACTCGGAAGAGTCAGTCATTCAGCGTGGCCGAATCTGTAAGCCACGTGAGTTGAAATTCGCGTCGGGCACTTGATAGTTTTTATGTGCGTAGTCAGTGCTCGTGGCCGTTTGATGCAAGAACTCTTTCGTGACGTGCGTTGGAGCTGTATTTAGTAAAGTGTCGCTATCGCGATAATCGTGTATTTCGAAACGATAACGGGTGCGCTAGAACGTGTTAAATTTATGCCAGTGTTGCGATTGAAATGTGAAGGGGCGTGCAATATTACAGAACAATTCGCCATTTTTGACTATGAAGTTTAATGCACGTGATCCGGGTAAGTTAACGGACATTATAACGTTGAAGAAATGTACAGTGGCAATAGCCTGATAAAATTGTATGCGTTCGAACGTTTGAACATTTGAGCGAAGGCCAGAAAGGAAATATGAATTATAACGCCGACCAGTTACGTTATTTAAAGGTGAACACCAGAGCCGGCATTTGAGAGACGCAGTGTGAGTGTGATGAAAGGATACATCTGCTTTAAGCCTGTGTTGCGGGATTGCATGAGCGCAGGCGAGGTGAACAGTATAAACAAAACCTATGGAACACGAGTAGGTAAATTTGAATGAATTAAGAACTGGTTATTATAGCGTGTGGATGTGAAAGTGTTCCGGTGTAGTGGAATATAATGTGGTCTCACGGCAACGTGAACAGTATGAGCGCAGACTCGATTATGTTGGGAATATACACGGACATGAACACCCAAATTACGTTGCACGAAGCCCATGAAGGGGCTGCCATGGGATGAACGATCACGAGGAAATGGGCGCGTGGACAAGGAACGAGATGCAAAGAGACGCCAACGCCGATGCTGATGGTGAAGAGGCGCAGTCGGGAGACGGACACGGACGTTGTCTGGAGATCGAGAGGTGCTGGGGCACACGTCAACATGGGAGCGATGGGAGACGCTGGAGACCATATCGAGGAGACTCGTGTGGAACGACGCTGCCCGAGTGACCGGGAAACACCGACGCCTAGGATTCCCAAGGACCTGGATCCATCACGACGCCGGATCTAAATTAAGATATTTCATTCTCATTCCTGTTCATCGTGAATAAGAGAAAATCCACTTCGATTAGCCATACCATAAGATGACTTGAGGTCTTGTAGCTTAACGCCATTCATGTAGTTAAACGCCTTTAATAATCGTTGATTCTAGGTTAAATAAGAGGATCATTTTCTTTTTCTTAAGATTATACAGGTTATCTTTTACTTCGAGTCGCATTTGAGTTTTACAATTAACAACATCAATGTTAGGAATAAAATAGATATTTATTCTATGAAATCTAACAATAATAATAAGTTTGGAAGTGAGTAACGAGGATATGAGATGCCCATTTTGATTAAAGGTTCTTGTCATTGCAATTTGTGAGGCATCTTAGTTAAAGGTTGCTAACTACTGCTGTAATCGTACTGAAAATATAGTTGATAATAATCATGCATAGCCATGATACAGAATTATCGTCGATATAGTTGTGCATGAAGGTCATGAAACGAATTTAATTCCAAAAGTTTTATTATGAATTACAGAAATGTGAGAGTAAAATAAGATGCTGGATATGGTTGATAATTGTCTAGTATGGTTCCTTGGATAGGATTTCATGTTATCGTACGACCTCGTTGTCCAGATAAGGTTGACTCACTGTGTCAAGTGTGGGTTCATGAGGTACCCTAATTAAGCGTAATTTTTGTGATGACGTTCTATATGAGTATTCCGTCAAGTGTGACGATGCAGATTAATATGTTATCATTTGGTAATGTGTAACGAGGATAATCACGGGGCAATGTATGACCGTTAAAACTGTAATTATAAGGACAGGTTCCTTATTCTTGATGAATGTGTTACATTCGTTCAAAAGTTTGAGTATTGAATATAGCAATGATGTAGTTGAGGGTACGCTCTACAGTAAGGTTACTCGGATCCTCACACATAGTGATTGACTGAATGGCTGCGATTAAATGTTCGTCGTGAAACTGAAATATACTGAGGTACCCTATTACGAGGGTTGTGACCTTTTTCTAGACGTCAGAATATGACATAATCTACTTACATAAATGGACATAATATTGAGGATCAAAGTTGTTGGGACAGTCATGAATATAGATCAGATAGAATATTAAGAATTTGTGGTGTAAATATTTGAACATAATTTGTGAGTGTAATTAATTTATATTATGGTTGGTTATTGAATTTCACGTTATGTGACGTCAATTTGATGTTTGAAAAATTTTCGTGCGTTTTTGTTTGATGCTCTTTAGATAGTAAATTTCATTTCGATACAGTTGATTTGTCCATCGATCTATAAAGGTAGATTGTTATGATGGGAACATTTTTTTTTCTTTCTTGAGTTCATGCCACTGGTGAACTTTGGGATAAGTGGCCAGTGATTTTTTTACACCCTTGTACACTCATGAAGTGAGGGTTGAGTAAATTTTGCGGGGCAGTCTCCTGGTCGGATTTTTGAGCAGGGCACACACGAGTTGGATTAAGTGGTAATTCTTCTTTGTTTATTGACTATGAACTTTTTTTTTCCTTTGGACTTTTTCCTACCCTAACCATTGATACTTGTGCGTATTAGGCAGGTGTCATGTCTTTGTTTTATCCTTTGGTCAATAAAGGAGCAGTGTGTTTTACGAGGGGTTTTCATTTCTAGTTTGTTCACTTAAATTAGGGTGTTTGCCTTTGAAATTTGGTTCAGTTAATTTTTCATTCCCGACCCGTAAACGACCCGAGATACTTTGTATCTGGCTCGCTTGAGCATTTCTTTTATTCTTTGTTTGTTTTGAACCCAAATTCACTCCCTAATTTCCTTACCCACCTTCTTGGCCGTTTCTTCTGATGGGGCCGGGATGTTAGCCGGATGTTCACCTGCCCCATTGGCGAAACGGGCATAGGGGGGGAGTGGCGCCCAACGTGGGACTGATGACGATGGTACGTGTCCGTTCCATCATGGACATGCATATTACTCAATCAGTTGTTTTTGTGATTGGAGTATACTGGAAGCCCAGAGTTGTGTCTTTGATGGAGGCGAGATATTTTATTATATGTAATTCTTTTGCGGAGCCCAGACTGTAAATTCTTCGTATCACACTGAGCCTTTGGTGTGCAATTTGACAGAGTTAGTAAACGATCTCAAGTCATGGCTATACTCGACGATTTACATTCCCATGTAGGCCCCTAGATTTAAGTTGAATTATAAGATGTCACAACCAGTAACTGCAGAGAATATAGCCGGTATATTAAAACAAATCCAAATGGATTAAATGGTTTAATCGTTGAAATGAATAATGTTAAGGACAATATTGGGTCAATTAAGACAAATATGAAGGACGATAAGAGTCGCTTGCAGACGGCACAAGAGGGTGTCGGTGATGCGTTGGCAAAGGTAAATGATAAAAAATATCAGAAATTCAAAAGACACAGGAGGGTGTCGGTATTAAAATAGCAGAAATAAAAAGGATGTTAGTGATTTGCAGGATACGGTAGAATATAAAGTCGATGATCTCAGAACTGACTTATTTGAAGTCATGGGAGCCAACCTTAAAAGTTTAGAATCTCATTTACAGAAAAACATAGATGCTGTAGAACGTAATTTAAAGCTATCAGGAAGTCCCATAGATAATAAGATTAATTTACTCGATAAGAAGGTAGAACCTACATTACAAGTGCTTACCGCGGAGCTCAAAGATTCTTTGGCACGGCAAATCAAGGATACTCAGAGCTCACTTTGGGGGAATATTGACCGATTGGAAGAAAAGTTAAACAGTAATATTAAAACCATGGGAGCAGATTTGACTGCAAAAATTGAGCAAATTGGTCAGTCTAACGAGGAAACCATGGATAAGTTGAAACAGGACGTGTCAGGTTGGAAGGAAGTGGTCGAGAAGGACGTGAAAAACATACAGATTCAGGTTGAATCATTTCAGGACTCGTACGATAGAAAAATCACGCACTCCCAAACGACATTATTCGAACACGTGAGAAATTCTATCCACACTTCCATTGTCGAGTTGGAGAAGAAGATCAGTATTCAACAAGGAAGGCAATTCACTCGATTAGGCAACTTAGAGGCGGAAATAATACAGATAAAGGACAAATCGGGGTCAGAAAGGGTTAGATGGTCGGAAATTGAAAACACGCTACCTTATAAGAGGACGGAAAGTGAAAACACACCATCCTATAAAAAGACGGAGTACAAACACAGCGGAACACCTGACTATAATTAGGAGTATTGACCACCAGCCGAGGAAATTCTCAGGTAACAATGGGACTAATAACGTCACACCCATTGAATTTATGAGGGAAGTCCGTGAATACATGGCAGAAAATAAGATACACGTGAGAGGGAATTAAGTGTTATTGAGAAGTCCCTGGAGTCTGCTGCGTTAACTTGGTTTCGCGCATTTCGATACACGTTCACGAGCACGGACGAGTTCGAACGACTATTAATTAAACGCTTTTGGAGCCCTGAAGAACAATTGAACATACGGGCGGAACTATACGCTAAACGGTATGCGACGTCTAATCCGACGAGGTATGCGGGGTATTTTCCATCGCAACTCGCCAGGCTACAATAATTAACTCCACAGTGCCAGAGGACGAATTGGTCCAAGCCATTATACGACAATTACCTGTAGAATTCCAGAAGAGTGTAATAGCGTCAGGAGCTGAGACTTTAGAGGGTTGTGAAGAGATTCTTCGAAAACTTGACCACACTAGCGCACAGTTACAGGCGAGGTCTGGACGACAGGAGAATAGATAGGTAAACACGGTCGTGATTGACAAAATTGCGCAGACGGAAGACCAAACGCCGCGGGAGATGAACAGTCCAAAAGACACAGGGTACTATCGGAACCGAGATAGAAGCTACGGTGATACAGACGATCGACCTAGGTGGAGGAATAAACCGTACGAAGAACGTAGGAAATCCCGATTCAACAATACAAAAGGACGATATGGCGAAGGCAGTTAAATCAATATTATCAGATACAGAATGTCGATAGGGATTCTCGTTCGCAGGGGACGCGGTCGAGCTATGCGGAAAGCCATCGAGAGAGCCAGGGATATTTACAACAATTATGGAGTAATCCATCCGCACCACTGGGGGAAGTTGAGCGACCACCTGATACAAGTCGGTCAGATCAACAAAAAAAACTTCAAATTAAGAAATTCCTCAAGCTTTGATCCTCACGAGATGACCCAGTTCCAAGAATCTTTTTCTCACTCCACTGACGGAGACTTGATTTATTAGGAAGACACGTCGTTGGAGGTACAGTTCATTTTCTTAGCCCGTTAGAGTCAACATATAAGAGGTGACTAGAAAGATCGCTCACATGTTTCATTGATGGAGAAATATAAGCTATTTTCCCACCGCTTATATTTTGGAGGCCGCGGGAGATAATAGACCGATCCAGTCAGGGTCAATTTCCGGCCCCAGATCATTCGAGAAACGACGAGACCGGAAGGTGAGCATGACGTCATAGCGTGACGTAGCGTGGTGTTAAAAACGAACAGCCGAACCATGGGACAAGGCCTGATGGGTTTTTCGTCATGTGAAACTTGGAATGATGATTCTATAAGGTTGTACAGTATATACTGTATTTTACCTTTGACATCTAGTAATCTCAATTTTATATGTTATGCGCACGATGTATGGAAGCGTTATTTATTATTTTGCCATTTTCATCGAGGGATGACGGCGATTAGGAAGAGGTGGCTATTACGATAAATCATGAGGTTGCCGCTAGAGCAGGGGATGTTCCAGAATGTTCTAACCCCGCCTCTCTTCCCGAGAGGAGGCTGACACGGTTCCTGAAAGTTCAATCATACAGCGTGGTCCGCACGAGGAAGTTAGTTGTGCAATGCGACTCGGACGAGTCAGTCATTCAGCGTGGCCGGATCTGTAAGCCACGTGAGTTGAAATTCGCGTCGGGCACTTGATAGTTTTTATGTGTATAGTCAGTGCTTGTGGCAGCTTCATGCCAGAAGTCTTTCATGAAGTGCGTTGGGGCTGTATTTAGTAAAGTGTCGCTTTCGCGATAATCGTGTATTTCGAAACGATATCGGACACGCTAGCACGTGAAGAAAGAACCAGAACTGATAGATGGAGGTATGTTAAATTTATGCCAGTGCTGCGATTGAAATGTGAAGGGGCGTGAAATATTACAGAACATTTCGCCATTTTTGACTATGAAGTTTTATGTACGTGATCCAGGTCAGTTAACCGACATTATAACATTAATGGAATGTACTGTGACAATAGCCTGATAAAATTGCATGCGTTTGAACGTTTGAACATTTGTGAGAAGGGCAGAATCGAAATCTGAATTATAACGCCGACCAGTTACGTTATTTAAAGGTGAACACCAGAGCTGGCATTTACGAGACGCAGTGTGAGTGTGATGAAAGGATACATCTGCTTTAAGCCTGTGTTGCGGGATTGCATGTGCGCAGGCGAGGTGGACAGTATAAACACAGCCTGTGGAACACGAGTAGGTAAATTTGAATGAATTAAGAACTGGATATTATAGCGTGTGGATGTGAAAGTGTTCCGGTGTAGTGGTATATAATGTGGTCTCACGGCAACGTGAACAGTATGAACGGAGACTCGAATATGTTGGGAATCTACACGGACAAGAATAACCAAATTATATTGCACTAAGCCCATCAATGGGGTGCAATGGGGTGAACGATCACGAGGAAATGGGCACGTGGACAAGGTACGAGATGCCAAGAGACGCCGACGCCAATGCTGATGGTGAGAGGCACAGTCGGGGGCGGACACGGACGTCGCCTGGAATCGAGAGGTGCTGGGGGCACACGCCTACACGGGAGCGCTGGAAGACGCTGGAGACCACATCAAGGAGACGGTGGTGGAACGACGCTGCCCAAGTGACCAAGAAACACCAACGCCTAGGATTCCCAAGGACATGGATCCATCACGACGCCAGATCTAAAGTAAGATATATCATTCTCATTCCTGCTCATCGTGAATAAGAGAACATCCACTTCGAATAGCCATGCCATAAGATGACTTGATGTCGTGTAGCTTAACGCCATTCATATAGTTTAACGCCATTAATGATTGTTGATTCTAGGTGAAATAAGAGCATCATTTCCTTTTTCTTAAGATTGTACAGATATTCTTTACTTCGAGTCGCTTTTGACTTTTACAATTAACAGCATCTATTTTTGGATTAAGATAGATATTGTTACGTGCCACCCCCTAGTGGCACTTTTGTTAACTGGATTACGGTGGGGGTACAAAGCACTACACCAATTACTGCTTAAAGAAATAATTATCTTTATTGTGGCCAGAAAATTACACTAATCAGCAAATACAAGCAATTAGGAGCCTTCTCCAGTCTCCTCAAGCCTCTTCCTTATGCGCTCTTGGCCCCTTTCACTTGCAACAGACCACAGAAGTTAATCCGTCCTAATGAGTCCGGTGGCCTTGGCAGAAGCTACCTGCCCCTCTTCCTCAGGTAAAACAAATACAGTTACTTACGAGCACTTGAAGTACGCTGTTCACAAGCTGGGAGAAAACAATGTCACAGGATTTCGACACCACAATATCTGACACTCAGTGAAAGCACACTTACTCAGAACACGGCAGTCCCCTGTATGTTCCTCACTTCGCCGCTACACTAGGGGTTTCGCAAGTCACCACACTTCTGTCGCACAAGATAATCGCTCGCACTAGCTCGTAAAACACAACAACAACAACTGCTTCACGGGTCACTCTTATATAGCAGGCCGGTGACTCAATAAATGGTTCTAGATCCATCCAGGGTCCACGGATTCTCGAGGTTTCCATCGCTGGTCCAATCACGAATCTTCTGGACTATCCCTTTGTCTTAGTAGCCCTGTTGCATAAGGCACACGCAATACAGGAGGCATGCCACAGCCCAGCCCCTGGGGCAGTTGTGACTCAAGCGGCGAGCGATGACACAAACTCACAGCCGTAACACCACCCCCTTCCTAAAAAGGCTGATCGTCCCGATCAATCATTGGTCCGTCTGTGTCCCTCCGTAGGCTGCCAGGCGATCTCGATGCACGATCTTCATCTTCGCCCTCGGGCTCCGCTGGATCCTGTAGACGACATCGTTGATCCGTTTCACGACTCGGTACGGGCCCTCCCAGGACTTCTGAAGTTTGGGTGACAGGCCTTTCTTCCGTAATGGGTTGAAGAGTCAGACCAGGTCGTCCTCGTGGAATCCGCCGGCATCCGTCTGCTGGTCGTATCGGGTCTTCATTCGGTCGGCCTCGATCCGCAGTTTCCTCCTCGCGAACGCGTGCACGTCCTCCAGTTGGTCGACCAGTTCTTGACAATACTGGCTTACCGGGATCGGATCATTCCCAGGTCGGCCAAAGGCAAGATCGACAGGTAGACGGAGCTCCCTCCCAAACATGGCCCGGGCTGGTGTGCACCCGGTGGCTTCATGCACGGCGGCGCGGTAGGCCAGGAGAAATAGTGGAAGATGTTTGTCCCAATCCCTCTGGTGCTCGCTGACGACTATTCGAAGATGGTTCTCGATGGTGCGATTGAATCGCTCTACCATCCCGTCGGACTGAGGGTGTAGTGGCGTTGTCCTTGTCTTCCGGATTCCCAGCAGCTGGCATAGGTTCTGGAACACCTGCGACTCGAAGTTCCTCCCTTGGTCGGAGTGCAGCTCCAGGGGTACTCCGTACCGGCTGACGAATTCCTTCACCAGGGTCTCTGCAATCGTCGCGGCTTCTTGGTTAGGGAGCGCATACGCCTCCGGCCATCTGGTAGAGTAGTCGCTGACGACTAATATGTAGCGGTTCCCTGCCTCGCTTAACGGGAATGGCCCAGCAACATCGATGGCCACTCTCTCCATGGGGCCGCCCACGTTGTAGGTCTTCAGTGGACCCCGTCGTCTTCGTCCTGGGCCCTTGCTGGCTGCGCAATCGTGGCACCTCGCACAGTGGTTCTCCACGTCTGTTCGGCATCCGATCCAGTAGAACCGCTCTCTCAGTTTCTCCAGGGTCTTATTTATCCCTAGGTGTCCACCAGATGATCCTCCATGAACTTCCTTCAGGACTTCCTCCGTCATAGCCTTTGGAACGACGACTTGTTCCCGAGATGTCTTCCCGTCGGTGCTCTCCCAGGTACGGCAGATGAGGCCATCCCTTACAATCAGCGAGTCCCACTGTGCCCAGTAGGATTTAAACTTTGGGCTGCAGTCACTCACAATGTTCCACCCGGGTCTGGGGACACAGGCCCTCTTCCATTCGGCTATCAGTCCCAGGTCATCATCCTCTGCTTGTGCCCGCGTGAATGATTCGCGGCTCCAGTTCCCTTGAAGTTCCACAGTAGTCCGTCGGCACAGTATCCCGGTGTTCTCCTCCCTTCGGGCACAGAAGGTGCAGTCTTCGGGGCACGGTCTTCGTGACAGGGCGTCGGCGTTAGAATGCAGTTGGCCTTTCCTGTGCTGAATCTCAAAGTTGTACTGTTGAAGCCTCTCTAACCACCGCGCGAGTTGACCCTCGGGCTGCTTGAAGTTCAGGAGCCACCGCAGGGATGCATGGTCGGTCCTGATGAGAAATTCTTGCCCGTACAGGTACTTGTGGAAGTGTTCAATGGTCTTCACGATGGCGAGAAGCTCCTTCCTGGTGACGCAGTAGTTCCTTTCTGGCTTTGACAGGGCCTTGCTGAAGTAGGCCACTACTCTCTCCTCGCCGTCCACTACTTGCGACAGGATTCCCCCTATGCCAAAGTCGCTGGCATCGGTATCGACGATGAACCTTGTTCCAGGTCTGGGGTAGGCCAGAATAGGTGCGGTGCACAGAGCCTGCTTGAGTTGTTCGAAGGCACTGCGGCATTCTGCTGTCCACGTGAAGAGTTGGTCCTTCTCAGTCAGTCGATGTAAAGGTTTGGCGATGTCGGCGAATCCTCTCACGAAGCGACGGTAATAAGTGCAGAGTCCCAGGAAGCTTCGTAGTTGCGACTTGTCCTTCGGAACTGGCCACTCCCTCACAGCTGCGGTCTTCTCTGGGTCGGTGCGCACCCCTTCCTCGGAGACGATATGCCCAAGGTACTGGACCCGCTTCTGGAAGAGCTGACACTTCTTGGGGCTCAACATCAGCTGGGCAGCCCGTAGCTTCAACAAGATCTCCTTCAGGTTGCTGTAGTGCTCCTCGAAGCTTCTCCCCAGAACGATGACGTCGTCTAGGTAGACCAGGCAGGTCTTCCAGTGTAGTCCCCTCAGAATGGACTCCATTAGCCTTTCGAAGGTCGCAGGGGCGTTGCACAGACCGAATGGCATGACGGTGAACTGCCAGAGCCCGCTGCCCACAGAGAACGCCGTTTTCTCGCGGTCCTTAGGGTGGACCTCCACCTGCCAGTAGCCACTCTTCAAATCCAAGGTGGAGAACCATCTTGACCCTGATATGGTGTCCAGCGTGTCGTCGATCCGGGGTAGAGGGTAGCTGTCCTTCTTCGTGACGTCGTTCACCCGCCTGTAGTCCACGCAGAACCTGGTGGAACCGTCCTTCTTCTTCACAAGCACGACCGGAGAACTCCAAGGACTATGTGATGGCTCGATCACCCCTTGCTCCTTCATCTCTTCTACCATCCGGTCGACTTCGGCTTGCTTGGCGAGCGGGACACGTCGGAATGGGGCCCTAATCGGTGCGCTGTCCCCAACGTCGATTCTGTGCTGGACCAAGCTTGTCCTGCCGAAGTCTTTGCTCCCCACGGAGAAGGCATCCTGGAATTCGCGTAGCAGGTCCTGAAGTTGGCGTGATTGTTCCTCGTCTAAATGGTCCTGGGATCCTTGGTACAGCTTCTGTAGTTCTTCTGGCAGTGTGCATCTTCTTCGGTTGTCCGTCTGCAGGTGTCTGTCTGTCGTATCTGTGATGCGGGCAATCCAGGTAACGGGCTCGCAGATTCCTAGGTTGGTGTCCCGGTGAACCGTAATGTCGTAGTCATTCAGGTTGGACAGGCGGACGTACGGCCGAGACGTCGTGTTGATGAGAGTCTTGGCAACTAGCAATCCTTTTGTCTGGATGTCCTCATATTTTGGCTCGATGACAGCCGCCACTCCCTCAGCAGTTCCGTCGACAATTACGGCAGCGCTGACCTCCGTCCTGGCAGGAACGATGACGTCTTCTCTCAGCCTTACTTGCCGTGCGGTGATGGACTCGTGAGCAGGTTGCAAAGCAAGTTCCTCACGTCCGAAGTGCAGAGTGTTGGTACTCAGGTCCAAGATGATGTTGTTCTGGTCCAGGAAGTCCAGTCCGATGATCACTTCGTTTGATACGTCAGCCACAAGCACTGGATGCTTTATCACCCGTCGACCAATGACGAACTCCAGTGATGCTTCGCCATGTACCGGTGCGGTCTCTCCGGTCGCGGTTATTAGCTGGAGGTTCCTTTGTGTAGGTTGCACTCTCCACTTCGGGATCACAGTGGGATTGACGATGGTCCTCGATGCTCCCGTGTCGATCAGCATGGGCCAGCTCACTCCGTTGATGACTCCATCGACCATCAGGCTGCTATTGTCCCTCCGTAACTTCGTCACACGCACTTGGACTGCAGGGGCTTGACGACTGTCACAAGCCAACCTTTGCCCCCCAAGGCTGGCTAATACTCGTTTCCCTGGGCCGCGCGGTTTTCAGACGACTGATTTCCCGTCGGATACCCTCGGCGGCGGCGATCACCGCAGTCCTTGCTCAGGTGGCCTTTCTTACCGCAGGCCCAGCAGGTCGGTAGTCCTCTTCCAGGCCGCCTCTCCGGTTGTCTTCCGGCTGTGTCGTTGCTGGTGGTGCCGCGACTATCGAAGAAACGGCTTAGCGCCTCCATCAATTCGTCGGCCAGGGGCTTGGTCTCGTTGGTTTTTGCTGGTTCATCGACGTCCACTTGACGCACCCGCGCGTGCATTCTGGATGCCTGTTTTGCCGTCTCGAATTCAAGTGCGTGGCTCAGCGCATCTGCCAGGGTCTTATTGCGCGCGAGATGCAGCGCCTGTTGAGTGTCCGAGTCCCGTAGCCCGTCGGTGAAGGTCTGCGTCGCTATCTGCTCCAGAAAGTCGGCCGGCGCTTTTGGGTAGGCAAGCCTTACGAGGCGTGCGATGTCCATCTCGAACTCCTGCAGGGTTTCCGCGTTCTTCTGTACCCGGGTCCGGAGCTGCATCTGGTAGGCCTGCTGAAGATGGCTATCTCCATATCGGGACTCCATATGGGCGATCAGTGAAGCGTAGTCCTGGGATCCAGTCGGGATGGCCTGAAGGACGTTAAGGGCGTCACCTCTCAGCGCTACAATGAGAGCTGTAGCCTTTTCTGTGTTGTTCCAGTTATTTATGGAACAGGCCGCCTCGAACTGACGTAAGTAGGTGCTCCACGGGACCTTTCCGTCGAAGGTTGGGGGCGTCACTCTGCTATGTCCCGTTCCTGATATTCCCGGTGTAACGGTGGGCGGGCGTTGGCGCAGCTCGGCAACTTCCTCTTGTAGGGCTTTGACTCTCTCATCCACCCCGGTCGGCGGGCGTCGGCGCAGCTCGGCGACTTCCTCTTGTAGGGCTTTGAATCTATCTTCCATCCCTGTCGGCGGGAGTCGGCGCAGCTCAGCAAATTCCTTTTGTAGAGCGTTGAATCTCTCCTCCACCCCCATCAGCGGGCGTTGGCGCAGCTCGGCAACTTCCACTTGCAAGGTGTTGAACTTCTCCTCCACTGCCGCGACTTCCTCACGTAGGCCCTGTTCTAATTTCCTTTGGCTCTCCTCTAATTTCGTCTGCAGACACTCTTCCAGATTTTTCTGGCCATCCAGAAATTTGGCGGTTAGGTCCTCTGCTAACTTATTCTGGCTGTCCTTCAGGTCCTCTGCTAACTTCTTCTGGCCATCCTCCATCTTGGTTTCCATGCCATTTAACTTTTCTAGCAGTGCTGCCAATTTCTCCTCCATTTTAGTTGTTTGTCTTGTAAAGGGCATGCACTCACAGGAAAATTAGAGAAAATGACCTGCTCGGGTTTTGAAACCAGGACCGTCAGGTGTTGTGCTTGAGTTCGTAATCCGGCTTCTGACACCAGTTGTTCCGTGCCACCCCCTAGTGGCACTTTTGTTAACTGGATTACGGTGGGGGTACAAAGCACTACACCAATTACTGCTTAAAGAAATAATTATCTTTATTGTGGCCAGAAAATTACACTAATCAGCAAATACAAGCAATTAGGAGCCTTCTCCAGTCTCCTCAAGCCTCTTCCTTATGCGCTCTTGGCCCCTTTCACTTGCAACAGACCACAGAAGTTAATCCGTCCTAATGAGTCCGGTGGCCTTGGCAGAAGCTACCTGCCCCTCTTCCTCAGGTAAAACAAATACAGTTACTTACGAGCATTTGAAGTACGCTGTTCACAAGCTGGGAGAAAACAATGTCACAGGATTTCGACACCACAATATCTGACACTCAGTGAAAGCACACTTACTCAGAACACGGCAGTCCCCTGTATGTTCCTCACTTCGCCGCTACACTAGGGGTTTCGCAAGTCACCACACTTCTGTCGCACAAGATAATCGCTCGCACTAGCTCGTAAAACACAACAACAACAACTGCTTCACGGGTCACTCTTATATAGCAGGCCGGTGACTCAATAAATGGTTCTAGATCCATCCAGGGTCCACGGATTCTCGAGGTTTCCATCGCTGGTCCAATCACGAATCTTCTGGACTATCCCTTTGTCTTAGTAGCCCTGTTGCATAAGGCACACGCAATACAGGAGGCATGCCACAGCCCAGTCCCTGGGGCAGTTGTGACTCAAGCGGCGAGCGATGACACAAACTCACAGCCGTAACAATATTTATTCTCTGAAATCTAATAATAATAATAATAATAATAATAATAATAAGTTTGGAAGTGAGTAACGAGGATATGAGTTGCCCATTTTGATTAAAGGTTGTTGACATTGCAATTTATGAGGCATCTTAGTTAAAGGTTGCTAACTACTGCTGTAATCGTACTGAAAATACAGTTGATAAAAATCACGTATAGCCATGATACAGAATTATCGTCGATGTAGTTGTGCATGAAGGTCATGAAACGAATTTAATTCTAAAAGGTTTGCAGAAATGTGATAGTAAAATAAGATGCTGGATATGGTTGATAATTGTCTAGTATGGTTCCTTGGATAGGATTTCATGTTATCGTACGACCTCGTTGCCCAGATAAGGTTGACTTAATGTGTCAAGTGTGGGTTCATGAGGTACGCTAATTAAGCGTAATTTTTGTGAAGAGGTTGTATATGAGTATTCCGCCAAGTGTGACGAGGCAGATTAAAATGGTATTCCGTCAAGTGTGACGAGGTAGATTAATGTGGTGCCATTTGGTTATGTGTAATGAAGTTATTCACGGGGCAATGTATGACCGTGAAAATTGAAATTATGAGGACAGGTTCCTTATTCTTGATGAATGTGTTACAATGATTCAAAGGTTTGAGTATTGAATAGAGCAATGATGTAGTTGAGGGTACGCTCTACAGTAAGGTTACTCGGATCCTCACACATAGTGGTTGACTGAATGGCTGCGATTAAATGTTCGTCATGAAAATGAAATACACAGAGGTACCCTATTACTAGGGTTGTGACCTTTTTCTAGACGTCAGAATATGACATAATTTACTTACATAAATGGGCATAATATTGAGGATCAAAGTTGTTGGGACAGTCATGAATATAGATCAGATAGAACATTAAGAATGTGTGGTGTAAATATTTGAACATAATTTGCGAGTGTAAATAATTTATATTATGGTTGGTTATTGTATTTCACGTTATGTGACGTTAATTTGATGTTTGAAAATTTTTGATGCGATTTTGTTTGATGCTCTTTAGATAGTAAATTTCATTTCGATACTGTAGATTTGTCTATCGATCTATAAAGATAGATTGTTATGATATGAACAGGTTTTTTTCCTTGAGTTCATACCACTAGTGAACTTTGGGATAAGTGGCCAGTTATTTTTTTTTTACAGCCTTGTGCACTCATGAAATGAGGGTTGAGTAAATTTTGCGGGGCAGTCTCCTGGTCGGATTTTTGAGCAGGACACACACGAGGTGGATTAAGTGGTAATTCTTCTTTGTTTAGGGACTATGAATTTTATCTTTTTTTCTTTCTGACTTTGTCCCACCTTAACCATTGATACTCGTGCGTGTAAAGCAGGTGCCATGTCTTTGTTTTAACCTTTGGTCAATAAAGGTGCAGTGTGTTTTACGAGGGGTTTTCATTTCTTGTTTGTTCATTTAAAGTAGGGTGTTTGCCTTTTAAATTTGGTTCAGTTAATTTTCCATCCCCGACCCGTAAACGACCCGAAATACTTTGTCTCTGGATCGCTTGAGCATTTCTTTTATTCTTTGTTTGTTTTGAACCGAAATTCACTCCCTAATTTTCTTACCCACTCCCTTGGCCGTTTCTTCAGATGGGGGCGGGATGTTAGCCGGGTGAAGTGACTCGGGAATGTTGTGTACTACAAACTTATTTTTCATGATGGATATACTGTATATGTCTATATATATCCCATTTTACTTGTTGGGTGAATTCTGGCATTGAAATTGCTCCTGGATTATTTGCCGCCAATCGAATGTTTTTATTCAAGTTGTCGTTTTCTTCTCCGCCACTTTCACCGCTGGCGAGAGTTAGGACGGACACCATGTGGAACTTTTGGCGCCGGTCTCACACACAATAGAAAATTTCTCAACTCACACACACGGGCTGGTAAGAATATTAACACACACTACGAGTTTATCCTCGTCGCCTCTGTTATAAATGCATCTCGCATGTATTACCCAATAATATACAGGATCATTTTTACTTGAACACAACACTTTTATTCTTTACCAGCATTGGTACAATATAACGGTCACAACACAAAGTAGAAGAAGAAGAAGAAGAAGAAGAAGGAGCAACATAAAACAAGTGAACAAAAACCAACATAACTTCTATAAAATGTGCAGATGCAACGACTCCCCCGTCTAAGCCAGAGCTAATTTGAGGTTATGTCTATCGGGTTTCTTTCTAACTCTAGAACTACGACGTAACTCAGGAACTTGCTGATAAACAGGGTGGATGGGTCCACCATGTGGTTCGAGTAGGACTACTGCACTTATTTTATATTTTGGAGGAGTTAGCGGAACCATAATCTCAGGAGTGCTATCATCATCATCACCAGGAACAAAACATAAATCAAATACATCAACAGTTATTGGCGCAGACATTGCACTAGTTCCAGGAATGGCACAAGTATTAGTAGATCTAGACGGCAGATGTTTCCTGTGAATGATAGCATTAGCGTTTTAGACAACAGACATAACGTTTCCTACACGTCCATTTATAATACCTTTTTCTCAGGAAGCAGTTTAATTACCAATTCTCATACGTACCAGGTCTCCTATCTGGAATGAGCGTGTTTTGTCCATCAAAAGCTTAGGTCTACTTTTAGGTTGGACATCAAAAACTTAACGAAACTTAATCTAGTCCTCAGACCTCTAACAAACATAAGCATAGCTGGGCCTTGACCTGTGGAAGCATGTTCAGTGTTACGATAAGCAAGCAACCAAGTATACAGTTTATTGGTGGTTGCCTCATCGAATTTGCTGGCTTTTAATGCATGCTTGAAACTTTTGACATCTCTCTCTGCCTGCCCATTAGAGTTTGGATGGAAGGAGCAATTGCCAAAAGCCTAATACCATTTTTGACACAAAAAGATTTAATTAATTCCGCCGTTGTCCTGCGGCTGAATGACCATGAATTTTGAAATATCTTTTGTTATCCTTAGGTACTTTAATTGAGCTTTGTCTCCACAACTTACAGTTGTTATTTCTCCTCACTAAAGTTCTGGGTTCACACCTTATCTCCATGCCTCGTGTTGTTGTTTGAGTCTTCAGTCTTTTGACTGGTTTGATGCAGCTCTCCATGCCTCCCTGTCCTGAGCTAATCGTTTCATCTCTACATAGCTCCGACACCCTACATCGGAGGCAATCTGTTTAACATATTCTAACCTTGGTCTACCCCTACAGTTTTTGTCCTCGACCCTTCCTTCCATAACTAAGCTTGCTATTCCTGGGTGTCTTAGTATGTGTCCTACCAACCTATCTCTTCTCTTCATTAGCAGTCGCCAGAAACATCTCTCCTCTCCCACTCGTCTTAATACCTCTTTGTTTGTAACCCTATCTACCCATCTGATCTTCATCATTCTCCTGTAACACCACATTTCAAATGCTTCAATTCTCCTCTTTTCTGCTGCACCAATAGTCCAAGTTTCACTTCCATAGAGCGCCACGCTCCAGACAAAGGCTTTCAAAAATGACTTCCTAATACCTAAATCTATATTCGATGTCAGCAGATTCCTTTTTTGTAGAAATGCTTTCTTTTCCTGAGCCAACCTACTTTTAACATCCTCTTTGCTTCGTCCATCACTGGTTATTCTGCTTCCTAAGTAACAGAAGTCTCCTACTTCCTTCAGCTTTTCACCTGCCAATTTGATCTCCATAGAGGTTTCTGATATATTTCGGCTGCATTCCAGTATTTTTGTTTTACATTTATTTATTTTCATCATGAATTCTTTCCGTAAGACGGAGTCCATACCATTCAAAAACTCATTCAAATCCTCAGGCTTGTCGGCCAAGATGACGATGTCATCAGCAAATCTCAGAGTTGAAATTATTTCTCCTTGAATCTTCACTCCCACTTTAAATTTTTCTCTAATTTCCTTCATTGCTTGTTCAATGTAAAGATTGAAAAGTATGGGTGATAAGTTGCAGCCTTGCCTTACACCTTTCTGAATACCAGCTTCTCTCTCATGTCCTTCAACTCGAATGACTGCTGTCTGGTTTCTGTACAGATTGCATATCACCCTCCTATCCCTGTACTTTATTCCAATTGATTTCAAAATGTCAAACAATTTAGTCCAATCAACGTTATCAAAAGCCTTTTCTAAGTCTACAAAAGCCATGAACGTTCTCTTATCTTTCCTTATTCTACCTTCTAAAATCAGCCTAAGACTTAGTACAGCTTCCCTTGTTCCTACATTTCTCCTGAAACCAAACTGGTCTTCACCCAACTCCGTTTCTATCTGGCTTTCAATCCTCTTGTAAATTATTCTAGACAGGATCTTTGAAGCATGAGTAATCAAGCTGATTGTACGGTAATCTTCACATCTGTCAGCTCCCACTTTCTTTGGTATAGGGTTGATTACATTCTTCTTGAAATCAGGGGGTACCTCACCTGTCTCATAAATCCTACACACCAAGTGAAATAACCTGATCAGACCTTCATCTCCTATGCAGCGTAGCAACTCAATCGGTATATCATCTATGCCTGGTGCTTTGTTCCTGCTTAAGTCTTCCAAAGCTCTATCAAATTCTGATCTCAATATTAAATCTCCTTTCGCATCCTCATCAATTTCCTCCTCCCTTTCCATTACATGATTCTCAATCTCCTTTCCCTTATACAAACTCTCTATGTAAGCTTTCCATCTGTCAACCTTTCTTCCCTATCTGTTAGAGGCTTTCCATTTGTGTCCTTAATATTACAGCACTTAGTCTTCTTTTCCCCAAAAGTATTCTTAATCCTTCCATAAGCTGTGTCTACTTTTCCTAATTTCAGACAATTTTCTATACCTGCACATTTCTCTTTCAACCATTCTTCTTTCGCTTCCTTGCACTTCTTGTTAACCTCATTTCTCAGACGTCTGTATAATGCTTTCCCCTTTTCATCTCTTAGATTCTTGTGTTTCCGCCTTTCATCCATCAATTCTAGTATATCCTGAGTGATCCACGGTTTTCTACCTATTCGTTCTTTCCTACCAATGTTTTCTTCTGCAGATTTTGTTATTTCATTCTTCAAAAGTGCCCATTCGTCTGCAATTGAAGTTTGTTTAGGGTTTTTCATTAGTCCTTCCTTTATACTCTTCTTGAATCTTTCGTTTACATCCTTCTCTTTCAGTCTGTCTATTGCCCACCTTTTTGGCTTTTGACTTTTCTTCAGTTTCTTCAACTTTAATCTGCATTTCATTACAACCAGATTGTGATCAGAGTTTATGTCAGCACCAGGATATGTTTTACAATCCAAAATCTGGTTCCGAAACCTCTGCTTGACCATAATGAAGTCGATTTGGTAACGCCCTGTATCTCCTGGTCTCATCCATGTGTATATTCTTCTATTGTGGTTATTGAATAAGGTGTTAGCTATGACCAATTCATGCTCGGTGCAGAATTCTACCAGCCTGCTTCCTCGATCATTCCTTTCACCTAATCCGAAATCTCCTACTATCTTCCCTTCTCTCCCTTTTCCTACCACAGCATTCCAATCTCCCATTGCTATAACATTTTCATCACCCTTGATATACCTCAGAATTTCGTCTATTTCTTCGTAGACCTTTTCAACATCCTCATCATCAGCTTGACTGGTAGGCATATAGACTTGTACCACTGTAGTGCAGGTAGGTTTTGTATTGATTTTTGCTACAATAATCCGTTCACTATATTGCTCATAATATTCCACCCGCTGTCCAAGTTTCCTACTCAATATGAGGCCAACCCCAGCTTGGCCATTGTTTGATTTAGTGCTAATGACCCTATAGTCTCCTGACCAAAAGTCCTGTTCTTCCTGCCAGCGCATTTCACTAATCCCAACCAAATCCAACCTCAACCTATCCATTTCCCTTTCTAAGTTTTCTAACCTTCCACTTCCTAGCAGACTTCCAACATTCCACGCTCCGATCCGTAGAATGTCAGATTTCCTCTTTGTCACTTCTGTGATGTTAACCCCCTCTCGAGTAGTCCCCACCCGGAGATCCGAACGGGGGACTAGTTTACCTCCGGATTGAAATTTTACAAGGGAGGAGGCCATCATCACATGTAATTATGCATAGAGAGGTGCATATCCTCGGGAATAGCATACGGCTGTAGTTTCCCGTTGCTTTCAGCCGTGCAGCAGGACGCAGTGTAGCCATTATTGGCTTATATTATCAATATCTTAACCGTCTATAAGACTAGTAAAGAATTGATTTATTCTGAAAGGCTGCTACTCCCTTTCAGAATAAGTAAAGAGCAATTCTACTAACAAAAATACTAACCTTCTACCGTACTAACAATTAAATATCAAAACTCTACTAACAAAAAACTTAAGTTCCACCAACAACAAATACTACCACTAAAACAGTCTGTCAACAGGCACACTCACATGCACCCTCACACATCACAGTCTACTGAAACAATGAACTATAACTAATAAACAATGCAACTGCTACCAGACACACTCACACATCACAGTCTAATAGAAAAATGACATATATCTAATAGACAAACTAACTACCTACTTACAACTAAAACTAACTACATACTTACTGTACTTTTATTTGAATTGACAATATTTACAAAATGCAATTTAGATAGAAAATACTTACAAAATGTAATTTAGATTCAAAATTGTCACAAAATGCAATTTAAGGGGGACGTATGCAAAATTGCATTGCTCAACGGCATTAAAACTCGCTGGCATCCTTACTTACTACCTCAGTCACGTCATTTACGTGTAATTTACACACACACATACATACTTACACACACATCCATCTCCAAGTACCAGATGTCCTATAGTTTAATACTTCCTTATTTCCATCAGATGTTGGTTATTTCACACCCTGCCTTACCATCCATCACTTCTAAACCACTTCTAAATTTCTCCAACTGTAGTCACTGATGACTTCGCTGTTCTCAAATGAAATTTCTTTACTGCACATCAATACTTATTTCAATTCATTAATTTTATTCTCACTGTATCACATCATCTTAAATCAGTCACGAATCTGTATATTATTATTATTATCATCATTATGGTTGTCATAATAGTTCTTATTTTCATTAGGTTACTTACCACGTCTCTTATTACTTTCTCAGATATTCTTAGGATACTTACTTCTGCAGACAACGCACCTTTAATACAGTATATAATTATATATCGATAAGCGGTTCACCGTCTTTACCTAGTTTATGAGCACAAGCTTTTATTTGCTGCCCCCTCACTGTTTCATACAACTCTGACTTGATACAAGATTTCAGGCTTCAAAAATCCACCAAAATTTTAATCTACGCCCCCCACACTTCTATTTAAACAATCAGCTAACATGCTCCACGACCTTAACCTCTATTAATACTGTTTACCTCCTTATTGTAGTATATACTTTAATATCTACGTCATAACTCCCTAATTTAATTACATTAAATAAATACACTTTAACTACACGACTAAGTCTCTGACCTATCTTTACACTCCTCTATTCATTCAAGATTCCTTGTTCTATTGCTCTCATTTCTTTCTTTCTCCCTGGTTTAATTGTTACTCTTCCTTCTCTTCTCATAATAATAGTCACTACTTCCTCATTACTATATTTATCTATAGTAAAGCTACCCTTAGTCTCTCCTCCTAACGTTTCACCTAACATCTCTACTTCTAACCTCCATTCCAAATAATAATCTTCATCCTTATCTTTATATCTCTTTCTAATCTCATCTAACAATGTGACCTGGCTTTTCCGCTTTGTCCTACTCCTACCGATTTTAACTTCCGTCATCTTCTTTCCTCGTTCACTGTAATCTACCTGCTGGCTTTGTGCTAACACACGCATCTCCATCTCAGCTAAGTTGACGTAACTAGAAACTACCCCTACTTTAGGAAGACTTTTCCTAATGTCCTGCTCTATTTCCACTATCCTACTTTCAACATTTACTCTAACCTGATTGTTCTCCTCTTTAACAACTTCCTGGATTCTACAATCCCGAGTACCTATTGGTTTCTCTACCTCCCATATTTCTACTCCTAACTGTTCTTCAAACATATCCTCTTCTCTCATTCTCTGATCTATCATCTCTTCCTCCAGTTCCTCAACTCTCTCCTCTAACTGTTTATTAGGCTTACATAATGAGTCATGACCAATTTCTACTTTTTGCTCTACTTCTGATCTCATTTCAGCTAATCTTTCCTCCTCCTGATTCTGTATTTCTAATCTACTCTCATCTTCATTCACTTCCTCCATTTTCTGTTTTACATCTTGCTCTTTCTCACAAAAACTACTATTGACAATTTCTAGCTTCTTATCTTCTTCAGTTTCCTTGTCCAGCACTTGCCATCTTTGGTTAAATTCCACATTCTGTTTTATTATAGGCTGTGATACTATTTTCTTTTGCTCTAGTTCACATTTTGCTTCTCTGGTGCTTTGGGCTAGTTCCTGATTCCATTGAACTATGTCATGTTTTAATTCTTTAATACTTTGATCTAATTTCTGATTACTTTGATCAAGTTTTGCGAGCATATCTCCCATCATATTGCGTAATCTATCTTCTAATCCATCATACTGTTCATTTGTGCTTTTGTTGCTCTTTTCTCGTTCGTCCGCGCCCCCATCTTACTATTCTGTGATTCAACCGACTTGTCTACCTCGCCGCAACTCTGAACATTGTTACTCCCGCTAGCTAAGTCTTTCTCCACTACCTCTGCCTCGGTACCCTTAACTATGTTACCACTACGTAACGTCATCATCTCATTCTCATCTCCCATGATTCACTTTATATAAGTTACTTTATTATTATGAAAAACAATTAATTTTATTTCCAAATGCAATTTACTAATTTTATTTATTTCTTTAAGGTGTTTTATAGCTTTCGAGCTCCACGTTGAAGTGCCATGTTGTAACGTTTCGCGGCTAGTGCACAGCTTGCCCCCGTATGGTTACAATATCTAGCAGTGGCATCTTCATAACAAAATAAACTATCACTAACATGGCAGAAGACAACAATTTAATATCCCTGACGACATTGCCACTTGTCTGTTCATCAATGTTAGCATTATTACTTACAAAATATCCTACACTTGAATCAGTGTTCAGCTTTTTTCCACAAGCACAGGCGCTAATATATCCACTGCTAGAAATATCACTCAGTAAGGAATTTGAAGCACATGTTGAACCTAACATAAAATTGCATGCAGCACTTTCACTAACCTAATACCAATTGTCTCCACTATTATCATAAGTTCATTTGATTTAGGCTTTCCTCCAGGCCCTCCTTTGTATTTTTGAATATTTCTTCAATTCGAGGCATGTTGTCAAAAACCAACTTTCCGATGTAAACATGTACATAAAACGCGCCAGGAACACAAGGAAGTAGTTAAAGTTGCTCCACGGGAAAAGAGGAACGAACCCTAAGCGCGAAATATATTCTTAAATCAACATATCGCTGAAATAAAATATTTGAAGTCCAAGAAGTCAACAGCAAGCAAGTTGTGCAGCCCTAAAAGTAAATGAATATTTAAAGCCTTTAATGGCTAAAATGCCATTGGGAAACATATGTATCTAGTAAAGTACACCCCAAGGAGTGTTTACAAGCAAAATATTTTATTTTTAATTTTTTGCCCGCTGGGAAAGACATTAATTAAACAAATTTTGTACAATAAGGTCTAACGGCCCTGGGTGGGTGGGGCCCTTTTGATCCTTAATGACGCATCACCCCTGATAGTTAGTGACACTAGTTAACAAGGTTTCTTCCACATATGTGAATATAGGCATATTAAGTCAAGAATTCTTAGTTATTAACGCATAACGAGTATGTAAATATCTCATTACCCACCATTTTCTTGTAAATCATTAATATGTGTTCAAAACCAACCTGAAATTTGAAGTTATTGCACCAATACAGATATAGTGCACGTTAAATTCTGATGTAATTTTATTTTGTTTTATGTGAAAAAGACCATGACTTGGTCTTTTGATAAAATTGTTCCGTATTAACTTGCAATAATACAATTCAACATGCATGCTTTTTATTCCATCTAGTCAATACTTTCTAATACAGGTCATAAAACTGTGACAAATGTGTACAATTTTTTCAGGTTCTTTTGAGCCCTTCTTCAGCAAAAAACAAAAAGTAAATCAAAACATGAAACTGTGTTAACAGGATAAGAACATTTAGAAACATCTGAATTTCAATGTTAATTTTAGAGAGGTGGTCCATTCCTTAGTCTTTGTATAGTAATACTAGTTGAAGAATACTTTGCGATGTCTGTAAAATTAAGCGGAAAAACGAGGTTTGTCATTATTAAGAGTATTGTAAAACTGAGTGATATTGTACGTCTTATTAATAGAATATATACCGGGACTATAATATTTTAACGGTATAAAGAGTATATTCGTTATAACGATAATCGTTGTATACAGGTTTCACTGTATACACAAGCTATTCAGGTTGGGTGGAATATAACTTGGTAGCCTAGAACATATGATTCCCCAGGTCAGACGGCGCCGAAAGACGTGAAAAACTTACAGTAAAAGGAGCGTGGAATGGCAAAATAATATTAATGCATCTGATAACAAACAAAGTTTTACAAGGAAAATCAGGATTATAATAATAATAATAATTAGAATAATAAGAAGAATACATCTCTTGCAATCGTTGTGATGTTCACTATTAATCCAATTACCCTTCTTCCTTTTCGAAGGTAGTGCAACACCCAGGGCAAAATCCCTTCAGCTGCCACTGATTTCATTGTATTTTTCCAAGCACGTTTTGAAAAGCTTTTATGCATAGTTGTATATGTTCAGAAGAGAACCGTGGATAATTATTTTTTCTTTGTTCCAGCAGATCCATTTCACTAGCTCATGCCGGACGACGGTCAGATTACTACCAACCCTATGAATTGATTCGCATGCGCGAGGATTTCTTGGCATATCTTGCTCGATACTACTGTAAATAGAGGAAATGGCGAGTTGAGTAATTAAGTTTTGTACAAGCTTTTTTATATTTTGATATGAAATAAAGTTTCATTTAAATTTACAGTCATGGAAATGTGAACTGTAACAACATGAAGGAGGGTTACTGCATTGACAAAATTAAACATGCAAGAAAAGTGTTAAGCTGTGATAAGATTATACAAATTTCAGGTCCCTCTGACTTCAAATGTAGACAAAAATCAGTCAATACAGGATGTGCCCACTACGAGCTGAAATAAAGTGCTAGAATCTTCGAGGCATGGAGTCAACAAGGCCGTGGATAATTTTCTGAGAAATTGTAGTCCGTGCTTGTTGCGTTGCACGGGTCAGTTGTTCCAGACTTCGGGCCATTATAAGGTTGTGATGTCGTGGATGGCTTCCCTGGAGATGCTTGCTGTATGAACGCAAGCATTGTCGTACTAAAACATCCCGCTTGCAAAGTTCGTCGCCATAGGGATAACAACTGGATTTGAGTACCCTGTCAACATACCCTCAACAATCATTATTTGTGATTTCACTTTAAATTCAACAGGTCCCCAGATCATAATGACCGGTGTTGCCCTATGAACCATTCGCCAATAAGGTCTGGAATCTTCGAGGCATGGAGTCAACAAGGCCCTGGATAACTTCCTGAGAAATTGTAGTCCTTGCTTGCTGCATTGGTATGCCATCGCACATTATTGCGGTGATCATTGAGGGCAAGACTGAAGTGCGATTCACCACTAAATCATTCGTTGACCCACGCCGATCAGTCTAGACATAACGCTAGCCATCCACGTCAATATTTAGGGCCGTGGAGAGCGTCCACGGGCACAAGGATTGCACTTTTGGGTTTCTCCAACTTTGTTCATCTCGTCATATTCTCAGAGTATCACTTATGACTACTCAAATACCCTTCTCCCGACCCCTCACTCAAAAAGAAAAATTAACAATTTTATTCCGGGGAATTTCAGAGGAGTGCGTCAGGCCTCGGCAGCCGGCACAGTTCATATCCTCGCCGCTCGATGGGGGCTTCATTCATTCCATTCCTGACCCGGTCGGAGACTGGAAGCAGGCTGTGGATTTTCATTTTCATTCCGGGGAATTTAGTGTATGGGACAAGTATATTTTTTGTCTTCCGTTATTCATCAGGCTTTTCTTTTGCTTTATCAGTCTCTCTGATTCTTTCTTAAATTTCTTGATATTAATATTAATTGTTATTAATGTGCATTTTGACGGTTATTTTCCTTGTATTTGTAAAAAAAAAAGCATTCGTCTACCGGAAGAACATGTCCGACGCCTTTCCCTATCACAAGAAGTACAGTAAACGGTCAGATTTTTATGTGTTGATTTAGAAATGTTCGTTAACTTTCGTACGTTACAAATGTAATTACAAATCCGCTCAACGTTGACTTCTTTCTAGTGAAACTCAAAACATAATGGTTAATTACAAAACTAATTATTACAGTCTGTACTCTCTTGATAATTTTTTCAGGCCATTCACCAATATGCAGTTGTAATTGAATATTGGACATTCAAGCAATATCAAATTGCATGAAATGAAAATCCACAGCCTGCTTCCAGTCTCCGACCGGGTCAGGAATGGAATGAATGAAGCCCCCATCTAGCGGCGAGGATATGAAGTGTGCCGGCTGCCGAAGCCTGTCGCACTCCTCTGGGGCAATGATTAAATGAATGACAGATGAAATGAAATGATAGTGGAGAGTGTTGCTGGAATGAAATTGTGACAGGGAAAACCGGAGTACCCGGAGAAAAACCTGTCTGCCTCCGTTTTGTCCAGCACAGATCTCACATGGAGTGACCGGGATTTGAACCACGGACCCAGCGGTGAGAGGCCCGCGTGCTGCCGCCTAAGCCACGGAGGCTCAATATCAAATTGCATAGAAGTTAAAAAGCTGAAACTCTACTGCACACTCGAGGCCCTTCATCACACCCGGGCACCAGGCCTACAGGCCCATTTTTCCCTCCCTCTCGTCGGGCTTGTCGATGTTGTGGGGTTAATGGAACTCCACCTGTGCGCAGATGATGATGGAGCGTGGGGTACCACTGTTGCGCGTCCGAATGATGCGGATATCCTCCCACACAGACGTTTGTTGAATGAGGTCTGTGTCTGTGTCGAGTCTACGGTTGTGCGTACCTGCTGCAATTTCCATTATACCGTAGTTGCATGTCAGCTAACACAAGTAGATAACCAACTCTCACACAGAGCAATTATCCGTGCTCTCTCAAACTACGGCGTGCTCGTCTCCTTCATCGAGACATGTTTGACGGGAAACAGTTCTGTGCATAAACTGCAAATAAATGCACTATGGTCCGCATACTAGAGGTGGTTCCTCCTGGACCTATCACGTGGGGAGTAGCATATAACAATTCAATGGATCTGAAGATGTCATCGTTTACATATCTACATGGCGTCATTCCATATCTCGAAAATTAACACAAACGACCGATTCTTTCATGTTGTTGCAATTTCTATTTTCCTTGCTTTAGTTTGCATTCAAGGCATATTCGATGTTCCATTCTTTCTGAGCCGTTTCACCCTTGTTTTAGTTCTCTACTTACGCATGTGTGAAATCCCATAACATATGGTACTTACTATTTTCACTTGAACTTTCAACAAATATCTGCCAAGCAGGACTGCCCAAAATGCATTGTGATTCCACTACGAAAGTAACGAAACGAATATTTTGCCCAGGTATGGATTTAGGAGGGCTGGGGGCACAGGTTCCCCTGTCTCTTCACATTTTCTTCATATATATTTGCAGATATCTATTGTTTATGTATATAGCAGGGCTGGATAACTTAACAAAATGGCCTTGAATAACGAATTGTTTGGCGTTACGGTATACATTGAATAACGTAGAACAGAACGCTTATTGTAACGTTGTTCACACCAAGAACGAATAAACGGATACTGTGTATATATTCCGTTATTTTAAATATTTTATTATCATACCGGATCGCTAGAGACGTCGAATAACCTTATTTGCAATGTAACACGATCATATGTACCACATTCACTCCGATGTTTTAAAAAATAAAGTTACTGACAAGACCGGATAATGAAGAATAAGAATTTTCAATCTTTCCGCCTATTCAATACTTTAATGTATTGAATAGGCGGAAAGATTGAAAATTCTTATTCTTCATAACTACTGTCAATACGGAACCTGAAATGAATAATATTTCTAATAAGACCGGATAACATTGTGTTAAGCAGCATGCCTCGCAGGTCGAATAACGTTATTAGCATCGTGTTCTGTTGTAAGGGTCCCGGGTTGGATAACGCTATACGCCTCGTACTGGGGTCCCAAATTAAATAATGGTATTCTCCTACTATTATACGAATATAAAGTTAGCTATAAATTAATTCTGATTCGTAGTGCTGCCAGGTGACAAACAAGTAGTTCCTTGACGAACTAAACAGCCTACTTTTCATAAAATTTACGATTCAAGCCAATTATTAATCTATATACGGTAGGTTTATCTAAAATAATGACGAAATTAAGTTGGTAATGCTAACATTTATAACATTAAATTGATATATACCTGAAATAATGAAGTCTAATAGAACACTAATTGGTCCTGCGTTCAAGACGCTCTAATGGCCAAACTCTTTATTCTTTTTGAATTATTTTGTTGTATCCACACTACTTTGTGCTGTAAGTTTCAACTTCGTTTTATTCACATGATCTACGGGGGCGATTTTAATAATGAATAATGGTAGGGAATATTGTTCTATTCTCTCATTAGAATTTGTGTTTTCTCCACTTCCCTATTCAAAACCATTAATATCTGAACTATTCGTGAAAGAACTATAGTTTTGATAGCACAATAATATGTTTACTCCACAATAAATAATAATAATAACCATGAAAACAAGTAGTTCCGTGACGAACTAAAGAGCCTGCTTTTCTTAAAATTCAAGATCCATTCCAATTATTAATCTATATAGACGTTATATTGTTTAGCCTTTTAAGGGCTGAAACTGTGTACCGGGGGGGGGGGGGGTGTAGATGTTGGGATGCCTGGAGGCTGTTTACAGGGGGTGTCGTTTACAAGGGTGCTAGAGGATCGGCTACCTGAGTTAAATGTAACGCGGGAGAAGCTTCCAGATGCTCGGGATGTCTGGCAAGCACAGGGTTGGGGGTGCTCTCAATTAATCAAGGGAGATCAGACCGCTTGCCAGAGTACGAGTGTGCTTTTACAGCGTGAGGGAAGTGAGCGCGCTCGCAGAGTAGAATAGAACTTGCTGAGTAGCGGCCTTGCTTCGAGTCGGAAGACGAACTGCTTATCGAACGTTTATAACCATGCAATTAAATAACGCCAGTGATTCACCTAGGTTGGGATTTAGGGGTTGAAGGTTAGCATGCAAATGAAAGAAACTATAAGACCAATGATGCTAGGATTGAGTAGTTTAATAACTACTGTACGTGAAGTACCACGACCTCACTAATCAGCTTTAATGCGTATAGCTTCTAATAAAAGACGATAATAGATTGTAATCAGGGGTGAGGTAGGAATTAGTGTAAGGGGTAACTCGTGAGCACACTATACCTGTGTACGGCGTCCGCTGAAGGTGATGATAGCTAGGGCTCCTGCAGGATAAGAACTTGATGTCTGGGAGGCTTGGTCATTTATAGTGTCGAAGCCTCGTGGCGGCACATACCTGACCCAGTTACTGTTTATTGCTAGTGTTGGGCCATGGTGGTGTAATGAGTATGGCGTGTAGTTGTTGATTCCCCTATGATGGTTTAATCCTGTATTCTGTTATATTGGACATAGGATCTCAAAGGTGTATTGATAGAGGTCAGATGGTGTTAATTTAGGGGTGCAGCCCTATGAGATCCTTATAGGATCTCAGGGGTGCAACAATATGCATTTAAAAATTGGACCTATCAACAAGCTTAGAATCATGTTGGCACCACTGTCATGTATGGGCTCCTGAAAATTAGTCTGGATTGTTATTATCTATGTATGTGCCGATCTTGGAACAGATCGTATGCATAACATCTGAGATATCGAACATAAAGCTGAAATTTTAGGTGTGATTTTTCAGCAGTTGGCAGCACTGACATCATTGTCAAATATGCCCCAGAGATATTCAGGTATAGATCTTTACTTATACCAAATTTGGTTTCGATTACTGCAGCCGTTTAGGAGTTGATAAGGACAGACAGACAGACAGATCGATCTCAATAGTGTACCTTTTTCTCATTTTTACAAAATGTGAAAGGTATGCTAAAAAGAGCACGTAGAATACACGATAGCTATAACATCCAACCTTAGGTGCTTCGATACTGTACTGTTCAGTACCCTCTGCTTATGGTAGATACCACATGTGTTGTAGATACCGCGAGCATTAGCCATCACAATAGAGATGGTACAGATTGTAACGTTAAAGCTTGTACAGTATATAACCACATTTCCGGTAGAGGCATGAATAACGTTATTCGTACCTGTACGGCGTATCAAGATACAGTGCGCCTCGTAAGACTGATTCTTACCTTTCCTGCTTCTACTGCTTCGAGTGAACGAAGTATGAGTGCATTGAAGAGTGTTACTGTACGACATTTTTATAGAACTCCATGTCAGATTCTAGACTGAGCAAATTGATTACCGGTACTCTGGTTATTAAGAAGAGTTTGGTGAGCTATCTTCCCAGGGATGACATCTTCAAAGAACGCATCATTGATGCCTTTGCTGAGTGTAAAACACGACGACTGGAGTTCAGTTAGTTAGTTGGTTATTATTGTTTTAAGGGGCAGAACTACGAGGTCATCTGCCCCTCGACTGGTGTTTATCTACAAAAGACTATAAGGTGTGAACTTTAGAATACCCAGTTGCCACTGCCTATGACAAGGAACGATGGCGATCTATATTTCTCCATGGCAGTCTCTAGCAAGTCATAAAAATCGTATATTTCTTGGTCGGTACTGGCCGTTTGGATGATTGTAATTCTGGATACATTTGTGAGGAAGATTAATGCCATTATTCTCTCAGAGATGCCAATGTTTTCGTGTACCATGTGTTTCACTTCGGTTTTTTTTTATAATGAAGCCTGCTCCTTTCTGTCCAGGCGTTGTCCCTTTATAGCAGAGTAGTTCGCCATTCTCTCGTTCAATAATGACATCTCCTACTTTCCTTACTTCGCTGAGGCCTAAGATATTGAATTTTATTTCCAACAGTGCATGGTCAAGTTCTACTTCCCTTTCGTAGGTTCTGAGCGTGTTCGTATTTAATGTTGCTCTTACTAGTTCTCTCTTGTGGGGTGGTGTCCATGGTTTGATCTGCGACTTGCCTGTGCTATCTACGTAACGTATCTTAATGACTGATTTGCATTAATAATGCCAATCAACTGCAAAAATTCTCTCAATCCACAACTTCCCTCCATGTTTGATTTCTTGCAGCTGACCCTGCTGAGCCAATCGAAACACGCCGTACAGGTACGAATAACGTTATTTATGCCTGTACTGGAATTGCTGCTATATAAAAGCTTTAACGTTACAATCTGTACCATCTCTATTGTGATGGCCAATGCTCGCAGTAGCTACAACACATGCGGTATCTACCATAAGCAGAGGGTACTTAACAGTACAGTATCGAAACACTTTTGGGCGAGTCATCATCAATTCATCCACGGGTTTCAATCAGACGCACTCGGCCTTCCAGAAGGCCACACGAAATTTACAGTACTATCTCAATAAACAGCAATATGAGACACTGAACATAGAAATATTGATGGACAAATGGTATTGTGCTACGTGGTAGGCATGTTATTGTTGTTTCATTTGAGCATCATGGGCGTCGTGGTCATTTACCTCCCTTTACTGTGGTGGGTGAAGAAATAAATAAATAATATTTATGTTAACCTGTGTTATTGTGATGTCTGTAATTAAAAGTTAGGATTGGGAAGGAGGCGGCCGTGTCCTTAAGTTAGTGGAGTAGAAGTCAGAAACCAAGGAAGACCACTTTAAAGTGGGATGAGATGGGAATAGAAACCAGCTCCTGTCAGCTTTGCCTCATGGGACTGAGTGTACCCCCCGTTTGAGCGCTCAGACCAGAGTTAAATTTCTTGGTGGAGCCGGAAATCAACCCCGTACTTCAGGGGTAATAGCCAAGAATGCTTGTTACTGCTCCACCAGGCGGACTGCGTGGTCGACAGCCCAATTAAAATAAGTAGAACTTACCGATTGAAATTTGAGACAAATCAATCGAAAAGTTTCTAGTGGACGTAGGACGTTTCTATTTGTTACAAATTTCATTCCTATCTTTTCTAGAGGTTATATCGATATGTTTATGTTGACATTTCTTTAGAATGTATTAGGACTCCGCGTTAAACTACAAGCTTCCTTTCCTTTCCTTTCCTTTCCTCAATAAGGCTAATTTTGGTTCACAAAATTATAAGTTGTAGACTACCATATGGAAAAAGGCACCTACTGTATTATTGCAAGGTGCTAAAGTATTTAATACGAGGCACGTCCAGAAAGTAAGTTCCGTTTGGTAATAAAATTAAATTGTTTACAGATACAGAAAAATTATTTATTGCACAACATTCTACACCTCTTAAACTACTTTTCACATAACTGCCGAACTTTTGCAGGCATTTGTCATAGCGTGGCACAAGTTTTTGGATACCTTCTTCATAGAAGTTAGCCGCCTGTGTCTTCAACCAGTTGGAAACATCTTCTTTCAGCTCGTCGTCATTGTTGAAGTGTTGACCGCCAAGGAAAGACTTGAGATGTGTGAACAGATGAAAGTCGCTAGGAGCGAGGTCAAGGCTGCACGGAGGGTGGTCAAACACGTCCCAGCCAAATCCCTGTAGGAGGTTTTTCGTCACATTTGCAGTGTGTGGTCGTGCGTTGTCGTGAAGAAAAACAACACCTTTTGACAGCAACCCTCGGCGCTTATTCTGTATTGCGCGGCGCAATTTCCTAAGTGTCTCGCAGTAAGCATCTGCGTTGATTGTTTGACCAAGCGGTAAGAAATCAATGAGTAAGAAGCCTTTCCAGTCCCAGAACACTGTGCACATCCTTTTCCGAGGTGTCAAGATTTGTTTCGGCTTAACCTTTGCTGGGGATGAAGTGTGCCTCCATTCCATTGATTGCCGCTTACTTTCAGGGGTGTCGTAAAAAAACAAGTTTCATCTCTTGTGACTATCTGTGTCAGAAATTCTTCGCCACCTTCATTGTAACGGGTCTAAAACTGAAGTGCACTACCCTTCCGTTTTGTTTTGTGTTGCTCCGTAAGAATCTTTGGTACCCAACGTCGGCGAAGTTTACGAAAGATCAGTTTTTCTGTAACAATTTCATGAATTAGTGATCGTGAGATTTGGGGAAATTCCATAGCGAGAGCACTAATTGTAAACCTGCGGTTTTCCCGGATCTTGTCATCAATCGCGTGAACCAGTTGTTCTGTAACCAAAGATGGACGCCCACTTCGTTCTTCATCGTGCAGTTCACTACGTCCTATATTGAACTGTCGGACCCATCTTCTCACCATTGAATCACTCATCGCATTTTGCCCATACACTTCGCAAATTTGCCGATAAATTTCAATTGTTTTCACTTTCCTAGCATTCAGAAAACGAATCACAGATCTGATTTCACAAGCGGCGAGATTTTCAATCAACACCGACATTGTACGAGTAAACATGCACAACAACGCGTACGTGGCTGACAGCGCTCTCCAAATGGCGCACATTTCTTCTCCTTGATACAGAGCGTCTACAGCGCATATGCGGAACTGCGCTGCAGCGGAACGTACAACTAGTTGAAGACACAGGCGGCACACGTCTATGAAGAAGGTATACAAAAACTCGTGCCACGCTACGACAAATGCCTGCAACATTTCGGCAGTTATGTGGAAAAGTACTTTAAGGGTTGTAGAATTTTGTGCAATAAATATTTTTTTCTGTATCTGTACACAATTTAATGTTATTACCAAACGGAACTTACTTTCTGAACGTACTTCGTATAACCCTTCTTTAGGGGCAGATGACCTCGTAGTTCCGCCCCTTAAAACAACAATAACTAACTAACCCTTCTTTGTATAACGTGATTAATCCCTCACAACGTCGCTCCATCTACATCAGATTTACTAACAAAAACGTTATGGCCATCTGTTCGAGCAGTTTGCTTAATAATGTTCTCGACGGAATATGTAATATGTAATATTTATTTTCATAAAGATTGGGTTTGACTAATAACCAAGAAATGGGAAATAACGTTATCGTCGGTAGCTCTCACAATTTCGTTCCTGAAGGTTGGGTATGAAAAATAACGAAAATAGGCGAATAAAGTTTTTATGAGGAACTTCCTTCACCCGCCTTTATAATAACGTTATTGTTAGTAGTTCGTTCAATTTCGTTCTTCGACATCACGTTGAACTAATAACGAAATGATGCCAATATCTTTATTTAGTTATTCACTGTGTGAGCCACCCAGCCAATAACGTTTTGGTAGGGTTACTGAATTTAACGTTATTGTGATAGTATATGATAAGTATTCTTGTCGAAACGAAGTAATTCGTGCTGTAACTCATTTACCTAAATGCGGTAACGGAATGTTCCGGTACTGTGCCCAATTACGTTACGTTATGGTTACGGTTAAGTTATCCAGCCCTGGTATATAATGATAATGTTCTTTTTGAGTGACTGCATTGGTAACACTGAACAGTAGCCGCATGAGGTCACGCTTACTAAGTGGATCATTCATTGTACTATCGTCTGCAAAAATAACGGGCCGTCTTGCCGTGCGAGAGTTGAGTTGAGTTGGCATCACTCGGGCGGGGAATGCTGAGAGCCGTGATTGGGCACCTGTCCTTGTTAGCAAAGGGGGAGAGGAGGGGAGCGCCAACCTTGATTTTCTTTAGTTTTGCGCTTGGAAGATTGTTACAGATGAGACGGTGTGAATAAATCTAAATTGAAATGCCAAGTAACCAATTAATTGTTAAGTCTCGTTAGAAAGGCACTGTTGAGTTTTACTGTGTGTGAAATTTTTGGAGAATCGAGTTTTCACAGTTAGGGACTAAACGCATTTTAATAAGAAGAAAAAGAAGGAAATTGCCAACGTCCTACACTAGTTATATTTTTAAGCATTTTTCTTAATAAGAAATAAGTTTTGAAAAGAAAAAGACAAACTAAAGAGCATAAACACCTTAGTAATTTTAAATGCACTCACGTTAACAGGAGGTTTGTTACATCAAATAACAGAACTTGAAGCGATGCATGTGTAGCAGAGAATCTTTAAAAATGATCCAACATACCGTAAGCTTCTGATTCGTTTATCATGGATAAAATCAGAGGAGGCAATAAATTGTTAGCAGCAAAATGCTTTTTATTATTCAACATCAATAAAATATTAAGCAACAGAAAAAAACATCATTAAAATATTAAGCAACAGAAAAAACATCAATAAAACATTAAGCAACAGAAAAAAACAGCTCATTAACTTTATTCCCACTTCAGTTTTTATAATTAATAATGACAAATTCCAACCTAAAACATCCGAAACCACAGCCTTACTCTCATTTCTTGTTGTCTTAAACTAAGACACATTCTTTGTCGCTTCATAAGATGCTTTTTAGTGTCTTAAATTAAATATCTTAAAAGTAAGACAGAATTTCAATATGTGTCTGAAATCATTTTATCAAGACACTGAAAAGCATCTTGTGCGAAGCGACAAAGAAAGTGTCTTACTTTAGCCACCAAGAAATGACAGTGCTTTGTAGAAAATAGACGTCTATTCGTCTTATAGACGTCAAAGTTTTACTTTTTCAGCAAAAATTAATTATTTCAACCATGTTTGAAATAATAAATATTTAATAGCCTAGGTTATAAAGCAACCTAGCTTATTTTAACCTTCGAAACATCTAAGCATCAGATAACTCGACCCTGCAAAATGGCATTGGATTAGGCTTATGAAGCGGGTTATGGACACGTCATTCTGCGATGTGAAGACTTTTGAATAAGCTAAAAGTTTACTTCATGTTGTCATATAGTCTAACCGAGGCTAAGTTAAGTTATTTTCTGCAATTTTGAAAAACTATTGCTACTTTGTCAGAATCGTAAAAATAGCCGTCTCTTAGACATTTATTTTCATAGGAAATTTAGTAACAAAACATAACACTGGTCATACCAGGCAATCACAGATTAAACTTACGTCAGTCAACATTTTTTTTAATGAGAAATTACTTCAACCAAAAATGTCAGTCAAATTTAAACTTCAAGCTTTTCTTCAATGAGTAAATTATTTCAACCAAAAATGTCAGTCACATTTAAACTTAAAGGGGTTTTTTCAATGTGTAAATTATTTCAACCGAAAATGTCAGTAAAATTTTAACTTAACACAAGTTCGCTCTCGTGTTACAGAGCCACTGTCAGCCTCTTGCCATTAACAGGTGAATCCACACTCCCCCCACCCTCTCCCCCCTAACCTACAAGGACAGCTGCCCAATCACGGCTCCCAGCCTTCCCCTCCCGAGAACACACCAAGTGATAGCAACCTGCTGGCACGATAGCTCAACTCCCGCTCGGCAAGACGGCCCGTTATTTTTGCAGGCGATAGTACACTCGCCTAATTTTACACTTTTCGTCTTACAATGATCGGTATTCGTGCGGCGAAATGCTGTATACCTGTTTCTAAATTCCCATTACAGACTTTCAGGTCTTGTAGCGGGGAACAATACGGTTACGTTTAGCATAGGAATTGGGGCCAGAAAAGTACCGTCTTCCCGCTACCCGCAAGAATTTTTCAAGATTGGTCTCCAAATATATACTTTATACAATAATAGGCAAACATCATGCCATTGCTAATTTTACTCAAGTTCTGAAAACTAGTAATATATCTTCAACGATGTCAATGATCGAACCCGTACTTCGTACTTCGAGGAGATGATCAGCTACCACGTCAATGACCATCCAGGAAGAGTGATGATACTACATAAACATCAGCATCAAGTCAACTTCGGTGAGCTAACGTCATGATTGAGCACAAGTTTCAGCTGTAGTATTTTTTCGTATTTAAATTCAAGCTTCTTCAAGTAACTTCAATTTTAACTTAATCTTGCCTCCATTCTTCATTTTATGCTTATTAACATAATTTCATATTTCTTTAATGTCATTAATGGTACAATAAATTCATTTCTTTTCATGTCCGTCAATTCTTTCTTTGTAGTTAGATTACTGTATAAGGCATCTCCTTCTTACGCGAACGACCTCTGGTTGAAACCCGAGTTACCCTGCTGCTAGAGAGAAAGAGATCTCTGCTTCTCTATTAAGTTTATATTAAATTTACTTCTGCTTACGACCTCGCACTCTCCCGGAAGACATTTATCAATATTTCTATCAAACAGGTAAGATGTAAGTATCTCTATTGGCGTGCTTTTGTGTATATCTCATTTGGTCACCACTCTGGGGAACTTACCCGAATACACATGCATGAACTTTGAAATCTGCATATATCACGAGATCTGGGTTTCAGGGTCTATCTGGGCAAACATAAATATAAACTGACTCGCTGGCTGATTCCAAAATTCAAGCATCAGTAGGGAAGAAGAGGAAATAAAGAAATGTCACAAATAACACAGTTTAAAATGATATTTACAATGTATTTCTCCTTCTCAGACACCCTAACTAAAATAAATTCCTCCTAGGAAGAAAATGAAACTAACGCACAAACCTGTAAGAAAGAACACCCTATCTTACTAGGTTCCTATCTATCATACCCTATCATATAAAAACATTTATGCAAAAAAAACTATTAATATTTAAAAATATATCTACGCTAGCACTGATGTTAAGTGAACAGAAATTAGTAGTCCATCTGTCATTTAGCCATTAATATAATATTATCAGAGATTAGATTAGATGCAATGTTTAATTCCAGTCCTAATTTGACATCTATGTAATAATTCACGTTTAGAAATAGTTCAAACACTGTCCTTCAATTTCTACCAACCAATTCCAAAATTGTATCCAATGCATATGGTGAAGTTACTGTAATATACTTCTCAAAATAGTCTGTTTAATCTAAGTTCTATATTTTGGATATGGGGAAATATTTCAAGTCCGTCCCCCAAAAATGCATTCATTATCCATCCCCTAAATGCATGTTTTTTTTTTCAAATCCTTTCATGACTGACAACTATAAAATGGGACTCATGGGGTCCATTAAGTGGTTCTGATTTAACAATAACAATGTCACTTGGCATTTGTTCATTCGAATATGTTATATATTACAAACAATCTCATAAGGATGAAGTAAAGCTATTAATCAAAATGTATAAGCAGTCTGAATCATCATGTTCATTTAACCACCATCATGGGATTTTTATAAGGCTGTCATAACAAATGGGATTTTATCCCCCTCTTGTTTGGTGTACTCTGAGCGTCACAAATAGTAAATAAAAAGCTGAGCCGTGAATTTAGAAATATACAGATGACAAGGTGGGTTTATAAATGGGGCAATCAAATATTCCTTTTTTCTATATAATAACATAATTACACCTGCACACATCTGCAATGGGGCGATCAACGTCTAAACCTTCTTTTATTTCCATAGGTTATAGGGATCCTAAGCATTCCCTTAACATTCACATAATTTTCACATATTTATATAAACACAAGAGTATTATTAACTTCAACTACTGAGCCATGTTGTCACATGCTTCTCAATCTAACATTCATTTTATTCATTTAAACCATCTGTCCCATTGTTATTCTATTATTATTATTATTGCTTCTCGCAATATTACATCTCATGACTGGTCATCCGCTCATAAATTCTTACCCCAATTATACAAAACATGTATCCCAACAGGATTAGCCTTCCACTTATTTCATGTGTTTCATGAACATGACGTCATTAATTCAGATTATTATAAACAAATATACTGATTATTATTATTTCCAAGATCATTCTAATCCATAAATCGTTCATTCGAATAGTTTATATATTAGAAACAATCTCATAAGGATGAAGTAATGCTATTTATCAAAATTTATAAGCAGTCTGAATCGTCATGTTCATTTAACCACCTAATCTTATACAATAATCACTGAAATTTTATTATTATTATTATTATTATTATTATTTGGTTTCATCATAATTTTATCACCCCAATTACCACACTCTTCATAGATCTATTTTGTTTCATACATTTGAAACATCAATAAATAATCGCCATTAATCACTATTCTTAAGTCATTATCGAAAATTATAATTAATTACAATTAATCACAATTAATCATGGCTAACCATCATCGAGCACCTTCATGTATCCATAGACCTGCCATTACCATTACCACTAAATGATGTTTACCTCGTGAAAATATTTATCAATTCATTCAACTCATCTTCGATTAACATTAATCATTGAATATATATTTTAATTATTCTCAAATTATCGTTCAACGTCTATTATTTTATATCACATTAAATATTTATTTATCAGACCTATCATCCTAATCATGGCAAATTATTATTATTATTATTTACAGTCATCATTATTCCTCAGGTTATTATTATTCTAAATTATAATAATTCCAGAAGTTACTATTTTTAAAGTTTTTAGTATGCTCATTTACAACTATTATTATGATTATTCCAAAATTGATAATTACCAAAATAAGAAAAATAAGAAAAGTCGGATACGATAAACCTGGATCTTTATTATTATTATTATTATTATTATTATTATTATTATTAATATAAAATTTCAAGTATTCATCACTCAAACAATTAACTCAAATGCCACCACATACAATGTTAAATGGTCCAAAATCAATAACATAACAAATGTAGCGACTCCATAAAAGCGTCGTTCAAAACAAAAGCAACAGCTGGTCATATCTCTCGTAAGTCACACATGGACAAGAATATTGTGTCCTCCACCATAAATAAAACAATTTAACTATCATTTTTTATAAACTGGCGTCGACAAAATAGTGGTTTCTGTTCCTAATGTATGTAATTACATTGTCTGATGACACGTTCAGAAAACATGTATTGAAAAGTGCGGAAAAAATTGTGCCGAGAAGGGGTTGAATGAAAGGTCTTACAAAGTTCATGACAACAAGAAAGATTAATGTAATGATCTAGCTTACATATTTAGATGACGGTGTCCGGTTGATGTGGCGGCGAATCCATTTCCGTGCATATGGTATAAGCACTCCTGGATAGCGATAATATGTACCCGAATAGGCACACACACATGCGCACCTCACCACGTCCAACCGGTCCGGTCCGGCTACATAACATCGGCTCCCATCTTCCCCTGCACTTTTAATGCTCCATCAGGCGAATCATGTTGTTCTTCGTGGATTGAATATGTTGACGATTAACAGATATGTCCATAATGACGAATTTCGAACACGTCACACTCATGGCTTTTGCCATTCGCGGTCCCGACAACGTAATTTCTGCGTTTCACGACAGTCACTCAGGTTTTCAAAGTGGAACAAAATAGATTATCAATTTTACTGCGTTTTAGCATGTTCTGCAGATGATAGGCACACACACTTGAGCAGCAATATCAACTTTCAGGGGCATTTCCTGTTCGGCTATCCACTGACCTATCGTCACCGTGGCCTACTGTGGAGAATGAATGAGTATAAGCGATTTGCAGCTAATGTACGAGTAACTGCACCAATTACTCAAACTAAACGCCATCTGTCTTTATAAAAACCAAATATCACGCTTCGTGTCAAGTACTCCAGACGCACTTGGTCTGAGTTGTTTACCACTCGGAGTGTCACTGAGTTTGACTCATACTTCACGACTTGAGCTTACACTGACCTCGGTTCGAAAACTAAGTTCCCACACTCACTGCACTGCTCTGCACTCTAACATACACTTTATTATACTTCCTTATTGCGTGTGATTATACTGCCCAACCAATGCTGGATTCAGCGCAACTGACACCTCATCTCTGCAGTCACAGCCCTTCTTATCGTCCTGGTCGCCCTTGAGCGTTGCCCCACGGAACTGCGCATCATATATAAAATCACTTATTATCCAAATACTTCTTCTAATTCCAAAATGATATTCTACAGAGATCATAGGAAAATATAAGCTTCATTCTCATGTTGTTCTAGATGTTCCATTCTGTCTATTCTTCGTTGATATTATTCAAAAAGTTATACAGTGTCTTGCCACTAACGCTCCAATGTTCGCTCATGCTGCCACCTATAACATGGTCACCTAACACGGCAAGCGCGGGTTTCAAAATAGTGTATCGGCGCGGGTTTCAGAAATCGCGAACAGCTCTCGCGGACAAATTCACATTGGGTACATCCAACCCCCACTCAACCAAACAAAAATATATAAAAAATGAGCAGTTTTATATTTATTTTTTCTTCTGTTCCTCTGTTCTTCCGAACGTCTGGCCCTTGAGTAATACACCTTCAAACTTGCAGCATTGAACATTCCCACGATGCTACCAGATCTCTCATCGGCAAATCGTATAACTGCCATTGTATAAACTCTGCAGTATCCTGAAAGGTCCATGATATACACTAGCAAACTTTTAGAATACCCGGGTACCAACATCAGATGTAACCGGCTTCCAGATAAGGACGAGAGTTCCTTCCCTCAAGGGTTATCTGTATCTCTTCCCACGGACTCTCCTATCCCTCTTAGCTGCTTGGCTCTTCAATCTCTCCAAAGATTGGTTTTCACGTCCTCTTCTACTGGGTTCTAATTCAGGTGGAATTGACACAAATTGGTCCCATGGTCTAACGGGTTTGTTCCCATGATGTAGCAACGACAGTATTGCCCCGTGCTCTCATAAACGGTAGTTTTGATAGATTTGGCAGCGATGGGTAAAACATCCATCCCTTTCCAGTGTTCTCTCGGACAATAGAGGCGGCAAAATTTGGAAATTTCGGCCATTATTCTCTCTGCTGGATTACTCTCAAGGTGCCATACAGAACATAACACCTGTCTGATGCCAATGGCTCCCATAGCGTTTCCAAGCTCCAATGATGTAAATTGCGACCCGTGGTCCGGCAATAAATATTCCGGCTTCCCAGCTTCCGGTATCACTTTTTCTCTAATGCGTTTCAAAATGTAACTGGAGTTAGTTTTCTGTATGGTGTGAAGCATGGTATACTTGCTAAAAACATCAACTGTTACTAATACATATTGATAACCCCTTTTCGATTTAGGCAACGGTCCATAAATATCTGTTGCAAATAGCTCGCAGGGCTTCAACGGAATAATCGGTCGCGGTGCCTCTCTCAACAACTTTGAATTATGTTTACTCCTTTGGCATAGGTCACATGTTCTAAGGATATCTCGGATGATGTTCCGCATAAGTTCACAGGTGAACTTCTCTTGAATCAGGTGTACCGTTTTGTCTCCACCAGCATGGCCTGCTATTCGGTGTGCTAACCACACTATCGCTTCTTGCATTCTTGGTGGCTCAGCAATTCTCAACTTTGTGTGATCTGGATCGATGAATTTATAAATAATCCCTTTCAACAACAAGTAATCTCTAGTAATCCTCTCCATATGCGGATAATCTGCGTCAGCTCAATCCATGTCACCGTGTAAAAATCGATATATTTCCCTCAGTGGTCTATGTCTTCTCTGAGACTCACGTATGGTTTCAAGGCGACTTAGCGTATCTTCATCTTCCTGTTCAGCCTTACTTGCATAACTCTTACTGTAGGTTCAACTATCCTGCTCAATATATCCGCTCCCACATTTAATTTCCCCAGTTGGTGTTTGATTGTCAAATTAAACGAACAATCAACGCCTAACGGGTAATTCTTTCACTTGCAATGTTGGTCTTCAATATAAATTCAAGAGCATGATGATCTGTTCTGATAATGACAGCGTGTCCTATCAACAACGTTTTCCATGTTTCTAAGGCATAAACAATTGCCAATGCTTCCAGTTCTGTAGTATAATGCTTTCTTTCGGAAGGCCTCAGCTTCCTACTAATTATTGCCAAATAATGTATCTTATGGTCATCATCTTCCTGAAGCAGTATCGCGCCTATCCCAACAGTTGACACGTCAGATTCTACTGTATAATGAAATTCTTCTGATAATCAGGATACTCTAACTTCACGCTGCTTAACAACAATTCCTTGGCTTCAAGAAATGATCTCTCACAAGATTCATCCCATGTCTATTTATTTGCCTTTTTCAGTAGTTCTTGCAAAGGAAATACTATCTCGGTGTACTGATGATAATGTCCCGCAAAGAATTGACAGGTTCCCAGAAACTGGCGAACATGTCTGACTCTTGTCGGTCTCTGAAAATCAGCAATGGCTTCGAGCTTCTCTACATTAGGCCTATAGCCTTGACCGTCTAATACATGCCTCAAAAAATTAATCTTGGTTTTGAAAAACTGATATTTCTTGAGATTCACCTTGAAACCTGTATTCCTCAAGTCCTCAAATAAATTTCTCAAGTGTAACAGATGTTGTTCTTCCGTTCCAGATGCGACTAGAATATCGTCAATATAACAAATGACATTTTCCTTCACTTCTTGACTTAAATTTTGATCCAATGCCCTTATTAATACAGATCCGGATGTCTTCATCCCAAATGGTAACCTTTTAAAGACATATGTCTGCTGTACAAACAGAAATCCTGTATATTTCTGAGAATCACTACTCAATTTCACATGATGGTAGGAAGAAGTCAAATCTAGAGTCGAGAACCAATTCTTCCCCTGGAATTTTCGAAAGAGTTCCTTAATGACGGGAGGTCTCCATACTCGGGCAAAAGTCTAGCATTTAAATCTCTGGCGTCCAAACATATTCTAAGGCTTCCATCTGGCTTCGGTACGACAGCTAGTGGATTAACGTATGAAGTTGTACTCTTCTCTATGATGCCATTCTGTTCTAAGTTTTGGATAATATCTTTGGCTTGTGTCCTACACTTTTCTGAAATTGCGTACAGATTATTGTGATATGGAGTATCATCACAAACTTGAATACGATAATCAAAATTCTCTCCAAGCTTGGTATCATAAATGTCGCTATAATCATCCAAAAGCTTCACTAATTCTATTGATGGATGGGATTCCACTGCCTTTTCTTCTTCTACCTCTAATCTTTCAAAAATCTGAGCCCACCGGACGTCTCCCTCGGTGACATTCTCTTCATCTTCAAAATGTATGTTTTCAGTACGGAGACACTTGATTGTATCAGTTTCCATATCTATTATTGCCTTGTATTTCTTAATAAAATCGGATCCCAAAATTAGATCATGCGCTATATCCCTCATTACAACAAATATATGCTCAAATGGACATCCCCCGATGAAAATCGTAAAGAATAACTGGAGTTTGCATTTGGTTATCTTGTTAGGGATGATCCCTTGGATCTATATTCCGGCTACTGGGATTTCTTCCCAAGTTCTCTGTTAACTTCCAGTATGCATACAATTTCTCGTTTACTAAGCACAACATAACTCCAGTATCGATCAGAGTGTAAACAGGCTTCCCAAAAACATCGCATAAAATAATAGGCAATCGAGTGCTGGGTCTATCTCCTGTTCTATCTTCTCCTCCGTGAATCAAGTTGACATCCTCCCCCTGCCATTGGATAATTTTGGAAATGTGAGTGATTACCGATGATTTTGCTGTTTGTCCCGGTCCAAAATCAGCGTTTTTTTCTCCTCCGGTTGTCTAGATGTCCCCTGCATCCCCGAAGTACTTGGTTGCTCTCTATCCGAACGAAATTCCTTTGAGTATCTCTTACTGTCCTCGTGTCTTATTTCTAAATTTTGTCTATTTTGTTTACTAAACTCTTCAGTGTTCTGTCTCTGATATGGTTTATTTTGGAATTGTTTTCTTCCATACCCTGGCCTTGTCCATGTATTCCATCGGTTATTGAACCTCCCATATCTGATATATTGTCCCCCTTGGTTCTGATTATTCCAATTACGTCTATCTCTGTCATCCCGCGGTGATTTCTCTTCTCGACCTCTTTCGGGCGTCGTCTGACATTGACGTTCAGCAACTACAGCATATACGGCTTGATTTTCAGGTTTCGACGTCCTTTGGTGAAAGAAATGTGCGTTGGCATGAGCCAACCGCTGCAATACTTCATCAAACTGCTCCATACTCCAGATGCCTGATGCTATCAGCGTTCACTGTACCTCTAGTGTAAATTGACGTATCAGGGCAGAAATGAGTTCATAATCTGGCATAGGCGGATCTAAAAATTGCAATTTAGCTAACTGGCTTGCAAAATAATTAGAGTATTTTGTAGGTTGAGATGTCGAATATATTTTAGCATTAATCTCCGCTCTTAGATGTGGTTGCGTTTCTGGCGACCAAAATTTTCGCAACAATGCTTGAGCAAATTCGTCATAACTCCTGAGATTAGATCTAAAAACTCTAAACGAGACAAGCGCAGGGCCATCCAAAAATCGGCTAATTACACGTATGTCTCTCTCTCTCTCTCTCTCTCTCTCTTTTCAAACCTTAAAATCCTTCAGATAATCCTTAATTTCTCTAAGAAAATCTACAGGTAAATTTATTAGGTTTATCTTCTGTATGCTTCAAGATGGTTATCGGAGTAGAAGTAGATATGTTAGGAGTTTCAATAGTCCTTCCTAATGTTGTTATACTGTACCCTTGCGAACAATCAATACGTGATCATAGTTCCGTTAGCTCAGTGGTATCGGGTCGTAATACATTCAATCCCACTCTATGACACACGTATCTTGGATCAAAAGAATTAGGTCAACATTTGAAATAAAGATCAAAATCACATTACAAAACCATTTAATATTATTCAAAAATATAGGCCCTACAAAACGTAACATACATATAAAAATAAAAATTACAACATATTCTTCACACTTGTTCCCTACTGTACAAAGAATCGTCATAAAATATCCTTTTGAATCAATAGTTTAGGTTCCATTGAACCTGACACAAAGTTTCACATAACTTTCACTCCCATAAGTTTCTTTCTTCAATTAGTACTTATGAGCTCTCTATTGCGCCATTTTTACTATTACAACATTAAACATTGTTAAAACAATTTTACTCACTTATTTTGAGTATTAATTTACTGCTAAAATAATTCATTATAATTATAATAATAATTATCATTTCATTGTGTCCACATAAATTCAAGTCTTATCTCTCTCTCATACAACCTGTACTGCTCTGTATTGCTGGAAAGAATTCGTGCCTCCCTTGAAATTTAGAAAATACTGAATTATTCAAATTAAACAGACTCCCCAGACAGATTAAAATTTCCATATACTCAGGAATAATAATTTCTTGTTTTGTCATACACTGGGATTTTACCATAATATAATAACAATTATTCTTTGTTTATCCGGGTCTGAACGATAATTAGCAAGGTTACTTCTTAAATAATTAGGTCACGGTGTCAATCACCGTGCCATCTCCAATGTTTACAAATTCTCTTATGCCACGTGCGTACAAGGACTTTCATTTGGCATTCCCCAACCTACCGGTGGGCAACCCTCGTAAATGTGTCAAAACACTTGAAGTGAGTTATAGGGCTAGACGCACAGTCTACTCGTGGCGAGACGGGACTCTCTTTCAAGACCGGCTGGCTGCATTTTATACAATATTTCCTTTACCCTCGAAAAGTCTACACAATTATATCATTCACATTATAATGATGCCGCCATATTATCCACCCATATTGGCTCAGGTGAAATAACTAATTGCGGAGTATTCACATTGGAAGGTGTAAGAGATGATACTTCAATAAATAAAGGGGCTCTCATATGACATGACCAAAGGTTCATGCCGCATTCCTCTCCTAGGAATAATCCATTTTCGAGGAATCGACGACACATATGACGGAGCGGGAACATTTAACCTCATGACCTCCTCATTTTAGCGACTTTCAGGGTGGCACACAACACTGACCCCTGCGCGCAACACACAAATACAAATATTGCACCCTTTCAAAATTTGCCTTAGGCATACATTCAATCTACTTCACCGCACTCAACTACACTCGGAATTAGCTCTTCCTGGCATTATTTCAAAGCAAGCCTAGTTTGAACCTCATACTCGCTTTAACAGCGTCTTTACATACATTATTTAGGTGAAGCTTTTCGAGTAGGATTTTAATTCTTAGCCGTCTTTTAAATCTCCGTTATTTAACATTATTCTGCCATTAACAAATTGCCCATCAATGATTATTAATTCAATCTTTGATATTTCTTAACCTGAACATAACAGTTCAACAACATTTATTTATTATTTCTGGAACCTAACGGCACGAAACTAACTTTTAAACCAAGCCTCGTACCCTTGTAGAAAAAATGATGTACGTTTTCTCATTATCTAAACGTCTCAAATTTACTTTAATTTTCGAAAACCGATCGTAGCAAATATTTCATAAACATTAATAAGTGCTCCTGTACTGTGTGGGTGTAAATTCATTTTACCTATCTCTGGGAGACTCGCTAGTCCCTACCATAATTACGTCATGCTAAATCAGCACTTTTATTCCGTAGAGTTACTAGAGATTTTTACACTCCCAAAAATTCTAATTTCCAAAATTATAGTTATTGGCGTTCTCAAATTTCAATAATTTTGCGTGGTTTCTGAAAAGAGGGTTATTTCACAACGATTACGGGCTCCGCCCTACGACAACGTTGCCAATTAAATGCTGAATAAACACTCTCTAGTGAATCCCCCTTCTACCTACACGAGTGGAAACTGCCTTCGCTCATTGCACCATCAGGCTTAATCCGCTTTGATCACGTACATCATATGACGCACATACGGCTTGCACGCAGTAAATTAGATAGCAAGACTTATCGCTCATGAGTCACGTGTAGCTTTCTTCATCTGGCTACATCTCTGACCTGTGCGTGTATTAAAGTCTTATGAATATTCTTCCTTTCTCCACTTAAATGGTCATGGGTTCGATCCTGGTACTCCTCAAATGGGTAAAATACCTTCCTGGAGAATTTTGATCCTAGATCCTGAATCGTCTTTCGAATATCCTCAGTATCCATATTTGATGTTACCCCTTCCTGTCTATTCCTATCTTCCTTTAATTCTCCAATATCAAGTTCCTATTTCTAGACCTGCCTCAACACCTTTTCTACATCAAGTTCCAGTTTCTTGACCTGGCTCATTATCTTTTCTACATTCTCTATGACTTCCTTTAAATCATTGGTTACAACCTCAACTTCAGATGCGAGAGCCTTCCTCACCTCCTTTGCTTCCTCTTGGGTTTCTTGAACTATCCTCTCTTTGACTTGTGTTATCACCGTGTCCCTGATTCCCTCCTGTATTTCTTTTATAACTCCATCCTTTACTTCTCCCACTAGAACTTCATGAAAATCCTGCGTCACTTTCTGTAACACCGCCTAGCATTCAAGTCGTTATCCTTGATCACTCGGATCTCCAATGATGCCATATAATCCATGACTTTCCTCATGTTATCATCTATTTTGGATTCCAACTGCCGTAATATCCCATGAGATTCCTGCTTGTGTTTCTCTAACGCATCCTGCATAATCTTCTCATTCTCGTCTAGACGTCCTTGCATCCGTCCATGATTACTGACCAAGTTCTCCTTTAGGTTTTTACTAGTATCAATTTTTCGAGCTTCGATTCCAAAAAGTTCTCCAGAGCTTTTCTAGCATTCTCTTTAATCTTCTTCTCTAAGACTACAAACCTATATTCTGTCTTAGCCATCTATCGTGTCTGACAAGCTAGCTCTAACGCTTTAATGTTGTCTCCTACCATATCATCTATCACTTCTAATCTTTCGGTCATTTCCAGCTTTATAGACTTCGAATTTTCTATGAGCTTATTTTCTAACTTTAGGGTATTATCAGCCATTTGAGTTTGTAATGTTTCAGAATTTTCAGCCAATTTAGTTTCTAATGTCCCTAATGTTTTAGAATTTTCAGCTATTTTAGTTTCTAATGTTTTAGAATTTTCAGCTATTTGAGTTTCTAATGTTTTAGCATTTTCATCAAGTTTCATCTCCAATGCCTTAGCATTCGTAAACAACAATGTCAAATTATTCTCCATCCGCTTGAGAATCTCTTTCATCTCCACAATATATTCACAAATAGGGTAAGATGTCAGCCAACATCCGGTAGCTTTTATCTAAATACTTGTGTCATGACTTTGCAAGTTCAACCATAAATTGTAGTATCTTCAACTCAAAAATGAAATTACAACAACCACAAGAAAAACATCAATTAACAAATAGTCAAAAGCAAATGAAACTTTGTGTTTGTCCATTTCAAAAACAACTAAAAACCCTCCTCTCCTATACTGAATTGAATAAAGAAAACTCGAACATCACAAAGACCAAACAAACTCGATCCCCACGTTGCGGCTAACATTTTTCTTTTTATCTACTTTATGTGCCCGTTTGACCGAAATTGCCAGAAAACACAGGTATAAATTTTGAAATCGGCATATATCACGAGCTCTGAGTCTCAAGGTCTATCTGGGCAAACATAAATATAAACTGACTCGCTGGCTGATTCCAAAATTCAAGCATCAGTAGGGAAGAAGAGCAAATAAAGAAATGTCACAAATAACACCGTTTAAAATTATATTTACAATTTATTTCTCCTTCTCAGACACCCTAACTAAAATAAATTCCTCCTAGGGAGAAAACGAAACTAAAGCACAAACCTGTAAGAAAGAACACCCTATCTCCCTAGGTTCCTATCTATCATACCCTATCATATAAAGATGTTAGGCCCCTTAAAACAACAATTATCATCATCATCCAATCATATAAAAACATTTATACAAAAAAAACTATTAAAATTTAAAAATATATCTACGCTAGCACTGATGTTAAGTGAACAGAAATTAGTAGTCCATCAGTCACTTAACCATTAATATAATATTTATCAGAGATTAGATTAGATGCCATGTTTAATTCCAGTCCCAATTTGACATCTATGTAAAAATTCACGTTTAGGAATAGTTCAAACACTGTCCTTCAATTTTTACCAACCAATTCCAAAATTGTATCCAATGCATATGGTTAAGTTACTGTAATATACTTCTCAAAATAGTCTGAATAATCTAAGTTCAATATTTTGGATATGGGGAAATATTTCAAGTCTGTCTGCCAAAAATGCATTCATTATCCATCCCCTAAATGCATGATTTTTTCAAATCCTTTCATGACTGACAACTAGAAAATGGGACTCATGGGGTTCATTAAGTGGTTCTGATTTAACAATAACAATGTCACTTGGCATTTGTTCATTCGAATATGTTATATATTACAAACAATCTCATAAGGATGAAGTAAAGCTATTAATCAAAATGTATAAGCAGTCTGAATCATCATCTTCATTTAACCACCATCATGGGATTTTTATAAGGCTGTCATAACAAATGGGATTTTATCCACCTCTTGTTTGGTGTACTCTGAGCGTCACAAATAGTAAATAAAAAGCTGAGCCGTGAATTTAGAAATATACAGATGACAAGGTGGGTTTATAAATGGGGCAATCAAATATTCCTTTTTTTTTTATATAATAACATAATTACACCTGCACACATCTGCAATGGGGCGATCAACGTCTAAACCTTCTTTTATTTCCATAGGTTATAGGGATCCTAAGCATTCCCTTAACATTCACATCATTTTCACATATTTATATAACACACAAGAGTATTATTAACTTCAACTACTGAGCCATGTTGTCACATGCTCCTCAATCTGACATTCATTTTATTCATTTAAACCATCTGTCCCATTGTTATTCTATTATTATTATTATTGCTTCTCGCAATATTACATCTCATGACTGGTCATCCGCTCATAAATTCTTACCCCAATTATACAAAACATGTATCCCAACAGGATTAGCCTTCCACTTATTTCATGTGTTTCATGAACATGACGTCATTAATTCAGATTATTATAAACAAATATACTGATTATTATTATTTTCCAAGATCATTCTAATCCATAAATCTTGATGTTCTTTACTAGTTATTTGAAATAATACACTCCTCATCTTATACAAAAATCATTGAAAATTTTATTATTATTATTATTATTATTATTATTATTATTATTATTATTATTATTATTATTTGGTTTCATCATAATTATTATCACACCAATTACCACGTTCTTCATAGATCTCTTTTGTTTCATACATTTGAAACATCAATAAATAATCGCCATTAATCACTATTCTTAAGTCATTATCGTAAATTATAATTAATTACAATTAATCACAATTAATCATGGCTAACCATCATCGAGCACGTTCAACTCTCCATGGACCTGTCATTACCATTACCACTAAATGATTTTTACCTCATGAAAAAGTGTACCAATTCATTCCACTCATCTTCGATTAACATTAATCAATGAATATATATTTTAATGATTCTCAAATTATCGTTCTACGTCTATTATTTTATATCACATTAAATATTTATTTATCAGACCATTCATCCTAATCATGGCAAATTATCATTAGTATTTACAGTTATCATTATTCCTCAGGTTATTATTATTATTATTCAATATGATGATAATTCCCGAAGTTACTATTTTTTAAGTTTTTAGTATGCTGATTTACAACTATTATTATGATTATTCCAAAATTGGTAATTACCAAAGTAAGAAAAATAAGAGAAATCGGATTCGATAAACCTGGATATTTATTATTATTATTATTAATCTAAAATTTCAAGTATTCATTACTAAAAACAATTAACTCAAATGCCACCACAACCAATGTTAAATGGTCCAAAATCAATAACATAACAAATTTAGCGACTCCATAAAAGCGTCGTTCAAAACAAAAGCAACAGCTGGTCATATCTCTCGTAAGTCACACATGGACTAGAATATTGTGTGCTCCACCATAAATAAAACAATTTAGCCATCAAATTTTTTATAAACTGGAGTCGACAAAATAGTGGTTTCTGTTCCTAATTTATGTAATTACATTGGCTGATGACACGTTCAGAAAACGTGTATTGAAAAGTACGGAGAAAATTTGTGCCGAGAAGGGGTTGAATGAAAGAACTTACAAAGTTCATGACAACAAGAAAGATTAATGTAATGATATAGCTTACATTTTTAGATGACGGTGTCCGGCTGATGTGGCGGCGAATCCATTTCCGTGCAGATGGTACAAGCACTCCTGGATAGTGATAATATGTACCCGGATAGGCACATACACATGAGTACCACACCACGTCCAACTGGTCCGGTCCAGCTACATAACAACGGCTCCCATCTTGCCCTGCACATTTAATGCTCCATCAGGCGAATCGTGTTGTTCTTCGTGGATTGAATATGTTGACGATTAACAGATATGTCCATAATGACGAATTTCGAACACGTATCACTCATGGCTTTTGCCATTCGCGGTCCCGACAACGAACTTTCTGCGTTTCACGACAGTCACTCAGGTTTTCAAAGTGAAAGAAAATAGTTCATCAATTTTACTGCGTTTTAGCATGTTCTGCAGATGATAGGCACACACACTTGAGCAGCGATATCAACTTGCATGAGCATTTCCTTTTCGGCTATCCACTGACCTATCGTCACCGTGGCCTACTGTGGAGAATGAATGAGTATAAGCGATTTGCAGCTAATGTACGAGTAACTGCACCAATTACTCAAACTAAATGCCATCTGTCTTTATAAAAACCAAATATCACGCTTCGTGTAAAGTACTCCAGACGCACTTGGTCTGAGTTGTTTACCACTCGGAGTGTCACTGAGTTTGACTCATACTTCACGACTTGAGCGTACACTGACCTCGGTTCGAAAACAGCTAAGTTCCCACACTCACTGCACTGCTCTGCACTCTAACATACACATTACTATACTTCCTTATTGCGTGTGATTATACTGCACAACCAATGCTGGATTCAGCACAACTGACACCTCTCTCTCTGCAGTCACAGCCCTTCTTATCGTCCTGGTCGCCCTTGAGCGTTGCGTCACGGATATGCGCATCATATGAGGCGTCTAATTTCAAAACAGGACAAGTCCATCTAAACAGATTTGAAGAAATCGAAAAAAAATTGTGAGTGATACATAACAAGAAAGAAGTACATCACACTGCTGTACTAGGGTTTATTATCATGTTTGGTAGTTATTTCAGGGTTGTAGTCTACCTCTTGATACAGAAGATGATGATTTTCTAGTGAATAAATCTGGACTTGTCCAGTTTTGAAACCCAGCCTTGGACTTGTCCAGTTTTGGAACCAAGTGTTGGACCTGTCCAGTTTTGAAACCAAGTCGTGGACATGACCTGTTATAATAGTTAACTACTCTGACAACTAACTCTAGTTCAGCTGTGACTCTGTAAAGAGCAGCTGTAGCTTACTGATTGAATTCAACATTTTAAATCAAATTGAATAGTTTTAATGAATAATAAGAGAAATCACACTGAAAAACTGATTATATCTGATTATATCAAAAAGTCATATCCAATAAAAGAGTTAACCACCAAAATTAAATGAAAGCCTAAAAAATTATCTTGCATAGGCGATAAACTCAAAAATAGGTTATAACATAGACAAAGTAACAATGATTCAGGTCAGGGTCAGGTAATGTTAGATAGAAACACCAATGTCATGACAATCACCTTCACAGAATTCTGGTTCACTGTCCACATTAGGAATTTCACCAGCATTAGAAACTATGTATTTATAGAACTGTAGTTTATCCTGCATTTTCCAGTCTTGTCCAAAATGTTTTTTTTAAAGCTGATCTATATCTTGAATCTTTTCTACCTTCAGTTAATTCATACCAATGGGTGCTTCAAGAGGATTGATCATACTGCTTGTTTTTTTCTTTTTAGTGATGGTGCCCTCCACTCCTAGATCAGTTCTGTAGTATTGCTCTCCCCTTATATGAATATTGTTCTCCCTAGTCTTCCTGACTACAAATCTCTTGCAGTGTGATATTTTGAAGGGAAGGGATTGAGTCGATTTCATCACATTCTGACATTCAGCTTTCCAATCATAAATGGTCCAGTCCTTTCCTATAACTTTGACAGTTCCATGATTCGAGAACACTTCATGATACGCAGAAGGTTGGACAATAGTATCTATTCTTTTCAGCTCCTTCTCTATACGTCCAAAAACTCGGTCTGGTGGAAGGAAAGAGTGGCCGGTAACAGGAAAGAATATCTCAATTTTCTTGAGGGGAGCACTGATAAGCCATTTAGATAACATTGTCAATAGCGTTAAATTCTTATTTTGCCCAGGGCATCCATCGGCAAATAGTCTTATTACGTTTATATCTTGAAGATCAATAGTTTGTAGCTCATGATACAGGGCAGACATAACTTCATTGGATGTTTTAGGACGTTCATTTTCTGTCCATGTATAAATTGACACTTTAGATTTTGGCATACTGCTCTCTGAACTGCCGGTAACAACCGTGAAGTTGTAGAGTTTTATCTGACGGGAATAATATGCTGACTGATCTGGTAGTTTGGGTAGCACCTGATTTTTCTGGCAGTCAAAGGATATTGTTACCATGCCATCCCTTTCCTCTTGCAGAAACTCGTAGAATGCCCTGTATTGGAGTGTATGAACTCTCTTTTCTATAATCAGGTTGGTCTTTCTAGAAACGTCTTTCTCATTTTGAATGTGTGCATTCAGTTGAATACACTTGGCCGGAGATCCAAATCCAATGTTAAATTTGGTGTTGAACACTTTCCGGAAATAACTTTCTTTTACCCTAACTTCCAAAGGCACGGATGCATTGTACATGCGCCACAATTTCTTTATGTTGAGATTTGAGGCAAGGTACACTCTTGCCGACTTATGTCGACAATAGTGGGATTCTATCCCTTTCAACTGCCTTATGTATTTTATCACACTTTCCAGTTTCTGAGCATAAGACTGTGAACGACGATCCCCGCCTCTTCTTCCACAATTGTCAGATCCATATTTCTTTATACGGCTGAAAACACCAAGTACTCTGTGCTTAGTTATACACAGTATTCCAAGAAATGCTTCACGACACACGTGCACTCTCTTTCCAAACACATCTGTCACAGTATACGTTATAACCTCACTTTTAAGTCTCTTCGGGCTCGTAGATCGAACTCTGCGTCGTAACGGACTAGAAGAGGAACAGAATTTAGCTATAAATGCATCCTGTTTTGATTTTACACTTGATGCATAAAACAATGCGTGGAACCTCTGTATGACCTTCATTGTTAGTCCACGACAATTTTTGTGACTTTTCCCAGAGCCCCTATGATTGCAGTCTGGATATTTCGGTAGATTTCTCGCCATATACCTATCAAAGAAGTTAGAAATGAAGTGAGATTACAGATCAGAGGTCACTAGCAACATACGAAAGGTATTTCACACAGGACATACCCGTCGAAATGGAAAGGGGTCGTATAAATTGAAGGTATTTAGTAAGTCACTTTACACATTTTATGGTTTCCTCTCGCATTATCATTAGTTAAATCCCAATTATATGAATACTTTTCTATATAAAAATATGGTTCACTTGGAATGAGCCCTCCAAAATATGAAGTAATTCCAAAATTACTACTCTGTCTACATACCTCTCTTTCTTCCCTATTGCACGCTTCCAGTTTTGAGGATTTCGTTGCTTTCTCCGAGCTCTGCTGCCTCCTACCACTTCCACAACCGTGTTACTTGCTAAATTACTCATTTTCTTTATTTTCAGATCGCAAACATTCACATTAATAACCAAAAGGACTTATAACTCGTAGGAAAACAGTAAACATGTTATCAAAACCGCAGCCATGACACCTACAGTTGTCACGTGATCAATCTAAGTCGTTCTCATTGGTGGTGGAGGACTAGTCCGCTTCTGCAACTATCTTATTGAGGACAAGTCCATGTTTGTAGTTAGTCGGCACTTTTAAGATACAAATTAGATGGATTATGTCCGGTTTTGTTTCTCACAAGCATTATAGACGCAAGCAGCTTTCAAAGCTGTTTAAGAATCGACATTCATCCCAATTCCCATGAAGAGTGGACTTGTCCGGTTTTGAAATTAGACGCCTCATATATAAAATCACTTATTTTCCAAATACTTCTTCTAATTCCAAAATGATATTCTACAGAGATCATAGGAAAATATAAGCTTCATTATCGTATTGTTCTAGATGTTCTATTCTGTCTATTCTTCGTTAATATTATTCAAAATATAATACAGTGTCTTGCCACTAGCACTCCAATGTTCGCTCATGCTGCCACCTATAACACGGTCGCCTAACATGGCAAGCGCGTGTTTCAAAATAGTGGATCGGCGCGGGTTTCAAAAATCGCGAACAGCACTCGTGGACAAAATCACATAATCCACATCGTGAATTGGGTACATTATCTCAGAGAGTATCTTTCTTAACACCCAAGCCAATTTGATTATCATATGCAACCATTTCAGCCCTGTATTCTTACTATATTTTACAATTTTTGGCCGAATGTCACCTACCCCTGTAGCTTTGTGACATTGTTGTTCAATAACAACTCTCTTTACTTCTTCAACCGTGATCCTGTTACCGTCCTCATTCTCCACCTGCATAATCTCAAAATTTACCAGATAAGTCTCCATTAACATTTAGCAAGTATTCCTGTTATCTTTCCAGTGCCTCCTTGTTAGTTACAATGAGTCTCCCTGAATTATCCAGAACACTGTTCATTTCTCTTTTGCCTCCATTTTGAACATTCTTTATAACACTCAAAACTGGTTTTCATGCCGCTGGCCCTATTATTTGTACCTTATCTCCAAATTCCTCCCATGATATTTTTGGACTCTATTTTTAGCTTATTTTCTTCATATGAAAAAATAGTCTTATGAGATCACCTTTTGTCCGTGCCCGTGTGTTTGTATGTGTGTTCCTAATAAAATCTAAACGGCTGGAGCGATTTCAATGAAACTCGGTAAGGGCATAGTAAGACATTGTGCGACCCCAACCATGTCCTTCAAATTTAAATACGTCTCACCAATTTAACCTGGCAGCTGCGCGAAATATTTAACCGTCATTCTATATCTCCGATACTATTACTGATATCACCCTGACATTCTGTATGACGATAGAGAATAGTAAGTTACTGAACCTATATTGAAAGGACTAGGGATATGTCATGTGTCAGGAGTCGATCTGTCCGTGCATATGAATACAAGCTCCGATATTGTAGGGCAAGTTAGGCTACCTGCAGCATTTTATGAAACCTCCTTACTACAGCAAGCTCGCTGACTAAGTTGAATGTTTTTATCTGCACATTTAGCAGTGAATATTTTTAACATTGAAAGAATGAGATAGGGCCTAGTCTGGAAATTGGCGAGTTAGCGTGATTGTCAATGATTCTCCCCGGGAAAAAAAACATATTGGTCAGCCACGAGCAGAGAGGAGAGCCAGGTCACCTTGACACGTGTGAACATTGATAGCACACGTCACAATAGATGAGGAAATTAGCGCGATTTATATCACGTGAATGATATTGACCAATCAGAATATTATATTTTGGCGGAGAATATTTTATTAATTACTTGAAAACACTTGTAGAAAAGATTTATTGCCAGAAACCTGTAGGAAATTAAAAATAAATGACGTCGATATAAATCTTATGCAAAGACGAATACCGATGAGGGAGATATAAAGCGATGAAGTCCATTTCAAGGTCTGATGCCATGAACGCCATTTTTATCAACCAAAGAGAGAGAGGAGATAGCGTCAGTGGATGCATTCCATCTCTGACTTTGAAAATATACAGACGTGATTCTCAACTACTGAAGATATAGACCAAGGGAAGTCGAAAGGCTTGACGGAGGAATCGCCTTCACCTGCAGTCAAGCTCAGCGATGTTCCGATGAAATATATAACAGAAAGACTTAGTAAAATTTCAACGCAATACATTATTATAAACTGAATTATACGGAGCGAATTCATCATTCAATCAACTCGAGAATAAGTCTACATATGTAAGCAGATATCTACTAACAAGAACAACTTTTATTCTGAAACTACAAGAGTTGTTAGAAAAATAAGTAGATTCTACAAACTACATTCATCGAAGTATTTCTAGCATCATTTAGAAATACAGTACGTTCGAATGCTTAAGAATCTGGGGTCAACGAGGAAGTTCAACACGATGTATAATACTGAAGTTATGATGTCGTATTAAACAATTGAGGGGAACTAGCCATTTTCAAGATGTGGGTTCCAGGAGTGACATAGCTACACACCAACGCACATTCAAGAAGAGTGGAATCTCGACATTTCCATTCCACTAATGTCGCCAACATATACAGCTACAATGTATTTATAAATCAACCTCGGAAATATCATTTATAACAAGCAACTGTATCCATTCGCCGCAGAACGTCTAGTATGGAATCGTTTGAAGACTTTCGCCAGAAACCATCTCGGTTCTGAAACGTACGAGAGTGACGCAGCCCAGGTCCGGAGGGAAGGCAGAGATCGAAACGAGGCAGCTTCTACAACAGCTGTTACCGAGACGGTGGGGAGGAACGTGTCCACTCGACCAAGTCGCGTGGCAGGCTCACGCCTAGCCACACAGCTCTCCGCTCGTCGCATGCCGCGCGAGGCAGAGCGCAACACTCCAGGTTATTCAACATTTCAGAAGAATATTACGGGCAGAAGGTATTTACAGTGCCTCGATTATATTTGTAGTTAGTTGTGCAATAATGTAGATACCCTTGACTTGACCGAATTTGTATTGTTTAAATGTTTTAAAAGCTTTATTTAGTATTTTCATTGTTTTAACGTTCAATTAAATTTATTTTAAAAGCTTCGTCATTTCGATTTGGACGTATAGTAAATTTTAATCGTCATCGACTCTTGATATTGCATAGTTATTCGATTCTGTATACTTATCTAATTTGGATTAATGCTGGAATATTTAAAATACGTTTGCTTGTATACTTTATTGAAAGTATATTTTCATTTACTTTGGAAAGGATTTGCAGAAATATTTTAAATAAATATTTTCATATTTATTAATGGTTAATAAATTACTGATGAGTTCTGATGAGAACATCAATAAGTTTATTCATTCGAAGCAACGCTTTGTTTAAGCTCTTTGCTTTATTAAAGGGAATTGATAGTCTATCGAAGTAGCACAGCTCATGATAGCGCCAAATTTGCAGTATGACAGCATGGAATGTTAAGAATTTTGATGACATGTAACAAGGAATATAGTGGAAAAATATATGTAACAAATAATTTGAATTTATATTCGAAGTATGGTGAGGATATATAGTATATTTATATTATTGAGACGATAATATACAGACGGATATCTTTCAATTGTAAAGTTCAATGAACTGTGGTTTTATAAATGAAAAGAAAGGTTAAGATCGCACTTGAATCGCTCAGGAATGTATAAGGAAGGAAATGTTTGACAGATATAAGAGGAACAATAAGACAAGTCATTGCTATTGCGAATATAAGTGGAGAAGGATGTATAATCAATAGAGAAGTTTGTAATTTGAACTATATAGGTAGGATTACTGATTTTCATACACCTAACCGTGTATAGAAATAGGAATTATTATTATTATTATTATTATTATTATTATTGGGAATTTGTGAGGAGGAATGATGTATAAGCGTATAGAGTAATGCAGACTTGTATAAAAGTTAAAGATAATGTTCCTATGGATTATTTGGTAATAGAGCGATATGAATAAAGAATTTACGACGATGTTGTCGAATTACTTATATCAATATGCTATAATGGTATTTTAAAAGTTGAGTATTGAAATCTCTTAGTATAACAAGTAAGAAAAAACACGAAAGATAGTCTGGTATATTTCGTCTATTTTTCGATTATCGCTCGTAACATATGTTAATACTGGAATTGACATAATTATAACGGAAAGACTATTGGAGTAAGTGATCTAAATGAAAATGTTTATAGAATGAAAGAATAGGAGCATGATCGGGGAAGATCATGGAACGATAATATCGCCTAGCTAACGATAATCGTGTATATAGTGTACATAATTTATTAACAGGTTTATTTTGATGTTTATTATTGATAAAGTAGGATTGTTTAAAATAAGGTACACAGATGTATCCTTTATGAGAAGAAGTGTATAACAACGTCGTTAAGAATTTATTAAGATATCAGAATACAGCATGATTAACAAGTGTGTTGATAATTTTAAGTACTTAAATAGACAAGAAGTCTATAAAGTAAGTATTTTATTTATTTTGTGAATGGGGACTTATAAATCTCCAGATACCGAAATTCACATTGAAGTTTGGTTATAGCGAAGATATACATTTATTTTAAAGATATTAATTTGAATGTTTATAACGGTGAGGAGTGTAATATTTATCGTCGGACATTTTGTTATTGTTGTCCAGAATAATTAATAAACTTCGCAGGCACTTCTCAGTTTGCCTGCCCATTTCTATAGAACATGATGATCTCCTTAATGATCTGATGCGATAGTACTGCTAGTTAGGTACAGGCGCCCGTCGTTTTAAACCGTTCACCCCTGAGATTCCGAGAATCTCGTCCTACCATACTTTATCGTAGGAGATTTGTACGTAGCTAGGTAGTAGTACTATCGTATTTTTGAATACCCTTGTATCAATAAATTACTAGCTATCCGCCTAGCAGGGTACTGTTGGTTTATCTAGATGGGTATCAACGTCCCTAGCGATCCCCTCCATCTCTAGGATAATAGGTGGTAGCTATGTGAATTTCGGGTACAGTACGTTCAACTATGTAACGCTGAAAACCATGTTAAATACAACACCAACATGGCGGCCAAGCGAAGTTAAAATATTTAAATGGCATTTTCTCGAAAATTAATCAACCGAGCGCAGTGAAACTTAACACCCTACATGTCTAAACAAAATTTATTCTACTGGCATCAAATTTAATTCATTTCATGAGAGCAAGATGGCGGCTGTGTGAAATTTTAAATTTGTTTTTTTTTACTTTTCTGTGTCCTAATCATACGATGGAAGTGAACTATTGAATTATGGACCCACGCAATAATCATCATCTAATGTTACATAACTCTATGGCCTACGTATTGAACCCTTGGGCCATCGGGTCCATGACGGTCGAACCAATGTCCTTAAGGAAGAAATGAAAGAAACGTATAGTTTCTTAAAGGAACGGAGAGAGATTTTAAGCCAGGAATATAGCTTAACATTGTGCAAGCGACTAGGGACAGATGCTCCTTAGATGAGATCACCCCACTCGACATGCCAGAGAGGGCTGGTCACGAGTATTAATAACTGAGTGGAATCTTCCACCGTGATAGAAAGAGAAGCCTGAATCGGAATTCAAGCTGACGTGGCTGGAAATTGACAACGTCGCATATGCACCAGAAGAGGAATAATTAAAATTAACACGTTTACGAGCATAATAATGAGTAAACAAGCACAGCACAGTGAATCATTTTGAATGAGAGATTTTTCAGTATAAAGAAACCATGTAATAATTGTGCAGAAATAAACTGCCGACGTAAGACGACGTCATCGGTGAATTACCTAAGCCTCTGTGGAGGGGAGAGACCAAAAAGAATGCAACACCCACACAATTGAGGACGAGAAATTAATTAATATCTCCAAATTGCACGATCGATTCTTAGGTGCAATAAGATCATTTGACATTGAGAAGACGAGCTTTCTGAAGGTATGAATTTTATATTTGTGGCACCATTATTTTAGAAGTTGACCACAGGAAAGGCTTGAGTCTTATTTTTTTGTAGTAAAACAGTATAAAGCTTCGGGCGTTTCCAAGCCAATCATGCAGTTCACGACAGACTCCTTGAGGGGAGGTGCTGTATCACATCACTGTGTCACGATCATCATTGAATGCAGTTACAACGAGCACTCCGTGAACGGAGGTGCTGCATCAAAGTCTTCAAACGTATGAACCTCAGGGGAGGTCATACTGCGCAACAAGTATAAGCACCGAATGCAGTATTCGAACGGCCCGAGGGGTATCGCCACGCATCACGCATCACGAATCCGTCCAGGAGGACGTGAAGTTATATCAGCACATGCAGTTATTCTGAGAGCCCGTGAGGGGACGTAACTCTGCGTTACATCGATAACAGCTACCAGTACTCCTTGAGGGGAGAAACGCTGTTTAACATCGCCGAAGTAGGATCTAATAGCCACAGGCGTCACAGTAGTAACGACTTGCTTGCCTCCATAAGGAGCATTCAAGGCGAGATTTTTAAGTATCGCCGTAGTGAAATATTAGGAAAATCCTAATTATAGGATTTAGGCCCGACTGTATACAAGTTAAAGTGAAAATTCGCAAGATATAGTCAGAGCAGGCTGCGAACGTCGGACTTAAAGGCGATAGGTCGTTAAATGTGCGAACGAACAGATCATAACGTACGGAAGTATCGTACCAGACAGATAAACTGTTAGTCAAATTGAAGAAACCTAAAAGAGAAGAACAGAATAGGTTCGAACGTAAGAGTGTTAAAAACAGTTCCAATAAATAGAATAGGAGACTATAAACATTAGCTCCAGATATCAGGCGAACAATTCTAATAGTACTAGAATCAAGAAGTGCTAGCTGCTAGAAACTAAATCTATAGGTCTTAGAGGAGACCTTGATCCATATAGACTCTCGTTAGGATCAATAGACAGATCGACAGAGAAGCCGTTCAAGCTAGATAATAGCCAGTTATCCAGGATAGGAATAGCAGAATTGAACTCCAGGGAACAGTAGATGTTTCAGGACTTTCGCATTTCTTCAGAATAGGAAGCCGACATCAGATAAATCTCACCCTTGGAGACGGGAATTAAAGAAGATCACGTGTGATAGGCTCAGAAGTACGGCCTAGTGATCGAGTAATTGTGAAGTGTAAAATAATCAAGATTGTGTGTTAGATAATATTTTTAGTGTTATTATGTGTTCAAAAGGGACACACCAGTATATAAAAATGTCGTCAATATTAAGTGTTCTAGATATAGGTCAAAAAGTGTTTTTACGTAAGATGAATACCTTCAATATGGTGTAAAAAGTTCAAAGTGGGCCCCAAAAATGAAACACCACACCAGATTTAAGATCATGGGATGATCTGAAAATATGTAAGTACAAAATTCATTTTTATTTTGGTGTCAGAAATTGATTGTGTACAACTCACCGGAGTTTTGAGTGAAAGGGGTGTGTTTTAATGAATAAATGCTGAATAATCAAGAATACGGTCTGAACAATAATAAATAAATAGAGAAATTATGAATAATTATGTAAAGAATAAATTCCGTAGAGGAAATAGGTGAATAAAGGGTTAAAGTATTTAACAAAGGTCATAAGAGCAAGCGAAATATCAGTTAAATATCATGAAAGACATTGAAATAAAGTAAAGTTGAGATATGAAAGAAATAGCTTTTGAGCTTATATAAAGAATAAAGAATAATAATAATAATTAAATATGGAAATGTTAAATAAAAATCAAATAAATTGATATGAACATAAGAACGTTAAGCCTTAACGTATGTGTAAGAAATGAGGTTCAATGGAATATTTTAAAACAGGGAACGATTTATCGACCATGGAAAGATTAATATGTGAATTAAAATAATATTGAATTGTTACTAAAGAGATTTTATCAGTTCTTGGGAAGACATTTTCGGCTTAAAATAATGCATAGCGCATAATGAGCGCAAATATAATATTAAAGTGTCACGCTCGGAACGCGTAGTAGTTAAATACTTGGTACATTACTTATGGAGGGTAGTTGATTGCAGTGAATGATAATTGTATAAGTCCTCTATTTGTGACATTAGTATCACGAGGCATTGTGTATGTATTTAAAAAGGGAGCTAATGTATGGTATTATTGAGCGTATGTCATATGGGCCACGGCCGACTCTAAATCGCATTTTGTATAAGCCCTCTGTATGGGATTAGTTCCCGAGGCACCTGAAGAGATTCGAATGCAGGATCTTCTTATGATAAAAGCCCCTGAAATTCTCCGTCGTCGTATGTGTATTTAATCTTCCCAATCAATGAGGACCCTCTCATAATTAATAAATGCCAAGGATATGAAAATGGTCTGTGAACCAAAGAATAGTTGTTTGAATGTTACGGTACAATAAAGCCTGGTCTCCTCAGAACTGGATAGAATGGAAAGGTTTGTTTTGAAAGCCTTGAAAATAAGCTACTAAAATGTTGGGTCAAACGGGAAGTCTCCACCACCCTAACAGGTCATAAATCGCACCCCAGTAGTAGAGACTAGCTCTTTTAAAGCGAGATGGAACAGAGACCGTCTCGTAAGCTGTTGTAAAGAGAGACGAATACACCAGGAGTGTTTAGAGTTGTAAACGACCCGGGCATTGAACCGAGGCCCTTAAAGATGGATATTTCGTTTGCCGGTTCAGATCGTAGTTTCTTATATGATAATGATCTATTAAGACATAAGAGATAAATAACAATCCCTATTGTAATAATGTAAGGTCGTGGGATTCCACGAGTTGATTGAAGGCAACTGAGTTCGGGAGTAACTATAGTTTTTTGACTGTGTCAAGTACCTTCACGCTCTGGAGTACACAATTGATTTTCTGATTACCTTAATATGTTTGTGAAGTAAAGAGAGATGATAACAACTGAATGTGTGGACATGCCCAAAAATATTGAATTAGATAATTAACATAGATTTTAAATATAATTATATATTTGTTCTTGAGAAATAAGAAAATATAAAAGACAATGTTTGAGGTGTACAAGAATGACACCATAATAATGTAATTGCATGGAGCCAAAGAGCTCGGAGTTATGTAAACTTAATGTTAGTGCTTTATGGAAGTGAGACTAAGTAAGAATTGTTGGTTTATGTGGAAACCACATTTTTTTAATAACATTTGTGTTATCTTATGAACTCCGTGTTTATTTGGAACTGGAGTAGTTTTAATTTGTCTAGTGGCTTCAACGTGGGACTACTAGCAAATCATATGATTTTGGCGCCCAGTACGCAGGGATGAGTTTTCCTAGGGAAAACCCGAGTTTTCTCGAAAAATCAAAATTTTCATTTTTGAAAAAAATGGTTTTTCGAAATTTTGAATTTTAAACACTTCCATAAAGGTTTATGAAATTGAATAAAAGTAGTAAAAGGGTACGTTGTAAGTGAATACCCGTACCAAAGGAATATTTTAAAAGAAATTGGGACACACGAATTCAGAGTATCATCTCTCAAACATGTACTAGTGTGGTGGCATTAGAGGCCCACTGTATTTTAATATGATGTTGTTAAGTGAAGAGAGGCGGAGGCTCTCTGAGAATGTAAGGGCCAAGAGCCCAGGGAAAGGTAAAACTACAGGTGAGAAAGAGTACCCAACCAAAGAAATGATAAATGTTTCTGTAGAAAGCATGCGTGCACCTGGAGACATAGTTACACGAAGAGATGGTAACATGTCTGCAGACAAAAGGGTAATAAATGTAGAGCCTTTAGAGCTCGGAAAGGAAAAGGAAATTTGTAAACCAATTCCAAGGGAAAATGTAATTGATAATGATGAGAATAAGGATAATACAAAGTCTCACGTAGTAACGCCGGTTCAGGTAGACTCAGAAAACGAAGGGGAAAAGAACGATAGTACTAATATTCCACCTCAAGAGAATATAGAATTGGCTTCGTTAAGGCATATAGAAATGTATGAAGGTTTTATCGAAAAGGTACGTCAGAAATATGATGAAACGATAGAGAAATTTGGGAAGCTGCATTTAGGACTGGGGCCTGAAGAATTTGAAACAATTGATGAGCAACTGCAGAATATTATACGAAAAAGGGATAGTGTAATTAAAATCCTTAGTGAATTAAGGGGAAAATTGGGAAAGGTATCTAAACAAGAAGTAGAGAGATTATTTATTACGGTCGGAACAGATCTGAATATAATAAGACGGAAATTCGTAGAAAGCCTGGATCAGAAGGGATTGATTGAATTAAGTTCCTGGACAGAGCAGAAAAAAGTCATAGAAGAAACTCAGGAAATACAGGGAAAAATGAATGAAATAAGTAATAGATGGAAGAACATTCAGTCATCATTTAAATACGAAGAAGTCGATAGAAGAAAGGAGGTACAAGAACATCGGGATCAAGTGGAAAATGAGTACAGGAAAATGATGGAGTTTATACGCGAAATATTGGATAAAGAGGTTATAATAACTATCCAGGAATTTGCCAAAATGAGGGAAGGCAAGATCCAGGAATATCAAGAAATATTAGAGGCTGCTCAGAAGGTATATGAGGAATACATGATGGCGCAGAACTGTCAGAAAAATGAAACAGCTGTCCAGACGGAAGTTGAAAAACAAGCCGAAATTGAAGAAGAAAAAGAAGTCACGGTGCCAGAACAGCCTAAAGTTGAGATTAAAGAAGAGGAACAAGAAATAGAAATCATCATGACTCCAGTGGGAATTGAAGAAAACTTGGAGATCCTTCCAGAGAAACCAATGGAAATTCAGGAAAGATCGTAACTCCAGAACAGGAGGATAGCCAAAATGAAAATGAGCTCCAAACTGAAGAGACTCATTTTTATGAAAAGGTCGAGCTGGAAGAACAAGAAGTAATCTCGGAACTGGAGATGCTAAAGGAATTGATAGTTGAAGAAACGGAAATGATAATTCCAGAAGAAATAGAGAAATTAAAGGAAATAAATATAGAAAATTTCAACGAAGCATCGATGGAAACAGAGGTTCAAGAATTCACAGGAATTGAAAAAGAAAACTCCGAAGAAATGCAGGACCAGGAAAATAAAAGGGCATTAGAGGAAGAAGAGGAAAAATTGAAAGCCCAGATCCTCGAATTAATGATTAAATGTCAGGAATGCCAACGACAGAAAAGAGGACTGGAAAAAGGTGCTAATAAGAGCCAAGAAACCCTAAAAGAAAAAGATGAGATTGTTGGGAGCAATGAAAAAATGAGAGGAGACGTCTCTGAAGAAGAGCCAAAAGGAGGAAAACCGCCGTTGATAGTTGGTGTACCAGGAATTGGATACCCCATGGAAACAAGGAAAGGAGGTGAAATAACCAACGATGTCTTGGAGAAAGAGGATGCCCAGGCATATTTCAGCTGGAAGCATCGTAAGAAGAAAGGGAAGGATAAAAAGAAGAGAAAGAAAAGAGATTTGGAAAATCTAAAGAATTGGAAGAGTAGGAAAAAGAAATACTCTTGGAAAGTGCCATCTCGATACGAGGTGAAGGAAGAGAATTATCTCTTTTGAACAAACGGGTAAAGATATCTGCAACCGTCAAAGAATATGAGAAATAAGTATAATATTTGCTGAAATACCATCTCAAAGAGAGATGAGGAATAGGGAAGAGAACCAGAAAGAGTCAGGTGAAGTCAGACTGAGCTCTTAAAATTTTTAATTGAAGTGTAACAGACTTGAAGTCTGATAACTGTAATGAAGTAAATTACGGGTAAAGCTAATTGCACCCGCAAGATAATTAACATAAAGTCATTAAGTTGAAGAAATATAATGAATAAAGAACAGACCGATTTGAAGTCTGACCTGGGGAAAGAAGAAAGGAAACCAACTGTTGACTCGAGTTTGGAGGCGCGCGCCAGACGAGGGTAGAGAGTTGTAAACACTGAACGTGACAAGAGATTTATGGCCTGAGTGAAGTCGACCACTAGGGAATAAATGAATGAATGGGAACTCTTGAAGACCCAACCTAAACATAGACCAGAAAGGAAAGGAACTTTAAAGAAGTAATTGATTTTATTGAAAAGGAAAATTTAAATGTACTAAAGGAAAAAAAGGTAAAGATTGAGCACACCCAACCTACACAATTAGTGGAAGGAACCTTAAGAAAATAAAATAACAGTAAATACGGATGACGTTATGATTGATTCGACGGAAAGGAAATACAAATTAAATTGAAATAAATTTCCTCAAAATTTTCGAAAATTTATTTACCTAAGGAGAGGAGAGATGAACCCTTGGGCCATCGGGTCCATGACGGTCGAACCAATGTCCTTAAGGAAGAAATGAAAGAAACGTATAGTTTCTTAAAGGAACGGAGAGAGATTTTAAGCCAGGAATATAGCTTAACATTGTGCAAGCGACTAGGGACAGATGCTCCTTAGATGAGATCACCCCACTCGACATGCCAGAGAGGGCTGGTCACGAGTATTAATAACTGAGTGGAATCTTCCACCGTGATAGAAAGAGAAGCCTGAATCGGAATTCAAGCTGACGTGGCTGGAAATTGACAACGTCGCATATGCACCAGAAGAGGAATAATTAAAATTAACACGTTTACGAGCATAATAATGAGTAAACAAGCACAGCACAGTGAATCATTTTGAATGAGAGATTTTTCAGTATAAAGAAACCATGTAATAATTGTGCAGAAATAAACTGCCGACGTAAGACGACGTCATCGGTGAATTACCTAAGCCTCTGTGGAGGGGAGAGACCAAAAAGAATGCAACACCCACACAATTGAGGACGAGAAATTAATTAATATCTCCAAATTGCACGATCGATTCTTAGGTGCAATAAGATCATTTGACATTGAGAAGACGAGCTTTCTGAAGGTATGAATTTTATATTTGTGGCACCATTATTTTAGAAGTTGACCACAGGAAAGGCTTGAGTCTTATTTTTTTGTAGTAAAACAGTATAAAGCTTCGGGCGTTTCCAAGCCAATCATGCAGTTCACGACAGACTCCTTGAGGGGAGGTGCTGTATCACATCACTGTGTCACGATCATCATTGAATGCAGTTACAACGAGCACTCCGTGAACGGAGGTGCTGCATCAAAGTCTTCAAACGTATGAACCTCAGGGGAGGTCATACTGCGCAACAAGTATAAGCACCGAATGCAGTATTCGAACGGCCCGAGGGGTATCGCCACGCATCACGCATCACGAATCCGTCCAGGAGGACGTGAAGTTATATCAGCACATGCAGTTATTCTGAGAGCCCGTGAGGGGACGTAACTCTGCGTTACATCGATAACAGCTACCAGTACTCCTTGAGGGGAGAAACGCTGTTTAACATCGCCGAAGTAGGATCTAATAGCCACAGGCGTCACAGTAGTAACGACTTGCTTGCCTCCATAAGGAGCATTCAAGGCGAGATTTTTAAGTATCGCCGTAGTGAAATATTAGGAAAATCCTAATTATAGGATTTAGGCCCGACTGTATACAAGTTAAAGTGAAAATTCGCAAGATATAGTCAGAGCAGGCTGCGAACGTCGGACTTTCATTCATTCATTCATTCATTTATTTGCAATGGGGGGTGTGTCCCCCGGTGGCAAATTGGATATACATAACAAATACATAATTATACATAAAAATACATAATTATACATAACAATTCAATAACAATTATACAACAATTAAACTGGAGTATTTACACAAATAGTCAGTCTTTTCTTAAACACACCTATATGTTTGGGAAAAGGCTCTAAGACTGCGGCAGGTAGAGAGTTCCAGTTATCAATGGCCCGGTTTACAAAAGAATATTTACCATAATTTGTTCGCTGTGGTCGGCCCTTAACTTTGAAAGGATGATCGCTCCTACCCATGTAAGTGGGCTTTCCCAATCGTTTGCTAAGCTCACCCCATGCTGGTTGATTTGTATACGTGTTGTACATAGCGCAGAGTCTAGATTTCATCCTCCTAGCCTCCAGTGATTCCCACCCAAGTTTCTTTAACATACGGCTCACACTGCTCCTGGGATTAAAGTCACTGAGCACAAATCTAGCGGCCTTTCTTTGTACCATTTCCAACTCATTGATGAGCCCTACTTGATATGGATCCCAAACCGCCGAGGCATATTCCAGAATAGGTCTTACAAGTGACAAATAGCCTAATTCTTTAGCAGAGGTACTACTTCCTTTTAATACCCTCATTACAAAGTGCAGGGATTTGTAAGCTTTTGAAACTACACATCCTACATGACTACTCCATTTCATATCATTCCTTACGTGAACGCCCAAATATTTGCAAGAATCTTCTTCTACAAGTATTTCCGAGCCAATGTTATATTGAAAATCCTGCCTCCGCACTTTCCCTATTTTTAAAAGACTACATTTTCTTGTGTTTATTTTCATTTTATTTACAATCGCCCACTTATAGACCAGGTTCAGGTCCTCTTGCAGCACTGCATTGTCTTGTGAGTCATGTATCTTTCGATATATTACACAATCATCCGCAAACAATCGACAGTCACTGCGAATTCCATTTGGTAAGTCATTTATAAACGCCAAAAACAACAAAGTTCCGATTACGCTGCCCTGAGGGATACCAGACGTTACGGTAATTTCTTCCGAGAATATGCCTTCGACTTTCACTTTCTGGGAACGACCCGTCAAAAATTCTTGGATCCATAAAATTACTCTTCTATCAATCTTCGTCGAAGCTAATTTATGGAGTAGCATGTCATGCGGCACGACATCAAATGCCTTCGCAAAATCTATAACCACGGCGTCGACTGAAACTCCATGGTCTAACGATTCGCTAATGTCTTGAAAAAGTGATAACATCTGACTCTCGCATGAGTAACCTTTCCGAAATCCATGCTGCCTATCATTAAACCATGATAATGTTTCCCACTGTTCCCTCAAGTAGTCGCAAATGAGATGCTCCATCTGCTTACAAACGATGGACGTAAGGCTAACCGGCCTGTAGTTGCCCAATTCAAGTCTGCTCCCTCCCTTAAATATTGGGACTACCGTAGCTCTTTTCCAGTCATCTGGGATTTGCGCATTGTTTATGGACACATTAAATATCACCTCCAAGTATCGTGCCACGGCCCTACCTCCTAATTTAAGTACTTCACTAACAATATTATCAGGACCCTTTGATACATTGAAACGCAGTTTTTGTATTAGCTTTACAATTGCTGACTGGTTTATTTGGAACAGGGGAGCCCCTGATTCGTCGTTAAGGTCCAACACACAGCTATTGGATTTATTGAACACACTACCGTAAAAGACATTTAATTCATTAGCAATGGCCTGTTTCTCAGTAATTAATTTACCGTCACCGGACATTATCATCGACAAATTATTTGAATTTCCCTTTCTTCTCCTAACATAACTGTAAATTTTTTTCCACCCACCCCCTCCCGAACCAAGTAAACCTTGCATATAACTGTCATGAGCAGCCCTCTTTTTTAAGACGAGCTCTCTTGATAAGGACTTAAATTTCAACATATACTTGTCACTATCATGTCTTTTATTGTATAATTTCCTAATTTTCCGTTTTAGTCTCCTAATTTCTCGTGTGTAATACTCAGGGTCTGGGTTTTGTTTCAGCAATTTAAATGGGACAAATTTATCAACAGCGCTATTTAAAATTTTCAAAAAGTTAGTCCACAGGATATTAATGTGATTTCCTTCCGATGCCCATTAAAGGCGATAGGTCGTTAAATGTGCGAACAAACAGATCATAACGTACGGAAGTATCGTACCAGACAGATAAACTGTTAGTCAAATTGAAGAAACCTAAAAGAGAAGAACAGAATAGGTTCGAACGTAAGAGTGTTAAAAACAGTTCCAATAAATAGAATAGGAGACTATAAACATTAGCTCCAGATATCAGGCGAACAATTCTAATAGTACTAGAATCAAGAAGTGCTAGCTGCTAGAAACTAAATCTATAGGTCTTAGAGGAGACCTTGATCCATATAGACTCTCGTTAGGATCAATAGACAGATCGACAGAGAAGCCGTTCAAGCTAGATAATAGCCAGTTATCCAGGATAGGAATAGCAGAATTGAACTCCAGGGAACAGTAGATGTTTCAGGACTTTCGCATTTCTTCAGAATAGGAAGCCGACATCAGATAAATCTCACCCTTGGAGACGGGAATTAAAGAAGATCACGTGTGATAGGCTCAGAAGTACGGCCTAGTGATCGAGTAATTGTGAAGTGTAAAATAATCAAGATTGTGTGTTAGATAATATTTTTAGTGTTATTATGTGTTCAAAAGGGACACACCAGTATATAAAAATGTCGTCAATATTAAGTGTTCTAGATATAGGTCAAAAAGTGTTTTTACGTAAGATGAATACCTTCAATATGGTGTAAAAAGTTCAAAGTGGGCCCCAAAAATGAAACACCACACCAGATTTAAGATCATGGGATGATCTGAAAATATGTAAGTACAAAATTCATTTTTATTTTGGTGTCAGAAATTGATTGTGTACAACTCACCGGAGTTTTGAGTGAAAGGGATGTGTTTTAATGAATAAATGCTGAATAATCAAGAATACGGTCTGAACAATAATAAATAAATAGAGAAATTATGAATAATTATGTAAAGAATAAATTCCGTAGAGGAAATAGGTGAATAAAGGGTTAAAGTATTTAACAAAGGTCATAAGAGCAAGCGAAATATCAGTTAAATATCATGAAAGACATTGAAATAAAGTAAAGTTGAGATATGAAAGAAATAGCTTTTGAGCTTATATAAAGAATAAAGAATAATAATAATAATTAAATATGGAAATGTTAAATAAAAATCAAATAAATTGATATGAACATAAGAACGTTAAGCCTTAACGTATGTGTAAGAAATGAGGTTCAATGGAATATTTTAAAACAGGGAACGATTTATCGACCATGGAAAGATTAATATGTGAATTAAAATAATATTGAATTGTTACTAAAGAGATTTTATCAGTTCTTGGGAAGACATTTTCGGCTTAAAATAATGCATAGCGCATAATGAGCGCAAATATAATATTAAAGTGTCACGCTCGGAACGCGTAGTAGTTAAATACTTGGTACATTACTTATGGAGGGTAGTTGATTGCAGTGAATGATAATTGTATAAGTCCTCTATTTGTGACATTAGTATCACGAGGCATTGTGTATGTATTTAAAAAGGGAGCTAATGTATGGTATTATTGAGCGTATGTCATATGGGCCACGGCCGACTCTAAATCGCATTTTGTATAAGCCCTCTGTATGGGATTAGTTCCCGAGGCACCTGAAGAGATTCGAATGCAGGATCTTCTTATGATAAAAGCCCCTGAAATTCTCCGTCGTCGTATGTGTATTTAATCTTCCCAATCAATGAGGACCCTCTCATAATTAATAAATGCCAAGGATATGAAAATGGTCTGTGAACCAAAGAATAGTTGTTTGAATGTTACGGTACAATAAAGCCTGGTCTCCTCAGAACTGGATAGAATGGAAAGGTTTGTTTTGAAAGCCTTGAAAATAAGCTACTAAAATGTTGGGTCAAACGGGAAGTCTCCACCACCCTAACAGGTCATAAATCGCACCCCAGTAGTAGAGACTAGCTCTTTTAAAGCGAGATGGAACAGAGACCGTCTCGTAAGCTGTTGTAAAGAGAGACGAATACACCAGGAGTGTTTAGAGTTGTAAACGACCCGGGCATTGAACCGAGGCCCTTAAAGATGGATATTTCGTTTGCCGGTTCAGATCGTAGTTTCTTATATGATAATGATCTATTAAGACATAAGAGATAAATAACAATCCCTATTGTAATAATGTAAGGTCGTGGGATTCCACGAGTTGATTGAAGGCAACTGAGTTCGGGAGTAACTATAGTTTTTTGACTGTGTCAAGTACCTTCACGCTCTGGAGTACACAATTGATTTTCTGATTACCTTAATATGTTTGTGAAGTAAAGAGAGATGATAACAACTGAATGTGTGGACATGCCCAAAAATATTGAATTAGATAATTAACATAGATTTTAAATATAATTATATATTTGTTCTTGAGAAATAAGAAAATATAAAAGACAATGTTTGAGGTGTACAAGAATGACACCATAATAATGTAATTGCATGGAGCCAAAGAGCTCGGAGTTATGTAAACTTAATGTTAGTGCTTTATGGAAGTGAGACTAAGTAAGAATTGTTGGTTTATGTGGAAACCACAGGTTTTGAATTCAATATTTGTTTATTTTATTTTGTGATCCCTTGTTCATTTGGAACGAGCAGTTGATATTTGGGTCAGTAATTAATTGTTTAAATGTTTGTAGAGCCATTAATTTTATTAATTAAATATGTTTAAATAGGAGTTGATTTTGTTGTTATTTTTGCAAGTGTATCCTCTAATTAATCCAAAATATGTGAGTCACAGAGTGGGGGAACTTACCACTGCCCCGAAATCCCGAATTGAGCTACGCTGGTATACTGTGATTGGCATATTTCATGCTAAATGGGCACAGTATAGAGCAATCCAAATTGGCGACCATCTGAAATATTTAGACTGTTCTCAATATCTGTGAAACTTATACGGTACTCCAATGTACTGATATTTTGTATGTAGATAGAGGCTATAAATATAAGTTCATTAATGGGACTTTCAACAACCTGATGAACACAAATCCAACATGGCGGTGACGCGTATATTAAATTTTTATATGGATTTTTTTCGCGACTTAATCATCCGTGCGTAGTGAAATTCAGCACAGCAAATCTTCATAGAACGCTTAATGTATTGTCATCTAATTTAATTCAATTTCTATGAGAACCTAAAAATGACGGCCTGCGACTTTTTAGGTAAATACGTACATATGGAACTAGGCTAGATAAATAGGTACATTGCATTAAAATATAATGCACAGCGAAGTGAAATGATATTTTAACATTTAAGCTTGAAGGAATAAGGTGTCACATACAAGAAGCGGCCCTAGTTATCGGCTCGCATAAACATACAGGGCAATAAATGCTCAGAGCTGAGGAGCAAGGAAATACCATCATCTGGTGCTTGAGCGAGAGGTGGAGCCAATTATCGCGTTCAGCACATGACAATCAATAAAGCTTGTTAATAATGCAAATCTAGATCAATTTGAAAGAAAGAAAAAGACACCAATTGCATGACAAATTTTGTTTGTATTTATGAGAAACTAAAAACATGTAACTATAATGAATCATTATGATGACGCAGTTGAGTGGCTAAAATTGATCACGCTGATGCCGGGTCGACTAGAAGTGGGGTTTAAGCTGCAGGGAAAACCTAATTATATGGAGATCCAATGCCCTCACGTAGTTAATTATCAAAATTGGACCAGAATCTGAACATATAGGTCACGACTTATCAGAAAATGGGAACCTTAAGTTCATAGACCCATTTTTATAGGAACCAAGATCACGTGACGAATCCAATTCCAGTGACGATCTGAGCTTTGATATAAGGAACGAGAGCAAGCAGCCATGATTACTCAGTACGAAAGCGCCTGCATTGGCGATAGCTTGCGCCGGTTTTCCCCAGATATTGGGTGACAACGGCTCACATGATAGAAGTCCAATAGAATAGTGCTCTGAATATAGTAGGGACAAAACTAGTAAAGAGTTCTGCATAGAAGTCGGAATCACACATATTCAGTTTTACAACGCTGGAAGAAGCGGGAGCCTGCTATAGTCGATCCCAGATAAAGGGTGAAAAAGATATTAGAGAGCCCATTTCTGAGTTATTGCTCTTAATTGATTAGGGACAGTACGGACTAATAGCATCCCGTTTATTGAGGCAGGAGAGAAATTCCTGACAGTATCGGTATAGTAGGCACTGGTACACACATCAGCAAACTGTCTAGTAATAGGCTACATACATTTTTAGCTCGATTGCGCGAAAGTACACGTCAACCTCGCGAGGACCTAACAGTGTTGTGAATTTGAATGTTTAAGTTAAGACTAACTTCTGTGCAATATCCTGTGTTGTAGGGACCTGAAAATTTAGCATCTATTTTCCTTTAAATTAGCATTTATTTTTTCCCTATTTAGCATCTATTTTTGGAAAATTAGCATCTATTTTTTTCCGGATTCTTACGGACTATATGACTTTATTGGCGGCACTTGAGATACAATTTAATGTTCAAATGAAAGCATTGTAAATAACTCTGCGTTGCACTCTTTCAAGTTACACCATCTATCTGTAACAACTGTATTGTAGTGCGACAAAACACGCTCACTGTCCACATTGTTTGTTGATGTCCACAAAAGATCTAAAGAACTCTTGGCAAAATGTTCATGTTCATATTGAACAGCAGTCAAGGCGCGTACTACTTCACACTCCTCATTTTGTTTTAACTGCTATTCAATAATATTCTTGAATGATTCATAGCCCTTCCTTATTTCATGGCATGGAATGTTTGTAAAGCCCGGAAGTTTTTGAATGTCGGTTTCTTTGTCATTGTTCAATACCACGTGTCTAGGATAAAATATCTGTACTATGGCTTCAAAGATTTTGCGATTGGGATCACTGGCCTTTAGTCTAGCAAGCTTGCTTCTAGCAGACTGAGCCACTTTTACAAACAAATCTTTCCTTGTAGCACATTCTAAGGCTGTGAGTTTAGCTAAGGCATTATCTGTCGCTTCAGAATAATGGCCTTGAATTATTGCACCAAAATTAGCATCTAAGTTTTCAAGTTTGGGATAAAGCAAATGTGAGGTTGGATACTGGGACCCCTCAAACAGAGTGAGAAGTTCAACACGTTCACTAGCATGCTATTTCACAAAAATTATTTCAGAATAAATCCTACCTACATCTCTATCTGTCAAGCCTCGCAGAAATGTAACACCACTGTTACTAACATCTTTCATGTCAGGTAGCTTTAAAAAAAACGTACAACATCATGAAAATAACTCACTAAGTAGAAAACAGCTTCAAACCAGCTGTTCCATCGAGTAAGTACCGGCGATGGAAAAGTTTTGCTGCCCGTAAGTCCCCATTTGTTGACTTCAGAAAGTGCAAGTAGTTATATTTGCGCTTCGTTGTGTTTAGAAACGCTGACTTGACCATTGTTACAACCTGATTTAAATCGGACATAGCTGCTGTCCAACAATTACCAACAAGGCAAAGTTTGTGTGCCCAACACTGCACATGGAGCAAATGATCCCCAATGATGATCTTCAGTGTTTCATAACAACGAGTCATATATGGAGCACAGTCACTTACAAATACTTTCACGTCATCATATTGCACACTGTGATCACGCAATTCATCTAACACAGCACGGGAACAGTTTGTAGCATTTCCGGATTCGAGGTATTTCACTCCAGCAACAAACAATTTCTTCTCAATTGCTGTTGGCACTTGGAACAGTACGACAAAAACACAGCGACCCATTCTGCCTGTGGTTTCATCACATAAAATGTTAATTTTATTCCCAACTAGAGCTTCAGTTGTTGATTTCTTGTGATCAGCTGCAACTTCTGAAAATAAAATATTATGAAGTTGGATTACCCTCACAATTTTATAGGTTGAGGTATGTCTTGGAAAGGTTATGGAAGCACTGGCTGTAAGCTTGGCCTCTACAGAAGTTGGATTAGCTTTGCTTTGTATAGATTATATGAGCAAGAGAGAATCAAAATGCAAATGTATTTATTTAAACCGTACTCACCAGGCAAATATTTTTCGCGGAGAGTTCTCGCGTTAGGCAGCTCCCCTTGACTTGAAAATTCAGCAATCAGTGCTCTTACAGTTTCATTTTCAAGCTTTTCTAAGGGAATATTTGCTTTTGCAAATACTTCAACAGTTCTTTCTGTGAAGTAGTCCTTGTCATGCTTCCTTCGTTTGGCACCCTGTAGTCATTCAATAACAGAGGTTTGTTTAGGTTCAGAAACTGTTGCGCATTCTCGTCGCTTCGCAACATGTTTTACCGATGTAATATGTTTCTGAATATTTTCCTTCTTCTCCCACCCAACAAGGCAGTTACAATATTTGCAAAATACTTTTGCAGAGTCGGAACAATAAAAGCCATGATTAGCGTACTGCTGTGCTCTTTCATGAGCAGTTACAGCAGTACGTCCCATTTCTAGAAAAAAAACTTTCAACCTTGAAGTGCTTGAAGATTACAAAAAGAATAAGGTTAATATTCAAGCGGCAAGCCGCAAAATTTTCCGTTTAGCGAAGTCCACGTGTTCGACAGACCACCAGTCGCCACGATGCGCCAAGTACACAAACGAGTTTCGTTCGTCAGCTGTCTGAATAAGTTACAGATAGTCGAAAGTTCGTATCGATACAGAAATCGATTGTTATATCAACCAATATGCGTAGCACACTGCGAGCCCGAGATGAGGTATCGGTAGTGAGCGATTAGGCCACCTACTAAACATTTATTTTGTTTAATAAACAAATTCGCAAATAAATTAGCAGATTTAACGTAATTTCGCTATAAAATCGCATTTATTTGGTAATTTCGCATTTTGGGTCACAATTCGCATTTGGTCGCACTTTGATTTACGCGTAAGAATGTTTTTTTTTTTACATTAAAATTAATGTAGGCTTGGATTCTCTACGAAATTAAAAAATTCGCATTTATCGCAAATGTGATTTTTTCAGGTCCCTATACGTATATACTGTAAATCCTATGCAACGGAGAGACGCCAGGATGGAGGATATTTCTGCGAGCCTAGGGAGAGCTGTCAGATGAACGGCTTGACTTGTAACAGGGATGATATCTCATGCCACCTACAATGATTATGAGTACCATATATGAGTACAAAGTTTTATATAATTTATTTAAGGATCGAGGAATGCTATAATATGTTAAAATGTATAAATTATTGTTGTAAGTACGCATGCAGCGTGGGAAAATGTATAGCGCAAAAGCCGATTTGTTCCCAGAAAATTCATGAAGTCAGAAAATTGTTAATCATGTAGAAATGAAGACGGGTACTATAAAAGTAAGGGTCGAGTGTTGTCTTTCTGGAAGGGAACACAATTGCTCTGAAATATCCAGAACGCTGAGTTTAATGAACCAGGAATAATGATATTGTTTTAAGTAAAAGTCAAGGATATAATAATAATAATAATAATAATAATAATAATGGAAATGGTAAAGATTGAAACAGTAATATTTATGAATAGTTGACTGCCGAAGGAATATAAAATAAGTCCTTTAAGACGAGATGTTTATGGGAAGGATAAAATAATGGTTGCTGGTTTAATAATGGTTTAATGATAATATTGATTTAATTAGTTTTGAGTAAGCCGATTGAGTACGAAGGTAAGGGTATGTGTTTTGAGAGTGCCAAACTTCGATGATATAAAATATGTGGATCTTTTGGGAGAGGTAAGAGATGAAAGAGGCGGTTGAACTCCGCCTATACTTTGACAAGGCAGCAAGTAAGACCTTATTCATGAGTTAACGGTTCAGGGGTAAATTCTTTGAATAGGTTCCCTGAACTATAAAATGAAATGCACTATAAACACATTAGATAGAGTACACAGATGAAATAATTCGACATAACCACCAGGTAAGTGCCACAATCATCCCATGTTGTATCAACCTCAGTCTAGGATTCAATCTAGTAGAAGTTCTATCCTTTATTATTGAAGAGCAGTATATACGGCAGTCAAGTCGTTTAATGAAGCAATTGAAGTGGTTGGATAATATTGAGTTTTTATAAATGATTGGAAATATTGATTCTTGATCTATATTCTTTTTGGTCCATGTTGTCGTAAATGCTGACACTAATATAAGTATACCCGCAAGTTAGTACTTGAAACACGGAGGCATTTGACACCGATTAACGTAAATCGTCAGATGTTTAATGCAAGACGAATTTTCCGACTATCGTTAGAAAGTGTAACATATACAGGATGTCATTTTATTAATCAGTGTTAGGGCAACAATAAAAATTATATTATGACCTATTTGTATTTTATTGACAGGGTGGCAACAAATCTACGTTCAAAATTCAGAATATTTATGTTAAGTGTCAAGAGTTAATTAACTCCTTATACCGTTGTACGTGTAAATAATTGCCTTATAGGGCAATGATCATAAAGTTGTGTTATAGGAGTAAGAGTAATAATGGAATTACTAATTTGGGACCAAGTGGCATTGATAGAAAATTCCTCGTTTCGTAAATATAGTGGTACTCATTATAGACAGCTAAGCTGTCGAGTACAAAGATGCATTGCTAACCTAAATAAATAATTGCCAATTCTAATTAACAATTGTCAGTGCTAATAAACAATTGCAAATCCTTGTAAGGAATTGTAGTTCTAATAAAGAATTGCTAATCCTAATAAGCAGTTGCCAATCTTAATAAACAATTGCCAATCATAATAAACAATTGCCTATCTTGATAAACATAATACTAAACAGTTGTTGCTAATTCTGGTCAGACAATTGCTGCTAATACAGACAATTGTTACTAAACAATTGTTGCTAATTCTGAGAAATGTTGTAAAGTAAAGTAAATATTGCCATATTAAAGTAAATGATGGCAAATTAAAATACTAATGTAATTGTTTTTGTAGTAAAGCAGTGCAATACTCTTGTTTTTGACAACAGTCTTGCAAGTTTAATTGTCAAAGACTTCTAATTAACAATTGGCAGTGCTAATAAACAATTGCAAATCCTAGTAAGCAATTGTAGTTCTAATAAACAATTGCTAATCCTAATAAACAATTGCCAATCTTAATAAAAACTGCCAATTCTAATAAACGTTGCCGGATATAATAAACAATTGCCAATCTTAATAAACAATTGACAACTTTAAGCTGTCAAGTACAAAGATGCATTGCTAACCTAAATAAACCATTGCCAATTCTATGGGACCAAGGAAAGATTATTTTCAAAAGTATTGTAACTTCAGTCCCATGACTTAAAAATAACTTCAACCAAATGAAATAATTAAGCGTTATTGGTTTTACGTCCCTTTTAACATCTGCAGCTTTAAGAGACGCCGGTGTGGCGGAATTTTGCCCCGAAGGGGTTCTTTAACGTGCCAGTAAATCCACTGACATGGTTCCCTCGCATTTGCGCACCCTAAAATGCCAACTGGCTGGGCCAGGATTCGATCCAGCAACCTAGGGCCCAGCAAGCGAGAACGTTACCGCTGTGCCACGCAGCCAGTCAACCAAGTGAAACGCAGAAAGGTTAATCAGGTATTGTTGGCTACCACGAATAGTGCTCCATTTCAATTATGGTGCCATATAAACCCAATAAGGTGGTCAATTATATTTATTTAGTTGAAGAAAAGCAGGTTATTGTCTGCATGTTTCATTGCCGTTTGAATCGTTCTACTGTTCTTGAGCGTTAATAAGGGTTGTAAATAGTAAGATGAATGTTAGTTCCAAAAGTTGATGAAATGGATGGCTTTTTAACTACTCAGCATTAAGAAGGATTATGTACTTAAACTCTTAAGAGTAAATTAAATTAAATTAACATATCGGAGTTTCAAGAAAGGCTTATCTTTATTTAAATTGTTTGGACTTGTTTGTTGTTCATGCTTAATTTAGGGGCTGTGACATCGTGGTCATGTTTGTGTATTTGAGTGTGTGTGGAATTTGTGTGATAACATGTGTTATTGTAATGGTTGTACAAGTGTGTGTATTTGTAAATTGGAGATGGGATTAGGAAGGAGGTGGCCATGGCCTTAAGTTAGGAAGCATCCCAGCATTTGCCTGGAGTAGAAGTGGAGAAACCACCTAGAGGATGGCGGAGGTGGGAATTGAATCCTCCTCTTCTCAGTTTTGCCTCATGAGGCTCAGTGTACCCCATTCCATCTCTCACACCAGAATTAAAATTTCATCAAACCCAGACTTCCGGGGAGACAGCCAAGAATGCTAGCAACTACACCACGGTTTACTGCGCACATTGCCCCTAAGTGGGGGTGCACAGATACTACCTGCATCTCATTACTGCTTCTGCCCGGCGAGAAGCAGTTGTACAGTATAATAAAACACTTCGATATTTTATTGCGCCATGAAAACATATCTACGATTCGATGTTCCTCAGTGTAGTAGAGGAACTACCCCTTTGTCTCTTTTTAGCCTATTTTCATTTTATGAAAAAAATATGCTTATGAGATCACCTTTTGTCCGTGTGTGTGTGTGTGCGTATGTGTGTGTGTGTTTCCCCCTAATAACTTCTAAACGGCTGGAGCTATTTCAATGAAACTCGGTAAGGGCATAGCACCGTTCTCTCCGACCCCAATCGTGTCCTTCAAATTTTATTACGTCTCACCAATCCAACATAGCGGCTGTGCGAAATATATAACCAGCATTCAATATCTCCGAAGTTATTACAGATATCACCCTGATTTTTGTACGGTAATAAAGGGCACTACTAGAAGTTCACCTTTTAGACTTTCAAAAGCCTGGTAACTACAAAACCAACATGGCGGCCAAGCGAAGTTGAGACTTTAAAAAGACTTTTCTCGCGATTTAACAATCCAAACACGATAAAACTTGGTATAGCAAATATTTATAGACATTGTAATGCACTGGCATCTAATTTAGTTCAATTGTTTGCATAACCTCAAGATGGCGGCTTTGCGAAATATTTCACCGGCATTCAATATCTCCGAAACTATTACTGATATCACCCTGAAATTTTGTACGGTGATAAAGGGCTCTACTGCGAGTTTATTTATGTAATTTTCAAAAACCTGCAAAGTAACAAACGAATATGGCGGCCAAGCGAAGTTGAAACATTTTAATAGACTTTTCTCGCAATTTAACTATCTGAGGGCAGCAAAATATGGTACAGTAAATTATTATACATATTGTAATGCGGAGCCTCCGTGGCTTATGCGGCAGCACGCCGGCCTCTCACCGCTGGGTTCGTGGTTCAAATCCCGGTCACTCCATGTGAGATCTGTGCTGGACAAAACGGAGGCAGACAGGTTTTTCTCCGGGTGCTCCGGTTTTCCCTGTCACAATTTCATTCCAGCAACACTCTCCACTATCATTTCATTTCATCTGTCATTCATTTAATCATTGCCCCAGAGGAGTGCGACAGGCTTTGGCAGCCGGCAAACTACATATCCTCGCCGCTAGATGGGGGCTTCATTCTTTCCATTCCTGACCCGGTCGGAGACTGGAAGCAGGCTGTGGATTTTCATATTCATTGTAATGCGCTGGCATCTAATTTAGTTCAATTGTTTACATAACCTCAAGATGGCGGCTGGGCGAAAAATTAAAATTAAGTTTTTATTTCTTGTGTCGTAATCAGGCGATCGAAGTGAAAGTTTGAATAATGAACCTACGCAATAACTTTCCTTTAATGGTACATAACTCTATGGCCTATAAATATAACATTCCAACATGACGACCATCCGAAATATTTAGACGGTTCTCAATATCTACGAATCTTTTACAGCAATCAAACTGAAATTTTTATTTTCATAGAGGCTTTGAACATACGTTCACGTATAGGACTTTTAATAACCTGACTTATTTACACAAACATGGACAATCAACTTAATTACTCTCCACACCAGGAACTGAGGTCTCTCTGTCGTCTTCAACACGCCGAGGTGCTGCCTGACGTCCGACCGTTCTACAGTCCGGTGAGTTGTACTCATAAAAGGTTGTTCTTAGTGAATCCTTTCCGTCCAAACCTAATAACTTGTATTCATCACATTCATTCCTTGCACAGTTGCACACTAACGTTAATTAAATCCTTTACATTCTTTTAGACCGCCATCTTGTATTTCTTGACCCCCCCCCCCCCGTTCGATCTCCGGTTCTCAGCCTGCGAGCTCTAGTCCGCTACACCACGACGGTCGCCTTAGCTGTCTGTCATTTAAACTTGTAAACACGCGTCAGCAATAACTTCATAGCACGGCCAGCTCGCCGCAGCTCGCTTCATTCATTAGAGATCACGCACCCACTTCCCTACACTCGCGTTATTGTCCTGCAGACAAGTACACCGTCTTTTAGACGAAACCACCCCAAATCGAGCTACCTACCCCCCAGGACAGTACAAATTGGTTGAAGCGCCGGGGTTGAGTCGTTTCAAACCACTCAACCTATCCCAGGTGGAACCGCCTCTCCCTTGCAAAGTAAGTAAATAAATTAAATACCCTGCCGCCCAACCCCATAAAAACACATACACACAAATGTGGCAACAGCGCGGAGTTAAAACCGAAAACAGCGCAGGTTTTACTCAGGTCCTGACGACCCTCCCGCTGCCAAGCATTTACACAAGCAAACTTACCCCACCACTAGACCCACACTCACACAGCTATTAGCTACAGTAGGCAAACACGCCGGGAGTCGAACCAAAGACAGAACAGGTTCAGCTCGGTCCTAAGTAGACTAACCACCCTTAACACAAATCCCACACAACACACTTACACAAGTTAGAAATAACAAAATTCAGCCCCAAACATACGGCGACGTCCATATGCGTATATGTATTTAAAATTAACGCACATGAATAACCCTTTCCATAGAAGTGCAGAGAGGATATCATAGAAACAATATCATTGTACAGTGCAGTAATTCATAGTACTATATTCTATATGTACTGTATGTTGCATATTGTTGTATCCCAGGGGGATACATCCACCCCATTATAAATTATACACCATAGCTACACATCTTCTGTCCCTACACACTCATATGTACTCATATGAACTCCCCTGAACTCCTGTGAACTCTTCGTGAACTCAAACGACCCCGACACTAGTACCAACCTGCTTGGAATGTGTCGATTATGCACACACTGCAATACAGTAACTATAAAATGGACATGTTCACACACCTCTGTATCTGTGTACAGTGAAACTCTTGAAAGACGACTTCATGCCAGTTGCCATCTAGGTGAGTGTGATTGCGAGATACCCCTTTTACATTTACATCCAGTATCCAACCCCTTACACTTTATAATTACATTGTCCAGGAATTATTAGCACTAAAGCTATTCTGTGGATTATCATTAACGCTTCACAAGAAGTAGTCATTAAACTAATTGATTTCCACTAGACTGGTATTTCTGATTATTTAATTGCATAGTAAGCCAATACCTGCCCCCCTCTGATCCCAATAGAGTCCTGTAGTATTTTATTGTTTAAAGGTATTAGCTAAGAAGTTCACTCGTTACCTCATATTAAGAGCATCGATCAGCATTACTGCTACACATTGTACTTGTTTACGCGCTCCTGCCGCGAGCACTGAACAGTGACTATACATCAAGAAGTTGTCAAGCACCAACCAACCCTTCACTAGTACTTCATCCCCTAGATCTCCAGATACACCGTACAACTGGAAGCTGTCCTACAAGCACGTCTAAGCTTTATATACGCTCCCTACACAAACTCACCCCCAAAAAACTTACACTTACAGCCCCGATCCACACAAAACCCCAAACTACCCCTATACAAATTGTAGAAGCCTTTCCAGGCCCATACAATTGGTGGATGCACGGCTACTGCATTTTAAGGGGGTTAAAACAAATAATCCCGCAGTAGGATCCCGAAACACCCCTTTCAGCAATGCAAACGCCAAGCCCAAAATATGAAAAAATTCAGAGTACATCGTCGCGATTGCGAAGTAGGCTAACGAATTCATTACTTAACTACCCCCCACCCCACCCACCCCCACCCCCAGGTCAATAATAACAGGGTTTAACAAGCACCCTTCAATATATTTCAGTATAGAACTTGCCTATAGGCGGTAGCACACCTACTACGGTTTTAATAGCTCCGCACATACTTGCCCTTTTGTAAATCAAAAGAAACGAGGCGAAATCAACCACATACACTTCCCCTACAACGGTATACGCCCAGTTAATACATAGGCATACGCTATGGCACCCCATGCCGAATCCACAGGGGTACCACGTAAACAGGGAAGGGTACGCTTCGCTCAGAGCGACAGAACTACACCCTTGCTATTTACGCTATTACAGAGCCGCCAACACCGAATGCAGAGGGTGCAATCCCACATACAGACACTGCATACGAGAGTAGGCGCGGCCCATATTAGATACATGCGCACCCCTTCAGATACCAGAAAGGCATTACTCAAACGTGCACACAAACACTTACATAATATCCACAAGGAGCTGCACAAAAAACATATAAAGACTAGCCAAATTCACGACCGAATCAACACAGTATATGGTCCATTCCTGAACAACGCGACCCTACAGCATATTAGGGCGCAATATACGGCACTCTATGATAATTATACGCAGTTCGTTAGAGAACACGTGCGGCTCACCGTCCAGATGATCGAATTATGCACGGTCCATAGTTCCAATAAACCGGAATAAATACAAGCGACAGTAGGAATCCGAAAATAGGGATAAAATATTACATATAGTCCATAGCTCCATTAGACCTCAATAGGTACGAGTGTGATTGCGAGATACCCCTTTTACATTTACATCCAGTATCCAACCCCTTACACTTTATAATTACATTGTCCAGGAATTATTAGCACTAAAGCTGTTCTGTGGATTATCATTAACGCTTCGCAAGAAGTAGTCATTAAACTAATTGATTTCCACTAGACTGGTATTTCTGATTATTTAATTGCATAGTAAGCCAATACCTGCCCCCCTCTGATCCCAATAGGGTCCTGTAGTATTTTATTGTTTAAAGGTATTAGCTAAGCAGTTCACTCGTTACGTCATGTTAAGAGCATCGATCAACATTATTGCTACACATTGTACTTGTTTACGCGTGCCTGCCGCGAGCACTGAACAGTGACTATACATCAACAAGTTGTCAAGCACCAATCAACTCTTCATTAGTACCTCACCCCCTAGCTCTCCAGATACACCGTACAACTGGAAGCTGTCCTACAAGCACGTCTAAGCTTTATAGACGCTCCCTACACAAACTCACCCCCAAAACACTTACACTTACAGCCCCGATTCACACAACACCCCAAAATACCCCTATACACATTGTAGAAGCCCTTCCAGGCCCATACAATATGTATATTTTGTACTGAACCCAGTGATTAGAAAACATTATAATTGTGTACCAACAGACAACAGTAATTAGCATTTACACACCCAAGTACACGGGGGGAAATGCCACACACACATAAGAAGGCACTTTAGGAACAATAATGGGAAACCAGTAAAAATATTAATACACGGGATACATACCCGAAAACTCATAAATGCATAGATTATCAAACAGGGATAACGGGTTAACATTCATATTCAGACTCGCTACAGAATCGGCGAAGCACATACACATTATTAGCAAACAAATATTGCAGCTGATAAGACAATTCACAAGCCGACACAAGTTGCATAACTACGAGCGGAAGTGGAAACCCGACTCAGCATAACGCCAGCTCGGCACGCGCCAGACAGGTGCACACATCCTTACGCTGCAATACTTCAGAGCTACTACAATAGGGTTCACAAAACACAACACCACATGCGGCCAACATCCAGAAAAGATAGGCTCGCTCCGAAACGAATACAAACACCTCCGAAATACATTTTACAAATGCATGTACATAATAACGCAGACATACAAAGTGTAATACATACGAAACCGTGTTTAGCCACTACCAGGATGGTGACATGCAGCCGAAAGTATACACACACTCACAAAGGCATTTGTACACGAATCTATATGAACTAGGACGTGTTTAGACATCCGAAAAGATGACGACACTATCTAATATATGGAGGCAATGTATAATAGCCACAGCCTACAAAAGAAAGAACACAGAGGCACAATGAATAGTACTTGTCGTTCAGGGCAGTGCCAATCCAGGTATCCATCCAAACACCCTTAGTCTACGAGATTGGAGCCTACCTCTCACAGAGGTATGTGTGGGGCGACTCATCATTTTTTCAATCGATAGGAGAGTAGCTCGAGGCCATCCTGAATTTCAGGAATGTGTTGAGCCATTGTCCATTACTCGAGAGATAGTTTAACCCACGATGACGCCCATTCACCTTGTGCATGCGGATGGGACAGTATCCCAGAGTCATGTTAGATTAATTTAGCTAGGAGACACCCACCCTTACCCACCTCTGGATAATAAGAGCACACCCACTAACGCTAATACTATATCGCACACTGCCAAATATGAACTTAAAAGGCTGCACACAATCACAAACGGATTCACATAATTCTAACCAGCGGAGCACGAGCGCTAAACCACGGAAAACCTAGCTAATACACGGGACACAAAGCCAAAGACACAGGGAAGTCAGCAGGAACGCAATTCCACACATTATAGGGACACGGAAATAGTGTAAGAAAGCATCGCGAGCAAATCTTCCATTATTGACACCCCTAACAATGAACGCAACAATAGAGCACAACAATAAGCCACAAATAATAAAACGCGCACTGCACACGAACATTAAAACAACAGGAAACATCACGCAGCTACACTAACAATACAAGGGACACGGAAAACAGAATATGGGACGAACACACACCCAAGTATACGGAACATACCGTCCACACAAGAGCCACCTAACACAATAAGAACACTTCAGCGTAACACAGCAATTCTTAAACTATCGAAACTAGAATACAATTAGAAACAAGGGCTCATCCTTTCCCGAAGTACACAGGACAAATCGCGGAACTACCCAATATACCATACACTCTGAAAACCAATAACGATACAAATATACGGAGACTCTATAACGCACATTAACACAAATAATACACACACAAGTAACTGATCCACTGCGAAGGGGAACACTTAAACACAACCCCAATTAACAATAAGCACATGGCAGCAGGATTTTAAAAACTGCTGCGCAGTAGCCAAAAATGCATTAATGCAGGGAGGAGCCCTATAGTACGAACAGAAATACTTAGATTTTCCCTTACAGAAAGCAAATAAAGAAAACCTGCCAATTTTTCTCAACACGGAATATTTTGCTAAATAAGCATTGTTATTGTCGAGGAGAGATCAAAGCAATTTCCCTACAAACAAAGGCAGTTATACAAGGCCGGACCAATAGCTCCATAGCAAACTAGAAACATTATCCCTACTATAATCATTGCTATCATTGCTACTTTGTCATTATTGTTATTATTGCTACCTGGTTAATATTATTATTAGCAGGATCATCATTATTATGATCATAATTATTACTTTAAGGAGGGAAAGTACGGTATTACTATCTACACAGAAATTACACTATATAAGAAAGAAATAAGCGCAGCAAAGAGAAGTCTACGAATAAGAAATAATATGCCAAGGAATAATGTCCAGAAGAAGTTAGGTTATAAGTTAATTATTAATGTTTAAGAAGCAGAGCAACATAAACCAACACATATTGTTATGAAATAGCGAACAACATATCCCACACTAAGATATAAGAAGGAAGGAACAGAAACACGGTAAATAATCATGATCCTGTATTACCATTAATAGTATCATTATTATTATTATTATTATTATTATTACTATTATCATTTCCATAACTAGAAGTAGCAAGTTAATTATAACGCCTGCCAAGAAATAGCTGACACGTAATAGCTATCATCAGCAGCCAGGCATGCAGGCATTAAAACAAGCCGCCGGCGTACTTCGGTACAGCCGAGGGCCGCGACCGGCTCAGCATAGCAAAGCAATACGCGACGCACAGGGATGCTCGCAGTCAGCGCCATTTCGAATCGCGCTACCCCCACCAGATCTACCTGGGCAGTGCTACATATCCACCCACAGCAGTTTACAGAAGTCACACACACATGGCGTCAGGCCAGCAGTAATCACGTGCGGCCACGCGCTTCATTTGAATGCGCAGGCCTGCACTACTAGCGGAATAGCGATCCAAAATACTATGCACAGGTACAATCGCTTAATCAGCTAAGCCAAAAGAAGGGACAAGCACAGCTTTACTCCTACCTCCCTAAACCACCCCTATCCTTATAACCTATGAGTGCACGCAGCCGAGAGGTAGATGCCGAAGGACCGAAGGCAGACTTCCCTAGAGCATACACCTTAAACAAATTACATAATACACACACGGTACGCACAAATACCTACCCACATTCTACACGAAAATCATAATACAAATAACTCGCATATATCATACAAAGCTTACACTATATAATTACAATGACGAGGGGCCAAGGGTAGACGAACCGAGTTCAAGGAATTAGCCAACCAGCGAACTCGGGGCAGTCAGCCCACCCACATTGTATGAAACGTAACGACTTAATGGAAGGTGAATCCAGATTACGCTTGTTTCCCGTAATAGGTCATACAACATTTGGGAGATCGACCAACCCTGCGGGATGACGCTGTAATGGCTAGTGCAATGATCACAGAACAGGATCAGCCCACCTATACTAACATACCCATGAGGATTTATTAGCATGGGATCACGGCGCTTCCTCCAACATCTCACGAGAACGGAGAAGAGCCCAAAATATATGCTCACAATATCGGACAAGGGCATACATGCACAATCACACACAAACATATACACTAATTTCGAACCTAGAAAATACGTAAGGCCTATAAATATTATGAAAATTCGTAAGAGCTCGAATCACCAAACATAATAACACAAGTCATATATATGCTTACGCACAAACAATTACATAGCGTAGAGCCCGAATAATAAATGAACAATTCCCTAGGATTCCTCTAAGGATAAGCCGCAGAAGCGACGTAATATTAGGCACATCACCACACTACAAATCATAGCGTGCAGCCTTTAGACAGGTTACATATCGCCCATGAACGAGGGAGGCCCAATGCCACAGGGAAAAGCATGAAGATTAATTTAGAACAACATGCGTATACAAAACATCAGCGTAATATACACCTACTCGTAAAATTAGATATTAAGAAATTATCAAAAGAAAGCGACAACACAATACTCAAATTCGCTAGATGTACCACGCAAAAACACGGCAAAATGCTGCCAGAAGATCAGCGCGTCCAACACTCGTAAACAAGTAATGCTATGTTACCACAGTAAACACCTCCGTCGATAAGATCGATTTTACACATAAGAAGATGCAACAAAAGAGATCACACGACCAGCAGCTACACCATATACAGATATTGTAACGGGGCTTTTGGTTGTTTATGTTTATTTGGAACAATATATAAGACCCAAAATCTGACTGGTTATTAGTTTCTGAATCCAGTTTTTACCTGACTTACCATTTGAAGATAAGACCCATCACTGGTCACCAGATCTGAAGTAATATGTAAGTATGTTGGGCGCCAAGCGTTCGATCTGAGACCGATAACCCAATTAATCATTAATAACTTTTAGTCCCAGGTCAAGTAGAACACTAACCAGACTCCGTCGACTCAAGTCGTGGTATGACTTAGTCATTAACCTGAATAACATTTGTTTCGGGGAAAAGAGGATGGCTTATATCTATTTCTATCATCTAGAAAGGAGACAGACTGCTTTTACTTCAAATAAAAATTTAATGGCATCAAAAACAAACAAGTTACCAAAATGCATAACTTAATGACTTTACGTAGAAAGAAAACAAAAGAATTTAAGATAGGCACATAGTTGCAAGAAAACGGAGGCGTAATAAATTTAATTTAATCTAGATTTGAATTTTAAAATTTACGTTGATTTATACAAGAGTGTAGAAAGAGAGCTTACCAAAGGATGAATCGGCTTTATTGAAGAGTCTCTCCCCAAGAGAAGCTGCTATTGTAGGCGGAAAACTACATCTTCACACGAGGAATTTATCTTGAATATCAGGCTACTATTAATTCTGAGGTATTTAGGCTACTCAGAATGAATAATGGTGGTGGATTGAAAGTCCCTTAACCACTCTTATGGTGTTAGCGCAAGACACTGCTAACACCACAATGTATCGGACTAGCATATGTCCTGAATACATTTCCTGCAGTACTGCAATACTGTCCTCTCTTACGACTGTCTTGAACAAAGTCTCGTTGAATTGTCCCTAGCATAAAGGAGTCTCGTCCCAAGCCCCTCTGCGACCGTACCTTTTCTTCAGGCCTCCCATTTCCACTTGCTGCCCCCTTTCCACTTGGCGCACCCTTTCTCAGTACAGCGCGCTTGGCTCATGGCTTCTGTTGTTGAGTTAGTGGGTGAAGTATTTCATCACATCGTGCTGTTCTAGGAGAAGACTTAAGCTCTTGTAATGACCCAATGTGCACAAGCCCAAGCTAATTACAAAAGAACAGCCTCTGACTTCTGTCAACTTAATACCATAAGAAAACCTAATCAATTGATTGGAATTGAATGTTTCAAAAATTAAAATTAAATACATGATAATAAATGGTATGGACTCATAATAACTTGTGGCTAATTAATTTCCGAAATAAGACATGATATGAATAACGCATGACAAATTTTGATATAACGTCAGTGGCGTAATCGTACCTTTCAAAATAAGGTTACATTCGTCCCGGAAAATCACGCAGACTATTGTTTACTATATTCCGCGTGATCTTCCTAAGACACGTGTAAATTAACACAGATCCCTAATATAACATAATACACATAATACATTACCCTTATAGACATACATATATATATACAATCAATATTTCTTATTTTGGTTTAACACTAATGTTTTTGTTTAGGCTATTATATATCAATCGCAAATAGCTTATTGTTTTCTTTTTATTGTCCTGCAGTCATTACCGCTCATTGTTTATTTTACCTATATGTGTAAGAAAAAACGACATATATGTGTTCTCTAATTTGCCCTTTGTCACATTTTCTTCTTTCATATCACATGAATTCACTTTGTAATCTGTAGTTTGATTTCCCAAACCACATTATATTGCAAGTTTGTTGATTTAGGAATTCCCATTTGGAGTGCTTTGTGTAAGGGCAAACGCACACACGATCACTGGTAATTTGGTTGTGCTACATGAATCTATCACTCAAACTCTCTCTCTCTCATATGTCATTACGTGTATATCACTGAAAAAAGAACACTAGAAATACATACAATCCATCATATTTCTGTCCTGTTTGTCCCTTCATCTCGATTTCATCTCCTCTTTATCAGTTAATCTCACGCAGATAATTGATATTGACCAAATCTCATATCTCATTAATACCTAGGTATTTTCCATTTTTATTTACTTGCTCAACAGCTACAATATCTGCAATATTGCCTGTTTCTGGATCACTTAAGATATATACTTCCTAAGGCTATTTATGTTGTACGTGCCGTACGATCGGGTTGACGTATCGTCTTCAAGTACATAGGCAGTATTGCCTATACGTTTGGTAACCGTGTAAGGGCCTTCATATAAAAAAGAACTTGCTCATCACTTTGTCTAATTTATTCGACTGCTTCGGTACTCATATTGCCCAGCGATCCTTCCTATATTTTCTTGCGAGAAGGCCGTCCTGCATTTTATATGCGAACCTTCCCACTTTCACTATGTCTGAGTTGCCCCCTTCCAATCTTGCGAGTGCCTCACCCAAGATTACATCATCACGCTGTTCCACTAGCATGTCTTTCAGTTTCTGTAACGATGCCTTAATGCCTTGATCTACACATACGCACAATAAAATGCCTTCTTCTGCTTTAATCATAGAATTACCCCCGCTTAGACTGGAGTCACGTGATAGCATGTCTGCCAGAATATTATCTTTACCCTTAATGAGCATAACTGTGAAGTCATATTCGTGTAATGCTAGAATCCAACGACTTACTCTATTCGAACTTAATTAGCATGTTTTCATGTAAAACAATGCGTGGTGGTCTGTGTGGATCTCAAATTTACTTCCGAGTAGATACATGCGGAATTTCCCTAAACTAAATACAATCCCAAGTAGCTAATTCTGTGATGGTGTAGTGTTTCTCAGCGGCAGAAAGTCCACGCGAGGTTAAGGATACAATCCGTAAATTTCCCTCCATATCTCTCTGGCACAAGACTCCTGCTATACCTGTATGTGAAGCATCTGTCATCACCACATATTTCTGGTCTCTTATTGGATATTTTAAAACAACTGCTTGTTCAAAACCTCGTTTCAGAGCTTGGAAAGCCTCGTCATGAGTCACATCCCATCTCTTTCTGCTTCCTTGTTTAAGAGGTCCATGAATGGTTCTACTAACTTAGAATATTTTAACACAAAGCGTCTAAAAAAATTACAGATTCCTAAATATGTCTTCAGCTGTTTAACATTTTGTGGCACACTTGCATCCAGGATTTTGTTGATCCGACTTTCTTCTGGAGTTACCTCTGAACGTGACACACTATGACCCAGGAAATTTACTTATGACTTACAAAATGTAGATTTTGACAATTTCAGGGTGAACCCTGCTTTATCTAGTCTCTCAAAAACCGTGTCCAAGTGAACCAAATGCTCTTCAAAAGTACGCGAATTAATTACAAGATCATCAATATATATAGTTACATAATCACCCGTGTTGTCACCTAAAGCTATGTTCAGTGCTCTTATCAGCGCTGCTGAACTGCTCTTTAACCCATAGGGTACCCTGCAAAATTGGTACAGATTGTACTGATGACTAAATGCGGTAAAGGCTCTATCTTCATCTTTAAGAGGAACTTGCCAGAAACTGGAATTTAAATCAAAACACGTAAAAAATTGTTTTCCCTCAAAAGTATGCATTAACTCCTCTATAGACATATATTTCAATTGGTCTGATGAAATGTTTGCATTAACCAAACGCGCGTCTAAACATATCCTGACTTTTCCATCTGCCTTTGCTACAGTTATAAGTGAATTTACATAGGGACTGTTAGAATACTCAATTATACCATCCTGAAGCATCTGATTGATCTGACTTTCTACGGCTCTCTGATAGACAAAAGGCACAGGATAGCGGTGACCGGTAAATACCGAATTGTCAACAACGTCCAATGAGTGGACATAACAATTGGCTCTACCAACTCGATCTTCAAATACTCTACTATTATTTGACAAAACATCGTAGAGAAGCATGCACTTATCTTCCTCTACGTCTCCAAGGAACGGAGCTTCACGTAACGTGTCATCTAGACTGTCGTTCGTAACCACACTGCCTACAAAAGTTACTGACCCTTGTTCTATAGCTTGAGACATCTCATTTAACGTACACATTACTCCTACTACACTACTCCTATATTGTTCATTGAACGGTATCACCACTTCCGCACCATCAAATTTAAATGTAATACAGCACTCTTCATAACATATGTTTCCTGACACCCTAGTCAGCCAATCAGATCCCATAATTACGTCGTACTCAAGATTTCGAATTACAAGGCACACTTGCTTTTCTACGTGACTGTTTATATTTATCTCTATTAACACCTGTTTTGATATAATTTTAGACTTCCTACCCACGGCTATGATTACAAAAGTACTCTTAATAGGCAATTCTTCAAAGTTTACCCCAGTTCCCTTTAATTTATCATAATAAGCATTGCTTATGCAACTCCTTACACAGCCACTGTCTATTAACACATTGGTACACGTCCCGGACACGTGTAGCTTAATGATCGGACTTATATTACCCGCCACAGGTAATATTGCTTCGTCACATAGTTCTCTCAACAAATCATTCCTTACGTTTAGGTCATAGTGTTCCTGTATCAGGGTTAAAACAGGGTACGTTGCAGACTGAGATCCTGACCTTATGATGCAGCATGGTTCGCGTTTAAATTACTATTATTGTCTCTACCTTCCATAGTGGTCGCAACGCTGGTCTGGCTATTGCTATTCACATTCTGTTGGATACTATTTTCATTATTACCTACGGGATTACCTCTCCCATATTCTCGGTTCTGATTAACATTAGGGTTATAACCGTAGTTACCCTGCCCGTGTCCGTTGCGTCCATCATTACCCCTACCTTGATTTCCTCGGGAATTATAATTCCTGCCTTGCGAGTAGTTATTCCTGTTTTGATAGTGGGTCACAAAATTATTACCCCGGTTTTGGTAATTGTTTCCACTCTGACCCCTGTTTTGATAATTGATTCCTTCGCCACTGTTTCCCTGCGTTCCTTGATTTCTTACATCCTGAGCCTGATTGTTATAATTACCAAGGTTTCAAGTGACTGTTTCCTCACTTGAACCTTTCCCTAGCGCATCAAAGGTACCTAGTAGGTTCTCTACTTGCGTGACAGTTTTTACATTTTGTATGCATGCCGCCTCTTTGATCCGGTAAGGGAAATGCCTTAACAGGAGCCTTACCATATCTTTTTCCTCTCTCAGTCCATCCAAGTATTTACAAACCAACACTTGCTCCAGGAAATACTCCGTCATATTGAGATTACCCCTTGCGTTGTATTTTCCGCACACGATTCCCTCACGATATCGAGATTGTATGCTCTCACTCCAAAACTTATAACAAAATTTATGTCTGAAGTCTGTGATATCTTCAAAACCGTCCCTATAAACTGCAAACCAGTTTTTGGTTTCCCTTACGAAGGCCTGTTCTAATATTTCAACAACATCACACCATTCGATGTTTCCGTCCTCCAATCTTTCTTTAAACCTCACTTCAATAGTATTTAAAAACGCCATGGGGCATCCTTGCCGATTGCTAAATTTCCCTAACTCTATTTCTTTATGCGTACTATTCATTTATGTCGTTCGACTCTGACCTGCTTCTTGTCTTATTCTAGACTTTAATTTATTTTCAAGCTCGGCAATTTTCTCCTCTGCTCGTTTCTCCATACTACTAACTTTTGCGTATATGCTTCCATCTGTTGCTTCAACTTTATCATTCAGCCTATCCTGTGTTTCTTGAATTTTACTTATACTTTCCTTACTCTGTTTCTTCAAATGTTCAACTTCTTTACTAATTTCTGCTTGAACCTTATCGATTTTGCCCCCAGCTGTTCTTTAATTTCCTCCGTTACTCCCTGAATCTTTTTTAATTTCTACCCCCAGCTGTTCTTTAACCTTCATAGCTGTACTCTGAACTTTTCCAATTTCTCCTCCCAATTGTTTCTTAATTCGCTTCCTCTCTAACTGTATTAACTCTTTAGATTCCTCTGCGTGTTTACTTATTTTACTCTCAAGTTCATCTTGCACCCTCCCCAATCTACTCTCCTTGTCAGCTAGGATTTCTTTCGTCTTCTCTTCTATCACACCCCTGATTTCACCCTTAATTTTCTCAAATCTCTTATCCATCTCCTTACTGTTTCGATCTAATTTACTGTTAAGTTCTTTATTACTTTCTTTAATTTCCCTTCTGTTTTCCTCTAATTTATCATTTAGTTTACTACTACTTTCTTTACCGTTTTGATCAAATTTCGTATTTAATACCTGTATAAGACTCGCGAACATGCTCTTCATATCTCCCGGACTTTCTTTCTCACCATCATTACAGGGATTTACCTCCGACATCATCCGTGTGCTACTTTCCACTTCCTCTACTAACTTACTACGCGCTTCTTCATCTTACTCCCTAGGTGTTTTTGATTACGAAGTAACATACCGTCTTCTGAATCACTCATTCTGACTCACGTTGATATAAAATCCCCCAAAATGCAGGTACAGAAATATGTCACTTTTCCCTCCACAAATGCTATCAGGTTTTCGTCCCACGTATATGGCGACAATGTAACGGGGCTTTTGGTTGTTATGTTTATTTGGAACAATATATAAGACCCAAAACCTGACTGGTTATTTATTTCTGAATCCAATTTTTACCTGACTTACCATTTGAAGATATGACCCATCACTGGTCACCAGATCTGAAGTAATATGTAAGTTTGTTGGGCGCCAAGGGTTCGATATGAGAATAATAACCCAATTAATCATTAATAACTTTAAGTCCTAGCTCAGGTAGGACACTAACCAGACTCCATCGACTCAAGTCGTGGTATGACTTAGTCATTAACCTGAATAACATTTGCTTCGGGGAAAATAGGATGGCTTATATCTATTTCTATCATCTAGAAAGGAGACAGACTGCTTTTACTTCAAATAAAACTTTTAAAGACATCAAAAACAAACAAGTTACCAAAATGCATAACTTAATGACTTTACGTAGAAAGAAAACAAAAGAATTTAAGATAGGCACAAAGTTACAAGAAAACGGAGGCTTAATGAATTTAATTTAATTTAGATTTGAATTTTAAAATTTACGTTGATTTATACGAGAGTGTAGAAAGAGAGCTTGTGTATTAAAGTCAATGAGCTTACCAAAGGATGAATCGGCTTTATTGAAGAGTCTCTTCCCAAGAGAAGCTGCTATTGTAGGCGGAAAACTACATCTTCACACGAGGAATTTATCTTGAATATCAGGCTACTCTTAATTCTGAGGTATTTAGGCTACTCAGAATGCATAATAGTGGTGGATTGAAAGTCCCGTAACCACTCTTATGATGTTAGCGCAAGACACTGCTAACACCACAATGTATCGGACTAGCATATGTCCTGAATACATTTCCTGCAATACTGTCCTCTCCTTCGACTGTCTTGAACAAAGTCTCGTTGAATTGTCACTAGCATAAAGGAGTCTCGTCCTAAGCCCCTCTGCGACCGAACCTTTCCTTCATGCCTCCCCTTTCCACTTGCTGCCCCCTTTCCACTTGGCGCACCCTTTCTCAGTACAGCGCGCCTGGCTCATGACTGTTGTTGTTGAGTAAGTGGGTGAAGTATTTCATCACATCGTGCTGTTCTAGGAGAAGTCTTAAGCTCTTGTAATGACCCAATGTACACAAGCCCAAGCTAATTACAAAAGAACAGCCTCTGACTTATGTAAACTTAATACCATTAGAAAACCTAATCAATTAATTGGAATTGAATGTTTTAAAATTAAAATTAAATACAGGATAATAAATTGCATGGACTACACCTACACATAATAACTTATGGCTAATTAATTGTCAAAATAAGACATGATGTGAATAACGCATGTCAAATTTTGATATAACGTCAGTGGCGTAATCGTACCCTTCAAAATAAGGTTACAATATGTCTTAATCTTTTCTAAACTTCTCTTCCAGAAAGCATGAGCCGCAGTACAGGAGTACATGGACTTGGCAGAATACAGTTTTTACTTTCACAGGTCAACGCCTGCCAACAGGACACCGACACAATAATGCACGGTGCCTGTGGGGCATCGGACATTAAACAAACAATTATACACACTCTTCATGCAACAGACACACAAAAAATATAAAGACGCCACAAATGAGGCGAAACACACAACAATGAGAGGTGACATAGTCTGTAAATGACGCCTCTCACTGTTGAAGAAAAGAAAAGCTTATCTACCCACAGAGGGTAAGCTTAAAACCTAACATAGCGTGGCCACATAGTTAATAACTTAGACATAAGTACGGCCAATTAGACCATATGTTAGCCATAGCATGGCCGTAGTTCCTAAGACCAAGTAGCGCACGCATTAGTATAAACATAAGATGACACCATAGATGTAAGTTATTCTTAAGCATAAACACACGCCCACATACAGTATGATTATATTGCATCAACACATAACCCGTCCACATGTATATAAACTCTGTAAATGTCATAACATGCCCTCATCTCATACAATAAAGAAATTACGTGAACTCACCTCATCCATAATCATCATGTATCACTATACCACTAGTAGGGGGGTAGTGCCGATTCCAACCAGTGTCATGGCCGCCGCGTGAGTCCAAGCCAATATCTCGCAAACCGATGGTCGGATTTTAATAAACGAGGTGTCGTTGGACTCGGGTTGACGCCCTCTTTTCAATGGACCATTCCTTTCAACCCCTAAATAAAACCTACCCCTACTAGGGGGTGAAATTGTAATTTTTAGTGAAAGTCTCTTTTCAAATACGACATGTATAAGGTGCGCTGCTAAAATGAACTTAAATGTTGTTGCTCATATCGCGCATGCGTTTTACGAGATGCCGCTATGGATGAACATTTTTGTTTTTGTTTTTTACGCATGCGCACTTGGGATTTTTGTAAGAGGGCGAGCTCTTTGAAAAAAATGATTGATAAGAAGAGGTTTTGGTGGTGAGGAGAGAGCCAGATAGTCGCCTACTTTCCTACGAAGTTTCCCGATATCTCTCAAACGCAAGGTCGGATTTGGACGTGTGACGTGTCAAATCGCTTGTCTCGAAGCCCTATACATGTTATTAATAGGTTAGCGTTTTGAGAATGAGGGAAACAGGCTTTTTTGGGGTAAAACCGTGATTTTAGACTTTTTCTGATATTTCACGAATGCATGGTCGGATTTGGTCCTATGACGTGTCAAATGGCTTGTCTCGAAACCCTCTTTATTTTGGTAATAGGTTAAAGTTTCTGGAAATGAGGGAAACAGAATTTTTTGTTGTAAAACCGTGATTTTAGTCTTTCTGTTATATCTCACAAACCAATAACGCCAGAGACGTATACGAGGGGTCGTAGGACTCGGGGTGACGCCCCTTTCCTCTCTCCTTTCGAATATAGTATTTATGTTTAAAAAATGTGAAAGGGCCTAACGACACTTATGTTGAAAACATTTCAGTTTTTAAAACTTTTTCTTTTAATTTGTCTAAAATGTTCATGAAGAGTGGTTGCAGATAGAGACGATACCACTGGACACGTGTTTCAACGAAGCTATTACTGGCCACGGTGGTGATATACCAATACAGTATTCGCTATTTTGATGAGACCGCGGGTCGAGGGTTCGTTTTCTGATTTTTCCTATGATGGAATTCCTAATTCCTAAACCCCCTGAAGGGGGTCTTTAACGTGTAAACGATTATGAGTGACATGGCAAATGATAATTCCTTGATCCGATGAAGTTGGCTTTAGATAGAACAAACAGAACTTGGTTATATGGTGCTTGAAATGAGTATAGAAAACAAACTTGCTGGGGCAGACTGACAGGATGTGGATGTTATTTGAGCTTATTGGAATGCATTGACTTGACTTGACAACAGGGCAATGAAAAAAGCACAGAGATGCTGAGGACACTTGAAGGTCAAACGATATGGCAACCATGGTGGGAGGGGGAAGCTAGGATGATGTCGCCGATCATGTTCAATGTTCAATGGATGAATTTATATTTTGCGAAGCATTGTTTGGAGAGGGTCATGGGACGACTTGTTTTAAGGGTATTTATTTTTTCGATCTTTCTTATGATGGTCTCATTGATTGAAATCATTCAAAACTGCTAGGGCATGGCCTTGAGATTTTATAAACTGATAATGGGATTTTGACATACAAGATCCACTCAGAACTTGACATGATGTCATTCTTTTATGGCTTATGAATTTCCCCAAAAAAAGACCCATAACAACAAGATCATGGACTTTTGCTTTTCATAATATATTGCAAACCCATAATGTAAGATGTTTACTGTGGATGACGAAATCTAGCTAGGTAAAGAAAGAATTATTGTAGGATATATGTATGGTGATTGACACGTCTTTGACCATTGGAACTTGTTTTCAGATCTGACTGTAGTACATAGGGAGTATAGGTTGTAGGCATGGATTGACAAACGATGCACACAAAATTCAATTTATCGATTCGAGAATTAAGAGTAGACTATCATTAATTAATTGGTTAAAGAGTGTAGCTAAAAATAAAAAATGGTGACTACATTAAACTAAACTGAACCAAGTCGAATCAAACCCAACTGAACCAAACCAAGCCTAAAGCAAACCAAACCTAATCAAGAACAAGCCAAGGGCTTAAGTGTAAAACTTGTGGGGGAATGCAGTCATTGGCAATGTCCAAAGGAAGGGATAACGCTCTACCTTTAGAGGGTGAGGTAAAGCTAGCGCATGGTGCTAATGCATATTCCCAAGTACATGAACCACACACACACACAACTATCCTATGCTGTTTTTATGAGTTGACTGTTAAAACTTACTCAGTGGTTACTGAGCAAGATGGTCGCTACACACAACAAGCTTTAAATACTTGAGGCTAATAATCTATACACACACACGCACTCGCTTGTTCTAAACTAAACTGTCTCGCTGGCAGAGCTCACACAGTAGGCAAATGACAGAAATGCTTGGCTAACCGAAATACAATCATTTTCGGTTGTCTAATGATACCAGCTAGCCATTACATGCTATAGTGGTGAGCACATGTGCCTCTTGCACTGGAGATCGTAACTCGATTTCTAGCTCTAAGGCCTAGAACGAATCAAACTAAGAAAGAATGGTATGGTGACGCAGTAGTTAAACTGTTAGCCTTTCAATAAGGTAGACTAGGGTTTGATTTTGGGTTAATATACATGTCATAAACAAACAAACAAAAAAAGCGGAGATAATGTTTAAAACTGATTACACTTGTCTCTTTTCAAATTATTACTTAGATTACAAATACAAAGGTGGACTGGGTTTGATATACAGTTAATGCTGCCTATCGCATACTAGCCTGTAAGAAAGCCAAACAAGCAAAAGGCGTAGGTAGAGCAGTGGTAAAATCACTATGTGTATAGAACTACCTAACGGTTTTATGAACTGGCAATGCTATGTCGCATAAACAGTGCAGGATACAATCCGGCAACCATAATTTTTATCTTGTGGAACAGAGAAAATGCAATTTTACCTTGATGGATAGCAAATGAGTGCAGATGAATGACCTATGCATTAGCCTACCATAGGGTTATAACCACGAGGTGCAGGTGTGACTTTTATATTTTATTGTTTAGAGACATGGCTTTTTTGTAACCAGTAGATTTAGTATTTTGTAAATATTCATTTTTGTAATTGTAAATAGTGGAAACATTTTTTTTTGTAATAGTAAATGTTAAATGTATAACTAAAAGTTATTTGGGATAAGTGTGCATGTCAAGGATAAATAGCGTGGTTGTATTTGTTTTCAAAGACAGGTATGGTTGTGTGAATGTATGACTACAAATAGAATGATAGAGAGAGAGAGAGAAAGCTTGTGTATGTGTGTGTGTGTGTGTGTGTGTGTGTGTGTGTGTGGGTAGCATTGATTTTTCAACCAAAGCAAACACGGCAAGGTAGGATGGTGGGGTAATTAATGTATATAGCAAATGGTAAATAGTATACTATATTTTTTTAACACTTGTGTTTTTTTAATGCAGTAGTAGATAGGTGTTATTTTGTAAAACAGTCTTACCTACAGTAGTAGTAGTAGTAGTAGTAGTAGTAGTAGTAGTAGGCCTATATGTTTTTGGAAACAAACAGAAAGAGAATGCACTATTGCCATGGCCAAGCACTTCCATTAAAGTGATTTCAAGAAAATTTAAATCAGCAAATGTGTGTTTTACAAAACTAAACATTCAGCATGGACTAAATCATAAACGTGTCTTCTGTGATATGGAAAAAATAGGAAATCCATGTTTCCATATCAACACAATTTAAAAACTTAAAACTGACATTTAAAAAATGTAAATGGGAAATTGGCAAATGTGTAAACAACAAAATGGAAAATTCTTGTTTCCATATCATGAAATCCAAAAACTTTAAACTGACATTTTCAAATCGTGTACATGGAAAATTGACAAATGGCAATGTGTGAAATGTGAAAATGAAAAAATATGAACAAATGGCTATCATTATTTAAAAAAATAAAAAACCGTCGTGTTCTATCGTTAAAGTGTGAATCAAACCACATCTACTTATTTGGATCACCCGAGACTGAGTAGACCTGTTTTAGTCCTAATATACTTTTAAAATTTTATGTTAAAGCTCAATTTGAACTCAAGAGCTTTAGAGTGCCAGCTAACTATTATAACCGTTACGTCACAAAGACAACTTTACACTACTCTTAATAAACAATAATAAGAAAAAGAATAATAAATGTTGATTTTTTTTTTAAGGATGAACATGGTGACACTGTTTCTGTTGCACAGTCTGCTAGCTACTAGCCAGCAGCTGGGGTCTTAGAAAACGATACAGTTGACATTTTGTAATGAGATGTGACATGTTTCAAAGTACAGTATTATGGGTTGCTGTTGAGTAAAAACTAATCCTGTACAAGGAAGCAAGGGTTCGAACCCCTTACCTAACATTACTATTGCCTGAACATGGCTTGACGACACTGTATTATTATGATACTCGGTACACAAACCATAGATAGAGTGTATTGTTTAAGATCACTTTCTTTCTGAACATAGGTGGAGACTGTTGATGGTTAACAATGGCATTAATATAGTAGGACGTGGGTATAGCAATTAAGAAAAAACAGACAATACCCATACAATATTTTTATTTATTTAATATAAGTACTTGTACAATAGTTACATTCAAAATACATTTCTTTTTTCTCTATTACTATTTAGTCCTTTTTGATTCTCTTGCATATGAAGGGTAGATAACCTTGTAGTTCAGCCCCTTAAAACAACAACAACACAACCTTTTGCATAGTCTGTGATGTTGACGACTCTTGAGATGTGGAAGATGGATTAAACATAACTTTTACAGCAGGGGTTAAATGTTGCTCAATAAACACTGCACTATTTTGAGTAGCAACATTTTTTTCTTGTACTAGCTTTTTAGCATTGTCATGATTATTTGTTGACACTAACAGTGTTTCATCTGGTACACCACATTGATGATCACTCACACTTAAAACCTTACCATTTCTACTTTTTAGATTGCCTAGACATATTTTTGACCTCTCTTTTGAGCATTGCCAAAATATTATTCCTTTTACATTTTGACGATTATAGTTATAAGAGTAGCCTTTATAGAGTACACGTTGTTTACCTTTGTTAGTTGTAGTAAGTTCCATAGTAGCAACTAACCTGTTAGTATGATTTGCTCACTACAAAGGTTATAACTGTTCTGATAATAAAATCATTTAGCGTTGGCTTTTATATTTAATATGTACAGTTTGAAGTGATAGCAAAAGTGAGAGCAAAATGGTAGCAGAGTGGTAGAAAATATAACATGTATTGTTAAGAAATAGTTTAAGCTGTTATGTGGATCCATTACATAATAATTTTAGCACGACGAAGCTCATTTTCTATATCCAATAGTTCTTCCTCATATTCAGTATAACCAGCCTGTTTATAGACATGCAGTTGCTGAAGCCGCCGGATTAGCTTACTTGGATTGTTCCAGTAGACAAATTTAACAAATGATTTTTTAGTTGTAAACAAAGCATTACCATTATCATTATTATCTTCATCATCAACATCATCATCATCATAACCATTATCATTATCATTATCATCATCATCATGATCATTATAATCCTCATCACTATTACTATATAGTCCTTTTTGATCCTTTTGCAATACCACATTTTGCACAGTCTGTGTTGCCCTTGATAATGTTGGGAGTTTTTCAGACATTGACAACTGTCCTAACACGACTTTCTGAGGAGATGATACATGCTTTTTAACAAACAATGCACTATCTTGAGCTGCAATATCTTTTTCTGGGACAAGTGTTTTAGCATTTTGAAGAGTTTTTTTAAACAGCAACGATGTTTTATCTGGTACACTACATTGATGATCACTCATACTTAAGACATCACTATTTTTACTTTTCAGCTCACCTCGACACTGTTTTGAACGATGTTTTGAACAACGCCAAATAACAGTTCCATTTTTATTGGTTCGTTTTACAATATATTTATATCCTTTATAGAATGCGTATGGCATACCATTGCTATTTGTTGATACTTCCATGTCAATTGTCAAGCATGAACTAATCTCTAGCAAAGTTCACTCGATAATATAAATAATTTCTAAACCCCAGTAGTGAATAGTCAGTTGTTTTTGATCTATGCAAGCGTAAACATGTCACATACACTGGTGATGGATACTCAAGGCTTTAAGGTCAATGAAAACAAGTACAGTATATATTTAAATAGGTGGCTATCATTGATTGCACAACACGCGGGTCACCATATCTTTTTTTCTTTCGGACTAGTGTTTTAACATTTGAAGAGTGTTTTAAACAGCAACGATGTCTTATCAGTCACACTACATTGATGATCACTCACACTTAAGACCTCGCTATTTTTACTTTTTAACTCACTTTGACACTGTTTTGAACGATGTTTTGAACAACGCCAAATAACAGTTCCATTTTTATTGGTTCGTTTTACAATATACGTATAACCTTTATAGTATGCATATGGCTTACCATAACTATTCGTTGATACTTTCATATCAATTTTCAAGCATGAAATAATCTCCAATAAATTTCGCTCGATAATAGAAATAATAGTTTAAAGTGGGTGCGAAGGTGGGTGCAAAAGTGGGTGCAAAAGTGAGTGTAAAAGTGGGTGTAAAAGTGGGTGCAAAAGTGGGTGCAAAAGTGGGTGCAAAAGTGAGTGCGAAAGTGGGTGCGAAAGTGGATGCAGTTTATAGTAGGCACCATTTTTACTAGAATGTGATTTGAGTAAATGTAATTTCTAAACCCAAGTAGTGAATAGTCAGTTGGTTTTGATTTATGCAAGCGTAAACATGTCTCATACACTGATGATGGATACTCAAGGCTTCTTGGTCAACAAAAACAAGTATATAGTTAAAGAGGTAGCTATTATTGATTGCACAACACTGAATCTATTTTTGAAATTTTGACAAAGGGTCTAAGTGCACTTTTGTTAATATCTCGCGAACCAATAAGACTACGGCATTGTATGAGGTATTGTTGGACTTTTTGCCGAAGACTGCTGGTAAACACTTATGTTCCCACGACCTTTTTAAAGATGGCGGCTGACCCACGAGGGGTGATTAAAACGTATTCCAAGCGACGCTTGTCGATAAGCAAACCAATAATCAAAGGGGGGTGTGACAGAGCTTGAGGCGATAACCCCTTTTGATTGATTCCTGTTGATTTGCCCCTTTGGACTGGTCCCCGTGGACAAGTCCCTCTGAACGGGTCCTTTTTGAAGGGAGTCATTTATGACGGGCCCCTGCTGACGGGTCACTGTGGACGGATCCCTGTGGACAGGTCCCTGTTGACAGGTCCTTTTGACTAATCCCTTTGGACCTGTCAACAGGGATCTGTCCACAGGGATCCGTCCACAGTGACCCGTCAGCAGGGGCCCGTCATAAATGACTCCCTTCAAAAAGGACCCGTTCAGAGGGACTTGTCCACGGGGACCAGTCCAAAGGGGCAAATCAACAGGAATCAATCAAAAGGGGTTATCGCCTCAAGCTCTGTCACACCCCCCTTTGATTATTGGTTTGCTTATCGACAAGCGTCGCTTGGAATACGTTTTAATCACCCCTCGTGGGTCAGCCGCCATCTTTAAAAAGGTCGTGGGAACATAAGTGTTTACCAGCAGTCTTCGGCAAAAAGTCCAACAATACCTCATACAATGCCGTAGTCTTATTGGTTCGCGAGATATTAACAAAAGTGCACTTAGACCCTTTGTCAAAATTTCAAAAATAGATTCAGTGTTGTGCAATCAATAATAGCTACCTCTTTAACTATATACTTGTTTTTGTTGACCAAGAAGCCTTGAGTATCCATCATCAGTGTATGAGACATGTTTACGCTTGCATAAATCAAAACCAACTGACTATTCACTACTTGGGTTTAGAAATTACATTTACTCAAATCACATTCTAGTAAAAATGGTGCCTACTATAAACTGCATCCACTTTCGCACCCACTTTCGCACTCACTTTTGCACCCACTTTTGCACCCACTTTTGCACCCACTTTTACACCCACTTTTACACTCACTTTTGCACCCACTTTTGCACCCACCTTCGCACCCACTTTAAACTATTATTTCTATTATCGAGCGAAATTTATTGGAGATTATTTCATGCTTGAAAATTGATATGAAAGTATCAACGAATAGTTATGGTAAGCCATATGCATACTATAAAGGTTATACGTATATTGTAAAACGAACCAATAAAAATGGAACTGTTATTTGGCGTTGTTCAAAACATCGTTCAAAACAGTGTCAAAGTGAGTTAAAAAGTAAAAATAGCGAGGTCTTAAGTGTGAGTGATCATCAATGTAGTGTGACTGATAAGACATCGTTGCTGTTTAAAACACTCTTCAAATGTTAAAACACTAGTCCGAAAGAAAAAAAGATATGGTGACCCGCGTGTTGTGCAATCAATGATAGCCACCTATTTAAATATATACTGTACTTGTTTTCATTGACCTTAAAGCCTTGAGTATCCATCACCAGTGTATGTGACATGTTTACGCTTGCATAGATCAAAAACAACTGACTATTCACTACTGGGGTTTAGAAATTATTTATATTATCGAGTGAACTTTGCTAGAGATTAGTTCATGCTTGACAATTGACATGGAAGTATCAACAAATAGCAATGGTATGCCATACGCATTCTATAAAGGATATAAATATATTGTAAAACGAACCAATAAAAATGGAACTGTTATTTGGCGTTGTTCAAAACATCGTTCAAAACAGTGTCGAGGTGAGCTGAAAAGTAAAAATAGTGATGTCTTAAGTATGAGTGATCATCAATGTAGTGTACCAGATAAAACATCGTTGCTGTTTAAAAAAACTCTTCAAAATGCTAAAACACTTGTCCCAGAAAAAGATATTGCAGCTCAAGATAGTGCATTGTTTGTTAAAAAGCATGTATCATCTCCTCAGAAAGTCGTGTTAGGACAGTTGTCAATGTCTGAAAAACTCCCAACATTATCAAGGGCAACACAGACTGTGCAAAATGTGGTATTGCAAAAGGATCAAAAAGGACTATATAGTAATAGTGATGAGGATTATAATGATCATGATGATGATGATAATGATAATGATAATGGTTATGATGATGATGATGTTGATGATGAAGATAATAATGATAATGGTAATGCTTTGTTTACAACTAAAAAATCATTTGTTAAATTTGTCTACTGGAACAATCCAAGTAAGCTAATCCGGCGGCTTCAGCAACTGCATGTCTATAAACAGGCTGGTTATACTGAATATGAGGAAGAACTATTGGATATAGAAAATGAGCTTCGTCGTGCTAAAATTATTATGTAATGGATCCACATAACAGCTTAAACTATTTCTTAACAATACATGTTATATTTTCTACCACTCTGCTACCATTTTGCTCTCACTTTTGCTATCACTTCAAACTGTACATATTAAATATAAAAGCCAACGCTAAATGATTTTATTATCAGAACAGTTATAACCTTTGTAGTGAGCAAATCATACTAACAGGTTAGTTGCTACTATGGAACTTACTACAACTAACAAAGGTAAACAACGTGTACTCTATAAAGGCTACTCTTATAACTATAATCGTCAAAATGTAAAAGGAATAATATTTTGGCAATGCTCAAAAGAGAGGTCAAAAATATGTCTAGGCAATCTAAAAAGTAGAAATGGTAAGGTTTTAAGTGTGAGTGATCATCAATGTGGTGTACCAGATGAAACACTGTTAGTGTCAACAAATAATCATGACAATGCTAAAAAGCTAGTACAAGAAAAAAATGTTGCTACTCAAAATAGTGCAGTGTTTATTGAGCAACATTTAACCCCTGCTGTAAAAGTTATGTTTAATCCATCTTCCACATCTCAAGAGTCGTCAACATCACAGACTATGCAAAAGGTTGTGTTGTTGTTGTTTTAAGGGGCTGAACTACAAGGTTATCTACCCTTCATATGCAAGAGAATCAAAAAGGACTAAATAGTAATAGAGAAAAAAGAAATGTATTTTGAATGTAACTATTGTACAAGTACTTATATTAAATAAATAAAAATATTGTATGGGTATTGTCTGTTTTTTCTTAATTGCTATACCCACGTCCTACTATATTAATGCCATTGTTAACCATCAACAGTCTCCACCTATGTTCAGAAAGAAAGTGATCTTAAACAATACACTCTATCTATGGTTTGTGTACCGAGTATCATAATAATACAGTGTCGTCAAGCCATGTTCAGGCAATAGTAATGTTAGGTAAGGGGTTCGAACCCTTGCTTCCTTGTACAGGATTAGTTTTTACTCAACAGCAACCCATAATACTGTACTTTGAAACATGTCACATCTCATTACAAAATGTCAACTGTATCGTTTTCTAAGACCCCAGCTGCTGGCTAGTAGCTAGCAGACTGTGCAACAGAAACAGTGTCACCATGTTCATCCTTAAAAAAAAAATCAACATTTATTATTCTTTTTCTTATTATTGTTTATTAAGAGTAGTGTAAAGTTGTCTTTGTGACGTAACGGTTATAATAGTTAGCTGGCACTCTAAAGCTCTTGAGTTCAAATTGAGCTTTAACATAAAATTTTAAAAGTATATTAGGACTAAAACAGGTCTACTCAGTCTCGGGTGATCCAAATAAGTAGATGTGGTTTGATTCACACTTTAACGATAGAACACGACGGTTTTTTATTTTTTTAAATAATGATAGCCATTTGTTCATATTTTTTCATTTTCACATTTCACACATTGCCATTTGTCAATTTTCCATGTACACGATTTGAAAATGTCAGTTTAAAGTTTTTGGATTTCATGATATGGAAACAAGAATTTTCCATTTTGTTGTTTACACATTTGCCAATTTCCCATTTACATTTTTTAAATGTCAGTTTTAAGTTTTTAAATTGTGTTGATATGGAAACATGGATTTCCTATTTTTTCCATATCACAGAAGACACGTTTATGATTTAGTCCATGCTGAATGTTTAGTTTTGTAAAACACACATTTGCTGATTTAAATTTTCTTGAAATCACTTTAATGGAAGTGCTTGGCCATGGCAATAGTGCATTCTCTTTCTGTTTGTTTCCAAAAACATATAGGCCTACTACTACTACTACTACTACTACTACTACTACTGTAGGTAAGACTGTTTTACAAAATAACACCTATCTACTACTGCATTAAAAAAACACAAGTGTTAAAAAAATATAGTATACTATTTACCATTTGCTATATACATTAATTACCCCACCATCCTACCTTGCCGTGTTTGCTTTGGTTGAAAAATCAATGCTACCCACACACACACACACACACACACACACACACACACATACACAAGCTTTCTCTCTCTCTCTCTATCATTCTATTTGTAGTCATACATTCACACAACCATACCTGTCTTTGAAAACAAATACAACCACGCTATTTATCCTTGACATGCACACTTATCCCAAATAACTTTTAGTTATACATTTAACATTTACTATTACAAAAAAAAATGTTTCCACTATTTACAATTACAAAAATGAATATTTACAAAATACTAAATCTACTGGTTACAAAAAAGCCATGTCTCTAAACAATAAAATATAAAAGTCACACCTGCACCTCGTGGTTATAACCCTATGGTAGGCTAATGCATAGGTCATTCATCTGCACTCATTTGCTATCCATCAAGGTAAAATTGCATTTTCTCTGTTCCACAAGATAAAAATTATGGTTGCCGGATTGTATCCTGCACTGTTTATGCGACATAGCATTGCCAGTTCATAAAACCGTTAGGTAGTTCTATACACATAGTGATTTTACCACTGCTCTACCTACGCCTTTTGCTTGTTTGGCTTTCTTACAGGCTAGTATGCGATAGGCAGCATTAACTGTATATCAAACCCAGTCCACCTTTGTATTTGTAATCTAAGTAATAATTTGAAAAGAGACAAGTGTAATCAGTTTTAAACATTATCTCCGCTTTTTTTGTTTGTTTGTTTATGACATGTATATTAACCCAAAATCAAACCCTAGTCTACCTTATTGAAAGGCTAACAGTTTAACTACTGCGTCACCATACCATTCTTTCTTAGTTTGATTCGTTCTAGGCCTTAGAGCTAGAAATCGAGTTACGATCTCCAGTGCAAGAGGCACATGTGCTCACCACTATAGCATGTAATGGCTAGCTGGTATCATTAGACAACCGAAAATGATTGTATTTCGGTTAGCCAAGCATTTCTGTCATTTGCCTACTGTGTGAGCTCTGCCAGCGAGACAGTTTAGTTTAGAACAAGCGAGTGCGTGTGTGTGTATAGATTATTAGCCTCAAGTATTTAAAGCTTGTTGTGTGTAGCGACCATCTTGCTCAGTAACCACTGAGTAAGTTTTAACAGTCAACTCATAAAAACAGCATAGGATAGTTGTGTGTGTGTGTGGTTCATGTACTTGGGAATATGCATTAGCACCATGCGCTAGCTTTACCTCACCCTCTAAAGGTAGAGCGTTATCCCTTCCTTTGGACATTGCCAATGACTGCATTCCCCCACAAGTTTTACACTTAAGCCCTTGGCTTGTTCTTGATTAGGTTTGGTTTGCTTTAGGCTTGGTTTGGTTCAGTTGGGTTTGATTCGACTTGGTTCAGTTTAGTTTAATGTAGTCACCATTTTTTATTTTTAGCTACACTCTTTAACCAATTAATTAATGATAGTCTACTCTTAATTCTCGAATCGATAAATTGAATTTTGTGTGCATCGTTTGTCAATCCATGCCTACAACCTATACTCCCTATGTACTACAGTCAGATCTGAAAACAAGTTCCAATGGTCAAAGACGTGTCAATCACCATACATATATCCTACAATAATTCTTTCTTTACCTAGCTAGATTTCGTCATCCACAGTAAACATCTTACATTATGGGTTTGCAATATATTATGAAAAGCAAAAGTCCATGATCTTGTTGTTATGGGTCTTTTTTTGGGGAAATTCATAAGCCATAAAAGAATGACATCATGTCAAGTTCTGAGTGGATCTTGTATGTCAAAATCCCATTATCAGTTTATAAAATCTCAAGGCCATGCCCTAGCAGTTTTGAATGATTTCAATCAATGAGACCATCATAAGAAAGATCGAAAAAATAAATACCCTTAAAACAAGTCGTCCCATGACCCTCTCCAAACAATGCTTCGCAAAATATAAATTCATCCATTGAACATTGAACATGATCGGCGACATCATCCTAGCTTCCCCCTCCCACCATGGTTGCCATATCGTTTGACCTTCAAGTGTCCTCAGCATCTCTGTGCTTTTTTCATTGCCCTGTTGTCAAGTCAAGTCAATGCATTCCAATAAGCTCAAATAACATCCACATCCTGTCAGTCTGCCCCAGCAAGTTTGTTTTCTATACTCATTTCAAGCACCATATAACCAAGTTCTGTTTGTTCTATCTAAAGCCAACTTCATCGGATCAAGGAATTATCATTTGCCATGTCACTCATAATCGTTTACACGTTAAAGACCCCCTTCAGGGGGTTTAGGAATTAGGAATTCCATCATAGGAAAAATCAGAAAACGAACCCTCGACCCGCGGTCTCATCAAAATAGCGAATACTGTATTGGTATATCACCACCGTGGCCAGTAATAGCTTCGTTGAAACACGTGTCCAGTGGTATCGTCTCTATCTGCAACCACTCTTCATGAACATTTTAGACAAATTAAAAGAAAAAGTTTTAAAAACTGAAATGTTTTCAACATAAGTGTCGTTAGGCCCTTTCACATTTTTTAAACATAAATACTATATTCGAAAGGAGAGAGGAAAGGGGCGTCACCCCGAGTCCTACGACCCCTCGTATACGTCTCTGGCGTTATTGGTTTGTGAGATATAACAGAAAGACTAAAATCACGGTTTTACAACAAAAAATTCTGTTTCCCTCATTTCCAGAAACTTTAACCTATTACCAAAATAAAGAGGGTTTCGAGACAAGCCATTTGACACGTCATAGGACCAAATCCGACCATGCATTCGTGAAATATCAGAAAAAGTCTAAAATCACGGTTTTACCCCAAAAAAGCCTGTTTCCCTCATTCTCAAAACGCTAACCTATTAATAACATGTATAGGGCTTCGAGACAAGCGATTTGACACGTCACACGTCCAAATCCGACCTTGCGTTTGAGAGATATCGGGAAACTTCGTAGGAAAGTAGGCGACTATCTGGCTCTCTCCTCACCACCAAAACCTCTTCTTATCAATCATTTTTTTCAAAGAGCTCGCCCTCTTACAAAAATCCCAAGTGCGCATGCGTAAAAAACAAAAACAAAAATGTTCATCCATAGCGGCATCTCGTAAAACGCATGCGCGATATGAGCAACAACATTTAAGTTCATTTTAGCAGCGCACCTTATACATGTCGTATTTGAAAAGAGACTTTCACTAAAAATTACAATTTCACCCCCTAGTAGGGGTAGGTTTTATTTAGGGGTTGAAAGGAATGGTCCATTGAAAAGAGGGCGTCAACCCGAGTCCAACGACACCTCGTTTATTAAAATCCGACCATCGGTTTGCGAGATATTGGCTTGGACTCACGCGGCGGCCATGACACTGGTTGGAATCGGCACTACCCCCCTACTACCACTGTATCACTGTATCTATACTGTCATGTAAAATAACCCATTGTAAAATTTTGTAAAAGAAATGCCATGTAAACATCATCTCACAATCATTCACACGCTATATATAAATGTACCTCCCTTAATACCTACCCCCAACCTGAGTACACACAAACGTGCCACCGTCTATAGCATCTACATCCACAACTACATCTACAACTACAAACCTACACGCCCAGGAGACACCAGGACAGGAGAAAAAGAAGATGAAGAAGATGACGGAGCAGATGATACCGCCCCATGACTCGTACAATGATCGAGGACGATCATTCGACCCAGGAGAGGTCTTGTTCTACCCTGGGGTTCTCACAGGGTAGGGTCTACCCCTATCGGCCCCTTTTACCACCCTTCACCCCCTTTCACGCCACAACCCCAGAGAAACCAACAACATCAAACGTCTAGCCATTACAATTACACTCGGCTTGGCAGGCAAGCCACACACACATGTGGTAATCCTTACAACATCCCTACAACAGGAAATCTAAACAGTTAGCGCCTGCTAAGTAGCGCAGGAATTTGCTGACTTATTTACACAAACATGGACAATCAACTTAATTACTCCCCACACCAGGAACTGAGGTCTCTCTGTCGTCTTCAACACGTCGAGGTGCTGCCTGACGTCCGACCGTTCTACAGTCCGGTGAGTTGTACTCATAAAAGGTTGTCCTTAGTGAATCCTTTCCATCCAAACCTAATAACTTGTATTCATCACATTCATTCCTTGCACAGTTGCACACTAACGTTAATTAAATCCTTTACATTCTTTTAGACCGCCATCTTGTATTTCTTGACAGCCCCCCCTGTTCGATCTCCAGTTCTCAGCCTGCGAGCTCTAGTCCGCTACACCACGATGGTCGCCTTAGCTGTCTGTCATTTAACCTTGTAAACACGCGTCAGCAATAACTTCATAAGCACGGCCAGCTCGCCACTGCTCGCTTCATTCATTAGAGATCACGCACCACTTCCCTACACTCGCGTTATTGTCCTGCAGACAAGTACACCGTCTTTTAGACGAACCCCCCCCCCCCCCAAATCGAGCTACCTACCCCCCAGAACAATACAATATATAAAACTCCAACATGGTGACCATCCAAAATATTAGATGGTTCTCAATACGAATCTATTACTACATTCAATCTGAAATTTTGTATGTTGATAGAGGCAATTAACATAAGTAGGATAATGAAAATAGGCTTTAGTTCTTCATGGAACTACTTATTATTTAGTTGTGAAAGACTAGTCTTGGCTACTTTTAGTACTGCATCCCTGACCACTCCGTTTCAATATCCTACCATCTAATTTTTGGAATTTCCTTGTACTTCTGCCTAAGTTCCTTATTCTGGAGATTTTGAGCCTTAATCCATCTGAAAACAGCATTCACTTTGCACACTTTAGGTCTAACTACACTTAATTTATAGCAAATCAGTTTGCGGTCTGTTTCATCAAAAGAAAAAAGCCCCTGAAAACCCTGCAATTCCGTATCATTGTCTAAATTCAACGTCAATAATGACATAGTCTAATATCGACACGGTTCCTGTACCCTCACATGTGTATCTGTGAATGTCCTTATGCTTTGAGAATGAGTTTTCAACAGATAACCCCATGCTAGCAAAGAAGTTCAATAAACATTTCCCATTGGTGTTCACGTCCCTATCCTCACCCCACTTACCCATTACCTTCTCATACCCCTCAGTTCTATTTCCTATCCCGGCATTGATATCCCCCATCAGTACTACACTATCCCTATTGTTAGCTCGCACTACCTGATTTTAAGAAGATGGCAGCTGTGCGAAATTTTAAAATCTCGTTTTTACTTCTTGTGTCCTAAATTGAAGTTTGAATACTACACGTACACAATAATCTTCAAGTAATAGTACATAACTCTAAGACCTACATATGATTTTATGAGGCACTGAGTGATGTACTCAGTGCCTCATAAATCTGCCTACTTCGTCCTCATCTGCCCCTTCTCATGGGTCATACACTGAGACAATCTTGTCCCGCTATTTCCAAATGTGTTCTCATTAATCATTCAGTTACGTACCTCACTGAAGCTTCTCTTGACCAACAGCCCTACTCACCACTTTGCCCAGCCTCGTTTTACACCTGACATGTAGCCTATAACTCGTAATCTCCTACTTCCTCCTCTCCCTTTATCTGAACTTCACTAATCCCTAGAATTTCCAATCCAATCCTACTTGCTGACTTAGCTAGCTCTACTTTCTTCCTCGATATTAACTGCACCCCATCAAATACCATTTTGATTGCCTGTTCTTTCCCAAGGGGTTCCTGATCTGTCAGAAAGGAGTGGAACTCCATCCCTCCCATAAGTCCGACGCTTGCTCAAGACGTTGTTAACAGGTTTAGAAAGTACAAGTAAAGCAAGTTGCTAGCCATACGTACACAGGGTCCCATGAGTTTTACCTCAGAGAACCAACAAGTGAGTTGGGTAGTCCTAGCCGCCTGAGCACAAGGAGGGCCACAACTCAGAATATGTCCAAGATGCCCACTCCTATTCCATAATAACTTGTCTCTCGATTGTCAGGACCACTTACTATCCATGGTTCACGAACTACTGTAGGACGTGACGACTACGACTGCTCATACTGCATCCTGGGATGTAATTTCTTTTTCACCAACTGTACAGAGAATGACTAAGCATAAAAAATAAACAAACACACAAACAATGAATCAGAAATACGACTAGCAGAATACTAACTGAAACTAAAATGGTTACTCGATTTTCGAATATTCACTGTAGTAATGTGGCAGAGCTCCAGAATTTGTCTCGAGATAATGTGGAGTGAATTACAACCTACTTATTTTGATGATTTAGCAAATAAATACAAAATGAAATAAGTTATGATAATAAAAGTGAATCAATATAAAACAATCAAATATCTAGGGCACGTGATCTCAGCCTATTTGAGTCTGCGAGCACCACTCTCACCCCAGCACCATTAAATATAATAAAAATAATTAATAATAATAATTATGCAACAAGCATGCGCCTCTATTTCCTCTTCTTATCTCTCTCCCCCTCACTGAGAAGTGCTGAAATAGCTCGGGATTCGCCGCACACCAGGCATGTTGCAACTGCTTGCGTAACTCTTGCATGTAAGATATATTTTCATGTTGACAGTAGAGTAGAATCAGCATATTTCGTGTTAATCATAAAGTAAGGTTGCCCAGTTATTTATACAGGGTCTTTAGATTTGCTTGACAAGATGATTCAGCTCAACCTTGGCCACCGGTCCCCGGCCAATAGCCGGCTGTTACAAGTTGGCGCGCGCGGCCTCCGGCCGTATTCCCCGAATATTCCTACGCTCTTCCTGCGGTCGACGTGTGAGCTTCGAGCTAATTGAGTGTTTTATAAAGCGACTGTGTACTGTATATCGTATTGTATAGTGTTTTAGGGGGGCGTGGTGGCGCAGCGGTCAAGCTGTATGCCTCTCACCAAGGCGGACGGGGTTCGATTCCCGGTCAATGCATGTGAGATTTTCGATGTGAAATGCCATGTCCTGTGGTTCGGATTCCACGAAAAACGGAGGTCCCGTGGCTTATGATCGCGAGATTAACGGTCACGTTAAACAACAAGCTTCCTTTTTTATAGTGTTTTATTGTGATTGTGTATAGTGCTGTAATGCCTTACATGTGAAATATTCGTTACGTGAACATGTATATCTGCACAATACGTACATAAAGTGCAGGAAATCGTGCACTAGAACAAGACACAAGTTTCGAGTGAAATTTCCAGGGAGACCCATTCCTATTAATCGGACAATAAAACAACTGGCTAAGAGATTCAAACGTACAGGTTCAGTATGCCTTCATTCGGAAGGGAAGTAAAGCTGGCGGGCCCATGCCATAGATTTATGGCATGTAAAAGAACCTTCCACTAACTAAATTTGTGTGAAGCAAAATTTGTAGGTTAGGTTTGTTTAATGCTCTCAAGTCCCAACGTTCGTCACCAGGCGCTGGTTGTGATGGCATCTAGTAGTAGCCAAGTTCACAGCTAGGTGTCGTAAATGGTAGCATTTGGTAGCGAAAGTAGGAACTACTTCAAATTATCGCCTGCAGTCCTTACTTGAATTAAAAACAGATAACACGCACTAATAGAGTCATCACAATTAACACCTGTTATTATACAGATTCTACACACACCCAAGTACACAGGGCTACATGACCACTTTGTCGCAGCCCCTAAACCAAGGAACCAACCAGTAAACAATAAAAATAGACGTAATTATCGTTATTTCCTTACCGAAGCTAAATTAGATGACATTGGCGAAAGATTGGAACACACGACACAAAAATCCCTTGAGCGTTTGGCGCAGGAATTTGGGGTATCACATACTTCTGCCTGGAAGGTAACAACATTATTAAAATTCAAAACATATAAGATCAGCGGAGTGCAAAAATTACAACCGCTAGATCCCACTAAGAGAGTGAATTTTTTCACTTGGGTTATAGGTAGAGCCCTGCTTGGATAAACAAAATGTTATCCGCATCCGCCTCATCCGCACGACTGTTATCCGCATCCGCCCCGCATCTGCATGACTGTTATCCGCATCCGCCCCACATCCGCACGTTTGTTATCCGAACTACTGACATTACAATAACATTTTATATACAGGGTGCAACAAAAATGTACGGCAGAAAATGCAGGACACATTCCTCACACGTACACGAAGAAATTATGTTAGATTAACGTGGGTCCAGAAACGCTTTGTTTCCATGTTATACCTCATTGACCCCAACTCATTAATAATGGGAAACACACAAGAACAGAACGTACCGGCATACCACATGCTACTCATCACAGAAAATGTCCAATATGCCCTCCGTGCGCATTGATACTTGCATCAACCCACTGTCGTAGTGAACCTTGGATGTGCTGATGTATCTCTGGAGTAATGCGTATGGTCTCGCAGCCTTCCATAATAATACGAGCACGGAGACTCTAAACATCTTGTACTAGGGTTCGATGCACAAGAGCTTTCAAATACCCCCCACAAATAAAAGTCCAGTGGGTTTAGGACCGGTGAGAGTGGAGGCCAGGCAATTGGTCCATCTCTACCTATCCATCTGTCACCGATTCTCTTATTTGGAAGCCAACGGACATTAACACTAAAATGATGAGGTGCTCCATCATGCATGAAGTACATGTTTTGTCGCACAGCTAAAGGCACATCTGCTAAGTCGCATGGCAACCGGGACATATAAAACAAAACACTGGCGGTGCACCTACGGTAATGACAACGTAACCAGACGTAACCAAGAGTGCATTTTCCCCATGATTCTAACGTTCTGTTCTTGTGTGTCTCCCATGATTAATGAGTTGCAGGAAATGAGTTGTAACATGGAAACAATGCGTTTCCAGACCCATGTTCATATAACAAAACTTCTTCATCTACGTGTGAGGAATGTGTCTTTGCATTTTGTGCCGTGCATTTTTGTTACACCCTGTAAATAAAGCATAAAGTATTGAAGCAACACATTTAGACATTTGAGGGGAAAGTCGTTCCCCTAGGCTATTTATATCATGTGCTATGTTTAAAATGAAAGTTATACCGCCAGAATTGCAACCCTTTTCAGTTCGGAGTGTTAATTATGCTTAATGACATAATTTGAATGAGATTAGCTTAAATCATCATCTTACATTTGTCATGAAAAAAGCATAATGGAAAAATATATCATATACATCCGGGTTCTAGAACTGATATTAAACAAATTCGGATTGTATTCTGAAAACTATCCGCAAATGTACTCCAAACATTATCCACAGCTTATCCGCATAGCCATGCAAACTATATCCGCGAGGCAAATCATTTTGCGGATATCCGTGGGTTTATCCGCGTGTATCCGCATCCGCGCAGAGCTTTAGTTATAGGAAAGGTAGAGTCAGGAGAAATTGACCCCAAGTTAATTTCGTTTTCAGATGAGGCTAATTTCCATTTGCACGGTCATGTAAGCTCACAAAATAACAGATACTACAGTGATATAAAACCAGATTTCGTATATGAGCAACCGCTTTATGACGAGAATATCACTTTGAACGGGCTTAGAATTATTATTATTATTGGTATTCTGCCCGAAGGCAGGTCTGTGCCTCCGAAGAAGCTATCCTCAGCTGGAGTTTACGTGCGGTAGGATGGCCAGGGCCTTTCCGCTTCTCCTTTACCACCAACAGCGCGTGGTCCCACTGAACCGGCATTCTAACCGTGCCCAATGCTGCTTAACAGCGGAGCTCTCATAGGATCCAGTGTTTCAACATGGCCACATGTGGTTGTGTCTATATTTATAATAATAGAATAAGGAAAGTACGAGGGGTGTTGAAATGAAAAGGTACGAATCGTCGTAAAACCGAAACTAGTTGATATTTGAATATGCCGCTTTGGGATAACGTAGGCCGACATCTAGGAGGTATAGTGTCCGGCGTGGTACTGCGCATGCGTCGGCGCGCACACAGAATTGTATGTCCAATAATTGTATGAGGGCGCAATCATCAACGTGCATTATAGAGATGAAATCCTTGACACCATTTTTTTTTAGTGAACTGACATACGCAGAACGTATTTCGGCATATTTTCAGCAGGATTCTGCCACAGATCATACCGTACAGCTGATGCATCAATTGCTGAATTACCCAGCGTGTTTGGTACAAGGACCATAAGGAAAAATCTGTGGCTCCCTCGTAGCCCATATTTAACGGCATGACGTGATTTTAATTTGTGGGGAATGTTAAAAAATGGAGTTTATGGGAACAACCCTCACACACTAGATGAACTCAAAGACAATATAAGAGCTGCAATTGCATCCATCAGTGCTGAAGAACTTGGTAGAGTAACCGGAAACTTCATAAGGAAATGCCGATTATGTTTGGCAGCAGATAGGGAACATTTTCAGCATCTACGGTAAACATGGTGAGTAAAAATGCATAGTACTGATATTAAGCACCGTATTCTGCCGTACATATGCGCGCGCGGTAGCTGGCAACTGAGCCGTCACTGGAGGAGCGCGTGAGCGAAAATGTCCTCGCCAAGCAAATATAAAGACACTGTATTATTTATATTTATATTTCACAAAATGATAAAATTTCTGACTGTCAAAACTTGTAATGAAAAAGAGTGATAGTCAGTCTGAAAGACTAGACTTTATATCATTTTAAATTCTACAAACGCTACAAATGCTGACAAATGCTGGGTGAAAGCCTCATGACCATGCAGCGAACTGCGTGAACTCAAAATCCATTACCAAGTGCAAACCAAGGTCAAAGGAGGTAGCTGGCTGGATGACGTCACGCTCACCGGAGCACAGGGGAAAGCAGACAGCTCAAGCAGTACTATGACGTCACACACCTCAGTGCATTCTCGTTACATTTCGTCCCGTCGCCGTAACGTAACGCCAGACCTCAGCGTAACGACAAAATCGACAAGATCATTTAAAATGATAAAATGCTATTATTCTGGTTGGCGCAACAGAATTTGAATTGAAAGGAGGATCTCAAGGGAGCTGGTGCTTGCAAGCACATTTTGGCTCACATGACGAGAGCACCCAATTTTATTTCACGATCACCAGGTTGAAAACACCTGATCTAGTGCTATAAGTTATGGCATGTTCATTCATTAATAGTAACCTATTCATAGAAATGCTAAAATTGTGAATTGTACTAGTCTACCTCGTAGCGTAAGGGTTGGCATTCTTGACTGTCACTGCAGAGGTCTGGGTTCGATTTCCAGCTTAGCCAAGAAATGTATTCTTGTCCAAGTGCTGGAACGGGGTGTATCCAATGTGTCATGATGCAGCACAATATTGCAAAGCCCCTAAATGAATCAACAACAATTTATAAACCGATATTAAAAAACTAAAAATCAAAACTGGGACATTTGGAGGGGTGACAAGACCCCTGTATATACAGTGTCGCAAAATTTGCACCTGCTTGCATTACCATGTGAGTCATGGATGATAAAGTGGATGAAAATGTCCCAAAAAAAATGTTGGCTCGAGATCTTTTACTACTAAAATATAGCATCCCTGTGTTATAGAGCCGGGTTCGATTCCCGGTCAATACATGTGAGATTTTCGAAGTGAAATGCCATGTACTGTGGTTCGAATTCCACGCAAAAAGGAGGTCGCGTTGCTCATAATCGCATGATCAACGATCACGTAAAACCACAAGCTTCCTTCCTTGTTATAGAGCCCTTTTAATAATATCATGATCCTAATGAGCAGCCAAAGGAGAGTTGTTGTTGCTTTCGATTCAATTACAAATTCATAACACATTTGAGCTAGTGTAATGGTCATGAAGACCGAAGCCAAACAGTATTTTTAATCCTCTATATTCAATAACTTTAAGGAGAAATTTCCCAGTACATATACAAATTTTGATTAATGATGGTGCCAGGATTCGGGTTCAGTGCTATCATTCCTGAATCCGAATCTTAAATCCGACAGGAAATTACTTATTCACACGTGGAAGAAGTGTTTTCATAAAATGCATGATCTTTTGCGAAAATTCCCGACAGCAAGCAATACATTGAACGATAGCAAACTGTCTTGAATCTAGAATGTTATTTCTCGAATCTTCTAGATCGAATACTGGTTCTTATAAATTTTCCTGCCAATCATGTTGGGTCAGGTCAGTTCCAAGTTGCGTTCCAACTCGTGAGGTTAGAATTTCTTGTGCAGAAGATTTGTATTGGTGTTTACATGTTTTCAAAGTTCAGTATATTTACGGGCTTTGTTATAGTTTACGTGTGTTCAAAGTTTAGTGTACCAGTATTTACGGGATAAGTCGTAGCTATCGTGTGTGTAAAGTTCTGTAAATTTATGGGATACGTCGTAGTTAACGAGTCATTGTGATTTCATATCGTGAAATATGGACTCGAAAAGTACGCCGATTGCCTCCGATTGGATTCATTTCAAAATTGACCATGTCAATGCTAATTTTCTATTTGTGATGTGTGTCATGCTCGAATTTCTCTGGGTGATGTGGATAGAAGAGGGATATTCAGAAGGCTAAGGGACCCACCCTGACATCAATGGGCAGCTATCCTGAAAGCTGTGAAGGGCAACGCCCCATAAGGTTGTGCGTAGGCCTAGCTACCCTACCACAGAAAATTAACTTGCTACGAAAACTACACTATAGAAGAAAAACCGGATGGATATACATGGAATACGACATTTGCCAGGACATGGAAATGATTTTTGGATTGGAACCTGGAATGTCCTCAGCCTGAGTCGGATCGGAGCCTTTGCAAATCTAACTGACGACCTTGAGAGATATAACATCTCTCTCATGGCACTTCGAGAAGTACGTTGGAAGGAGGCTGGAAGTATAACCAGAGGGAAATAGACTCTATTTTACAGTGGTGACGTGAAGAGTATAAGTGGAATTGGTTTTTGCTGTGAGGAAGGAATGGATAGTGGAAGTGACAAAATTTTCAGAAAAGAATGAGCGCATGTGCTCGGTACGATTGAAGGGCAAGTTCTTTAACATCACCTTTATATGTGCCCATGCCCCTACGGAAGATTCCTCTGAGGAAGATAAAGATGACTTCTACGAAAAGCTTGAATCTCTATATGAGGAGGCACCGACACATGACATCAAAGTGATCCTGGGTGATTTAAATGCCAATGTTGGGAAGGAAGCGTACTTACAACCCACTATCGGAAGAGAAAGCATACACGATGAGAGCAATAATAATGGATTGAGCAGGGGTGGTTCGACCTTGTACATCTAGAGTGGGGGGGGGGAGAGAGAATTTAAAAAAATGCCGACTGGCTGTTTAATATTGCCGACTATACGCTTAAGAACTGAGCAACGGGAGGGAAAGGGGGCGGCGGAGGTGGCGGCAAACGATACACAAGACAAATATATTTAATTAACGGCTAGTTATTCTTTCTAAATCCCTACTCTACGATGTTTTAACATGGACCACTTCTCCACTATCTCCGCAATTTCAATGTTGTATCTTTCGTTGAAAACAACATCATGAGGAAGTCTAAGCGGTCGTCACCCATCGATGTCCGCAAATGATTGAAAATGAGCTTCAACTTGCTGAAGGACCGTTCGGAAGAAGGAGAAGACAATGGGGATGTTAAAATCAGTTGAACTACTTGATAACCACACTGGATAATCTTCTTTCATTTAACAGCAACTTTTGCGGTTTCTTTAAAAGATGAGCAATGTTTACTGGCATCAGGCAAGAGTTCATGCTCAGCCAGCACAAGCTCTTCATCATGAAGGATGATTTTCGGGTGCGATTGCTTTATAGATCGGACGAGCTCGATGGTGCAGTTTTTCTGTAAGCGGGTATCTTGAAAATTATGTGGAATGGCTCTAGCAAAGAAATTAGTTTTGCGAGTTTGTCTTGCACGCTTGTAGTAAATGCATCCACAAGTATTCGGAACTCCGTTTTGTAGAATGTAAGAAAAGAAATTTCTGCTGACGTTTCAGCGTGCGCGTCATACTTCTTTGCAAGTCACCGGGTTCTGTGGTGCTTTAAGAAGTCTTCCTCCGCATTTACTTGCATACGTTTTCGGAAATGACGATGCACTCTTTATTAAAGCGTTCATCTTGCCGTCGTCGTTGATATCTTCAAAAGACTACAAAGCGCTCTGAATCAGCTGCATCGCGTCTACTACATTTAGCTCCTCCGCTTCTAAATGCTCGGTTACGTTCTTAATTTTAAACATGATATTTTTAGTTAAGTACATGCCGCAGATAAAATCAAAGTATAGAAGCTCTTTGTGCAAGCCTGACGCAAAAGTTCGGGTTTTACTGTCAAATTCAGAATCGAATGAGGTTTCCATTGTTTCCAATGCTGTGACTATCTCTTCATAAGGCGTAGAAACAGTTCTCACCGATTCAGCGCGCGCAGTCCACCTTGTTTTTGATAAATTCTTAAGTTTAAGTGAATTTTCAATTTAATCCAGCTCTTTCTGCAAGCTTAAATGTCGTTTCGTGCAACCCGAAAAAAAAACGTACAATGCTTCAAGAGTGTCAAAAATCTCTCGGATAAGCGCACTGGCATTACAAGCTGTTTCTATAAAAATGTTTAACCTGTGAGCTTGGCATGGAACGTACGGAATATCTATTTTTCACTTCCCTGATATCTTTTTCTGAGTGCCGTTGTATATGCCAGACGTGTTACCGGCAAAGTCGTACGATTGAAACGCTAGTTTATCGAGTGGAAGTAAAAGTTCTTCTGAATTTAAAATTAAAAATATTTTTTCAGCCAACTCCTCTCCAGTCTTTCTTTCTTTCTTTTTTATTTTTTTTATTTTTATTTTTAAAAACAGCGTCTATTTTTAAAAGACGCTCCACAGGAACGAGATCTTCATCTTTTTCGACGACGTATCGGATATTCAACACGAGGCGGTCTTTGTGTGCCATATCGGGAGTAGTATCTGCTATAACGGAGAACATACCGGCGTTCTTGATCTCTTCTGCAATATTATTTCACGAGTTTTCTCTCCAAGTAGATGAATTCATTTTGAGAGTCCTTGGTCATATACGTAACGTTGCGCTTCCGCGTATTCACTTCTTCCAACCACCTATTCATGACCGGACTATGCCGTGAAAGTAACTTCACAATTTGCGTGAAGTTTCCATTACCTTGAGTGATTCCATCCTCGTGACTTCGGAAAGCCAAACCTTGCCGCCGACAAAGGGTTCTTGCTGTGGCATTAAGTATCTGGATAACTTTTTTGTGGAACTACTTTTCTTGTTCTTCCTCAATTCTGATCGTCCGTAAATGTTTATCAAGGAGAACGTCTACGTGGCCTTTTACATTGACAAAGTGGCACAAATCTGCCATCGCTGCTTGATGAGCTTCTGAAGAGAAGTGTTCTCGTAATTTGCCCTTTTTCTTCTTTCCGCGACTTTTCAATTTTTCCAACATGGAAAAGACCGTATACCAGGCCGGATTAAATCGATACTGCTTATTTTCTGGTATGTCTGAATTTGCTGGAAATACACTAAGTTTTGGCTGGAAGGCCCCAAGTGAAGTCAGGTACAGTCGTTCGTTTGCCGTGATAATTCTTTTCCGCTTTGCAGGATCGCGATTAAGAGGTAAATCGCCCGTTTGAATATGTACTGCGTCCGCAGGCATGTTATTTCCCTCCGCTCTTGCTCGTTGAAGCAACTGACCGCTTTCATCGTGGATTCTGGATAAGCAGTCTATCATTGCTACCATAAAAAGTTCTGTGTTCGGAATAGAGTCTTCTTTTATTGTTTTCAAAATACTTTCAGCTCTTTTGAAATGAGTTATAAGCTCACTAACTTGGCCAGAAAAAATAATCCACGAAAATTCGCTACTACGCGGTGTAGGACCGTCGCCACTACAACCGGCATCCGACGAAGTTCCAGCTGCTCGTAATTTGCGAACGTCAGATGTGTTGGGGGATAGTGGTGGTTCAACGGATCGCGATGACTCAACGGTGGTCAATGGCTCAACGGTAGACGATTGCTCAACAGTAGATAATGGCTCAACGATGGGCGATGGCTCAACGGTGTTAAATGGCGCAACGGTGGACGATCTCTCAACGGTAGACGATGGCTCAATGGTAGGCGATGGCTCAACGGCTGACGATGACTCAACGGTGGGCGATGGCTCAACGATGGTCAATGGTGCAACGGTGGACGATGGCTCTACGGTAGAAAATGGCTCGACGAACGGCGAAGGTCCGACAGTGGACAGTGACCCAACGATGCCTGATGGCTCATCTACGCTAGTCAATGGCTGGACAATGGTTAACGGCTCAAAGGAAGTCCGTTCGCTCGTAGGTGCTGTTGCAGATGAATTAACTCTCCTTTTAGAAGCTCCGAACGGATTTTGCGCCGCTCCAACAAGTTTCACTTTGACTTTTTTTTTCATGGCGTTGTCCTTTTTCATGTCGAAACTTGTAATTAGTCATCACCGAACTGACTGCCACATGCAACACATTCTAATTTAATGCGTTTCCTTGGAGGCTTGGGCATTGCAACCTGCAAAGACAGTAGACAGTACAGTAATATCGTACGATCTTTTCAAAAGTATGGTGCAAGAGCTGCCTATTTTCCAAGTGGGATGCATAGAAAAAAGCAATGCGAATAGCGCGATTTCGTTTGTAAAATTAACTATTTGTTATTATTTCTAAGAAACATACTCCATGGAGAAGTATAAATTCTGTCCTAAAACTTCCCCATACGGGAGAACGAAACGCATCAGGCGAAAGCCTGGCCAAAATAACTACTGTGGTCAAGAAAATTAGACTGAAACGGTGCGGGGGTATTGGGCATGAAATACGTGACTAGAAAACCAATATAGGGAGCAATGCATTAACAATTTTTATTCCTAATAATAAATTTATAATAAACAAACAAATTGCACTTAAGTGCTTATTACAGAAATTAACAATTATAAATGTAGCAAAGTGTGAGGGCCTGATTACAGAACCCAGATTATAGAAAGGTCCATGAAAAGCTTGCTTGATTGGAGAAAAGTTGAGCTTAATATATAAAAATGCAGTTTATAAAAAGAGAGAACCATAAAAAATAATTAAGAGTGTAATAACTGGTATGATATAAGCTCTTTATAAAATTAAACTTATCTTTGAAGAGAGTTGAAGAGAGTTGAAGAGCCAGCTCCTAAAAAAGTTCCAGCTAGCACACGTTGTTTTAAAAGTCTTCACGGTTTTCTTGGAAGGAGGCGTACATGGCCTAGAGTTATGTGCACCATCGATAAAATGTCAACTTTCTTTTCTTGCAGAGGAATGACATTTATAGTTTCCAAGAGCTGATCCAGAGATATTTCGAAGGACGATTCCAAGTATCCCCTCTAAGGTGAAGTTGAAGAGTACAGCGGCTGGCAATTATTCTTGCCATCTTGAGCAATACGTCATGGTGCAGATCTTGTGACGTAACTGCTCGCTAGCGTAGATATCAGCGATGGTGTCATGAGAGGTAGCGGTGACCAGCGGGTTGAAGTGATCAGCAGTGGTGAATCAGAAGTGTTGAAGTGGTTCAGAAGTGGCGGTTGATCCGAAGTGATGAAGAACGCCAGCAAGCGGCGTCTTAAATAGGGACCATAGAACTCTCTCGAAGTTTGGAGATCGCCCGACCAGACAAAGACCTGCCATTGGTCGAACGAAAGTCAGGGTGACGTCAGTCGACACTACTCAGCAGACAGTGGATCAACCAGTAGATGTCTGGTATGTCATGAGTGAGGACGCCTGAGATAGCGAGACTGAAACACTCGAGGTGAGAACTATAATATCTATGAATAAGTGATTGATAACAAGATTATGCATATGGTTTAAGCAATTAACAATTGTAAATAAATAATTACCATTCGGGGATCTCAGTAACAATAAATAAAATTTGACCGACAAATGGGCCAAGCTAAACATTGAAAGTATCACAAAAGTGATCATGCTCCGAGAACTCCGAATGAAAACAAACAAAAGAATCAGTCAAAGCAAAACATGGATAACAGACGAGGAGAAACTAAGACTCGAAAGGCAAAACAGAAATAGCAGAGATGGGTCTAGTATAACGACCTTTACTAGTTAAAACATCAACAACTCTGACACGTTTATCACGGCCAAAGTGGCAGTGAATAACTCTACCTAGGTTCCACACGAGAGGCGGAGATGGGTCTAGAAGAAGAACCATGTCCCCCACTCGTACATCTGGTTGAGGAAGCCGCCATTTCTCACGCCTATTTAGCAAGCTGAGATATTCTAACTTCCATCGGCGCCAAAAAGAACAGCGCAAAGATTCTACTTTTCTCCAAAAGATAGGCAAGTTAGGATCACAGCGTCGAACCAGCAAAGGCGGAGTAGCAGCAAGCGAACAGCCAATCAGGAAGTGACTGGGTGTTAAAGGTAAAAGATCCTTAGGATCGTTTGAAAGAGGGGTCAGAGGTCTGGAATTTACAATACCTTCAATTTGAATAATCAAAGAGTTGAATTCCTCATAAGAAAGTATGGTAGGACCAAGAGTTTTCTTAAGCTGTCTTTTAGTAAGTTTGATGCAGGACTCCCATCGGCCTCCATGATGGGGAGCATAAGGCGGGGTGAAATGCCATTTGAAACCTTTAGAATAGGAAAAGTTGGAAATTTTTTCTTTAGCATAAGGGGAGCTTAACACTTTTTTCCAGAGATCAGAAGCGCTTACAAAAATTTTTGCATTATCTGAAAAAACTTCAGATGGAACACCCCTTCTAGCAGCAAATCTAGAAAAGGCGGCCAGAAAGTAGGATACAGAAGCGTTCGTAACCAACTCAAGGTGGATAGCTCCCGTCACCATACATACAAATAACGAGATGTAGAGTTTACCTAAGATTTTGCGCTTAGATGAAGAGGGATTGGTCTGATATATGTAAGGACCTGCGTAATCGATCCCAGTAAGAGCTAAGGGCTTACTAGGTTCTGAACGAAATGGAGGTAAATTACCCATAATCTGCGTGGCGGGCCTTGGTTTAACCTTGAAGCAAGGTATACACTTTTTGACAACAGAAGAAACCTCATGAACGCCATTGATGATCCAGTAGAGTTCACGAATTAGACAGAGCAAGGTGCGAGTGCCAGCATGAAGGTGTTTATAATCAAACTTTTTTTATTACAAGGGTAGTGATAGGATGCTTTGAAGGAAGGATGATGGGATGCTTTTTCCCATCCTCACAACTAGACATAGCTAATCTTCCACCCACACGTATTATGCCGTCCTGGTCTAGAAAAGGAGTGAGTGGTGAAAGCCTGCTAGACTTGGGTAAATCTTTACCACTTATAAGAGCTTGCTTTTCAGGAGCAAATACTTCCTGCTGAACAAGTAACAAAATCTTGCAAGTAGCAAATTCTAACTCTACTCTGGAAAGAAAGGGTTGAGGCTTCAATGGTTGATCAATTACTAAATATTTCCATCGGAAGATATAAGACACTACACGAATCAATTTATCAAATGAAGAGTATCTATGAAAAAGGCTAGTAGAAGTAGAAGTAAGATGCGACGTGACAGGGTCATTACGGGCATCAGGTATTTCTTCTGCAGATTGATTAGCTAAGCGAGGCCAGCAAGATGATTCCTGACTTAGCCAAGGAGGACCATTCCAGTACAGGTCTGAAGAAATCAATTTTTTAGGCGTGCAACCACGTGATATTATATCCGCGGGGTTTTCACGGCTAGGAACATGTCTCCATTGTTCAGAATTAGAGACTTCATGAATCTTAGAAACGCGATTTGCCACAAAGGTATTCCAATGAGAAGAAGGCTTGGAAATCCAAGCTAATACAATAGAAGAATCGCTCCAAAAAAATGTGCGGGAAAATTTTAACTTTAAACTGACATTTAGTTTAGTAGCTAATTCTGTTGCCATTAAAGCAGAGCATAATTCTAATCTCGGCAATGATACTGTTTTAAGTGGAGCAACCTTAGATTTAGCGCACACTAAATTAGAAAATCCAGGGAAAGTATCTGAGGACCGTCCTACTATGTATGCACAACAGCCATAAGCTCGTTCTGAACTATCAGAAAATACATGCAGGTCATACTGCTGGTATAAGGGATTAGAAATTAAAGGGCGGGGTATAGAAACCTTGGAGAGATCCAGCAAACTGCTGCGATACTCTAACCATTCTTCTACAAGAGGAAGGGGGAGATTTTCATCCCAGTCTGATTTTAATGACCAAAGCTTTTGCAAGAACATTTTTGCAACAATAACTATAGGGGAAATATATTGCAAAGGATTAAAGATCTTTGCGATTTCTGACAGAACTTGTCTCTTAGTTACAGGGGGAGATTCTGACAGATGTACCTGATAAGAAAAGGTATCAGAGGAAGGACACCAAAAAGCACCCAATGCTTTTACGGCTGCTTCATCAGTAGGAATGGCAACAAATTCATCAACTGGGACCTCTGATGAAAATTTTGATATAAATTCAGTGGAATTTGAAGTCCATTTATGGAGCGGAAAACCACCTCCTAGGAGTAGGGATTTCAAATCTTCGCACACAAGGAGCGCTTCAGAAATATTAGGGAAAGAGCACAAGAAATCGTCGACATAAAATGCCGTTTTTAATGACTCAGAGGCCAAAGGATGGTACAGATGACCATCTTGCTCGGCTAACATGTGGAGAGACCGAATCGCAAGAAAGGCTGAAGGCTTCAGGCCATATGTCACAGTCTTCAATCTAAATATCTTTATGGGTTTGGAACTCTCATCGCGCCACAATATTCTTTGCAGATCTTGCTGCTCAGAATTTACGAGAATCTGCCGATACATCTGCTTAATATCTGAGATTACAGCAATAGGAAACCTTCGAAAATTAAGCAAAACAGAGGTGAGATCTGTTTGAATCGCGGGACCACATTGCAAGGTATCATTTAAAGAGATTCCATTGGAATCTGGTGATGAGCCATTGAAAACTACTCTTATATTGTCTTGCGTTAAGGAATTTTTCCATACCGGATGATGATTTAAATAAACTATTTCATTTAAAGGATGGTCAATTTCTTCTGATTTAGAAATTACCTCCATGTGATTGGATGATTCGTATTCCTCCATAAGGGAAGCATACTGAGTTTTGACAGAAGCATCTTGTTTGAACCGATTTTCAATAGCAAATAGTGCCCTAAGTGCTCTGGAATGCGAGCCCGTAATGGCGGGAGGATTGGGAATACGTGGAAGAGTTACTATAACTCTGCCTTCAGTATTACGGACAGTGGTTTCCTTATATAACTTTTCACAAATTTCGTTAGAAGAAGAAGAAGAAGAAGAAGAAGAAGAAGAAGAAGAAGAAGTAGCCTGAACATTCTCAAGATCCCAGAACTTGGTTAGCTCTTGGCTCAAATCGGTACCAACAAAATAACAATTCGATACAGTTTGAATAGGATTACGGTATATTTGGCCAGTAGCAATCCAACCAAAATCAGTTTCGCGGAAGAAAACATTAGGAGCAATTTTTACTTTATTGGAATGAAGACATTGCCAAAATACGCTTGAGCTGAAAAGAAGCTCTACGGGCGAAGCTCTGTTGAAATGAGGGTCAGCTAGCTGGACAAAATTCGGGATATTCCAACTTTGAATAGGATAAGAAGTGCCAGGAATATTGTTGCCTATAGACTTGATAATCAAACAATCTAATTGCAACTGCGTACCAAGATTATTAGAGTCCTTAAGATCCACTTTAGCAAAGCTTAAGGATTGTGATTTAGAGCAGTTTATTCCTGTAACCTCTATTGAGGTAGGATGTTTTGGAAGGCCTAACTTTTGTACCAACGATTCATTAATAAAATTGTTGGTAGCGGCATTATCCAATAATCCCCTAACAGATATCCATTTTCCGTGAGAATTTTTCAATAGAACCTGCACGGTAGATAATAAAACCTGGACTTTGCCAAGCGAGGTAGAACTTTGAGCATACGACCGCGCACTATTTTGAGAAGTCTCCGAGTTAGACTTGGTATTGGAACTGCTTGGTCCTGATAACCGTGGTCTTTCATGCCTGTGCAAAAGTGAATGGTGTCTTGCCCTACAATGAAAGCATAAACGTTGTGAACGGCAATTGTTTAACATATGCGTTCCTGACAAACAGTTGAAACAATGTTTTTTGTTCGTAATGAACTTTCGTCTTTGATCTACTGATAAAGATTTAAATTCATCACAATTGTATAAATTATGCGATTGCTGACACAGACCGCACGTTTGCATTTGCTTAGGTGACCGAGCATCAACAGGAAGAGCCTGTGATCTTAAAATTCTTTGATTAGAACTGCTAACCTTATGTTTTGAGAAGGCTTTTGAATCTGAACTACTAGTTTTTTGATTAGCTATGGCGGAAAAGACTTGGCTTCTGGCCTTCAAAAAGTTAATAATCGCCTCATAAGTGCATTGCAAATTCTGGGAAAGTTCTGTTTCCCAGGCTTTTAATGTATTTGCATCCAATCTTGCAGAAATGAGGTGAACTAGAAATAAATCCCAGTGATTTACAGGTTGGTTTAAATTGGACAATGCTCTGACGTGTAACTCTGCGGTGTCAATCAACTTACGAAGTGATAAACTGTTATCTGCTTGCACGTTAGGTAACTCGAATAAACTTTGTATATGGCGTTGAATAGATAAACGAATGTTCCCATATCTATCCTTAAGAAGATTCAGAGCAACTTCATAATTATCACTGGTCAAAGAAAGTGCTTGAATCAGGTTAAGTGCGTTGCCTTGAACTGCCAGACGCAAGTAGTGAAATTTTTGTATTACTGGTATAGAAGTATTCTCATGTACTAAAGAATTGAATAATTCAAAAAATGGTTCCCATTCTATGTCTTTACCAGTAAATTTGGGTATTTCTAATTTGGGTAATATAATGCGTGAAGAAGATGTAGAAGATGCTGCAGAAGTTTGATCTTCTTGTTTTTCTTTTAAAGTTAAAGCCCTAATAAGCTGTTTAGCTTCAGCAAATCCCTGATAGTATAATTTTTCAACTTCCAACCTATCACTTTGCTGGTCCGGATGCTGAGTTTCTATACTGCATTGTATCTCATCATATTTCTCAAAGGCTTGTTCATAATTCTTAAGCCTCTGCGAAATTATGTCAAGATTATGCTCTTGGGGTTCGAGTTCCGTTAAGAAAGTACGAAACCGTGTGAGCTTGCCCTTACAAGAGGCTCTGGAGTTGCTAAGTTTTTCATCAAGGTTAGGCATATTACAAGTTGTTTGTTACTCACGTCAATATTGTGACTTCGAGTACTGGAAGTCAGAGGATGACAGCTTGCTAGGTAGTAAGGTTTAGTCTGATGCGGAAGAAACCGGCTTAGCTTACGTTTCTCTCCTCTGTCGCACATGCGCCTTAAGCTGAAACGTACAATGTGAATTAGTGTTGAAACACAATGAACAAAAATTGTTAATGCAAAATTCACAATATTAAACTTATATAGGGATCCAGGGTGCAACAGATATGTTTCCCGGGGGTGAGGCACCAATAAAATGGAGAAGTATAAATTCTGTCCTAAAACTTCCCCATACGGGAGAACGAAACGCATCAGGCGAAAGCCTGGCCAAAATAACTACTGTGGTCAAGAAAATTAGACTGAAACGGTGCGGGGGTATTGGGCATGAAATACGTGACTAGAAAACCAATATAGGGAGCAATGCATTAACAATTTTTATTCCTAATAATAAATTTATAATAAACAAACAAATTGCACTTAAGTGCTTATTACAGAAATTAACAATTATAAATGTAGCAAAGTGTGAGGGCCTGATTACAGAACCCAGATTATAGAAAGGTCCATGAAAAGCTTGCTTGATTGGAGAAAAGTTGAGCTTAATATATAAAAATGCAGTTTATAAAAAGAGAGAACCATAAAAAATAATTAAGAGTGTAATAACTGGTATGATATAAGCTCTTTATAAAATTAAACTTATCTTTGAAGAGAGTTGAAGAGAGTTGAAGAGCCAGCTCCTAAAAAAGTTCCAGCTAGCACACGTTGATTTAAAAGTCTTCACGGTTTTCTTGGAAGGAGGCGTACATGGCCTAGAGTTATGTGCACCATCGATAAAATGTCAACTTTCTTTTCTTGCAGAGGAATGACATTTATAGTTTCCAAGAGCTGATCCAGAGATATTTCGAAGGACGATTCCAAGTATCCCCTCTAAGGTGAAGTTGAAGAGTACAGCGGCTGGCAATTATTCTTGCCATCTTGAGCAATACGTCATGGTGCAGATCTTGTGACGTAACTGCTCGCTAGCGTAGATATCAGCGATGGTGTCATGAGAGGTAGCGGTGACCAGCGGGTTGAAGTGATCAGCAGTGGTGAATCAGAAGTGTTGAAGTGGTTCAGAAGTGGCGGTTGATCCGAAGTGATGAAGAACGCCAGCAAGCGGCGTCTTAAATAGGGACCATAGAACTCTCTCGAAGTTTGGAGATCGCCCGACCAGACAAAGACCTGCCATTGGTCGAACGAAAGTCAGGGTGACGTCAGTCGACACTACTCAGCAGACAGTGGATCAACCAGTAGATGTCTGGTATGTCATGAGTGAGGACGCCTGAGATAGCGAGACTGAAACACTCGAGGTGAGAACTATAATATCTATGAATAAGTGATTGATAACAAGATTATGCATATGGTTTAAGCAATTAACAATTGTAAATAAATAATTACCATTCGGGGATCTCAGTAACAATAAATAAAATTTGACCGACAAATGGGCCAAGCTAAACATTGAAAGTATCACAAAAGTGATCACTCCATAACCGAGGAAAGTGAAAGTAGGTTTAGAGCTGTATGTAAAGGGGGCAAAATATATAAAAATAACTAAACGTTTTAACAGGGAAAAAGTGTACTACAGTGAAAGCTTAGTTATACGACGCTTAGTTGTACGACTATCCCGTTTATACGACGTTTTTAGCCGGTCCCTTCAGCAAAAAGAAAGCTCAGTTATACGACGCCTATCAGAGTGCTTTTGCAAGACGTTTCCCAGATCTAAACCGAATTAAGAGTGAGAATGAATGCCTTACATGATAAAGACAGGTCAAAGTAAGCACACATTAACTTATGCGACGCTCTCAACGACGTTTTTGGCCAGTACCCTCTATTGGACGTCGTATAACCGAGCTTTCACAGCAATATAGCGCGAAAAATGAATGGCAAAAGGAAAAATCGACCGGACCGGAATCAGGGTGCTGACTAAGATTTGATAGTTTTTAAGGTATACGCACTCAATAACGCCTTTGAAAGAAAGGAGGAGGTAAAACATAAAAATATATGTATAACACGTGCAACACACTAAAATAACGATACATAACAGATCGAAAAAATAAATGCACACTATACGAGAATACAAGGCAAAATAGCTCTCATATTAAGGTACCGTAGTTCGATTGGTACAGTCTGGTTTGAAAACTGTTCATTTTACACATTGCTTTGAAGTACGCATAAATTATGTTGGGTGTTTACAGATGTCTAATCTACAATTCATTAACAAAATCAGTAAAGAGTAGGCCCGAGTTTGGCCGAATCGTTTTGGAGAGTACCGTATACAGGGAGTTCCAAAACTCAGTGACAAGAAAACCGGGTCGGGGTGGAGGAGACAATTCTAAGCCACTTACGTTAATCTAAAAAACGAAGGTCCAGAAATGCTCCCCAACGACGCTGGACTTTGTCAAAGTGGGCAGATGGCTTAATTTGGGATATGTCGGATAGCTTAATTACTCATCAGGTCAGATTAAATCTTAGCGGAATGGATAGAGTACATAAATATGAGTAAACTTCATATGGAGAGATTTTATGTGCTAGTCGCCAAAAATGATGTGTGTGAATTATTGCCTACTATACAGGGTAAAGGCATTTTCTTTAGGGATATTTAGCACCTAAACCTAACGAGCTACAGGAAAAGTCGCCATAACGAAATTTACCCATGATACTCTATCCATTACGCTAAGATTTAATTTGATTTTAAATGTACCTTAGCTACCCGATGGGCATTAAGTTCAATCCTTTGAAGACGTCGAGCGTCTTTCCATACAAAGAAACGAAATGGCAAGTGGCAGCCGGTGCACTGAGGACTGGAATTGAAACTTTTAAAATGGTTATTTTGCCGACTCCTCCTCTTGCCGCACTGGGCTATTGCCTGGCTGTACGAAATTATTTCAGCGTCCGTTTGTGCCGACTGTCGGTAAAAATGCCGACTGTCAGTATCTCTACTTAGTATAAAACAAAGTCCCTGATTCCTGTTTGTTACGGGTGAACTCGAGAACCACTGGATGGATTTTGATGCGGTTTACACCATTCTGTGAAGGATATCTCGAGGATTATTTCTGTAGAAAATAATTTATTTATGATCAAAGGAAGCCGAGCAGTAACGATTTCAGTGGAAAAGTCGAAAAAAACTGGCGTCATAGCGCTTTGTAAGCTTACGCTGGGCAAACCGTTAAAAATATCTGAATACTATGCGTGTAAGAATTGTTCAGCATGAAAAGTTCTACAAAAATGACCGCGAGAGCATATGTCTATCTTCAATACATCGCCCACTATAAGCGTTTTTACGTTTTTTTTCTTCCGACCATGTACATTCAACTACTGAGGCGACTGAGTACGAGCTAGCTAAGGGCGAGTCTACCATCTCTGTTACAGCCTAGCTAGCGGGCGAACCTATTACCCCAGATGGAAGCTAGCAGCAAACCGTCCAGTCGTGTTGAGTTAATACTCCTGAGAAGGGAGGTTGTGTTTGGAGTTTCCCTGGAAGCGTAACTCGGGTTTTCTTCATTTCGCCTGTGAAACACAGTCAAGTTATGATTGGACCGAAGGGGGATTTGAGTTTCATTCACCTCGCCATTCCCTGGAAGTGCAGCTCTCATTTCGCCTGTGTAATGTTCGTTCCGCAAAATTCACAGTCAATTTAGATTGGACGGAAGGAGGATTATATTATATTAAATTATACTGATTGGCGTATAATTTAATATAATATAATCAGTACGGATATCTACAAACATTTGTGCTATCAATGGCAAATGTATTTGCATCCTAGGAAGGGGGATTTTTGTTTCTTGCACCTCGCCATTCTTGAATTACGCCTGACAAGAATTCGTTATAATTAATAGTCCAGTCAGTGATTTTAAGTCATCATGCCAAGAGTAAAACGGATATAGGTCAAAGTTCATTGACATCGAAAAAAATGCGCTTGTTACGTAGCAATGAAACAGAGCAACAAAGAATTTCTCGATTGTCACAAGAGAGAGAAAGAATGACTTCACAAAGACAAAGGGAGTCATTCGCACAAGTTCCTTTGACACAGGGAAGAAATGTTCATGGTTTGTGGTCCGATAAAGATAATTCTGCTATGAATTATGATTCCTCCATAAATTATATAAATGATGTTTCAGTATCTTTTGGTACAATGTCTGTTGTCTGCCAATACTGTTCATCTCAAAAATGGAAAGAGGGATCAAAAGTAAAAGTAAAACAAGGTGGAATCCTTCCCCCTCCCGAACCTTTGCATTTCCTTCTGACAGGAAACCACCCTAAGAGTAAAGAATTCATGAAGCACATACGTCATTATAATAATGCATTTCAAATGACCTCCTTCATGAGTACACAAGTAATCGAACGTGGCTTCATGCCGACATTTAAGGTACAAGGACAAGTGTACCATTTGGCCGGCAGTCTGTATCCTCCTGAACCTAATGATTATAAGTTCCCACAGATTTATTGCATAGCGGACCCAGAAATACAAGCTTCTACTAGATGAAGCATCATTACTAGAGGTGTTAGAAAGTGTTGTTATTTTTTTGAAGATTTGTTGATTTAAAATTCAAAAGGTTGTGTTTTGTGTTTTTATTATTTTTTCGGGGGATGACATGTTAAAATTTGGAAAGCGATAAGGTTTGTACAATAAGTGCATTTAAAAATATAAACAATTAATAAAACAAAGTAAAAAACAAAACAGCAGGGTAAAACGTTAAACATGGCTATGGAAGAATGAGATAATACTTATATGGAAGTCACATTTTTATTTTACATTCACCATCTCGAAACACATTTCAGTGAATACCTTTTTCAGTTTTATCCAAATACTGCGGTGAAATCACTGGAAGTAGATCATGGTTAAAGTCTCAGCATTTGCAGCTGTCAATTTTCGCCTCCTATCACTTACTATGAGACTGTATTTCGAAAATGACCTTTCAGAATCCACATTTGAACAAGGATACCACACACACTTTAATGCAGCTGTTGCATAGTCTCGGTGAGCAGGCCTTAATCCCATGAGGATCTCTGGAACATTCACATTATCTTCATGACGCAGTTGGTTCTTGATTGCAGTCAGGTAAATGCTGTGAGCCTCTAAAAACTGTTGAGACTCCATCTTCGTAAGAAATGGGGCATTCTTCTTAAATTGGAGCAGTTCTGTGGGAGATACGTTCTTAGGTGCATGCCGAGGATCAAACAATGACCCGATGGCTTCTACAGTCTTCCTGGCTGGATCCGTGGTCCTTAAAGTCCTGACTTTCACTAGAGCTGACTGGGCAACACACGTAAGCTTGGACTTAACCTTTATCTGCATCTTTTGAGGAAGCTATTCCAAGTTCTGGAGGATCGTATGATTGAACATTCCACCATCGCCTAATAGCTTGAGCTTTACCTCAAGGTCATCTAGCTTCCCAGCCAATAAGTGAATTGTTGGGTACTTAGATCCCTCCAAGAAATTAAGCAAGTCCATAAGAGAGGCACCAACAACAGAAACATACAATGCTTGTAATTGTATAAATTGTATTGTTGAAGTCGATGCTTGTTGGAAAAATTTGACCCCAGAATTTGAATCTTCCAATGTTTTGAAAAATTCTACCAGATCTTCCACATGCGTGGCCATATACATTGCAGCCTTAAACCATGAATTCCATCTTGTACATACAGGCATTGGGAAAGCTAGAATTTCATTCTCTTTTTCTGTGTTTTCATATTTCTCCCTTAGAAATGCAACGTAATTGCTTTTTTCTTTTTCGCGTATTTAAAAAGGCATTCTTTGTCTTTACTATAGACATGTTCAATTCGTCCAGCTCGTTTTCAAATACGCAGCCGATAAGATTGACTTTATGAGCCCAGCACTGGACATGACTTAATTCTTCAATCAATCCTTGAAGAGTAGTTACACATTTTGTCATGTAGCGTGCTGAGTCCGTAACTACTGCCACTACACGCTCCCGTTCAATTTCATAGGAATTCAAGGTGTCTAATATCACATTGGAGCAATTTACGCTATTGGCAGAATCTATAACAACAGAGGCAGCCAGATGGGTGTTCATTTCAGTTGATGGTACTGATGGACGAAAAAGAATGTTGAAAACACACCTACCATTCTTGTCAGTTGTTTCGTCACATAGCAGAAACACGTCTTTGTTTTTTATATCTTCCCTAATTTCTTCCCTCCTTCTTTCGCCAATCATGGGGATGTATTTCTGACGAATCTGATTTGCTGATGGTAAATCTCCACTTCCGTGAACGTACTTATTAAACCAAGTACGGATAGCAGGATTGTCTAGTTTCTCTACTGGTATATTAGCTTTCACAAACGCAGTAGTAGTGTCCAAAATAAACTCTTCTTTCATATCCTTCACACGACTAGCATTTGATAATGTTTCTTTCAAGGTGGCCACTCTAGGAACACTAACTTCAAGACGCGAATTTTCTCGGCGTTTTGAATGCTTCTCCGATTTGCAATGTTTGTCTAATGCATCTTTCCTGCGATAATCTAACCGACAATCACAATATTTGCACATAAGAATGCCACAAGAAATTATAAATCCTTCATTCTTATATTCTTTAAGTCTGTCTGTGGCAGAAACAGCTACCTTCGGCATTTTTAAACTCAACTGAGCGATGCCCAGTAACAAACACTGTTATCACACGGTTGACTGTAGTCACACGCCAGTATAAATTCGTAACCACACGCAAAATTTATTTCTGAATTCGTGTCATAATATTTAAATTACGTCGCGTCTCATCTTCCTGTACTGCTAAGTTCGGAACTAATACGACGAACACGTGGTCGCCAACTGATTCACGCAAATAACACACTAGCTTCGATGATAACGCACAATTTGCGCACTTTTTATTAAATTATATAGAATTCTCTACTATAATTTACACTCGCTACCGATGTAACAGGAGGCAAACGTAGTTTACATTATGAACAACTATCACATAACCTTTTGGAGGTAGTCGGCCAAACTATTCACGCCGCGATATAACAGCTGTTTACCACAGCGCTAAAATCCAACGAGTAACGAGAATATCGACAGTATATCGTAATATGACGTATATCGTAGTATTACCCCATCGCGAAACTATACAATCGATCATTCTCTCGAATTGAACACCAAAAAAATTCGATTATCGGCTTGTGGACAAAAATGTTCGGATTGGTGTGGGGAAAAAATATGAAAATTTGTTTTTATTTCGCAGATTGCGGTATTTGTGGTGTTATTCACAAAATTTGCGTTATTTCGTGATTTAATTTCACTCCTGGGCGGCACGAAACATGTAAATACGTGAAAATAAAACATCCTAACCTCTAAATATGACTTTTCGTTTTATCGCGAATTAACAAAAACTAACACCTCTAATCATTACACAACCCCTTAATAATGGCTTAGTAAGGTCTTTGCAAGAAATGTTACACTGTCAAGATAAATTCGTTCAATCTTTCAAAGCAGCGATTGATAGTGTCCCACCTAACGTAATGGATTTCGATATTTTTATCCACGCCGATAAAATTCCTGTCGGTGAACATCGCGGCCGGTTTAATGCACCTACTACGAGTGAAGTAGCTGTTGTAATAGCTGGGCAACAGTTTGACAGAAGGGAGATAGTATTACGTAGTCGAGATAACAACCTTCAGAAAATTCCTGAAATTCACAGATCGTATGATAGCTTGCAATATCCTTTAATATTATGTAGAGGCGAAGACGGCTGGCTATTCCATTAATATTTCGCAACATGACCCGATCAATGGACAACCGATACGTAAAACGGTGTCATGCATGAATTATTACCGTTACAGAATAATGACGAGACTTAATGATTTCAATACAATACTTAGATTTGGAATGCTACTAAATCAGTATTTGGTAGATATGTATGCTAAAATTGAATCGGAACGTTTAGCCTACATACGGAATAATCAGACAAAACTACGAGCGGAAAATTACATCCATTTGCAAGATGCTTTCTGGGAAAATGAACAGGTTGGAAATATCGGTCAGTTGGTCATATTGCCGTCTTCATTTACAGGAGGGCCAAGGTATCTTCATGAAAGAACACAGGATGCGATGACTTATGTCGACGCTGCTACATGTACACTGTCGAATGGCAGAAACGTGGCTTGCCTCACATCCATCTTCTACTATGGTTGCATAATAAGATTAGACCAGAACAGATAGACAGTGTAATTTCTGCAGAGTTACCCAATACACAATCCGATCCGACATTACATGATACCGCGTCAAAGCACATGCTTCATGGTCCATGTGGTGCTTTAAATGCAAATTCGCCTTGCATGCGTGAAGGAGTTTGCACCAAAAGGTATCCAAAACATTTCCAAAACTGCACATCTACTGGTAATGATGGTTATCCCAAGTACCGTAGGTTGTCACCTGATGACGGCGGAGAAACTGCAACTCTCAGGAACAATGAAATAGATAACCGATGGGTGGTTCCCTATAATCCGGTTCTCCTTAAAATTTTTGACTCGCACATCAACGTCGAATTATGCAATTCCGTCAAATCCATTAAATATGTATGTAAGTACATAAATAAAGGCAGCGATCAGGCTACTTTCAGCATTCAATCTACAAATGAGGTTCAACGATATCAATCTGGAAGATATATTTGCACCTCCGAGGCAGTGTGGCGAATTTTATCGTTCAGTGTACATGAAAGAGCACCTACAATCACTCACCTTGCAGTCCATTTAGAAAATGGGCAACGCGTATATTTCACTGAAAATACTGCCTGTGATATTGCCAATATTCCTCGTGATACTACGCTAACAGCATTCTTTAAGTTATGTTCAGGTGACGATTTTGCGAAGACTCTTACTTATGACGAGGTTACAAGTTATTACACTTGGAATCCAACTAACAGAAAATTTCAACAGGGTGAGCCGGTTGATGGTTACGATGACATTAAAAGAACTGATGCACTTGAACGAGTGTATGTAGTCCATCCCAACAACAGTGAATGTTTTCATCTAAGGATGTTACTTCATATTGTCAAAGGTCCTACTTCTTTTCATTATTTAAGGACTGTAGAAGGAATAACTTACGACTCATTTCAGGAAGCATGCAGAGTCAAGGGATTGTTGGAAGATGGTTCTCACTGGGAAAACACATTATCAGAAGCTGCTCTGTGTAGTTCGGCAAGTTCACTTAGATATTTGTTTTCCATCATTATCGTATTTTGCCAAGTTCCGGATCTATTAGGTTTTGGAATAATCACCGGGAGAGCATTTCAGAAGACATATTGATCAGAAAGCGAAAAGAGGCACCATTACAAGAATTAAAGTATAACATACGTGTGTTCGATGAAGGGCTGCCTGAAGTCAACAAAATAGTGCAATCCATTGCTAACAAATCTATCAAAGATTTTGGACTTCCACTAGCAAATAACTATAACTTACAGCCAAACAACAATAAGTACTTCAGCGATCGTCCTCGGCTCCTTCAAACCGTTGCTCAAGAAGAACACCGTCTGAACCACGATCAGAAACAAGCTTATGACACCATCATATCTAGCATCACTGAGAAGGAAGGTAAGATATTTTTTCTCGATGCCCCTGGAGGCACAGACAAAACGTTCTTGATTAATTTGCTGCTCGCCAAAGTGAGGTCTGGTGGTAATATTGCTCTTGGCGTCGCATCATCTGGAATTGCAGCCACTCTTTTGGAAGGGGGAAGAACAGCACATGCAACATTTAAACTTCCTTTGAAAGTCAGCAGTAATGATGGAAGCGTATGTAATATTTCAAAACAAAGTAACACTGCCAGTTTAATCCAAAATTGCTCTTTAGTAGTATGGGATGAGGCTACAATGTCGCACAAAACTTCCATTGAAGCTGTAGACAGGACCTTGCGTGATCTAAGGAATCGGAACACACCTATGGGTGGCTGCACAGTTTTTATCGCTAGAGATTTTCGTCAAATCTTACCAGTTGTTACCAGAGGAACGAGAGCCGACGAAGTGAACGCTTCATTAAACAGATCTTACATCTGGCCGGATATAACAAAATTGGCACTCAAAACTAACATGAGAGTACTCTTATCTTCAGATGATAATAGTCTGTTTGCTAATTTGCTACTTAGAGTCGGAAATGGAGATTTATCGGTCATTGACGGGAAAATTATCCTCAGTCACGATTTCTGTGTTTCAGTAATCAGCATTCAAGAATTGATTGATAGCGTTTATCCTCAAATCCATGACCTATCTAACAATTCTCATTCATGGTTTAAAGAAAGAGCAATATTATCGCCGACAAACGAACAAGTTGTGTAAATTAATGACTTGGTGTTCTCGAAATTCACTGCCCAGGCTCAAGTATATTACTCAGTAGACGCAGTAGTCGATAGTGAAGAAGCTGTTCATTACCCTACAGAATTCCTAAATTCTTTATTTCCCTCTGGCTTGCCACCACACAAGTTTATTTTAAAAGTGGGAGTGCCTATTATATTGTTACGTAATTTACACCCACCAAAGTTATGCAATGGGACGCGATTGGCTGTGAAAACTTTGAAAAACTGTTTCATTGAAGCAACTATCTTAACTGACTGTGGTACAGGAGAAACAGTCTTAGTACCCAGAATTCCTATGATTCCTTCAGATTTGCCTTATCATTTCAAACGAGTACAATTCCCAGTAAGAGTCTGCTTTGGCATGACTATAAACAAAGCACAGGGTCAGGCACTTAGCGTGACTGGAGTTGATCTCAGTGGATAATGTTTTTCTCATGGACAGCTTTACGTGGTTCTATCGCGTATTACATCAAACCCAAATTTTTTCGTGTTCACACCTGGAGGGAAAACGACTAATATCGTATACAAGGAAATCTTATAAGACCTCGATTAAAAGTAGCATTCATCACTCTTCCCGGGCGAAGCCGGGGAGGGTTGCTAGTAATAAATATTTTTTTTTTAAAACATCGGACCGAATCGTATATGGTCATGCCCCGTTTTGCTTTTTTAAATGCTGTTTTGGGAAATGTTACGACTTCTTCAGGATTTGCCGGCTGCCGACTGATGTCGTATTTGCCGACTGAGAAAATAAGGCTAGTGGACTTCGCATGTGGCAAGGGAATGGCAGTTAGCACCACATTGTTTGCCCACAAGAACATACATAAAGCTACCTGGTGCTCAGCGGATGGCATCACACGGAATCAGACTGATCACGTCCGTATAGACACGAGGCATGCAACAGACATCCTGGATGTACGTACATGTAGAGGGGCAGACGTCGACTCAGACCATTTTATGGTGCGTGTGAAGTACAGACAAAGAATTAGCCAACTAAATAATGTCAAAGGGGGTAAGCAGAAGAAGTTTGATATGGACAAAATGAGTGGGGGAAAAGTTGAAGAATATGAAAATACTGTCAAAGAATTGATGGAGGAAGGAAATCTTGAAGACCAGCAAACTATCATGATGTCTATATTATTGGCCGCAGAGCAAACCTTGGGGTTCAAGAAATTTCAGAGGAATGAAGGATGGTTTGATGAAGAACGTAAAAAAGCTCTGGCAGATCGGAATAAAGCAAGACAAAAGGCGTTGCAGAGGGAAACCAGGAGCGTGAAACAAGATTTCATTGATGCCCGCCGAGAAGCAAAGAAGACCTGCCGGAAGAAGAAGCGCCTGTGGGAAAAGAAGAAGATCGAAATCATCGAGGAATGTGCTGAGAAGAAAGATGTGAGATTAATGTATTCGTGCATTGAGAGAGAGAAGGAAGGCTTCCAAGCGCGGACTGCCATGTGCGAGGACTCAGAAGGCAATCTGGTGACGGAAGGAAGACGTATCCTGGAGAGATGGGCTGTGTACTTCGAGCATGTCTTGAACGAACTCAGTGAGAATGAGGGTGGGCAGGATGAGGACATCAACCAAGGGGGGCGCGACCCATTAGTCGAGGCGCCTTCCAGGGCTGAAGTAAGCGAAGCCATCAAGCATTTAAAGAACAACAATGCGCCGGGCGAAGGACTTGATCACGGCAGAGCTGTTGAAGAAAGGCGGCAGCTATCTTCATGGACAGCTCAATACTGTGATAAAGAAAATATGGGAAGAAGAAAAGATGCCTGATGAGTGGGGGATAGCCATCATATTTCCTGTGCACAAGAAGGGTTCGAAGCTGAGATGTGACAACTACCGAGGTATCTCTCTCCTCAACATGGGTTACAAGGAGCTAACGAATATCATTGCAGCAAGGCTACAAGAGTTTGCAGAGCAATGTCTTGGGGACTACCAGTGTGGTTTCAGAAGAAATCGCTCAACCATGGACCACATATTTACTATCCGATGCATATTGGAGAAATGCTATGAATGTAACATACCAGTCCATCAGTTGTATTACAGGGGTGGATTTAGGGGTGATTTCAGGGGGGAGGGTTGATGAATTTTAATTAGGTTGTCTATGTTCCGGGGACTACATCAGAACAATTTGTAGGAGGTCTCCACGAAGGCAGTACCATTTTTAGTAGACCGTCATCATCTCTGCGGATAGCAGTTTCGCTTGTTATTTTAGTTATTACTATTTTTTGCATTTTATCACCACGTACCCTTAGCCAATATAAAAGAATAGTTTTGCTAGTAATCGAGACTACTGGAAAAATATGCACCGGTATTTTTATTTCATATTTCATTACGATTTTTTACCGGCACTGATCCTTTTGTTTTTCTTTTAAAAGAGGTAACGATCCAATATGCTTCTAGACATCATAAAATGCTTTCAACGAAAAAACAAACCAACGAAAAAAACAGTTCTTGGGAATTAACTTAAATCAAAAGCACATCTCATGAAAAAATATTTATTACCTCACAATTCACAATGGTCTCACATTAGACTCCTTCCCTACCGTAACACTACAACAGAAGTTTTAGCTTTTGGGCTTTCTTGGAAGCAAAACGGTTAATGATTCTATCGTAGTCTAATTTAATGTCTCGATGTACATACATTAAAGTTAGGCCGTTCAGTCTTTCCTCGCCGCATCTTGACCTATTCTCAGTTTTTTCTAACTTCAGAACAGAAAATGAGCTTTCCCCGGTCGCAATACTGACAGGCAAAGTAGAAAGTGTTCCGTCATCAGGCCTGTTTTTTCCTGTACCTATATACAAGCTGACGTCGTTTCCAAGATTGTCACAGGCAGCAGTACCTCGACAGGAATCCTTTGACGGACGTGAAACCAGCTGCTCCGCTGGAAGTGAATGTGGGGGTCCGGGCGTAGGTTGTTTGTTCTTGTTATTGCCACCATTATCGCCGACTCCTGCATCTCCGCCGTCACCGAGCCCTCTGCCGTCAGCGACGTTTCCAGCGCGTACGTCGCCTCCGAGCCCAACATTGCCACCAACAATTTCAGCACCACCGTCGACGCCGCAATCACTACCGGTACCCAGTCCAGCTCCGCAACCGCCAGCACCATTACGAGCGCCTCCATTTCCACAGCCATTTCCTCTGTCATCACCATCACCACGATGATCAAAACTGCAAGCACCCTCAGAGTCAACTTCGGGACGGGACGGCGATGAGTGCTCAGGGATTTGTGTCACTTTTTTAGGGGCACCGAAATAATTTCTCAAATCTCCACAGCGGTCGCTTTTCCTTTTCCTTCCCCCACCTTCACGATTAGCCTGAAAGGAATCAAACAAAAAGATAAAATACTACTGCTCTAATGAAATTTATCTTTTGAAAAATTCGCTTGTCAAATGTCAACTTCAATGTCTGTATAGTACAAAGAAAACATTGCACGTAGCCAAGTTAAAAACAGAAAGCGAACGGTGGGCTAAAATAAAAATGCAGGCAATGCTAACATGGCGCTTCTTTGATCACAAAAGTATTTCAGATAGGCCCTCGGTAAAACCCAATCTAGATACTAATCAAGGGACCGAGGCATTTTCGTGTCTAATGCGGTTTCGCATTTTATTTTTAATCAGTCCTTAAGAGGTTTTCCTCTATCTCGCGAATTTTAGTTAGTCTAAGATTTGTAAACCGGAAACTCAACTTTGTCCTTTTTTTTTTTTTTTTTTTTTTTGCAGATTAAAATTAAACTAGTACTTCACTGGGATAAGTAAAAGTATTTCAAGACAAAATAATTGAAGCGCTAAACAAAAAACTCGAGTTTGCTACTCTCTTTAAAACCTAGATAAAAGTAAAAAAAAGTATTTTTTTTTCTTTTATCGAATAAAGACAAAAAATCAATCACGGGCAATGTCCCTCAGTCATAGGCGGAGAAAAGAGTAAATTCCAAAGGGGGGCGGGGGGTGCTAGGCTTGTGCCTCGCTCCGCTCGGCTGTCGCCAAGCCTGATGCCACTGATGCCTCGGCGGCCCTAAATCGGCCGCCGAGTCGTCAGCGACATCAGGCGTGGCGACCGTTAGGTTAAGTTAAGTATGGTTAGGTTTGGCTAGCTAATAAGTGGCTTGTGCCTCGCTCCGCTATCACTCCGCTCGGCTTGACCGTATGTCACGAAGTCACCCCAGTTTCCGGTTCGGGCCAATCTCAGGGGGGAGGGGCGTCCTCTCCGCCCCCACCCCCTTCCTCCCCCACCTTTCTCCGGCTATGCCCTCACAATCAGTTATTAAGTTACATGATTTGCGTTTTAATTTGGATGCTTAGGAAAATTTAATCTTAGAAAATTTAAGGCGTTTTTTAAATGATTCTTTAAAGAAGCATTTTTAACAGTTTGGAGAGATAATTTCAAAAAATTAATCTTTTTCTTTGAAAAAAATTCAATTATAAAATTTGACTTTGCAAGTCAATTTTGCCATTTCTTTTTAGCAGATCATTCTTGATCTTGACAGATGTTTAGGGCGCGAAATCAGTCTAATACAAAGTATGCGAGACATTTCCATGATGAGCTTAATATATTTAAAATATTTATTGTGTAATAAACGGAAAGCACTATTTTTTCCGTCCTTTCAGACGCACAGGACACAGAAAACCTACGAGTGAATAAAATTAAAATTAAAAAAAAAAACACACGAATGCTCACACTTATACATACTTAGTCACTTCTTAATTTAAATTTTATACGTAAATTCTATTCAATAAGGCGTGAATAACGCACGTTATGTACATTTATGGTTGCCGATTCTGCACGGGTTAAAATGTAAATACATTTTGCAACATAGTGAGTTTGAACGAGTCTATGTTTTGAGCTTTGGTTTACTCATTCAGGTGGGAGGGACGATAAAGGGGGTTTGGGTATTTCCGTCTACAAAGAATCACAACACAGCACACCACGACTACTTCACTTACCATAATTGTTCTAATGACGTCAAGAATCCGCACAAAAATAGCAGCGAACGCACTTGCCAACACTATCGTAAGAACGCGCACTGCGCACTGACTGTTGACTGAGACTGACCACCAAAAGTTTGGACGCTCCGAAAGCGAGGCTCGACTCGACTTGTTTCCAGCGAAGGCATGCCAGTACAGACGCGGGCTTGACCTCGACTCGTCGCTGCTGGCTGCTCGGCGTGGCAGCGGAACCAAGCGACACTAGGCATCGGCTCGGCTCTTTTCTTTCCCTTCCCCTTTCTTTCACTTCGTTTTTCTCTCTTTCTTCCTTTTCTCTCCTCTTTCTCCCCTTTTCTCCGCCTTATCTGAAGTCAGGGGGGGGGGGGGCAGTCCCCGCCCCACGCCTAAATCCGCCACCATTGTATATCGACTTCCAAAGAGCATACGATAGCATTAAGAGGAGTTTTCTGCATGAAACATTGAACCATCTTGGAGTGCCTAAGAAGATCATCAGGCTAGTACGCAGGGGCGAATTTAACTTTTTAGCGCCCCTAGGCAAAATACAAATTGTCGCCCCCCCTCCATTTTTTAGGTTTGTGTGAAAATTGAGTGGTAGTTAGTAAGGCAACCTATTAAAATTCAAGTTTTTTTACACGTATAATTAAATTTTATATGTAGGTAGGCTATAACTTAAGATCAAGGTGTGCTAACAAAAATCTTTCTCCGTGCTTTTTTTTAGCTAAAGTTTGATAATATCGTCAAATTCCATATCTGACATTAATTCTGCTTCAACCAAAATCATTTGACAAACCAAACGGTCCTGGCTCGTGGTTGAGCTCAAAAAGTCTTTTATGCGCTTTAAACACGAAAACGAGCGTTCGGCACTGCAGTTGATAACTGCTGTGCAGTTCAACAAGCGGCAGGCTATTTCAACATTTGGAAATACGCCTTGTAGATCATTCTGTCGAATAAATTTTAATATTTCTAAAGGCGGGTTATTTTCAATTTCTTTTTTACTTGGCAATATTTTTGAAAGTGGCACAACTCGTTTATAAATATTTGTTCTATATCATTTGGGAAATATGCTTGTAATGCTGCCGCAAATTTTCTTATTGAGGTTTATTCAACGTACCAAATTCGGTAAGCGCGATAAATTTTTGAAAAATTATTTCATAATCAGCGCATTTGTCCTTCAAATCTGTATAGAGTCTATCCAAAATTATATTGAAAATAATCACTCTGAAATTCTCCCTTCCACCTAGCTCAACATCATCTTCATACAATTCATCAGACATTAATTTTCTTCGTTTCTTTCTACGAACGTATTTTTTTAACTCCTGGGTGGTAGAAATTTTCCGTGCTGTTTCTTCATAAAGTTCAACAAAATTCCGAGCATCTTCTACAAAACCAACCAACGATTTGTACAAATTCAAAATATCTGAATTGCTGGTATCCATGGCTTGCAATTTCTGACTTGTAGCATCGAATCGTACAAGTAAAACAGACCAAATACTTAGCATAAATGCACTTTCTAGTCGTTCCATATTATTCCGATGGCCTGTAGCTTTATTTATTATTTCGTTCCAAAATTCAACCAGAACAGAAACCGCATCAGCACGTGCAGACCAACGAGTTGTAGGCAATGATTTTAGTTTCACAAATTTTGCATCAGCAAAATGCTGCAAAACAGACCATCTTTCTGTCGAATCTGAAGAAAATTATACAACTCCTGGACCAATTCAAAAAACTTACTCGCTTCTGTACAACTTTCTGCAGTGTTTGTACCAACCGAATTCAACGAATGTGCAGTGTACTCTGCGAGAGGATTGTCGTTTTTTATTCTAGCTTGAAGTCCCGAATATATGCCCTTCATGTTAGCAGTGTTATCGTAAGATTGCCTTCTCATATCAAGACTTTCTATGCCATGAGATTTCAAAGTAGATGTGACTGCATCATATAAGTCGTCACCTTTGTGACCTGCATTGTCAAGTAAAGTTGAAAAAAGTTCAGTAACAGTGCCGTCAGGTTTTACATATCGTAAAATGAATGAAAGTTGGCCAATACGAGAGATGTCTGGGGTCGAATCCACAATGATAGAATAGTACTTCGCAGTTTTGATTTCTTCAACCATTTTAGACGTCACTTTTTAGCCATAATTTCGATGACTTCTTCATAAATAGTTTTGGATAGGTAGCTTGTGCTACCACTGCCTTTATCTCCATAATTACGAATATGCTCATCTATAAATGGATCGAATTGTCTTAAATATTCTATTAACATCAGAAAATGTCCATTGTTAGGAACGCCGAAATGCTCATTGCTGCCTGTGCCCCTAAATGAGAGTCCGCGACTTGCCAAGGTTTTGGCAGTAGCAACAACTCTTTTAAGAACTTCTTTCCAGTACGAAATTTCTTCTTGAAGTTGTTGTACTAAACCATGATCTACTCTTCCATGTATATTAGCTTTTTCAAACAATTTTAGGAAAGATTGTTTATGATGATCTGAATTTTCATGGGCAGAAGCCAAGTCATGGATGTTTTTCCAATCACTGAATCCGTGTCTGAACGCAAATTCGTCAGTTGTGTCTCCAAAGAGCAAACACGGTGCACAAAAACAGAACCTTTACACTTGGAATAAACAAGCCACTTACCATCCCCTATTCCCCGTTCTGAAGTCCTCTTTTAAACATTGAGTGGTTCAAGTACCTATTATATTCAGGGTACACTCGTTTGGATTCTTTAAAATCAGAAACGTTATTCTGATTGTAACCATTCAATGCAACGTACTCTTGGTAAAATTCATTCGCAATCCAAGTAGCCGGATCACTGTTGAATACAAACACATTTTTCTCAATTTCACTCGATCCTGCTTTCTCATCAGAAAATGTAGGTAAATCTGAGTGAGCTGTATCTGGTATATTTTCTTCAACATCAATATTCTCAGGTACAAAGTCAGTAGCAGTCAGGATGGCAGAAGTAGAGGAAGGACATGAAGGAGGAACATCTGAAGATGGTTGTTGACCTATACATTTGCACATAAAAACGTCAGTTCATTACATTTGAAAAACTGATTTCTTACGTTATTCAATTATTATTTTGAGCAACTTACTTGTCGAAGGTTTAAAAAATGTATCAATTTTTGGCGTTTCAGCCAAAACCTTGTTTTTGCGCCTTTTCAGATGCTTGCTTTCTACATTGGGCATGATGTGCAATCAATTAGATAAATTGGGAAAAGAGATCAACAACAAAGAGACGTCAAGAGACTCACAACAAAGAAGGTGAATAATAGTTTATAAGCAGGAAACAAAGACCAGTCTTAACAAAGAATTTTGGTGAGGTTAGATAGACCAAACTCCACCAAATAATAACTCGAACACTTGGAGTACAATTTCTGTGAATGCCCTCGCACACAAGACGCACGCATAGCAGTCCAACTTCGTATTAAACATAACCATACCGGATAACAATTTCTATGAACGTCATCGCACAAAAGATGCATACATAGCAGTCTAGCTCCATATGAAACATAACCGTACCGGACCGAACCCAGTCTTCCGTTACAAACGTAACAAGGCTTTTACAAGCCTCGCACAAGTAAATCCACACTGGACCGAGACCAATCACCCGTTCCATCAAAAAGTCTGCCCATCCTCTGTCACCAAGAATGCAGGAATGGGGCCCTACAGAGCTCTGCAGAAATTGCAAACGCAGCACAGAATAAGATGGGGACTCAGCTACATGCGAGGCATGCGAAAGAAGGGAACATAAGAAATGTCCGGGTCTGACGCAAGGCGAACTAGACACGCTTACGAGGGCTAACTGCAGACTCACGTAGATATGCAAAGAATGCAAACCATTGCTGCGGAAAGCAAGGAAACAAGATGACCTCATACAAAGCCTATTAAGCTCTATAGAATCCATGCAAGCATCCATAGAGCAAAAGAAACAGAGCATGGAAACCACCCTCATAGAAAGAGTACAAGAAGCGGTAGCCAGGAAGATGGGAAAAACCTCTCTCCCCCCGGTAAAAACCAAAAACAGCAGCCACAATAAGCCGGACGACCATAGAAAACAGGAGCCCACCATGCAGACGCATCAAAAGAAATTAGCAAAGTTACCACGATACAGTCAGCCGCCTCCGTGGCTTAGGCGGCAGCACGCCGGCCTCTCACCGCTGGATCCGTGGTTCAAATCCCGGTCACTCCATGTGAGATCTGTGCTGGACAAAGCGGAGGCAGACAGGTTTTTCTCCGGGTACTCCGGTTTTCCCTGTCAAAATTTCATTCCAGCAACACTCTCCACTATCATTTCATTTCATCTGTCATTCATTTAATCATTGCCCCAGAGGAGTGCTCCAGGCTTCGGCAGCCGGCACAGTTCATATCCTCGCCGCTAGATGGGGGCTTCATTCATTCCATTCCTGACCCGGTCGGAGACTGGAAGCAGGCTGTGGATTTTTTTTTACCACGATACAGTCACTAGCCTCACAAAACATGGTAGAGGTGCTAGCCACGCAAAACAACCCGAGCGCCCCTCAAGATAATCAGGCCAGTCTCCATCTAATCGAGGCTTCGACCACCAACGCGCAGCACACAGAGACGGACAAAGAAGACACACTATTTCTCAATCTTATAATATGTCACATGGGTGGTATTGGATTGTCTCTAAGGGGCGCTCATTACTCTTGTAGATGCATGGACATATTCAGATTTCAAATTTTTATTTTTTAAATTATATATATATATATATATATATATATATTAATTAAAAATATTTAATCAATATTTGCCGCCCCCTAAAATCTGCGCCCTAGGCTGCCGCCTATACAGCCTATACGTAAATCCGCCCCTGCTAGTACGGATGACACTTACGAACACTAAGTGTAAAGTAAAAGTGCAGCAAGAATATTCACGTGAGTTCAGCGTCAACCAAGGCTTGAGGCAAGGTGACCCCCTCTCATGTTATTGTTTAACCTAGTATTGGAGAGGCTTATTCGAAATATCACTATAAGTGATAAGGGTACAATGCGCAGTTTTGTTGGATATCAGAGTGAAGTGGCAGGAACACGGTTTAATAGGCCAATCCAGTGTCTTGCATATGCGGATGATGTTGCTTTGCTGGGAAGGACATCAGGAGATGTGAAGAGGGCATTTGTTGAATTAGACCAGATGGTGTCAGCTGGGCTGAGGGTGAATAGCACGAAGACAAAGTATATGACCACCGTGAGGCAGGGTGAGGTACCTCAGGAGCTTGTTATTGATAATAATAAGACTTTCGCTAAGACCAGAACTTTCATATACCTTGGATCGATGATCACCGAGGGATCTGACTGTCTCGAGGAAATCAATGAGAGACTGCGCTCCGGGAACCGAAGCTACTTCAGTCTCTCCCAGCTGCTGCGATCAAGAACGTTATCACGCAGTTGTAAGAAAACTATCTATAAGACAGTCATCCGACCTGTTGTCACCTATGGGTGTGAGACATGGGTGTTGACTAGGAGGAATGAGGATTTGTTGAACAGGTGGGAGAGGAAGGTACTCCGTAAGATCTATTGGCCTGTGTGTGATCATGGAGTGTGGTGCCTCTGCACCAACAAGGAGATCTATGATTTGTATGGGGACCCTACTATCGTCGCAGAGGTCAAGAGTTCCTGGATCCGGTGGCTCGGACATGTCGAGCGAATGTCTGAGTCAAGGATGGTGTATCTGGTCTCCCAAGGGCGACCCACTGGAAAGCGAGGACGGGGGCGACCGAAAAAGCTCTGGCTGGACTATGTCGAGGAGGATCTGAGGATGCAACGTGTCAGAGCTTGGAGGGGGCGTGCACGGGATAGGAAAAGCTGGAAGACTGTGGTGGAGCAGGCCAAGGTCCTTCATGGACTGTAGCGCCACGGGGTAAGGGGTAGGGCAAGGTGTTTCTATAACAACTTCTGCAATGAAAAAAGCATCTGAAAACTCACTCTGACAAGGAAGTACAGGAACCAGCACTCAAAAGGACAAGTGAAACAACAGAATCAAGAAAGCAAAACATTTCTCTCACAGAAACTGAAACTTCGCATCAAGAGTCTAGTGAGTCTGACGACCCTCTGGTGGTTGAAGTTCGGCCAGATGTAAGCAAGGCTTCGAAATATAGTGAACAGCAGGACTCCACCTTACAACAAAATGTAACATCATTTGTTCAAAGCCCATCAACTTCAAATGTGTTCACATTGCCTCGCCAGCTCGGTACTGCGACTGCACCATCTTTCGACAGAACCACATGTCCGCCGGTTTTAGGTTACGCTACGTCACCCTCAACTCCAGTACGGTTATCATCGCCGTCTACATTCCATACTCCTAAATCAATATGTTCTGTCTTGCCAAACTCGAGAGGAATGTCAACCACATATCCAGTGCCTTTTTGATCTCCAGTATTCACAATAGCAATGCCCAAAAGGATGAAGACAATTCCATCTAATCAACCTACTCTTGCATTAGACTTGGATAAAACCAATCCATTTCCAGTTGGTGACAAAAGAAGAGATAAGATCACTTCATTGGTTGCTGAGATGATTTGCACTGATTTACAACAGATTTCTATTGTAGAAGACTGTGGTTTCCAAAAGCTTATCAAACATTTCGAACCTCGCTACCCTATAGTAAGCCAAAAATTCTTAGCTAATGAAGCAATACCTAGATTGTAACGCAGAGAGCATTCAAGAGTGTAATCAGTCGTGGAGAAAGCAGAATTTGTTTCTTGGACCTTGGACTTCTGTCACTGAGGAGGATTATATGTACATTTTACTGTCCATTTCATTGATGATGAATTTAAACTGCAAGATATGACATTAGAAGTGAAATTTGCCATAGTGCTTTGACAATTCAACAATGTTTTGAATCTGTGGTTGCAGATTTGGGTTTACAAGATAAAGTTCTTGCAGTCGTGCATGATAGTGCTGCGAATATGATTGCAGCCATGAATTTGACTGAGTTTGATCACATTCCATGCTTTGCTCATCAATTACAAACAGTGATTCGTCATAGTGTCATTACTGAACAATCTTTGAACAAAGTAATTGCAGTCTGTAAATGTATTGTTAAACATTTTAAACACTCCTCCAAAGGTACAAAAGTTTTAAAAGAATGTCAAGTTGCTGCAGAAGTATCACACCATCGTCTAATACTAAGTGAACCCACAAGGTGGGACTCATCCTATCTTATGATTGTGAGACTTCTGTAGTGTAGTCGGTAGCATGCTGAACTGCTATGCTCAAGATGGCGGGTTCAAACCCGGCCGAAGTCGTCGGATTTTTAAGAGCGTTAAAATCCTTCAGTATGCCTTCCTTCAGAGGGGAAGTAAAGCCGGCGGGCCCATGTCATAGATTCATGGCATGTAAAAGAATCTACCACTGCAATTGGTGGTGTGTAGAAAAATGTGTAGGTTATATTTGGCTGGTTAGGAAATGCTCTATCAAGTTCCAACACTCACCGCTAATGTTAGTGACAGTGGCATCTAGTAGCCAAAGTTGAAACTACTTGCAATTGAACTTGTTGAGAGCCCTCGGGTGTTCAATCAAAAATCCCAGCTTATGGCCATTGGCTGCGATTCATATATCATCATTGCGAAACTTCTTGAACAGCATCAAGCGATAGCTCTAGCTTTATCAGGATTGGAAGTACCAGCAGAACTGGCACATCACAGTGGAACTGTCTTGAAAAGTTGGAAGAAATCTTAAGAATCTTTCATGAAGCTACCAAAATTCTTAGTACGAAAGAAACTAGTGCTTCAGAAATAATCCCTTTGATCAACAATTTTCTTGAATTTCTCTCAAATTCATCTGAGGGTGGAAGTGGAGGTCTACAAGGCATAAAGGATGAGCTGATCTCAAGACTTAAACTCCAAGATTGTGAAAAAGAAAAATTAAACATTTTGCCTTTGCTCCTAGATCCACGCCTTAACGACAAATCGTTTCATCAGACAAATTGTGGAGGCACCACCATTCAAGAAAATGCCAAACAAATGTTTGTCACTGAAGCAAAACAGTATGTCATCCATTAATACGGTCCAATACACGCCCACTTCATCTACACCTCCCACATCGGCCAAAAACCCTGTACTCCAAACTTCTTTCACAACAGCCAAAATCATTTGACAAACCAAAGGGTCCTGGCTCGTGGTTGAGCTCAAATAGTCTTTTATGCGCTTTAAACATGAAAACGAGCGTTCTGTAACGTGTTTTTTCGAGGGGTTTTTATGCCACTGGCATAAGTCAGTAGGATGCCATTCTATATTTATTTACGCGGCAAATTGTTCAGCCAAGAGAAGTTTTCATGTTAATTTATTATTATTATTAATTTATTATAATTATTATTAAGGTATTTTCGGAGCATTTTATAAAAATTATAAGCATACAGATAGGTGTTCTATGTCTTAGAAAACGCTATCAAGCAAATTCTTACGAACGACAATATCATAGAAAATCATGTGATTACGGAATTTTACGGAGTTTCGTCAGTTAGGATATTATGAGAGACATGACTCACTGGAAATTCAGATACGGGCTGATTCTTGTCAAGAAGTATTACGCAAGCTTGGGTCGCAGCGTCAAGAAAAGGCGGATAGTTGGAACGGAAATCGACTTCATCATCCGCGCGCCGTGTGTAATGAGCCAGAGAAGGGGAAGTATAGCGTGGGGAGCAGCCAATCAGTGGAGACCACGTAAGCAGAAAGTCGGTACCGAGGTGGGGAGCCGACGTGTGGATATATCGTTCGGCGCGCCCTGGAACGAGGACAATCTGTGTAGAACTTGCCGAGTATGTTTGCACGCGGTAGTCGCTCCGATGTTCCGTGGAGTGGGGGACAATCTGTGAAAGACTTGACTAGTTCAGTTGCAAGTGTGTGTCGCTCCGATGTTCCGTGGAGTGGAGAACTATCTGTTTAAAACTTAACCAGTTTGGTTGTACGAGGGTATGGCTCCGTTGTTAGGACCATAAAGTCACCAAATCTACAAGTATATCATCAAATATCGACGGAGATGACGACGTCCAGGAGACTGTGGGAAGCACACAGCATCATCCAGTACGAGGGAAATGCTTTAGCAATTTCCAGTGGTAAGCGCGAATGACGCAGAAATACGCAATCTCTCATTTCTCTTTGTTTTATTTTTCATATTTCAGTAACTTCATAGCTTGGGAATAAGAGTAAAATCAATAATTGATCAGACTCCGTTTTCACGTAATTTTCTATCGGTAATATTAAAATCGCAACGCTCCAATTTAAATTTTAAACTTATTATTATTATTAATTTTGCTATACTTGTTTTATATAATAAATTCAATTCTTTTACAATGCAATCTTTGCTTTCAGTAGGTAGCATTAGATATAGACCAATTCCTTCTCCTGATACAATTGTTTGTTGGGTTAATGATCAAATCATACCACGATCTGAGTGAATAGATTCTTGAAGGTGTTCTACCAGAGCTAGACGTTGTTAAATACAAATTTAGATTTCAGCATTGCGTTGAGGTCTTGGCGCCCATTAAAACAACATAGCTTAGGCAAAGGTAACCAGTTACATTTATCACCCAACAGTTAGGGGCAGCCAAACCGTTACACTTGTCGCTCAACGTGTGGGTAAGCGAAACCGTTACAATTGTCGCCGACAACTTGGGGCCGAAAACCTAATAACATTTGTGGAAGGAGAAGGGTATATATTTCTGTGCCTGTATTTTGGGGGTTATTTGTCTGTATCAGTGTATATCATTATGGGGGATGAGAAAGAAAGACAGATGAGGTTACGTAGTGGTCATCAACGGGAGAGTGATGATACGAGCAGTATGTCGAGTGATGGTAGTACCGGGGTAGCGGAGGTAAATCCCGATACTGAAACAGGGAATGTAGGCGGCCAACCAGAATTAAAAACTTTACTTCTCGAGTTTATGTATCAGAACAAAGTTAGTAGTGATGCCTTAAATGCTAAATTAGAACAAAACAGTAGGGAAAATAAAGAAAGTACAGATGCCTTAAACGCCAGATTAGAACAAAACAGTAGGGAAAATAAAGAAAGTACAGACGCTTTAAATGCTAAACTGGAACAAAACAACGCTACATTAGAACAAAACAGTAGGGAAAATAAAGAAAGTACAGAAGCTTTAAATAAAAAATTAGAACAGAATAATGCAAAATTAGATAAGAACAACAAGGAAATTATTGTGAAAATGGAGCAGATTAGAGGAGAAATCAGAGGAGTAATGGGAGAGAAGGTTAAAGAGATCATTGCAGATGTAGACAAGAAATTAGGAACAGTACAGGAGGAGTTAGAAATTAGAATCAGTACACAGGCTGAAAATTTAAAAGAACTAGTGCAACTGGAAACACAGCAGGTCAAAAAGCAATTGGGGGGAGAAATTGACAAAATTCAGGTAGCTACTAAAGAGGTTAAGGAACAGCTGGGGGGAAGAATTGAGAAAGTCCACTCGCAAATAGTTGCAAAAGTAAATGATTTAAGAGAGAGTAATAGAGAGAGCATTATCAAGATTGAGGAGAAACAAGCAAAGCTATATGATAAAGTAGAAGAATCAGAAGAAAACATTAAATTAACAGTAAACAGTATTGAGAGGAAGGCTGAGGAGAAAATCGCAGAATTAGAGTTAAAATTAAAAGCTAGGATCAGGCAAGAAAATAGCCAGAGTAGGCCAGTTTTTGTGAATAGCACACACAGGGAGGTAGAATTGGGGAAGTTCAGCAATCGACAAGGGTGCCCAATGGAGTTCATGAATTCTATAGAAAATAAATTTGGGGAGAGGTTGGAAGATGGTAGTATTGAGTGGTGCCAGGTAGTTGAAATTTTAGAACAAGTGTTTGTGGGGGAAACGAGGAATTGGTTTGCTGTCTACAGAGACAAGTTTACTGATATTAATGATTTTAAAATGAAATTCTGTGAAAAGTTCTGGAATGAGGTTATTCAGTCGCAGCATCGTGAGGGAGTAGTGTGTGGTAAATATAACCCTAAAGGAAGCTCCACCATGACCGAATACTTTTTAGGGCAGGTATTAGTGAGTAAATATCTGGATGGCTTGAAGGAGGAAAGTGATGTGGTGAGGTTGCTACTTAGGCACTTTCCCTATAGGATCAAGGAGGCTGCTTGTATCCAGAATGTAAAGACTATATCACAAGTAGAAAATTTGTTAAGCACATTTGATGCACTAGGGAGAGGGGGTTATGAGGACAATTTCAATCGGAACCAGGGTAATAATAATAATAGACCTAATGAAGCCAGGCATCAAGAAGTTCAAGGGAACGGTGGCGAAGAGGCCAACGCTCAAAATAGAAATAATAATAATCAGCTAAATCAGAACAGAGGAAATGGCTATGGTAATCAGTATCAAGGGAGGAACAATGATTTCAGGGGAAATCAAGGGAGGAACAATGATTACAGGGGAAATCAAGGGAGAAACAATGATTTCAGGGGAAATCAAGGGAGAAATTATAATGACAATAATTACAACCAGAATAGGGGTCAAGGAAGAGGACAGCCTAGTGGTAGTAATATACAGCCAAACAATGACAACACAGCCCAGAACAACCAGACCAGTTCAGTAGTTAGTAGTACTACGGCCAGCTGTAGTGGTTCTTTAAACGCGAACCAGGCTGCGAAGTAAGGTCAGAATCTCAGTCTGTAGCATGCTTTGTCCATACAATTATACAGGAACCCTATGACCTAAATGTAAGAAATGAATTATTACATGAACTAAATGATGAAGGTATTATTCAGGAAGTGGTTAGTAGGAGCCCCATAGTTAAATTTAACGTGTCCGAGGCGTACACAGATGTTTTAATTGATAGTGGTTGTATGAAGAGTTGCATAAGTAGAGCATTTTATGATAAAATGAAAGGAACTGGAGTAAATTTTGAGGAGATGCCAATTAAAAGCACTTTTGTTATCACAGCTGTTGGGAAGAGGTCTAAAGTAATTTCTAAGCAAGTTTTAGTAGACATTAAAATTAATAATCATGTAGAGAAGCAGATTTGCCTTGTAATTCCAAATTTAGTATTCAGTGTTATCTTGGGTTCAGAGTGGCTAAGTAGAGTGTCTGGTAACTTATGTTATGATGTAGGGAGTTTGAAATTTAAATGGGGAGATTCTGAAGTAGAAGTAGCGTTCAATGACCATATTCAGAGAAGTAGTATTGTAGGTGTGATTTGTACTTTAAATGAGATATCGCCAGCCGTAGAGCGGGGTTCTCCATGTTTTGTGGGCAGTGTGATTACGAACGGAAGTCTAGAGGACTCGTTACGTGATGCTGCATTTCAGGGAAATATAGAGGTGGAACAATGTGTTCGGCTCTATGATGTGTTATGGTGTAACAGGAGAGTTTTTGAGGATCGCATTGGTATGGCCAATTGCTATACACATTCATTGAACGTTATTGATAGGTCAGTATTCACAGGACATAGATATCCTGTACCTTTCGCTTATCAGAGTGCAGTTGAGGAACAAATTAACCAGATGCTTGAAGATGGGATTATTGAGCACTCTAACAGTCCGTATGTTAATTCTTTGATCACGGTACCCAAGACCGACGGCACAGTTCGTATTTGTTTAGACGCTCGTTTGGTTAACAGTAGAATTAGTTCAGATCAGCTGAAATCTATGTCAATAGAGGAATTAATGCAAACATTTGAGGGGAAGACACTTGTGTTGATTTGAGTTCCAGTTTTTGGCAAGTGCCACTTATGTACGAAGATAGACCATTTACAGCTTTTAGTCATAAATATAACCTTTATCAATTTTGTAGAACACCTTATGGGTTAAATAGTAGTTCAGCAGCTTTAATTAGGGCTTTAAACATCGCATTAGGGGATGACACAGGAGAGTTTGTAACCATTTACATAGATGATATGGTAATTAGTTCACGCAGTTTTGAAGAGCATCTACATCATTTAGATATAGTTTTTCAGAAGTTAGATCAGGCAGGGTTCACTTTGAAGCTGTCTAAGTCGTCATTCTGTCAGTCAGAAGTGACATTTTTAGGTCATAGAGTGTCGAGTAGAGGTGTAACACCAGAAGAAAGTAGGGTTAATAAGATATTTAATGCAGAGGTGCCACAGAATGTTAAACAGTTAAAAACTTACCTGGGAATTTGCAACTTTTTCAGGAGGTTCGTTCTTAAATACTCAGGGTTGGTAGAACCATTCAGGGAATTGCTTAAAAGTGGGACTCGGTGGAGATGGGAGTCCAAGCATGATCAGGCTTTTAGAGCGCTAAAGGAAGGTTTTGAGAAAGCTGTAGTGCTGAAATATCCGTTAAAAGATAAGGAATATGTGGTTATGACAGATGCTTCACATATAGGCATTGCTGGAGTATTATGTCAGAAAGATGATGAGGGTAATCTGTGCATTGTATCTTTAGCCTCGCGAGGACTGACAGCAGCAGAGAAAAGATACACGATTACTGAGTTAGAGCTTTTAGGTATTGTTTTCAGTTTAGGGAAATTTAGAATGTATTTAGTAGGGGGGAAATTTGAGATCCACACAGATCACCATGCATTACTGTATATGAGGACTTGTAAACTCAGTTCTAACAGAGTTAGTAGGCGGATTCTTGCTCTGCAGGAATACGAATTCACAGTAAAATATATTAAAGGTAAAGATAACATTCTTGCAGACATGCTATCGAGGGACACTAATTTATGTAGGGATTATCCTGTGGTTAAAGCAGAGGACGGTATTTTAATATGTGCATGTGTGGACAGTAGCAACAGGGCATCGTTACAGACACTGAGAAATATGCTAGTAGAGCAACGTGATGACGTTCATTTAAAGGGAGCCACTTGCAAGGTTGGAAGCAGGTGACGCAGAAACATTTATAGTTTCCAAACGTATTGGGAAAACAGCATATGTGCAGGAGAATAGTGAGGGAAACAGATTATACGGGACGTATAATATACATAGTCTCCGAAAGTATGTGTCATAAAGTGAGGATGTTTAGCTGGCGAGCCAGCCTATCAAATGAGTAAGTGTGGTATTTGGTGCGTGGGAGGAGATGGTCTTCCAGGCAGGCGTATCAGAAGTCACACAGGGGGGTAGTATGTAAGTAAATGAGAGTTTTTAAGGTACAGGGAAATATGACGGGATTGTCGGATGTTCTTGAGCACTAAAATGTCTCGATACACCAAGGCCAGAATTTGGTAGTGCTGGTGAATTCCCATTTGTCCCCAAGAGATGGGTGAGCGCTTGGACAGGGTATTTTTGCTTAAGGCGTCCACCAGGGGCGGATCCAGACACTGATCTTGGGGGTGGCGGTCATGATATCTGTCCTCAAAATGGACGGGGGAATATACCATAATTAGATATGCAAATTTAAAAGTTAACAATAAACATCGAATTATTTGCGCATACTTTTACAAAAATGTGAATATTTTTCGAAATGTGAAATTTTTCGTTACTTTCCTACTTTCTGTGTGGTCACTAAAAATTATTTTGTTTGCTCATACTTACCTATACTTACGTACGGTACACTCTTATCAGTATTGGACTGGCCCTAAGAGTCCTCGACGGGAGCTAGAGAGTAGGGGCCTTCCCCCCCCCCCCCTCGCCCCCCCCCCCCCCAGTGACTTGCTCCAATTTTTACGCGGAAAAATATTTTTATGTGGAGTTTACTGACACCAGGATCGCGCGCTTTGAAATGCCGTGATCGTAATGAGCCCCCTTCGGAACTTACTCCCCCCCCCTTCCCCATTTTTAGCCTATTTTCAATTTTGAAAAAATAGGCTTATGAGATCACCTTTTGTCCGTGTGTGTGTGCGTGTGTGTGTGTGTGTGTGTGTGTGTGTGTGTGTGTGATTCGTGTGTGCGTCCCCCCCTAATAAAATCTAAACGGCAGGAGCGATTTCAATGAAACTCGGAAAGTTCATAGCACTATTCCCGGCGACCTCGACCGTGCCCTTCAAATTTTGTTACGACTCACCAATCCAACATGGCGGCTGTGCGAAATATTTCACCAGCATTCAATATCTCCGAAACTATTACCGATATTACCCTGACATTTTCTATGGTGATAGAGGGAACTACTATAAGTTCACTTATGTGACTTTTGAAAACCTGGTAACTACAAAACCAACATGGCGGCCAAGCGAATTTGCGACTTTTAAATAGTCGTTTCTCGCGATTTGACCAACCAAACGCAATGAAACTTGGTACAGTATATGTTTATATACATTGTAATGCACCGACATCTAACTTCGTTCAATTGTTTACATAATCACAAGATGGCGGATGTGCGAAATATTTCACCGGCATTCTATATCTCTGAAACTATTAGCGGTATCTCCCTAAAATTTTGTACGGAGATAAAGGCCACTACTGGAAGTCCATCTATAAGATTTTCAAAAACTGGTTTACTACAAAACGAACATGGCGGCCAAGCGAATTTGAACATTTTAAATAGACCTTTCTCGCGATTTAATGTTCCAAGCGCACTGAAACCTGGTACAGGAAATATTTATACACATTGTAATCCACTGGTATCTAATTTAGTTCAATTGTTTACATAACCTCAAGATGGCGGCAGTGCGAATTTTAAAATTAAGTTTTTATTTCTTGTGATGTATTCATGCGATCGAAGTGAAAGTTTGTATAATGAACCTACGCAATACTTTTCCTTTAATGGTACATGACTCTATGGCCTATACATTTAACAATCCAACATGGCGACCATCCGAAATATTTAGACGATACTGAATATCTACGAATCTATTTTAGCAATCAAACTGCATTTTTTAATGTTCATAGGGGCTATGAACTTAAGTTCACCTATAGGACTTTAAATAACCTGGTGAACACAAATCCAACATGGCGGTGACGCGAATTATAAATATTTACATGGACGTTTCTCGTAATTTAACCATCCGCGTTCAGTGAAACTTGGTACAGTAAATCTTTATCCGAATGGTAATCCACTGGCATCTAATTTATTTCAATTGTTTCCATAACCTCAAGATGGCAGCTGTGAAAAAATTTTAAATCTCCTTGTTTTTTCTTGTGTCCTAATTATGCGATTGAAGTTTGAATACTACACGTTCACAATAATCTGCATGTAACAGTACATAACTCTAGGACCTACATATATAAAATCCAACATGGCGACCATCCGAAATATTTAGTCGGTTCTCAATATCTACGAATCTATTACTGCAATCAAACTGAAATTGTGTATGTTGATAGTGGCAATTAACATAAGTAGGATATATGAAAATAGGCTGTATAGTTCTTCACGGAACTACTTGTTAGATACAATATAATAAGCTGATGTTAGAGGCCTACTCGCACAAGGGCCTAGGTCACTAATTTTAAGGTCCCGAGGCCCCTTGATGCACACTATTTTATGCCTGCAAATAATATCACTAGAGCGCTTTCGTAAAGATAGACTTTTAATTTTATCCAAAACGCTATCATACCGGGTTCATAGTTTATAGTTACTGTATTAATGTAATTAAAGGGTAGGAGAGTAAAATCAGAGTTATATAGTTTGCTGACTGACAACCGTAAAAAATAACTATATAGCTTAGACAATAGCTTCAAGATTAAATAAAAACCCGGCTCGAGGCCGGAGGAATTTTAATCGATCGACGAGAAAAAGATCGTTAAATACACGATTTAATCAGATTTACGGGAGTTTAAAACCATATTTAACCTTTATTTTAGGGGTATAGGTTGAGCGAAATAAGAACAAGGCTACCCGAAATTATGACAGGTACATGTGTATTGCTAATTATCGTAAATATTACAAATACAGCAATTTTGTTCATAAAAACAATTTTAAGCTAAACAACAAACTCTAGTCGCCGGCTTGTTTTTTTCGCGGACCGATCAATCACGTGAGATGGGTCAACAAAAACATCGTAGTGGACGTGCAACAAAGCAAGTCCGTTTAATCGTTCATTGGACATAGTTGACCGCAAACACGTCTTCAGCCTTCTCAAAGAAGAATATGATCTTTGCGATGAAGCGGCGCTGACGGGTAAAGTAGCATAAATCTTGAGACATCGATGAATATTGGGGTACAACTCTTTATCGCAGGCAATTAAAGCTTCCATAGCTTTCTTTGGGATGGTTGACCCCGATTCAAACTCCCGGGACCACTTTGCCTTCCACATACGAAGTTCAGCCTATAGAAGCCTTGCCGCAGACGCAGCAGAATGTTGATTGAGAAGTTTGAAGTACTTTGCAGCGATTGTGTCCACATCCGCTGACGTCCATGATGATACTGGCATCATTGCTGAAATGCAGTGTATTTCCTGCGTTGCTTTAGGGAAGCGAGTGTTTAGGTCTTCTAGGACGTAGTCTAAAATGGGTATGAAAACGGCCCGACGATAGTACTCTTCTACGGTTGACGCTGGATATATTTTCGCGGTGCCTTTGCCGTTGTGCGATGCGTGGGAGCAGAAGTTCGGTTCTAAGTTGTTTTGCCAGAGCTTCTGTTTCTTAGAAGAGCTCAGCAAATTGTGTTTCGCACTCATCGCGCCTCTTGCTCAACACAGTATTAGTGTCGTCTAGCGCATCCTGGGCTTCCTTCAAGTCTATTTGCCCTTTTTGAAACAAAATGCTGAGTGTTTTAGTGTCTCCAAGGATTTCTGACAAGGAAATGACGGCAACTATAAAATCACTCTCACAAAGAGCAGCTATGAGCGTTTTTGCCTTAGAAGGACTTTCTGAGTCCTTCCATAAAGTAATCGAGTCTAAACTCTCGACTATGTTCGGGAGTAAAGAGCGAAATTGTACAAAACCGTCGTGCCGTTCGATCCACCGCGTCTCACAAAGTCCACATAAAAGTTCACCTAGAGTTGCTTTAAATTCATAGGAGCGTTTTGAGGACGAATCAATGAACGTAATAGTGGCCTTCATAACTCCTATTCCATTTCGAACGGCGTCGACTTTCGCGGACTTCCGAGATAGACAAATTCAGAGCGTGGTTATAACAAGAGCACCTAACAGCATGCTCTGCTTCGGTTTGCACCTCGGTGACCGCACCACAAGCTTCTGACGCCATCATAGCGCACCCGTCAGTACCAACGCCAACACACCGACATAGGACAAGACTGTGATGCTTGAGAATACTCAACACAGTTTTACCTACGCCTCTACCAGTTACGGTAGGCTCTGGGACTCCTTTGGTTTCTTGTTTTTTGCTGGTTCGCTCTTTGGTTTGCGTTTTCTTCTTCTCCTCTATAGTTCTTGCATCTGCATCTTCATCTCTTGTTTGTTGGTCGTATACATCTTCATCCTCTGGTTCTGCTACATTTTTCTTCTTTTTCTTGATAGTAAGCTCTGCAATTTCTTTGGTTTATTGTTTCTTGGCTTTATTTTAGGCTTGAAATTTTCTCTTCGAATCCTCCTTAGTTTCTTCTCCATCTTTATCTCTTGCTTGTATTTCCGTTTCTGCTGTTCTCTTCAATTTTTATACATTTTGAATTACATCGTCCTCTTCTGTTTCCGGATCCTGAGGTCTCTTCTTTCCAGCGGCATCTAGGATTTCTTCTTCGGTTTCTGCTTTCTTTGGTTCTTTTCCTTCCTGTAGCTCTCGCTCGGTTTCTGTTTCCGTCACGCTGTTTGATTTTTCAGTATTGTATTCATTTAGCTTCTCTGCTCCAGTTTTCGGATTTGGCGATTCTTGCGCTAGCCCTTCAGTATTAATTTTATTTCTCTTTCCATCGACATTCCCTTTGTTTCGGGCGATATCTTAATGTTCGGATACTGGGATTTCGCCTTTTTTTTCTTCCTTTTACTTTCCCTTTAATTACGTCTTTTCCCTATAAACGGTTGTGCGCTGTTTCTCGGAGAATTATAAAGCTTATGAAGTCTTCATATAATTTACCTCGATAGACATATCTCAGGCGCGGGTGGAGCGGGCCGAAGGGGATTGTTCGGACAGGCACGGGCGCGGCGGTTGCGCTGTGCTCAGTCAGCTCGACTCGTCACAACAATAGCAACAGTGCGAGCGGGGTAGCGAGAAGAGAGCGTCGCGGCTAGGTAATTTAATTTATATTGCACGTTTATTAACTGAATACTAGTTAGGTTAGAATCGTTGTTTATAGTTCGTTTTGTTCGTCTCCTCCCTCGCTTCTCTCCTCCCTCTTCTCTCCTCTCCTTCGCTTTCCCCCTTTTCCTTTCTCTTTTTCCCTCTTTTTTTTCTCTTGGAGGGGGCGATCGCCCCCCATCGCCCCCCTCTGGATCCGCCCCTGGCGTCCACAGGACAAAAGATGGGCCATCAGAATGCGAGACAGTCCTTCATGAAACTCATACATAACGGCACACGTGATTTCTGTTTACGGCCTCGCCATGTAAGATTTTTAAGTGAGTAATTTAAGGTAATTTGTACAATGGTTTCATTTGTGTGAGGAGAACTGGTCTGTGTTGAGAACTAGTATTAAGTAGAATATGGTCTATGGGAACTTAACAAGACAGGGCGATTACGGCACAGAAATATTTGGTGTTATATGTAATGCGCATTTACTGTTTCTTTTTCAGAAGTCAATATTAATTTCATCTTTTATAAAGAGAGATCAAGTATTATGGTCACGATGCGCTGGCACCATAGTGTGATCGTGTGCTCAGTGATAAGTGAGATTAAATTTCACCATAAGGAAGGGACCTCCAGTGAAATTAGGAAGTTCTATGGTGATATAAATATATCAGAATACCTTCAATGCGTGTGATATGACATCATAAATACATAGTGCTCACACATTAATTATGTTTATTTCTCCAACATAGAGAAATTTGAGAGGCGGAAATATCCGTGGAACACTATTCTAAATGAAAAACAGTGCACTGGTTGCAAAGTGCAATCCACAGTGACAACAAACTTTGACGCAAAGCGCGTGAAGAAAAATTATGAGTGTATATATCTGTAATTTAGGGTGATTTCATTTATGTAATATGTATTTTGGATGGGGATTATTAACGTGTCTGGGATAATCGGATAATGGACCGTCGTCACGGTAAATCATCCGATGATCCGAGGCGAATATGTAACGTGTTTTTCGAGGGGTTTTTATGCCACTGGCATAAGTCAGTAGGATGCCATTCTATATTTATTTACGCGGCAAATTGTTCAGCCAAGAGAAGTTTTCATGTTAATTTATTATTATTATTAATTTATTATAATTATTATTAAGGTATTTTCGGAGCATTTTATAAAAATTATAAGCATACAGATAGGTTTTCTATGTCTTAGAAAACGCTATCAAGCAAATTCTTACGAACGACAATATCATAGAAAATTATGTGATTACGGAATTTTACGGAGTTTCGTCAGTTAGGATATTATGAGAGACATGACTCACTGGAAATTCAGATACGGGCTGATTCTTGTCAAGAAGTATTACGCAAGCTTGGGTCGCAGCGTCAAGAAAAGGCGGATAGTTGGAACGGTAATCGACTTCATCATCCACGCGCCGTGTGTAATGAGCCAGAGAAGGGGAAGTATAGCGTGGGGAGCAGCCAATCAGTGGAGACCACGTAAGCAGGAAGTCGGTACCGAGGTGGGGAGCCGACGTGTGGATATATCGTTCGACGCGCCGTGGAACGAGGACAATCTGTGTATAACTTGCCGAGTATGTTTGCACGCGGGAGTCGCTCCGATGTTCCGTGGAGTGGGGGACAATCTTTGAAAGACTTGACTAGTTCAGTTGCAAGTGTGTGTCGCTTCGATGTTCCGTGGAGTGGAGAACTATCTGTTTAAAACGTAACCAGTTTGGTTGTACGAGGGTATGGCTCCGTTGTTAGGACCATAAAGTCACCAAATCTACAAGTATATCATCAAATATCGACGGAGATGACGACGTCCAGGAGACTGTGGGAAGCACACAGCATCATCCAGTACGAGGGAAATGCTTTAGCAATTTCCAGTGGTAAGCGCGAATGACGCAGAAATACGCAATCTCTCATTTCTCTTTGTTTTATTTTTCATATTTCAGTAACTTCATAGCTTGGGAATAAGAGTAAAATCAATAATTGATCAGACTCCGTTTTCACGTAATTTTCTATCGGTAATATTAAAATCGCAACGCTCCAATTTAAATTTTAAACTTATTATTATTATTAATTTTGCTACACTTGTTTTATATAATAAATTCAATTCTTTTACAATGCAATCTTTGCTTTCAGTAGGTAGCATTAGATATAGACCAATTCCTTCTCCTGATACAATTGTTTGTTGGGTTAATGATCAAATCATACCACGATCTGAGTGAATAGATTCTTGAAGGTGTTCTACCAGAGCTAGACGTTGTTAAATACAAATTTAGATTTCAGCATTGCGTTGAGGTCTTGGCGCCCATTAAAACAACATAGCTTAGGCAAAGGTAAACAGTTACATTTATCACCCAACAGTTAGGGGCAGCCAAACCGTTACACTTGTCGCTCAACGTGTGGGCAAGCGAAACCGTTACAGTTCAGCACTGCAGTTGGTAACTGCTGCGCAGTTCAACAAGCGGTAGGCTATTTCAACATTTGGAAATACTCCTTGTAGATCATTCTGTCGAATAAATTTTAATATTTCTAAAGGCATGTTATTTTCAATTTTATTTACTTGGCAATATTTTTGAAAGTGGCACAACTCGTTTATAAATATTTGTTCTATAACATTTGGAAAATATTCTTGTAATGTTGCCGCATGTTTTCTTTATTCAAGTTCATTCAACGTACCAAATTCGATAAGCGATAAATTTTTGTAAAATTCTTTCATAATCGACGCATTTGTCCTTCAAATCTGTATAGAGTTTATCCAAAATTATATTGAAAGTATTTACTCTGAAATTCTCTCTTCCACCTAGCTCAACATCATCTTCACACAATTCATCAAACATTAATTTTCTTCGTTTCTTCCTATGAACGTCTTTTTCAAACTCCTGGGTGGTAGAAATTTTCCGTGCTGTTTCTTCATAAAGTTCAACATTTTTCCGAGCATCTTCTACAAAACCAACCAACGATTTGTACAAATCCAAAATATCTGAAATGGCTTGCAATTTCTGACTTGTAGCATCAAATCGTACTAGTAAAACAGACCAAATACTTAGCATAAATGCACTTTCTAGTCGTTCCATATTATTCCGAAGGCCTGTAGCTTTATTTCGAACTATTGCTTCTTCGTTGGGATTTTCTTCGTTCCAAAATTCAACCAGAACAGAATCCGCATCAGCACGTGCAGACCAACTAGTCGTAGACAATGATTTTAGCTTCACAAATTTTGAATCAGCAAAATGCTGCAAAACAGACCATCTTTCTGTCGAATCTGAAGAAAATTATACAACTCCTGGACCAATTCAAAAAACTTACTCGCTTCTATACAACTTTCTGCAGCGTGTGTACCAACCAAATTCAACGAATGTGCAGTGTACTCTGCGAGAGGATTGTCGTTTTTTATTCTAGCTTGAAGTCCCGAATATATGCCCTTCATGTCGGCAGCGTTATCGTAAGATTGCCCTCTCATATCAAGAATTGCTATGCCATGAGATTTCAAAGTAGATGTGACTACCTGGATTGTCAAGTAAAGTTAAAATAAGTTCAGTAACAGTGCCGTCTGGTTTTACATATCATAAAATGAATGAAAGTTGGCCAATGCGAGAGATGACTGGGGTCGAATCCACAATGATAGAATAGTGTTTCGCAGTTTTGATTTCTTAAACTATTTTAGATGTCACATTTTTAGCCATAATTTCGATGACTACTTCATAAATAATTTTGGATAGGTAGCTTGTACTACCACTGCCTTTATCTCCATAATTACGAATATGCTCATCTATAAATGGATCGAATTGTCTTAAATATTCTATTAACATCAGAAAATGTCCATTTTTAGGAACGCCGAAATGATTATTGCTGCCTGTGCCCCTAAATGAGAGTCCACGACTTGCCAAGGTTTTGGCAGTAGCAACAACTCTTTTAAGAACTTCTTTCCAGTACGAAATTTCTTCTTGAAGTTGTTGTACTAAACCATGATCTACTCTACCTTGTATATTAGCTTTTTCAAACAATTTTAGGAAAGATTGTTTATGATGATCTGAATTTTCGTGGGCAGAAGCCAAGTCATGGATGTTTTTCCAATCATTGAATCCGTGTCTGAACGCAAATTCGTCAGTTGTGTCTCCAAAGAGCAAACACGGTGCACAAAACACAGAACTTTTACTCTTGGAATAAACAAGCCACTTAACATCCCCTATTCGCCGTTCTGAAGTTCTCTTTTAAACGCTGAGTGGTTCAAGTACCTATTATAATCAGGGTACACTCGTTTGGATTCTTTAAATTCAGAAACTTTATTCTGATTGTAACCATTTAATGCAACGTACTCTTGGTAAAATTCATTCGCAATCCAAGTAGCCGGATCACTGTTGAAGACGAACACATTTTTCTCAATTTCACTCACTTCTGCTTTCTCATCAGAAAATGTAGGTAAATCTGAGTGAGCTGTATCTGGTATATATTCTTCAACATCAATATTCTCAGGTACAAAGTCAGTAGCAGTCAGGATGGCAGAAGTAGAGGAAGGGCAAGAAGGAGGAACATCTGAAGATGGTTGTTGACCTATACATTTGCACATAAAAACGTCAGTTCGTTGCATTTGAAAAACTGATTTCTTACATTATTCAATTATTATTTTGAGCAACTTACTTGTTGAAGGTTTAAAAAATTTATACATTTTTGGCGTTTTAGCCAAAACTTTTCCTTGTTTTCGTGCCTTTTCAGATGCTTGCTTTCTACATTGAGCACCACTTAATATTTTACGCCCATCCATTTTAAAATTTTAAACGAAAGATGAATGTGCTGTGACGCGCCAAATTTTAGCTCTCAGATAATTCAAATTATAGACATTTAACTGTAGTTCAATGATGTGCAATCTGTTAGATAAATTGGCAAAAGAGATCAACATCAAAGAGACATCAAGAGACTTGCAACAAAGAAGGTGAATAATAGTTTATAAGCAGGAACCAATGACCAGGTTTCACAAAGAATTTGGTGAGGTTAGATAGACCAAACTCCAGCAATTAACAACTCGAACACTTGGAGAACAGTTTCGGTGAATGCCCTCGCACACAAGACTCACACATAGCAGTCCAGCTTCGTATGGAACATAACCATACCGGATAACAATTTCTGTGAACGTCATCGCACAAAAGATGCATACATAGCAGTGAAGCTCCGTATGAAACACAACCATACCGGACTGAACCCAGTCTTCCGTTACAAACGTAACAAGGCTTTTACAAGCCTCACACGAAGTAAATCCACACTGGACCGAGACCAATCACCCGTTTCATCAAAAAGTCTGCCCCTCCTCTGTCACGGAGAATGCAGGAAAAGGACCCTACAGAGCTCTGCAGAAAATGCAAACACAGCACAGAATAAGATGGGGAATCAGCTACATGCGAGGCATGCGAAAGAAGGGAACATAAGAAATGTGCGGGTCTGAAGCAAGGCGAACTAGACACGCTTAGCTAACCGCAGACTCACATGGATATGCAAAGAATGGAAACCAATGCTGCGGAAAGCAGGGAAACAAGATGACCTCATGTAAAGCCTATAAGTTCTATAGAATTCATGCAAGCATCCATAGAGCAAAAGAAACAGAACATGGAATCCACACTAATAGAAAGAGTACAAGAAGTGGTAACCAGGGAGATGGGAAAAACCTCTCCTCCCCCGGCAAGAACCAAAAACAGCAGCCACAATAAGCTGGACGATCATAGAAAACAGGAGCCCTCCATGCAAACGCAACAAAAGAAATTAGCAAAGCTACCACGATAAAGTCACCAGCCACACAAAACGCAAAACAACCAGAGCGCCCCTCAAGATAATCAGACCAGTCCCCATCGAAACGAGGCTTCGGCCACCAATGCGCAGCACACAGGGACGGAAACAGTAGACCCACTATTTCTCAATCTTATAATATATCACATGGGTGGTATTCGATTGTCTCCAAGGGGTGCTCATTACTCTTGTAGATGCATGAACATATTCAGATTTCAAATTTTTATTTTTTAAATAAAATATATATAATTTTTTTTTAATTAAAAATATTTTAGTCAAAATTTGCCACCCCCTAAAATCTGTCGCCTATACAGCCTATATGTAAATCCGCCCCTGAACACACAAGTATAACATCGAGCTTATTACCTTGGAGCTTAGTAATTGTGTGATCACCTTAGTGTACAAGCCTCCTTCAGAAGAATTCTTCTTTGTTCCACCTAATAACTTTGATTCAGGGAAGATATCAATTGTAACATGGGACTTTAACAGCCACAGTCATGCTTGGGGTTACACATATGAGGATGAAAACGGAGAAGCTGTTATGTCTTGGGCTTAATCCAACCATCTCTCCCTCATTCATGACAGTAAGTAAACTACCTCCATCCTTTAACAGCGGTAGGTGGCAACTAGGGTACAACCCTGATCTCCTTTTCGTCAACTAGGGTGTAAGGGGTAGATTCTCTCTATCCAAACGTCATCCTCACCTGCACGTGGTACACCCTGCTCCAGACTGACCAGGCTCTGATGACCGAATAACTCCCGGGATAAGGAGTTCCCCTCTCTCCTGCCAACGGCTTATGTAAGGCGGATGAGCAGATTGAGGTTAGGGCACTCTCTTGCCCTTGAGGTGGGAAACTATCTCTAGAGGCGGATGAACCAATAATGGTCAACGGCATAGAAGACCTCAAGGGTGCACCAAGCACATGAGCAACTAGTATTGCCTGAACGGTTGGGAAAGCGGATGAAGGCTGCAACAGTCCAGAACCACCAGTCGTCATAGCTTCTATGCCACTGGGTCAGCGTCCAGAGTCTGTGAAGGACCGTGTGTTTGTTGTTGTGCACCAGCCTGCGGCGATCAACAAGTTGTGACGGGGGCAGGATAGTGTAATCTGGAAGCTCCTAGTGACAAATCGGCACGTAGGCGGCGAGTGTGTGATCGCAGTTTTGCTCGAGGACAGACTGTAGAGCAACTCGTGTGCTACACCCGTGACTGAGCAGTCCTATTTAGGATCCCCTCTGCTCACCCTGAATGGGGAGGGGGCTATAAAAGGTGCCCTAAACATAGGCAGTCTAACTTCTCACCTGTCTGGATTACTGCGTTTAGTGGGTACACCAATTTGCTGTAGAAATAAGAGAAAGATATGTAACATGAATATAGCTACCTGGAATATTCGAACTCTGATGGATACTGATGTAGAGCGGCATACAGCAATAATAAGTCGTGAGTTGAAGAAATATAACATAGATATTGCTGCTCTTAGTGAAACTAGGCGTGCTGGAGTCAGTCAACTCGAGGAGCATGGCGGTGGGTATACGTTTTTCTGGAAAGGAAAAGGTGAAAACTAACTAAGAATTCATGGGGTAGGATTTGCAATAAAAAATGAACTTATTCATACTCTTGATGAGTTCCCATCTGGAATAAATGACTCATGATCAGGCTTCGGATAATTATGCATTTTGCATATTGCATATTTGCGACAGTTTTAACTTAACAGTGCATATTTAGGGTTTTCCTCCTGTTAGTGCATATTTCAAAAACATTCTTAATCTTGAGTGTAGACATCAGCTTCTGCAGGACACTTTTGGAATATTTGACATGTATTTCAGGTAACAGGAATGTTGATCAGTGCTGGGTTTGCATCATGTTTAAGTTTAGCAGCACTAGTTCTACATCTGGCCATAGCTTTGTCTACCTGCAATGCAATTAGGTGGGGACTGATTCTTGGTATTTCCCGTAAAGCAGGTTATCTTTTCCTCATTCCATAAATAGTTACCTTTCATGCACAATTAGTTCTTGTCAGTCTTACTTTCGTTGAGTTGAAACAGGCTGTGGTTCATAGCACGTTTTTTCAACTGACGGAAGTGTATTGTTTCTCAAATACTGTAGCACAGTCGTAAACGCAACTAAAATTTATGAAATTCAACAACATCTTCAAACAACGAAACACAATAAATTGAAAGAAGTAAACCTGAAACAAAAACACCAGGTTCTTGTAACCACTGCTTTAGTTAAACCTGGACCAACACGTAGTAAATTCAATGAAGATCTGTTTAAAGCATTTCTCTCGGCAAATATACTGTTGGCTAAACTAAACAATAAGAACTTAGTTCAGTTTCTGCAGCAGTATACGAAACAACCAGTCCCAGATGAATCAACAATTAGGAAGAATTACGTTCCTGAGCTTTACAATGTAACGTTAGGTAAACAAAAAGCTCATGGAAAATATATTTGGGTCTCACAAGATGAAACAATGGATGTAGATCAAAGATGTGTAGCTAACTTCGTGTTTGGAATTTTAGGAGAAGAAGAAGAGAGAGACAAATCATATCTATTAACTATGGCTGTGTTGCTTAAGGTGAATCACTCAACAGTTGCTGCATTTTTAAATGATGCATTTTCTTGTTTGTGGCCATCAGGCATTCTTTACGATCATGTTATCCTGGCCTGCACGGATGCCGCACCTTACATGTGTAAAGCCATGGGAGGTCTTGGGATATTATATCGCAGAATGATACACGTCACATGTGTAGCACATGGACTTCATCGAGTCGCTGAAGCAGTCCGGGCTTCCTTTCCTGAAGTAAACCCGTTGATCTCCACAGTGAAAAGAGTGTTCCTGAAGGCTCCAAGTCTCAAAGATTTTTTTTTGATGCAGTTCATGATATGCCGCTCCCGCCATCACCAGTTCATACTAGATGGGGAACGTGGCTCGAAGCTGCTGTTTATTATGTCAATTATTTCGAGGTAGTAAAAAGGGTAGTTGAAGACCTCGATTCTGAAGAATCTGCTGCTATTAGAGAAGCTCAAGAAGTCTTGAGCAAAGATGGTGTTCGTGAGCAACTCATATTCATTCGTTCCAATTTGCGTTGCATACCTTCAGCCACCAAGAAATTGCAAGAAAAAGGACTGCTTCTTCACGTTAACATTGGAATTGTTGAAGAAGTCAATCGATCCCTAAAGAACCTAACTAATCAAGTTTTCTCTAAAAAATTGCAGAATGTAGTGCTGAAAAATTCCGGTCTCCTCAAACTTAAAAGCATTTGTGGTGTTATCCAAGGCAAAGACAAAATTGACAGTGCATCGATACTATAGGTCTCTGATTTCGTTAAGTTGGAGTATGCTCCAATTGTGGCATGTGATGTGGAGAGATATCAGATATATGTTTATTTTTAATGCATATTTTAGTGCTTATTTAGAAACTTTTTAGTGCATATTTGCATGCATATTTTGGCATTTATAAGTCCATAATTATCCGAAGGCTGTTCATGACACTCCGTCTGAAACTCAAGAACAACCAAAGAGCTATGGTAATCAGTGCATATGCCTCAACTTTGAAGTCGGAAGATGACCAAAAGGAAGCATTCCATAACCAACTTGATGAAGTCCTGTCGAATGTACCCAAGTCAGATAAAATTATTTTACTAGATGACTTTAATGCTCGGGTTGGCAGAGAATCGTCACTCTGGCCTGGAACTATTGGTAAAGAGGGCGTAGGCAAAGTCAACTCCAATGGAACACTCCTACTCACGAAATGCTCCGAATATGATCTTGTCATTACAAATACACTCTTCCGCCAGGAAAGATAAATTTAAAACAACATGGCAACACCCCAGATCAAAGCACTGGCACTTAATCGACTACATTATTGTCCGCGCTAGAGATCAGCGTGATGTTCATATAACTAAAGTTATGACAGGTGCTGATGATTGTTGGACTGACCACTGCTCAGTTCGATCTGTGATGGAAATACAAGTTCATCCAAAACAACGGATTCAGAGGAAGGCGATAAAACACAAACTAAATACTGAACAACTTAAGAACAACAGTACCAAATCTGCCTATCACATACTATTGGCTGATAAACATCCAAATGATTACCCAGAAGATATTGAGCAGCACTGGTCGTTATTCAAATCAGCCGTTATAGGAGCTGGCAAAGAAGCAGTTGGTTTTAAAAAGGGAAAACATCAGGACTGGTTTGACGAGAGCAACAAAGAAATATGTGACCTAATTGATGTAAAGCGGAAAGCCTACAACGCTTGGCAAAATGATTCAAATTTACTTCCCAAGAAACAGAGATATCAACAAGCCAAATCGGAAGTCCAGAAAAGATGCAGGATGATCAAGAATAAATGGTGGATAGACAAATCTGTGGAAATGGAGAATTTAATCGCCTCTAAAAACAATAGTGCCTTCTTAAGTGTTTCCAAAGCTATTTATGGTCCCTTCACCAAAGGTCTTTGTCTAAAATCCAAAGATGGTACTGAAGTTCTTAAAGATCCTGACTCGATAGCTTCCCGTTGGAAAGAACATTATCAAGACCTCCTGAACAGAAACTCGCAAATCAAGGAAGATGTGTTTGCCTATATTCCGCAACAACCAATTCAAGATCAGTCAGGTGATGTCCCTTCTCAAGAAATCGAGAAGGCCATTCAACAGCTGAAGAATAAAAAGCCATCCGGACAAGATGGAATCCCAGCTGAGCTCTTCAAGAGGGTGGCCCTTTGCTAATTCAGCATACACACATGTTGATTGTGAAAATATGGAACATAGGAACAATCCCTGCTGATCTACGAGATGCTTCCATAATCACTATTTTCAAGAAAGGGGATAAGACTCTGTGTAACAATTATCGAGGAATATCTTTGCTCTCTGTTACAGGAAACATTCTAGCTAGAGTATTGTCCAATCGCCTACTGCCATTGACTGAAATGTGTATACCAGAAACACAATGTGGTTTCAGACCAAACAGAGGTACAGTCGATATGATTTTCAGTGCAAGACAAATGCAGGAAAAGTCCAGAGAGCAAAACCAACCCTTGTATATGGCTTTTATAGATCTTGTCAAGGCATTTGATTCTGTTAATCGAGAATCTCTATGGAGAATTCTAGCTTTGATTGGATGTCCAAACAGCTACTGCACGACGGCATGTTTGCTACTGTTCAGGGGCGGATCTAGGGGAGGGCGACCGCCCAGGGCCCCGCGGTCCGGGGGGCCCCGCGCCATGGATTGTTTTAAATACAATTGATTAATTAATTATACTTTTCAAACTAATTTATAATTCATATTCCTTTTTTCAGTGCAGCTATGACCTCCCGTGACCATTTAGCAAGTTTAGATTTCAGTGAAATGATGGAAGACTTCAGCCGGGAAAAAAATCGCAAAGTAATATTTTAATATTTCATAGTTTACATAATCTTCTTCAAGGGGACTTAAAGGTTTCTTTCATATCATTAAAAAAAAGTACTGTAGAGTATTCAAAATATTGTAAATATTCTTTTTTTTTATTATTTTTTCAAAACTATTTTCCATTTGATTTAATTTTTTAAAATTTCCTATTGTTGTGGGCCCCACCTTATCATATCGCCGAGGGCCCCGCAAGGCCTGGATCCGCTACTGCTACTGTTCATTCCAATACAAGACCAGGAGACCCTTTCCATGTTAGTACTGGAGTCAAACAAGGTTGTGTAATTGCTCCAACATTGTTCTCGGTGTTTGTTGGAACTATACTACACCTTGTGGATGAAAAACTGCCATCAGTTCTGGAAATAACTTGTGTATACCTAGGTAAAACTGATGGAAATCTGTTTAATATTAGCGGACTGCAAGCTAAGACCAAGGTGTCCTCAGTGTCAGTTATAGATCTTCAATATGCAGATGACACTGTTATTCTAGCCAACACTGAGGAAGATCTGCAATCAATCCTAAATGCTTTTAATCAAGCATATGAAAGTATTGGACTGGATATTAACATTGATAAGACTAAGATCCTTTATCAGCCAGCACCAAATTCCAACAAGAGGACACCGGCTAATAGAATCAATAGTCAATCTCTGCAAAACCTAAATCATTTTCCTTACCTTGGAAGCAACCTCTCCACATCTGCAAACATTGATACAGAAATCCAATATCGTTTAAGATGGGCTAGTGTATCTTTCGGTCGTCTCCTAAAAAGAGTGTTTGACAATCCAATCATGATATCAGTGTGAGAACCAAACTCTACGTTTACAACGCTGTTGTAATCCCTATGGTTGCGAGACCTGAAAAACTTACAGGAGAAACCTAAAATGCCTGGAAAAATACCATCAACGATGCTTACGGAGAATACTGAAAGTTAAATGGCAAGATCGTCGAACAAACATTAGTATCCTCGAAGAAGCCAACACTACAAGCATGGAGGCAAAGGTAGTCAGGCATCAGATACGCTGGGCTGACCATGTTGTCCGCATGCCAGATACACGCCTCCCAAAGAGGATCATGTACACCCAGCTAAAGAATGGACTGCGTAACCATGGAGGGCAGCTTAAATGATACAAGGATGTCCTTAAACATAACCTCAAAGAGTGTCAAATTGATACGGTGAACTGGGAAACCACAGCCGAAGATAGAACTAAATGGCATAAAAATGTATACAACGGAGTTGAACAATTAGAACAAGATAGGAGAAGACTAGAAGCTGAAAGGAGGAACCGCAGGAAAGAAAGTGCGAATGCAAGGGATGGTGAGCCTGCACAATCATCTGCTGATACAACTAGTGTGTGCTGTCACTGCAGTAAAGTGTGTGCATCCAGAATTGGACTGTTCAGCCATCTGAGACGACACAATACTTCCAAAAAACATTGAATTTTACATACTATATATTCGTTGACGAATAAATGCCTATCATCATCATCATTTTCGTCAGTGATAACATAGTTCAACAATGCCATAAATCAGTGTGCTCCCCTATCCCGAACACACAGCATAGACCAATAATGTGTTGACTTCTCCCGATTATCAGACCCCAAGAATCTGGTTTTAGACGAAGGTATAATTTCAAGAAGGCAGACTGGCCGAAGTTCTCCAGAATGCTGGATGAAAAGGTTCAAACAATTGCTTCTGTGCCTGAAGAGTATGAACACTTTGTCGAGCTTGTTAAACTCTGCTCGCGAGCATGCATCCCAAGAGGTTGCAGAACGACCTATATTCAAGGTGTGACTTCAGAAACAGCAGTTTTACTGGAGTAATATTATGCCCGGTATGATGAAAATCCATTTAGTGAGGAAACATCCCAAACAGCAAGATCCGTTCTCTCCTCAATCTCTGAGGCAAAGAGGGTACAGTGGGAGGAACTGATGGAAAATTGTGATATGGGAAGGAGTAGCCAAGAAGCTTGGAGACTTCTCAAACGCCTAAGTAATGACCCCTCACAGGTGAATACGCATGTGCATGTCTGAGCTGATCAAATAGCTCACCAGCTCATACAAAATGGGAAAGCACCTTACACAACCAGGCTTGGTAAGGAAGACATTTGAGAGACAACCTAACCAAGAAACCAATATTTTGCTACAAGTATTTTCTCAGGCTGAGCTAGATCTTGTCCTGGGTAAATGCAAAAATGGCAAAGCTGCTGGTCTCAATGATATAAGAGTGGAACAGATTAAGAAGTTTGGGCCAATAACTAAGTGCTGGCTAAGGGAGCTTATGAACAAATGTGTCCAGTCTTGTAAGAGTCCTAAACTATGGAGGAAAGCCAAAGTTATAGCTATTCGCAAGCCAGGCAAGCACCAGAATGATCCATAATGTTACCGCCCTATATCTCTCTTATGTCATCTGTATAAAGTCCTTGAAAGACTCATCCTACATACACTAATGGAGAAACTGGAGACAATCTTTATACCACAGCAGGCTGGATTCAGATTGGGGAAGAGTTGCACATCTCAAGTGATGAAATTAACACAGCATATTGAAGATGGTTTTGAAAGTAAGGAGATCACAGGAGCTGTATTTATAGATCTTACTGCGGCTTATGACACAGTTAATCACAGACGGCTTCTTATGAAACTGTATGATGCCACAAAAGATTATCTACTAACCTGTTTCTTGAGGAATCTACTTGAAAACAGAAGGTTCTTTGTTGAATTTCAGGGAAAACGAAGCAGAAGGAGATCGCAGAAAAATGGATTACCCCAGGAAAGTGTGCTTGCTCCTGCGTTGTTTAATGTCTATAGGCTACTAAAGATCAGCCACTACCAGAGGGAACACAGAGTTTCATCTACGCAGATGACTGTGCCATCACTGCCCAAGCTGACTGTTTTGATAATGTAGAACAGAAGTTGTCCAAGGCAATAATAGAATTGTCAGCTTACTATAGGGAGAACCAATTGAGACCAAATCCCAGTAAAACACAGACTTGTGCTTTCCACCTTAAAAAAAGACAGGCAGCTAGAACCCTCAAAATTAACTGGGAAGGATCCACGCTAGAGCATTATTTGTTCCCAAAATATCTAGGAATAACCCTTGACCGTGCTCTCACTTACAGGAAGGACTGTTTGAACACCAAGCAAAAAGTGGCAGCCAGAAATGACATCATAAGGAAGGTAACAGGCACAACATGGGGAGCACATCCTAGTACTGTGAGAACCTCTTCTCTTGCGTTATGTTACTCCGCCGGGGAATATGCAAGCCCAGTATGGTACAAATCCAGTCATGCCAAAGTGGTAGATGTTAACAATACTTGTCGAATTATTACTGGGTGCCTCAAGCCCACTTCGTTGGACAAGCTGTACACCCATGCTGGTATCGCACCCCCTGACATCCGCCGAGAGGTAGCGGCGAAAAACGAGAAAAAAAAGGCAGAAACTCCTGAAGCCCGTCCTCTGTTTGGACAAAGCTTCCTCAGAACAACGGAAGCTCTTGTCGGGACTTCACAACAATCCCGAACCAATTTGTGGCGTGCAAGGTTCTACAGCCCTGGACAATGGTTTCCACCCTCTGAAAAACTACCAGCCGGTTTCACGGAGAAATGGAGTACTTGGAGATCACTCAACAGACTTCGGTCGGGTGTCACAAGATACAAAAGCAACTTAATGAAATGGGGTTTCCATGTGGAGTCACCGTTTTGTGAATGAGGAACAACGCAGACATCCTACCATCTGCTTCAGTGCAGTCAGTGCCCAACAACTTGTACACTAGAAGACCTGTTACATGCAACACCTAATGCCATAGAGGTTGCCAACTTCTGGGTGGCCCTAGTTTGAACAAATTGACATTTGAAATTTTGTATACAACTTATTGGTTACTGGCAAGTTATATACAAAATTTTAAATTTATTTATTGTATATTCAATTTCACACTGTAAGTGTTCCCGACACGAATGAATGAATGAATGAAATGCAGTTTAATATAATAGAGCTTTATGTAATCAGAGCGTGTAAATAGACGCTTTCTTTATTAGTAGGCCTATACAATATAGGCACCACAGTACAACACATGCTTCGATCTCATAATGCACTGAATAAATGTCTGCTTAACACAAGGACACTACATAATTATACCTTGATTGACAAGGGTCATGTTACGGTCAATTTTGAAAATATAATAATGATTGAATAATTAACCCCCCAGGGGCTCACGACTAATGGAACGTGGGTTAGCGACCACGGGACCCCAGCTGAGTCCGGCATTGCTTCCACTTACTTGTGCCGGGCTCCTCACTGTCACCTTCTCTTTCGGCCTCCTTTGGTCAACTCTTGTTCTCTTCCGACCCTGATGGTATTAGGGTATCCGAGGCCTAGGAAGTCTTTCACATTCCCGCCTTAATTGGCCCTTCTCTCATCCTTCCTGATCCCTCATTCTTCGAGGGGTCAGACCTCTTGCTTTTCTTTTCCTGATATCTCCTTCCTTCTGCTGAAGGCCCTAATGGAGGCAGGGTGTATGTAGCCCCACCATTTATGGTGCACCCTGGGTAGTGCTACACCCTCAAGGGCTCACGGCTGGTGAGCTCGGGATTTGGCGACCTCGAGGGATTCCTGAGCTGGATCAAGTATTCCCCCTTATTCTATTGCCAGTGGGGCAAACCCCCCACTCTTTCCCTTTCCTCTCTGCCTTTCATGGCTCTCCTTCCTTCCAATTCCCTCAATTCTCATTCATTGAGGGTTGAGGGCATTTCCTTTCCTCCTGTCTTTTATTTACATTCTTCTCCTTTTTGTTTCCCATTTCCTCTTCTACAGGGTGGGCGGGAAGTAACTAGGTATTATTAAATGGCTATTAAGTGTTTAATATTGATGGAATAATATTTGAAATAGCGGAAACATACAGAACATTAAATAGGATAGTTTTTTTCATGCCGCGTAGTACCGACGGTGGCTGGGAGAGGCAACACACTCAACAATAACAAAGGTGGCCGATCGCCTGACAGTAAGAGAACGAACACAGATTGCTTCGCGTTATGAGGTGTGGAATTCGATCGTTCTTTGTCAATTGGCTCAATTGCCATTACTGGGTGACACAGGATCCTGGAGTTACGGTGGAGAAGATGCAGTCTCGTCCAAAAGTGACCGTGTGGTGTAGAATAACGGCTACAAATGTCATCGGCCCATATCTCCTGTGTGACACAATTAACAATTAACGGGGAACGCTACCTTCAAATGCTTCAGGATAACGTTTGGCCCACGATATCTGGATGGGAAAATACCGCCGACATTATCTTCATGCACACCGCCTCACTTTGCAAATGTCGCGCGGAACTGGTAAGATGAGAAGTGTCCAGGACGTTGGCTGGGGAGACGTGCATCTCATGAATGGCCTGCAAGAAGTCCAGACCAGCCACCCTGTGACTTTCTTATGGAGCTGGGCAAAAGAGGAGGTGTACTGGATGAAACCTCGCTCATTGTACGAATTGCAAGAACGGATTCGCGATGTTCTTACCAACATCCCTCACAACTTCCTCCAGAAAGCTGTGGATTCCATTCAAGGTCGTTTGACGAGATTGGTCGATGTCACAGGTGACTACATCAAAATGTAATGGAATTGTAAGGTATGCAATCATATTCCCATATAACAGTGTACATACTGTGAAAATGAAAATCCACAGCCTTCTTCCAGTCTCTGACCGAGTCAGGAATGGAATGGAATGAATCTAGCGGCGAGGATATGAAGTGTGCCGGCTGCCGAGGCCTGACGCACTCCTCTGGGGCAATGATTAAATGAATGTCAGATGAAATGAAATGATAGTGGAGAGTGTTGCTGGAATGAAATTTTGACAGGGAAAACCGGAGTACCCGGAGAAAACCTGTCTGCCTCCGTTTTGTCCAGCACAGATCTCACATGGAGTGACCGGGATTTGAACCACGGACCCAATGGTGAGAGGCCGGCGTGCTGCCGCCTAAGCCACGGAGGCTTCTGTACATACTATATTGATTTCAAATAAATAACTCTGCAAACATAAAAGTTATAAGTCAATTTCAATACCTAGTTACTTCCCGCCCACCCTGTAGATTGTAAGTCAGTAGTTGGTTTTAGTTGTAGGTTTCATTTGATCATCTTTCATTTTCACTATCAACCAAACAATTAGGGTCCAATAACCTTATTATCAATTATCATCATCATGAATAATTAAATATAAAGTTATTCGAATCGACACAGAACGAGAATTGTGAAGCTTCAAAAGTGAGCCATAATTGATAAAGTTCCACATAATGTACAATACACAGCACCGTTTTAATTCTATTAAAATTCATGCTCAATTAAACTGTTGATATTAATTACATTTGCTCACTGTTCATGATTTCAATCGAGCATTTAAACCTGATAAAATATTCACCTGGTGTATTTTTTCATCATCTTTGATATTTTGTCATGAGAGGCTGATCATTCATTACTTCTCTTGTAGCTTACCGTGTGTTGTCTTCAGTGCATTCATTAACTTCATTCGTACTAAAGTCCTCTGTTGAATGAATGTCTCTTATCACTACACGATTTATTTCAGGATATTTCTTGTTAAGAGATTCAACCAAATTGGTAATGAACAATTTACCCCTCTTCTTAAATTCATCTTCTAGCAATTTTGCCTCTTTTTCCCAGCTTTCAGAAGGCTCTACGAGTCCACCGAACGACAAACTTTTGATCTATGTATTTTGTGGATTCAGAGCTAGTAAATGTATGACTACCAAGGTTTGGACATGTCGATCTAAGCTTTTTTGCTACCCACCCAGAAAGGTAAAACAATGCATTGGCTTCCATTTAAGGGAGGGGTGTTCAATTCGTTTTCAGGACTCGAAGGGGCAATAATTTCTCGGGTGACATCTACTTCGCTATCTTTCTCCGGATGATCCTCTTCCTTCTTGCATAATACACCAGGCATTTGAAGCAGTTTGGCTGGAATATATTCGGAATCATCTTCGGTACCTGTATTAGAATTATTTTGAAGGAGTGCTTGATTTCACCCTAAAATAATCATTCTTAAACGATATAATGTGTCTAAAGGAGAAGGATGATCATTCAGACCACCTTTTGTCCTAGTCTGAGAGAAAACAGATTGTATATATTGTCCTGGTTGAGACGATGGGTATGTACTCAATACCATGGGCACTCTTCAAAACTAGATACTTCAAAGATTTAATGGATGTGATGATTCCTCTCTGAAAGAGCTTTATATATTTCTTGCCACATCATCTCATTGTTTCAATTAATTTGAGCATGTCATTGAGAACTGCAACTTGAGATTCCAGATCTTTTCCATATATGTTCTTGGAAGGTCTACCTGAAGAATTGGGTCTGCATGTATTCATTACATCGTACCACCTATCAATTATTTCAATAGATTTTCCAGTTTCTTCAGCCAGCTGAGGATCAGCTCCCGGTTTCATAATTGCAGATCAGTGGCTGTCTTGTGAGACAATAACTGACATGCATTCCTGACATTTTTTCTCCGAGTCTTTTCCACAGTGATGTGACTTTCGTTCAGATTATGCAACATTTTAAGATCACTTTTCTTCTGAACATTTAATAATGCTACGAATGGAACCCCGTGTCTAAAAGCCAGTTCCGTACTAGTTTTAGAAGATGTGGCGTGTCAGCAAACATGTATAGTTTTTCTTCCTAAGAGGGATGAGTGAAGCACGTTTTTTCAGTACTAATTCCTAGTTCCTTCCAAAGTCCAACATTTCCACCCCCCATGTACCCCATATTGGCAAGATTTAAAATAATAGAGTTTAAAATCTTGCGGGTTATTTTAACAAAAAGTGGCACCTTCCATTGAGCAAAAAGTCCCCGAGCCATTATTATTTGCACATTGGAGTGTAGCCCGATAACTTCATCTCCTTTCCAGTCATATTCCATGAGGCTCTTAACTGTCATTTCATCTGAAAGAAGAACCATATTTTTTTCTTTCTTGCTCAGAGAGGAACCAGCAACGCCCAGAAAGTGGAAAAGATCTTGGAGAATTCCATTGTTCATATGGACTGTTGATACCCATTTTTGCAGTGTAGACAGTCCAGGCGAAGGAATGTTCATTTTCCTTTCCAGAAAATGATATTAACGCTTACTAATGTATCTCAGGGAAAATGCAAGAATATTTCATCGTCTGTCCATTTAACTTTCTTTTTCTTACTTAAAGGGATGTTCATTTGATTTTCGGTGAAAACTGATTCGAGTATTTCCCGGGCCTTTTTACGCACTCTAGTTTCATCAATCCTTTTTCTCTTCATTTTACGAAGTTCTCTTTTAAGCCTGCCAATTTCTTGGCTTTTCAGTACGATTTTCTTCTCCAGCTCTGCATTCTTTTGTCGCAACTTCTCATTTTCCATCTTCAAAACATCTATTTGATTTTCCACCGTTATAGTTTTGAACAGAGTACGAGCTTTCTAAAATTTGAACAACAGTTCTTTTATTTTCTGTCTTCTCACTAAGTATTTGACATTCACGTATCTGCAGCTGGGTTTCTTCGGGTATATCTGTACCTAATTTAAGTGAAGGCACAGCAGTCTGTTTCAGTTTTCTCTGAGGAATTCATGTCAATAATTCTGCTTTCAGGTCCCTCTCATAATCATCCTCAGTAAAATGTTCAGAGCATATTTGTGAAGTATTAGGATTCCACTTCCTGTCTCTTCTAGTACACAGCACCCACGTTTACCTAATTAAATTGTCTTTAGGGAATGAATGATACTTTATATGCGCAGTCCCCAGATCCTGCTTCATTTTAATAAGACTGTTTGTACACAAAGTCACCGTGCATCTCATTCCAGGCATCGTAGAAAATTGAAAGAAGAAAAAACGTCAAAACTAAAAGGTCGTACCACGAAGCTAATAATACACAAATGGCTCTTTCATTTAAGGAGCACTTACTTTTTACTTGGGGAATTTTGTAGAACAGCACTTAATGAAGCACTATCAAACACCACTATATAATGACATGTAACGAGAACAGATAAACATATAACACAACACCATTAAGAGTAGCTGAAGCTGCCAGCTTACTGGAGACTGTGGCGTTGGCTGTTGCCGGGTCTGAGCAATACGTCATCAGTAGGGCCCGGATTTTTAGGTGGCTTAAACCTTCACTTTAGGTTTCTTATATTCTAAAAATAGGTTATTTTAGGTTTTTCTTCGAGGATCAATACAGGCAGCAATAGTTTTCTGTTTTTTCTTATTTCTGTGAAATTTATTTATGAACTTATTTCACAAAAGTTTACATTGTCACTTACCTGTGCCGGGCTCCTCACCGTCTTCTTTCCTGTCAGCCTCTCTTGGTCAACTCCTGTTCTCTTTCGACCCCGACGGTATTAGGGCATCCGAGGCCTAGGGAGTCTCTTCGTTACGCGCCTTAATTGGCCCTTGTTTCATCTTCCCTGATTCCCTCCTTCTGCGAGGGGTCAGTCTTCTCTTTCTTTTCATGTTATCTCCTGCCTTCTGCTCAAGGCCCTCAAGGAGGCACTTCTGGTGCACCCTGGATATTTCTACACCCTCAGGGGCTCACGGCTGATGACTTCCGGAGTTGGTGATCCCGAGGGATTCCTGAGCAGGGTCCGATTTTTCCCCTTTTTCCACTGACTTTGGAGCATGCCCTCTCCTCTTTCCCTTTCCCATCTGCCTTTCATGGCTCTCCTTCCTTCCAAGTCCCCCAATCCTCATTCCTTGAGCGTTTCGGGCATTTGTTTTCTTCCTGTCCTTTATTTGTTTACCATTTATTCTTCTAGTATGTAAGTCTGTAGTTAGTATTAGTTATAGTTTTCATTCTCATCTCATCTTTCACTATCACCCAAACCATTAGGGGCCGATAACCTAGATGTTAGGCCCATTAAAACAACAATTATCATCATCATCATCATCGTACTGCATTTAACAGTAGTAACCTGAACTATCTCCGTCCTACTGCTTGTAATCGCGGTGGAAATAATTTTACGATGCATTTCAATGGAGAAATAACATTCTTTATTTGAAAAAGGCAAAACAGCTATTTAGGTTATTTTAGGGTCAAACCCTCATTTAGTTTTTATTAGGTGAAATGAAATTCACATATTCTTCTTCAGGAAGTGTGAAACGAACATATATGTTGAAATTTATGAATTACAAAGCCAGGAAAAAAATAGGTAAAAACCTAAGAATCCGGGCTCTAGTCATCAGCCAGCACGCGGAACGAGACAACCTCTCATAATTATACTAACCTTGGCCAAGAAGTACGGTACCTTTGCATCAAACCAGCATCAGTTTACTCGGAAAGTGTGTTCAGTGCAGCTGGCAATTCGGTGGATGTCTTGATGCAGATAAAGAGTTCAAATGCTATTGTTCTTGTACATAACATTGATCTAAGATAACATTTTCAGAGAAAGAACGAATAGAGAATTTTCATTATTTTGTAATTATTTCTTATTTTTCTTTTCTCAAAATTAATTTTAAGTAATTATGACTTATGATTGATGTAAAATAACAGCACTTCCTTTGTTTATAATAAATATGTCTCCTCTCCAGAATCAACTTGGTTGAGCTAATTCTCCTTAGAAACATACGAGTGTTTTAATTTAAAATAGGCATCAATAAGTTACTTATGCATATATACATGTATTTAGCAACTAAGTCAGCCCTTATCCATTGCATCCCCCAGGGGCTCACATCTAGTGAGACGTGGGTTGGCGACCACGGGGCCCCAGCTGAGTCTGGCATTGCTTCCACTTACTTGTGCCGGGCTCCTCTCTAGTCTTCTTTCCTGTCGACCTCACTTGGTCAACTCTTGTTCTCTTCCGACCCCGACGGTATTAGGGTATCCGAGGCCTAGGGAGTCGCTTCCTTTCCCGCCTTAATTGGCCTTGTCTCATCTTTTCTGATACCCTCCTTCTGCGAGGGGTCAGCCTTCTTGTTCTTTTCATATTCTCTCCTGCCTTCTGCTCAAGGCCCTCAAGGAGGCAGAGTGTATGTAGCCCCACCACTTCTGGTGCACCCTGGATATTGCTACACCCTCAGGGGCTCACGGCTGGTGAGTTCGGGAGTTGGCGACCCCGAGGGGTTGCTGAGCTGGGTCCGGTTTCCCCATTTTGTCCATTACCTGTGGGGCGGACCCTCTCCTCTTTCACTTTTCTATGTGCCTGTCATGGCTCTCCTTCCTTCCAAGTCCCTCAATCCGCATTCTTCGAGGGTTGAGGGCATTTCTTTTCCTTCTGTCCTTTATTTGCCTTATTCTCTTTTTGTTTATCCATTTCTTCTTCTAGTATATAAGTTAGTAGTTAGCTTTAGTTATAGTTGACATTTCATTTTCATCTTCACGATCACCCAAACCTTTAGGGGCCGATAACCTAGATGTTAGGCCCCTTAAAACAACAATTATCATCATCATCATCCATTGCAGGACATTACCGTACAACAACAATTCTGAAGAAAAAAAAGGTCCAAAATCTATAAGTATTGTACCATAATTTTTCATTGATGTTTATTTCTGAAGAAGCATCAAGGCTTGAATTTAGATTGTACTTATAGAAGCCATTTTTCAGTGTTGCCGAATTCTATTAAAGAAAGCTTTCCAGTCGGTCAACACAAATTGTGCCCAATTACAGTAGGCGGGAAACGAGTATTTACATGCAGTACCCTACAAACTATCACGCTTTTATTTACAAATACCTACCCGAGTTTAGATGTTAAGAGTATTGGTATGGAGTCTCAACCATCCTTTAGAAAAAGGCAAGATTCGCAATGGATTCAGATTCGTGGGTTTTGATTCGGAAAATTTTCGATTCGACCCAACACTAATTTTGATGCAAGGCATATTTCAAAACATGTACTTATAAATAATAATAATAATTCACCATTGATAAATGAAGAAAATGCTGCGAGCATGCGGAAGCTATGGAGATGGAAGTTTCAATCACGAATGTTCTAGACTCAAAGATAAACAGAAAAATCATCCGATTAATTGGTAGTCATTAAAAACACACATCCAGAGGTGACATGCACAGCAGTAGCTAGCATTAGAGTCATGATGATGATGATGATAATTGTTGTTTTCAGGGGCCTAACGTCTAGGTTATCAACCCCGCAGGAGTCAGCCTGAAGGAGTGAAGAGGGAAAGGATGCCTGCAACCAGTGCTGCTGAATGTCTGCCATAACGATTTTCAATCCAGTAGACCTATAGCTCGTCCCGTATTGGGTGATACATACGCTGTGAAAATTTAATGAATATAGTAAAGTAAAGATTGCTCCAAAATTTCTTGCAGTAAAGATGTACCATACCAATTATTAAGTAGGAAATACTGAATAAGTAGTTATTACATCCCATCTCTGTTTATTGTCTATCCCAACCCAAACATTGGCGTGACACCTTGTATGCGTTTATACAGAGTGGGTGGGATTTGACTAGGCAGCCGGGAACATATGATTCCCCGGGTCAGAGAGTGCCAAAAGACATGATAAAAGGTGGATGGTCTAACAGAGGAAAAAATGGCTGAGTTAACTTATTTCAACCTGTCTAGCAGGGTAGTCATACTTTGTGTTTGCACTATGTTGCGTAGCATAATATAACAAACAAAGAAATGATGTCTGGGATGGATCTGCATATGGGTGGTTCTTCCAAAAAATCATGTTGCTGCCATCACTTTGTGGGAGGCTGTTCTCCTCAACCACTCTGGCAACAATGCTACAATTGTTGTGAGTGCATGAGAGGCTGTTCTCCTCAGCCACTCGGGCAACAATGCAAAAAATGCCATGACTGCATGAGACATGTCCCTCCCTCTCCATGAAGTAAGAGTTATGACATGTCTATTGCATGTTATCTTGTTACCACTTATGGTGTCTGAAGCCATTTTTCAGTGTTGCCTTAGTAAATGTGGCTTGATGTTTTTCAGTCGGTCAACACGATTGTACCCAATTGTGGGTTATTCCCAAATCCGGAAAAAAATTATGATGGATTAAAAAATACACTTGGATGACCAGTTTCGATCGTCAAGCGATCATCATCAGATCTGTCACACTTAGGCTATAAAGTCTATGTCTGAAAGTATTTACAATATATGCATTTATTTAGTTGCAGTATCAGTTAAGATAATGCAACTTGCCAATATTTGTTAGTTATAGTCTATGTGATGTTTTGTTGAGATACTGGAATTGGTAGTTGACTTCCGAGCAGATAGTGACCAAGTTAACTGTACTCTCCAGGACCGTGCAAGACCCATCCAGATAAGTAGCCTGTGCAATACAATTTGAACTGACCATTTAACAACAATCACATAGTAACTCTAAACATGCAAATTTTGGAAGTCAACCACCATTTCCAGTATCTTAACAAATCATCACATAGGCCTAGACCATATCTAACAAATATTGGTGAGTTGCATTATCTTAACTAATACTGCAACTAAATAAGTGTACATATTGTAAATACTTTCACCCATAGATTGTATAGCCCAAGTGTAATGGATCCGATGATGACCGCTTGACGATCAAAACTGGTCATCCAAGTATTTTAATTAATCACATGTAAACTTTTTCAGGATTAGGGAATAACCCACAATTGGGTACAATCATGTTGACCGACTGAAAAACATCGAACTACATTGTTAACACTTAGATTTGTTGATACACAAAACCAGTTTGTTATGTTTCACCTCCTCACAATTATTTCCTGTTTTCCAGGTTTACGCACAGTAATAAGGCTTATAAGGTGTGTTGCCGAATGTGATTTACTATTCCTCCCATTGTCTCCTAAACTAGGCACCTTTTTGTTGTCGTTCGGCGCTAGCTGACCTGGGGAATCGTATGGTCTCATCCACCCTGTATAATACGAGAGTTCACTCTGTATTTGACAAGATTGTTTCATCAATCAAGTTAAATTCTGGGCAGAAACTTCATCAAAAAATATTTGTTACTTGATTGTGTCATATCGATGGGTGAAAGGAAGAACATCTTAACCAATTAGTATATTTTTCAGGGAACAAAAAAAACACTTTATACATTTTCTGTTGAATTAATTTTCATAAAAATTTATTATTGCGCTTCCTAGTTTAGCACAGTTTTATGTGTATACATTGGTTTTTCTTGAAGTAGATTATTAATAGTAGATATGGTTCTTAAGATGTTTTGAAGGGTATTATTTTATTTGTTCATATCATCTTAAGGGTTTTAAGATGTTATGGCAGACATTTTTTCTTAAGATGTACGCTTAAGATGTTCTGCCAAACTATTATTAAAAGCAGTATTTACCCTATTTACTAAATAATTATCTGATTTTTCAGCCTGTGGATGCGTAACAGTAATTGTGGATCCTAAGGTTTAAACCTAATAACACAATTCGATTCTCAAGTAAAGCTCTTTAATTAATATTGATGGTTGTAAAGTGTAATTTAATTCATTTCAATATTGAGGTAGAACAATCTAAAAAAATTGTACAAAAAAAGGTAAATACAACATTTTGGGTTTTATGGAATAAATTAATCAAAAGTCAATTTCAATTTCATATTCTTCGTCAATTTCTGGCAAACATTCTTGAATTGAGTGTTTGGTATTTAAAGATGTTCTTGATAATATTTACTCTCGGTACAACACCTTTCAAGCACAGTCGTTGCAAGTCTTTGCAGAGCAAAGGAGAAATTGGCAGTTGAGTTTAATAAGCTGGGTTCAAATCCATTTACCACATTTTCTGAGACCTTTCTTGGTGCCAATACCCAAGTAATCCTCTCGAATGGTTTCATAGGAAAAGTTGATTTTGATTTTATGCGTTTCTTTCTTGACAAAGGCAGTTTCAATCTCTGTTATTTTCAATGGGTTACCTTTCATTGTCCTTGCATTAGGAGGAATTGCTATTAAGGATAATTCTTTCCAAACAAAGAAGTCATGATTAGTCATAACTTCATACTGTCTTGGCGAGTTTGGCCAGTACAACTATCTGAATACAGAGATACTTCTGTAAAATCTCCTCTCCTACCATTGTCAAATATGTATGAAAAACTGTACAGATTTCATCGCTCCCTCTTTGACCATCAGCTTGACCCCAAATGTCACGAAATGCATTCCCACTTCCACTCTCGTACACAGTTTCATTGTAAACTGAGTACTTTCTACAGGATCATCCACTCAAAGTGCGGCCGGCAGCGCAGCGCGTAGAGGCAGCTCGCTGAGCTTAGGGTCGAGAGAGCACCCGTACAAATTGCATGTAAATAACGAGTACACAAAATAACACATAATCAAGTAAAATAATTACTCACCTTGTCACAGAAGATGTTGAAAATGTCCTCCACCTGCATGTACACATTTCTGGCATCGTCTAAGGAAATTTTCATTTACACGCTTCAATTCGTCTACCGAGATAGCCTCAATTTCTTTGGTTATATTCTGTTTGAGTTCATCTAGAGTGTGAGGGTTTGTTGCATAAACCTTATTTTTCAGTTTTCCCCATAAATAAAAATCGCAAACCGTAAGATCTGGGGATTTTGCGGGCCACAATGGTTTACTAATTACCCTGTTGTCGAAAATTTCCTCAATTAAATCTAATGACTCATTAGCCGTATGCGCAGTTGCAGAGTCCTGCTGGAAATATCCAGATTGGCATTCAGTGTCCCGTCAATTGTTCAAAAAATGGTACGAGAATGTCATCTCTATATCTCTGCCCAGTGATTGTGGTTTCAAAAAAATATAGGCCCTATCATCCTGTCTGCAGTTACTGCTGCCCACACTCCCATTTTCACATCATGTAGGGGTGTTTGATGTATGAAATTAACAGGTTTTTCTGAAGACCAGTACCTGTTATTCTGACTTGAAACATGTCCACTTAAATGGAACCATGCTTCATCAGAGAATATTATTAATTTCGGATCAAGTACCCCATCATCAACACCCCTTAAAACACAGTTACAAAACTTACCCTGCTCTCATTATCACGTGGAAGCAACTCTTGAACAACAGTAATCCTGTACGGTTTCAATTTTAACATTTTTGTAGCTCGCCACACGGAGGTAATAAAAATTTGTGTCTGCTGCAAAAGTTTCTTGAGCGATTTTGTAGGAGTACATTGTAACTTTTCCCCTACCTCGCCTAATTTCTCCTCAGTAAGCACTTGCTTTTTTACTCTTCGTTTTCCAACCAGAATCGAACCTGTACTTCTAAATTTGTTCACAAGTCTTCTTACAGTTTCTCTATTTGGAATGGTCGCACCCGGAATTTTCCTATATACCGCCTTTTAACTTCTCTACAGGAATTCGTCAATACGTAAGTGTCGTACATGAAAATCTTTTGTTCTAATGTGCATGCAGGTTGAGGCATTATCGAACCAATAGGCTTTAACACTTAGCAATAACACGTTATAAAATTTTGGGACACAAGAACAATTAATCAATAACCACTAACACGTACACACGTTATAATCTTATAACACTTATAACATTAAATAGGCTATAAACGAAATAAGAAATTCAACTTTACTCGCTAAACACTGCATTGCAACTGTTTCAGGACTGTGAAGTCCCGTGCTGCTCCGAAGCATCAATCCAACAGCATTTCTTCCTCATCTTAATGACATATGCTGTGACAACAGCACGCTGCGATATGCTCGTCTGATCTTTATAGCCCCACGTTCTACCTGGAGCGCCAGGCCGGCCACACTTTGAGTGAAATACCCTGTAGAATAGTAAAACAACATACTGTCTCCATGAGGGGAATGTTTAAAAATTTTTGCAAATCGAAACTGGCAGAAACAATGTCATTTGTCAATTTTGATTTTTGTTGATCGAAAAAAAAAGTCTTTGGCCAATTCCTTTTCTTTAAGATTTGTTTCTTGGTGTTTGTGTTCCTGCATAGAAATGGAGCTTTCCTCTTTGTTCTTGCCGAAAAGGAAAAAATTCAGGAAACTCTGAATTTCTTTCTTTTCTTAATTAATAATAACATTTCACATTGAGCACGTATGTCTTTCTTCAGTAAATGAAAGCCTATTGTCACCATGCTACACTTTATCACGGTTTCGACTCTAGCACAATTTTTCAAAGTAAAGCTGAATAACTTACCATTATAAGGTGGCAGAACACTGGAGTTTATATTGTCTTTTTTAAATATCTCTGCACAAAGAAACTAAGTACTGTAGCTTCCTCTACTATAATTGCTCATTTTAAATCACTGTTCTGAGTCTTCTCACTCTCTTAAATTAACCCACCTTGAGAGCCAAGGTATGCCATGTTCATTAATCACTGCTAGGATTCAACTAACGCAATTGCTTATCTGCCTCGTTTTGTATGACGTCACACTGAGCGAAGTGCACACATTTCCTTACGCACATGACCGCTCCGTGGGTGCTTGTTGTGCAGTACATGCAGCTCGTCCGTTGTGATTATTCAGTGCATTTTAGTACATGTATACACCTGGATTCATAACAATTATAAAGATTATTCTGTTATCTTAACCTACTGCATGCAAAATTAGACCCGAAAAGATCTTAAGAACCACATTTATTATCTTATGCGCCACTTGGAGATGGTTGTTAAGATAAAATTGTGGGAACTATTTCTTTTAAAGATGTTTTGTTGGGCATTAGTTTATTTCTTTGGTTCTTAAGATAAAATACACCAGCTTTTAACAGAAATTCCTATAAGATGTTTTGCTGGGACGAAGTATTTAGTGATGCTATTCAATTCATGTTCAAAAGTACAATTAGACAAAATTGTCGGTTAAGATGTTTTGCCTTTCACCCATCGATTTATGTTGTTTTACTGGCCGAGTAACTTCATCTTGGATAAAACAGGTAGCAATTTGACTGGCAAATCTCAGAGATACCACATGTTAATCCTAAAAAATGTATTTGTAAGAAATTGGAATTGATAGGAACATTGTTATAATCACAAATTATAGACAGTATTCTATTGAATAATATGATCTCAATTTTATTGCAAATAGATGGATAAATATGTTACAAAACTCAAAACAGCTACTTCACTACAATGGTAAAAACTATTCTATATAAGCAAGGAAATCTGTTAATGTCAAACATAATGAAGCAATTGTAACAAATCAACAGAACTTGGTACAGAACTGAACCTCTAATCCCAATGAAGTACCATTACCGAACAAGTTATTTCCCATTACATTAAAGAACATGATTCAAATCAACATTCATAAAAAGGTGTATATATATATATTTATAGTAATAATTACAAAATATTAAGTCTTTATGTTTTTACATTTAAAAATATGGATTTATCATGAGATATATTCCAAAGAGGATGCTCAATATGTTTCTGTCGACATTACTACAAGGTAATGTGAAAAGAAACATAAATACATCTCTAAAATAGTACTTTTAACTCTTCACCCCCCTCCCATCCCACCCCAGACCTTATACATAGACCTTACATATAGCATTTCATGCTACTTTTTATCACAGATTGCTTAGTAATTTGCACATGAATGCATATCTCATTCTTGTCACTCGTTTCACACTTCACTCTACGCTGTAACCGCACTTGATGCTTGTGGCCAAACATGTTTGTGCTCTGCAGTCAAATATTAGAAACGAAACTAGAATTTTCTTTCAGTTACATCTCCGTCTAATGGAAAGAATTTGACACTTTGAAACAACTTTTTTATTCGTGCAGTAGCACCAGTTGTACCTGCATTTTAATATCAATGGTTGAAACAACTATTTGTCTATGAACTTTCTTTGGCTGACCAGCTCTCGCTTTGGTAAGTCATGTCCCCACTTATTATTTGAAATCCTCTTGTGAAAGTGCTTCATATCAACTAAGATCACCTTGCAGATATAGTCTAAGCTAACAAAAATGTTAGGGATTAGCTCCTCTTGGAGCTGTCATATCTGATCAGTAGAGCCTGGATTTGAAGGTTTTTAACCCTTGTTTCCTCTTATTAGATCATTTTTACAGACTTAACCATTTCATACCCCTTTCTTACGAATATATGAACCCTATAGAACCTAAAAAGGGCTAAATCAGGCTGAAGGGCCTAAAAGAGGACTTTTGCTGAAAAACTAGGGGCTAAATAGGGACTTCACAGAAACACCTGGTTTATAAATAGATTTTCCAAATTAATGCAAAGGAAAAATAATGTAAATTTGCACATCTTAAGAAGACATTAAAAATAAAAATAAAATGTACACCGCACTGAAATTAACAATGTGTACGGTGCTTTGTAACTCAAGAACATGTCCACATGCAGCTGTGTCTGGGTCATTGAAGAATCAAGTCTTTAATCCACTCTCACCTTGCCATTACAGGAATGAAACTTGAGCCGTCTGCAATACTTTGAAATCTGCAATTAATTCAATGTTGTTTCAATTTTTAGGTAAGTTGCTGCCCGATAATAGAGAAGTATTGGCTGTTAAACAATTTGGTGACACTCGAGTACAATTTTCAGTGTAAATATTAGTGATCATTATATTATGTTTCACTATAAGACTCTAAGAAGGCTAAAATTAATTGTTTAAAACCTAAAAGGGCTATTCCATGAAACTAAAAGCCTAAAAATCCGGGGCCTACTGAGCCATGGAGGTGTTGGTAGTTTAGCGTGCCTATCCGGACAGCAGGAGATTCTGGTTTGAATCCTAACTGTGGTTCCAAATCCTACTCAACACAGAAGTTTAATTTTTCACAACCGCTGTAATACTAATGAGGATTCTCAGCAAATAGGTCAAGTGGTACCAACCCTGGAGATGTTAGCAAGAGAGTTAAAATGTTTTGGTGCAACCAGGACTCTAATCTGGAGCCTTTGGATATTTAACTCCCTTGTTATCATCCTTATGGCTTGTACTTTTTATACACATCATGGCAGATTGCTGAGAAACTTCATTTAGTAATGTTGGTAATTATATTGCTGTGATACGTGAATATCACTGCTGTGATACGTGAATATCACATCATTCACTGAACAACTACAGGTAGGAACAGTTAGATTTCAAGAAATAATTTAAAAGGGATCAAATTCATATGGAAATATTATTTCCATCATAAGTTACTTGCTAATGATCCTCAAACTTCAATCATTTTTCCTGTATGCACAAAATTTACCAAGTCATCAAGAATACCTATAAATTTTATTGTTAATTCAAGAATATGTAAGAATTTCAGTATCTTCAAAACATACAATATAACAGTATTTCATGGCATTCAAGATAGTTCCAACACACATCTGTGTCTTGTGAGTTAGGATTGCCGTGTCCAGTTCTCCCTCGGCATCAACACTGAACTACTAAGAATTAATTTACAATACACTGACATTTTATAAATGCAAACAAAACATTTGCAGAAGGAATTCTAATATTTAACTCAGTACTATCAGGCTCTGTGCGACAGAACCTCCACTTTACCAGGGTGCATTGCTTTTGCACCAGGGTAATGATCGCTTCATGCAGAAGCTGAGCCACTGGTTGCAAAGACTCAAGTGCCAACTGCCGACGCTGGCTTGGCTGATGCCTGGAGCGCGGGCCTGTGGGACGCCTCCTCCCAGAAGGCATCGACCTCATCTCCCACCATACCGCACCCTCGAGAACACCATCTTCAACAAGTGGCTTACATCCGTGCTCCTGTTGTCAGGTCTACTTCAGGTTCATACAAAAGTGGATCTTTGAGGGCATGAGCAAGGACCCTTTTGGAGAGATCTTCATCCAGGTGGACCCGTGCATGTGCCCAAGGGCTTTGTGTCGGTGGAGGATGCGGTGCCTGGCTTCCTGAAGGGCATAGAGTGCAGTGCAACAAGACCATGAACCTGCTCAAGCTGTGTGACCACTATGTAAGGTGCTCCAGAGGAGCTAACCTGCTGTGCGGTGCTGCCTGCTGAGCTCAAAGATGCAGCAACTACAGCAGGAGTGCGCAGCCTATGAGCGGTAGGCGCGTGCTCTACTGGAAAAGTCCGTGACCACAACACGACTGAACCATCTCTGCCAACGGCAAGAACTGGCCTTCCATGAGACAATCCACCAGGTCCAGTCCCAGTGTGGTCACACAGCTTGAGCAGGTTAATGGCCTTGTTGCACTGCACACTCTGTCCTTGAGGAAGCCAGGCACCGCATCCTCCACCGACACAAAGCCCTTGGGCACATGCACGGGTCCACCTGGATGAAGATCTCTCCAAAAGGGTCCTTGCTCATGCCCTCGAAGATCCACTTTTGTATGAACCTGAAGTAGACCTGACAACAGGAGCACGGATGTAAGCCACTTGTTGAAGATGGTGTTCTCGAGGGTGCGGTATGGTGGGAGAGGAGGTCGATGCCTTCTGGGAGGAGGCGTCCCACAGGCCCGCGCTCCAGGCATCAGCCAAGCCAGCGTCGGCAGTTGGCACTGGAGTCTTTGCAACCAGTGGCTCAGCTTCAGCAAGAAGCGATCATTTCCCTGGTGCAAAAACAATGCACCCTGGTAAAGTGCAGGTACTGTCGCACAGAGCCTGATAGTACTGAGTTAAATATTAGAATTCCTTCTGCAAATGTTTTGTTTGCATTTATAAAATGTCAGTGTATTGTAAATATATTCATAGTAGTTCAATGTTAATGCTGAGGGAGAACTGGACACTGCAATCCAAACTCACAATACACAGATGTGTGTTGGAACTATCTTGAATGCCATGAAATACTGCTATATTGTATGTTTTGAAATTACTGAAATTGTTATATATTCTTGAATTAACAATAAAAATCACAGGCATTCTTGATGACTCAAGTTGGAGTGAGAAGCTCGCCAACAGCGCCAGGCCGGGCAGAAACAAGAGCAGTGGAACTAGACGCAGGCCGTGAAGGACGCACATGCCAAGGGGAAAGAGCACCTCCACTACCCGATGCTCTAGAAGTTCTATACCGCCTTCTCCTAAGGCTTTGTGCTGAAGCTGGTAGAAGCTGGCTTAGAGCGCTACCTCTCTGAGCTGCTCAACGTCAACAACTACTGGCAAGCTGGGCAGTGATGAAGAACCCTTGGCGTGCGTCTCGCTCCAGTGCTATGCCAACTGAAGAATCTCAGAAGATTACTGCATCTCTACTGCTTTTTAAATTATTGCCAATATGTTCGTTCTCGAGTGTTTAAGACACAATTTAGAAATATTTTATTAGTCATTTTAATCATTGTGAATATGTAAGCGTGTGCTATTACTTGTACATACCTGCCGAGTCTAGTTTGGTTGAGAAACACTGTGAAGCAGCATTTCCTCGACAAACAACTTCGTTTCTAATACCCTTTACGATTTGACTTTTTTTTTTTAAATAACTAAGAATGTAGGCGATAGTCTCCAATGGGATAGGATCCGTATATAAAGAGTTCACATGAACGTGTTACTGTGTTTTTAAGAATACACTTCGCTTATCAAAGAATCGATTTTCCGTCGATCAAAGCGGTGATGTGCCTATTAAATTGAGCAGGGAATTACACGTATTTATCACACTTACTAACCTGGGGGGGAAAAATGGATTAATTGTACACTACAAAAGTGTAAGAAATGTAGGATTAATTAATTAATTTACCCAGTTTAATTGGGTGCATTGCTGTCTTGACTGAATGAGGAGTGATCCTTTGATTAGATAACAAACCCAACACTAAAAAATTACTTCTAAAACTGATATACATTCTCATTAAACTGGGCTTTTGTGCTAACTTATGAGGTACCCACGACTGGAGGTTGTCAAAACTGAATAACATACCCTATTTTCTCAAGCATCCCTTTTCTTTGTGCGGCAAAAATCATGGGGGGAAATGTAAGAGAAAACGATGACGACCCATGTTCCGTAACTGAATGTAACATTTTAAGTGTGCACAGATTTTATGTAAAACAAAAGAAAATTTCCATAAAACTAACCACGGCACAGTTTTTGGAAAGTTAGGTGTTAGTTGCGTGTCTGCCGAAAGACTGCACCAGAGACAACAGTAACTCCACAGAATCACCCAAGGAAACCCTCCGATCAAATCTTCTAGGTTACCCCTGTGCACAAGGACTCGCTCAGCTGTAATGTTAATGCCGACCCAAGATCGCACGGATAATACAAACAAACATAACCTTACCTGAAAATGACACTTTTACTTACGGAACATGCAACATATGAAATACAAAACACGAACACAATTTACAGGACATTTAGAAAGAATAGGCTTTCCCATAACAAATCCACCTGCAGTAGCTACTGCATGGACTGAGTAGCTTGGTAATTGCTGCGGTTACCGATCACAAGCCTTGATAAAGAAGGTTCGACATTAGGCCGCAAATAAAAAGACATCAATGGCAGAGATCTTATTTGTCCGGACAGCGGAGATGCCGGAAGAGGCAGCCCAGTGCTTGGGATTAATAAGATTACAAGGTATCCGTTCGGATATCAGATTGGGAAACCCCAATTACATTTCCGGTGAAGAAGACTAGCTTCGGTACAGCGAAGATGGCGGAAGAGACAGCCCAATCCTCTGGGATTAATACGGGTAGCCGTAGCATAGGTTCAGGCTACAAAGGACAACTGTAAAGAAGGGTTGACATTAGGAGCGGCCTATACTTCTTGCTGGCAGCAGCTCTAAAAGGCCTTTGGGTGTGATGGATCAATTGTAATAATAGACTAAAATGAATGTGAATATGGTTACGCCTCTGGAAAGGTAAGTGTGTCCCCTGCAGGAGACGTGCAGTTCTTCAGATACTGGGGGAGCGACCAGTATCACAATACATCCGAATTAGGTCAGTTAACATCTTGACCTTGACAGACAAGTGCAAGGAACTTACGGACTTCATGAAAGAGAAGGAAATAGCCATTCTCTGACTGAGTGAAACCAAATGGAGAGGAAGTGAGGAGACAAAATTGAAGGATGGATACGGGCTGTTTTACAGTGGAGAACATGATAGCAGAAATGGAGTAGGAATCATCATGCTACAAATATGTCATGGAATATGTGGAGGAGGTGACTATAAATGACAGAATAATCATAGGAAGAATCCAGTTTGAGACAGGGGCAATAGATTTGTTCCAGGTGGATGCTCCACAAACAGGAAATAACGAGGACATAGAAACATTCCTCTAAGAACTGGAGAAATATGTTGAAAACCAAGAAGTAATAGTAATGGGAGATTTGAAAGCACAAGTGGGAAGAGAGAGAATAGGAAGAGAAAATTTTGGGATCATATGGATATGGTAACAAAAACCAAGAAGGGAATGTGTTAATGGATTTTTGCATGAGAAATCAACTAATAGTACAGTAGGTAACACTTGGTTTAGGGAGAAAAACAGCCACACAATTACCAGGTATGGGTGGGAAGACAGGAGAGCAAAAAATCTGATTGACTGTATACTAGTGGAAAAACGACACTGTAAAAGTGCTTTTGGAGGGGACCAACAGAGCAGTGGTGACAAAGTTGAAAATAGGTAAGTTCACCAAACTCTAAGAAAAAAAGAGAGTGAGAGAAATTAAGAGTATGGAGATTGAAAGAAAAGGATGTCAGTAGTAGTTCAGGAAAGAATTACAGGAACTGATACCAAGGACAGATATGGGCAATGTTGAGCAGGAGTGGAATACTTTTAAGAATGAATTTGTAAGCTGTGCAGAGAAAACATGTGGTAGAACATCACTATGAAGAGTAAGAGAGAAAGAGACACTATGGTGGAATGATAGAGTATAGGAAAAGAAAAGGTCTAAGAAAGAATGGAAAACACGAGTCTTGAGAAAGCAGAGAGAAATATTCGAAAGCAAAAAGAACTTCCAAGAAAGCAGTTACTGAAGAAAAGAGGAAATGCTGGAAAAAATTCACACAGGAAATAACAGATGGTTTACACCATGGATAGATACTGGAGATCATCTGATCATTCAGATCATTTGTTAAGGACAAACAAGGAGCAATATTGACAAAATCAAGAGGAAATAGAGAAGAGATGGAAAGAATATTTTCATGAACTGTTGAACGTGAGAAATGAGACGCCTGGAGAAGGTACTCCGGCAATAGTAGCAGAAGAAGACATTACCATGGCGGAAGTGGGATGGGCAGTTAAAAAGACGTGGCAGTAGAGGGCAATAACACAGATTATCAGACACCCAAGTACATAAGGCTGATGGCCACAATGAGTCTAGCCCTCAAATGAAACATAAAAGTAGAAAGGAAAAGGCAAGTTCACGATAGACACAACATAACATTTCCACTGACAAACAGAACATACAACATTGGCAATATGAATTCCTCAATTAAAAGGCAGAGTGTTAACAAGAATCACAAAGTACTGTAGCGGAGAAGCTAACAGGCACAGGGTGTTTGGTGGTGGAGATAGTGCTCCTATGAAATTAGTTTCTACATTTCTTTCACAATAAGGGGAAATAATTCACTTCTTTCTATTGATACTATACCCAGATTTTCCTCTAAAGTTCTTAGAAGAATGGGACAATATTTGCTCCTGAAACTCAGTTTTTTGTTATGCCACGGTGCCAGAATTTTACCCAGGAGGGAATCTTTAATGTATCAGCAAATCTGCCGATTGGAGGAGGTTGTATAAATGCTGTTGAACTGAGGCAGGTTCAAACCTGCTATCTTGAGCTTTGGTCGATGACACTTAATCCAACAGACGAAATATACAAATACGATTTCTTTCTTCATTTTCTTTCTATAAAAAATAGTACAATATACTTAAAATTGAAAATGTAGGATTCAAACACTGAATCTTATGCCTGCTTACTCTTGACTATGAGAACTAGCTCTTACACTGTTAATTAATGGCACAAAGACAAGGAGGTCAACATTGTATGTTCTCCTTTGAAAGCATAATAGAGACTAACGCAGACTTAGTCCTGCTCAATGGAGTCACTCTTCCCACTTTGCTGTTATTTCATTTTAGGGCTTGCAACATATTGGTTATTAGTCCCATGTACAGTGCATTCCCGATAATTCGCGGTAATTATTGAACGAACTTCCGCGAATTATCCGTAGTTGTGTTTTTTTAATCCTAGTAAAAACGAAACTATTGATTAAAATATTGAAATGTATTTTATGAACATGAAAAAATATAATTTTAACCCTTTGCTACATTGCATTGTAAGAGAGACTTCACTAGAGGTGTGTGGATTATGCCAACATTAATAACTAAGAACAAAGACTATCATCACATTTTGTATCTTACATCGTTTATTTTTACTAATTTTAGATTGTATATTTTTGAATAAAACAATCTATGAGAACGAATATTCATCTGTATTTTCAATATAAGAGATAAGTGTGATTTTAGACACACTAGCTAACTTTGGGAAACTTTCGGGATTTCCGTTGGATCACTCCCGCACTACGTCTCCGTTATCCTCACCGACAAATTCCGTACAATATTCTCCTCGCATTCACGCCTGAAACCATAATCGTCTTTATCAACGTCTAACTACTCAATTACAGCATGTCACTTTCTTCTGCATCTTGACATTCATCTAGGTTTTGCAAATTCAAAATTTTGTCGCCATAGAAGCCGGCAAACGCTTGCTTTTGTGCAAGTGTAGAATAGCATGTTGACTGCATGAAGATCAAGTAACAAACACGCACTTGGCATGGCGCGCGTAGGTTTACGCCATCGGGCAATAATCACTATTTACAATACGCTGTCCGTGCATCTACCCTTCACAAATCGTAGGCCTGTGGGGTGTGGCTGTTGGGAAAGGGAGGGTAGGTTCTGAATGAAAGTGCATTCCACTTTGCATTGTCTCGGCATTGAAGATAAAAGAAATCCCTATCGGAACATGCTCGTATATTTTCAAGATTGCAACATTCTGATAGCAGTGCACAAGTATGCCTAATTTCACATCGCTGAGAATCGCAGTTCAGTCTTCTCAGATCTCAATGATTTTGTCTCCATGCATCGTATTGCGTTAAAATTCTTTTCAATGACTGAGATATAATTTTATTTAGTGGGATGATAAATTGCTGTAAGAATTGCTACTATATAAATACTCTCCCGAGACCCGCAAATTAACCGCAAAGCACGTGAATTATCGGGAGTACACTGTACTTGGGTGTGTATCAGGGTAGCCAGATTCCTGGAAACAAAAGGCACAGGTGTGTTGTCAAGGAAATCGGAGAGGGACATAATCGACAAATAGTGAACTTCTATTAAGAATAATTTTACAGAAGTTATATTGACATCACAGGGCAGTTTACTAATAAATAAAATATCTTTACCAGTAATATAGTCATCATCGGCCCTTACTCGAATCGGAGTGTACATAATTACCAGTAACATAAATATACTGAAACTAACATTTTCTTTCCTTGCCGATACTACGTCATTCAGCATTTTTTTTTCTTTTGTTGCTCAGCACAAATTTAACAGTCTATTGTCTTTCTAAACAATTTAATAACAGTATTTTGATAAAACTAAAGATAAATTCACAGAAATAAAAAAATAAAAATAAAAAAAAGTTTCTTCAGTCTTTACGAACGAATATACAACAGTAAGTAGGCCACTCTTTGCAATGAAAACTTCAGACAGAAAACGCCAAAGAGAACTTTATGAATGAAATAAAATACAAGAGGTTAAACACAAAAAAACCATTTCTCTAGTGTTTCAAACCGCCCGTAAATGCATGACAATGACCATCCTGGATGAAAACTGTGCAGGACGCGGGACGTTTGGCACAGATACAGGACTGTCCTGTAAAATCCGGGATGTCTGGCAACCCTGGTGTGTATTGAATTTATGTTTCTATGGTGATTGTATAGTGTGTGTAATTGTAATTACTAGGGTTAACGACTATGTAGGTGCCCCAGTACTTGAAATAAAGTACCATCCCAGCACTTACACGAGACAAAATATTTCCCTTCTCTGACAGTGAACACACACATCTGGATATTAAAGATGTGATTTGATTTAGATGGGTCTATTAACTCTACCCAATCAATACACTACAACGTCGTTTATCCGGACGTCAAACAACCGGAACGTCAATTATCCGGACGAGCGAAAAAAAAAGTCCGAGCAGCGCGCGCGCTTACTGTTTTTATGCGGAAGTGCGCGCTTCCTACAGTAGTGAGTCGGTTCTCGTTTTCAATTGTTGTCCCCTACTGTTTGTTTGCTCTATAATGTTTCAACGTATTATAGTAGGCTATGTGACTGTGCGTACTGTACTGTATTACATTGTGAAAATTACTTCTACGAGTGGCAAGAAGGAAAAACTAAATCGCAATGTTTTATCGATTGAGAATAATGCGGAGATCATTAATGAACTGGATAAATGTGAGAGTGTGCAGTGAAAATGAAAAATTACAGTGTCGGAAAATCCACAATATTTATGATTTGAAGAACCGAAAAGGTGAAATTCTGAATTATGCTTCGAAGTTAGATAGTGAAGAAGGGTCTAAAAAGAGAAAAACCACGAGATCAGCTACGGATGAAAAATTGGAAGACACGGCGTACTTATGGTTTATTCAGACAAGAAGTTAGGGATATCCTATTTCTGGACCTTTGTTATGTGAGAAAGCGTTGCACCTAAATGAGAAGCTTGGTGGTTCTCCCTACGTTTGATTATCCAGAAAAATCGTTATCCGGAACACTTTTCGGTTCCAATTAGTCCGGATAAACTACGTTCTACTGTACTTATAATGTGTGTGTGTTCACTGTCAGAGAAGAGAAATATTTTGCCTCATGTAAATGCTGGGATGGTACTTTATTTCAAATACTGGGGCACCTACATACATATAATGTGCGGAGTTAATAGACCCATCTAAATCAAATCTAGAATTGTCAATACGGACCTTAAGCAATGGATATTAATCCAATTGATCCTAATTAAAGATGTTACTTGTGAAATTACTCCATTCATTTCAAGTAATGCTGCTATATGTTGAGTGAAGATGAGAGATATATAGCAGTATGTGCAGTTGCGGCAGATAAAATCTCTCACAAAACACACAAATACTAAAATACGATTCACAAAATTGGTACCGGTACCGTACATTATGTGACCACAAGATCTAAGAATCAACCATCAAGTGTTCCACAGCAGATCACAATCACATCATTCAGGGCACATTCTCTCCTCACATTAGCAAAAGTTACACATTGCGTGCACAGAACTGATACTCAAGCAAATATTCCCAAATGTTACGAAATTTTCTCATTATGAAGCATGGAAATATCGATAGTATGTTACGAGTTAGAGGGTTAAGTGACAGATATAACAACCCCCAGGCAAGTATGAGTCCAATAAATATATCTCAACACAAATTGCACTGTAAAATAAAGATTTAATCTTTCCTTGCCTCAAATATAATGTGCATTAGAGCACTAGGAAAATATTCTAAAGCTTATGAAACACTTGTTTGAGCTAGGCAAAACTACATTTTCAGCTGATGTATCATTTTAGTTTCAAAATTTGCGAGCCAGCCGCCAATTATTGTTCAGCCAATATATTAAGTGCACAATACTATTGCACATATAGCACTTGTCTACTGCAAGACACGTACTTTAATTGCAGTCAATATTCTATGTATCTTTTGAGATTCCTCAATAACACCATCTGAAAATAATTTCACCTATGCTACATGAATACTTTCAGTGTTTAGAACAAGTAAAAGTTCACAGTAGTCAAGCACTATGTGGAAGACATTACAGATATATAACAAACAATATATTTATATATAGACATTTGGCATGATTATATTGATACATTGATATAGTTTTCAGTTCTAAGTTACGAATGAACGTATCAGGAATTCATCACTTATGAGTAGTAGACTAAAATTAATTCTTCAGCCTCTTAACAATCCATTTACTTCCCATGCCCTTTAATATTGCACGTTCAGACATTTCGTTTCACTTGAGTGCATCAACCTCAATGATATCAAGATATATTTTAACAACATGTTTTCAACATTGCAGCAGTAGTTACTAAAAGTGTCAACTTTCATCAGAAAAACTTGCTTTTTTCTGAAATAAATACACTGGATCACTATAAACACTCCTTAGCATTGCTTCTTGTTCATTTTACATCTTACAGTCAGAGTCACATTTCCATCGGGCAACCTCTTCATAAGGCTCCAGGCCTCGATGCGTGACATCACCGTCAAATCCTTGCCGTTCATGACCAGCAGTTCATCTCCGGCACTCAGCTGTCCATGTTTCTCAGCCGCGCCACCTGTGAGCACACAAACACAAGATTTCAAAACCAAACCAAATAATATATCATTCTGCTCAAAAATTGGAGAGAGAAATTCTCAAACTTATTACGGATACAACTTCTTGATTTCCCAATTAATGGAGATAAATATAGTTAAATGACGATGATTATAATAATTTCATTAAGATCACATAATTTTACACTGATTATTTTGGCCAAACTCTATGATAGTTTTTTTTTCTAAAATTTCCTTCATTATCAATTAGATTTTCTAACCTCAAAATATCATCGTGTGGTTATAATTTTCATCAGATATTAGCAAGCATAGAAAAAAAGTATAATCCATTAAAACAATAATTAAAAAATAAGTAAGTTGTTTAGGATATATTTTCTTGGATTCTATTCTAATATTAATAAATTAAATAGGTTGACATTCTGAATTTAGCTGTTCTCATTAGATGAAAATGCTTAGAGATTATTTGGTTGAAAAACAACTGAGATAAATGTTCCTGAATGAACCAATTATATTACTTTCAGAATTTTCTTTTGTTATAATTTGTAATCATTTAATAGATTTTCTAACCTCAATCATATGGTTATCATCCAATTCAGAATAAGTTACATTTTGCATGTCACAAGAATCGTAGCCATGGCCTTACTACGAAACTAGAAAATGCTGGGCTAGCACGCCTGCCTCTCACCCGGAGGCCCTGGGTTCGATTTCCGGCTCTGTCAGGGATTTTAGAATCCGACATGAGGGCTGGAACGGGGTTCATTCAGCCTCGTGAGGACAATTGAATAGCTGTCTGACAGTGAGGCAGCGTCCCGGTCACGAAGACCAAGATTAACGGCCGAGGGGATCCGATGTGCTGATCACACATCACCCCAATATCTGCAGGCCAAATGGCTGGGTAGCGGTCGCTTGGTAGGCCTAGGCCCTTCATGGGCTATAGTGCCAGGAGGTATTATTATGTAGTGAGCATCATATGAAAAAATGAAAATATTCCAAAATGAGTAGTAATACAGCCATTGATAGGTTAATTTTATGTGCAGACAACACAAATATTTTTAAGATTGAGTTCTTTCTATTCATGAATAATCACATTGTCATGAAATCAGCACAAAATATCATTTATCAGGAAATGCTTGCAAAATCAATGAATTCATCCCCGAAAATTTGACTATTTTAAATACGAACTTAGATTTGCGTGCTTCAGTGAGACTCGTCAGATGAGTGTACGAGTTCCATTTTGTCTGTGCCTGTAAATGTATAAGGCCCTCACTTATAGAACACCTAAAGGCTGAGGATAAATAAAAGATAAAACAACACTTTTACCTGTAAAAATCTTCTTGATAGTAAGGGGCTTATCACCAGTTGGTGAATCCTTTCCTCCTTCAAGGCTGAAACCCAAGCCTGCTCCATCTTTCTTCAAAACAATTGTTACTGGAGGTCCACGAACAACATCGTCTTGTGGGTCTTCTGAAACAAAGCCAGCAAATTTAAAAATCCAGCACGTTTCTGAGCACATTTTCCATAGATTTCAAAGGATTTAGTGTTTCAACATGGCCAGGTCATACATCACATCGATGTTGAGTAGTGCTACAAATCACTGAAATGTATTCGTGTTTAAGTGAGTCACTGATGGGGTTCCTCAACATAAAAATAATAATCAGTTCTAGTTAATCTGACCACATTTGTAACATCTAAATGCTGAAATGGCATCTGAAATATGGCCAGTGGATGGCACAACATAATAGCAAACTTGTTCCGACAGCAATAAAGTCAGTGGTAATTGTGAAATGGGCGGATCAAAGCTGCAGCCAATAAGTGCTAAGCGGGCACCAAACATCATCCTTTATATTTGATGGTAGGATGATATCACGGTCAGAATAAAATGGGACTCCAGAGATCCCTTTATAATGGTCAGCATGAAAGCATTTGAGAAGGTGAAGTATAGTGCTTCTTCCTCCCACCAATCCTACAGGTGGTACTTATCAAAATAGTATGGGATAGTGGGTTCATACATTCTGAATTTATCCTCATGAACCTATCTAGCTAGTTTTCAGACATTTTTTTCAAGAGGTCAGTAATAGGCAGTAGTTTAACAAGGTCTTATGACATGACCCGTTGATTAACAAACCACGGACTTCACTCATATCCACAATCAGTGCCATCAGAATAAAACAGTGTACTGAGGACTGTGCTTGAGGGCAGTTGTAGATATCATTTTGACAAATGCTACTAACATAAAGGCTCCTTTCATTGGCATAATCTTAAAGAAACAGATCCTGGAGTGAATGTTTAAGGTATTATTTAGGAACTTGGATTTCTATGGACCCTGCCAAACATGCTCACCAGCAATAAGACTTCAGCTCGAAAAAGAAAAAGGAAGACGAAACCATACTACTTCATACTTCATGGAAGAGTAAGTTATCACCAGAACATTCAATGACCCATCCATGGATGCCTTAAGTACAATTGTAACTTAAATGCTATGTCCATATCTAGATGAAATCTATTTTAATGACTTAAATACCATACAACAAAACTAGTGAACATTTAAAACTTTTCAACTTTAATTTCAGAATGCATGGTCGGCAGTATATGTATAAGGGAAGCGATGGATTACCAAAGACGCGCATTAGAACTTTCATTTTATGCTGTAAAAGTGATATCGTTTGTTTACATTAGTCAGTTTTGGAAACAACGTAGATTGTATAAGCATGATTTATTAAGTAATTGGTGGCCAGAAATTTTACTTTAAACTGTTTTCTAAAGATGTATATAAACTTCATCCATTGCGTACATTCAGGAAACTCACCATCACATAACATAACCAAGCGATAACTCCTTGATGTATGTTTCATGTGATCAATAAAAATACAAACCATCATGTTTTACATCTCTACATAGTATAAAACGAAGTCCCCGATTCTTGGATGTAACAGGTACAAGCCGGCCGTTTGTTTTTGATGATTGCCCTTGACCTTGAAGCTCAAGGGTGAGCCTGTACACAGTCAATCTCTAGCCTTCTTGCTTCACATTTGTCACTGATATAATGGAATTCCAAACTTGAGCATGTGACGACGACACCGTGCAGACAGTACAGTCCACGTCAAAGTATTGTCTGACACGTAAGTACACAGGTAGCCTACTGTAGTAACTCTCCTCCAGGCTTCCATTATGATTTTTCACTCGTCTAAAACAAACGTCCGGCCTGTGATCTCGAGAAACACTGGATGGATTTTGATGTGGTTTTTACCGTTCTGTAAACAATTTCTTGAGGAAGGTTTCTGTAGGAAAATGTTCATCTATGACCAAAGGAAGCTGAGCAGTAACGATTTCAGTGAATCGAGGAGAAGAGAAAACTACCGTCCATGCGCCTTTTAAGCTTATGCTGGGTAAACCGTTAAAGATACGGGGTGAAGCAGGGGCGGGTTGCTAGTTTCACATTAACACCGCTTGGATTAAAGTTAAAAGTTCTCTTTCACCATATCTTAAAAAGTTCAGTTTCACTATCAAAATTATGTGGAGACCTGTGCCATTTCTTATGCACAGCTAATGGATGAAAGTTTCATAGCAAGCTAGCTAGTACAAGAACCAAATAGTGCACTGTATTTTGTGAATTGGATTAATTGAGATGTAAGCCTGAACATTGTACTAATTACAGAAAATCAAAATAAACAAAGCGTAGTACATTACCTGTCGAGGGATCAGCTACAGCTTCAGTGAGTTGCTCCAGTATTCTTGGTGGCCGACTGCTACCGGACAGGCTGGTTCTCACACTGCTAGTGTGAACCTCTTCGGGAGCAGAACTGCCCATATCAAAACGTGGCCGCGAGACCACCAACACCACTTCATGCCGTGGAGCCTGTGTATCAAAATTAGACAGACTTTGAAACCAAAACTTCTCCAATGCCAACTTTACAGTTCTGAAATTCATGCAACCAACGAAAAAATTGAAAGGTACAGTTCGCTCCATCATTTTCTGCTGGTGCATTGGGATACCACAGAGTCTGGGAGCCTTAAATTCTGGGGCATGCACGTCGATACATAAATAGTCATTTGCACGAGCTGTGTACTCTGCTGTTGACGAGCAGCCCCTCCAGTGGCCTATTAGTAAACTACTCCACTCGCTTCAATGTGGGAGTTGTCGAGGACACCGGCAGAAATCAGTGAGTAAGCTGTAAATGAATATTTGTTTGATTTAGGGGCTTGGAAATTATGATCACTTCAGCCCCATGTACTTGGGTGTGTGTAGAATTTGTCTGATAACCTGGTGTGTGTGTGTGTAGAAGTGCATGAATTTGTAATTGAGATGTGGATTGGGAAGGAGATGGCCATGGCCTTAATTTAGGGACCATCCTGGCATATGCATGGAGTAGAAGTGGGAAGCCACAGAAAATACACTTCTAGGATGGCCAAGGTGGGAATTATACCCATCTCTCTCCCCTAGATCTCGCGGGTGACAGCTGATCATGCCAACCACTGCACCATGAGGTGGTCTGTGAAAGAATTAAGTAAGGTAAAAGTTAAAGCAATGATTTTAGCCAGAGTGCCCCGGCGGTCACACGGTGCATGCCAAGTTCCGTTCTGTAGAAAAGACTGTCACAGCAGAAATAGATAGCATACTTTTGTTTGTTGGAAACTCTAGGGACATATTTACATTCTGTGTGTCCATTTACTCTGCTCTTACCCTATTCATCAACAATAGACCATACTCTTGAGGTGTCCATTCCTCCTTCGGGAAATAAGAGGCCCTGTGAAAACTCCATCCTCAATGCATTCTGGTGTGCAACCTAAACGGATACCGTACCATACTATACTTTTAGATCAAATGAATTTAATATTTGCCCAGTTGGAAAGTTTAGCAGATAAAACACAATCACAGCAATTCATTGAGAATTTCACATTATACAATTCCAGGAATAATACAGTTTTAGGTCTTCAATCCAAAACATGAGCTAATTTTACCTTTAAAATGTCAAGCGATTCCTTATGAGTAACATTTTTCATGCTACGCCCATTGATGGAAAGGATTCGATCGCCTTTCTGAATACGACCATCTCTGTCAGCAAGGCTACCTGCCAGAACCTTGTGAACCTGGCAACAAAATAAAGTCACAATTAGTAGATGGGAACATGGACTAGGACCTCTTATGGTCAAAACCTTCACTCCAGCACAATTTATGACAGAAGAGTAAAAAAAAATACAGAAGAAAACAAGAGGAAATCTTGCTTAATTTTTTGTTTTCCACATGTGATTCACAAACCCTTATAAAACAAACTAACCTTATATAATGAGATTCAAACTGTGAATCGTAACACCAACTAAACACACTACTCTTATCTGTATATATCTGTATATCTGTATAAAAATTTAAGCCTCAACCCAGTGATCAGGATCTGATGATGACCACTTGATGGTCGACACATAATGTGCAGTATTAACAATCCTTCCACACTTCTCCTAAAAATTACAACCAAAACCAAAATACAAGGTGATTGTTAGCTATAGTACAAAAAGAAAATTAGACATTACTAGTACTCGTACTGTCAATTGCATCAATCATGATTGTCTTGTTAAGGGCTGAATTTGTTTTCAACATGGATATTTCTAGTGCAGCGGTGCTCATAGGAAAGCACGATAGAAGAAATTCAATGAACACCTTTGTGCTGATCATGTGAGTGAGAGTTGGAATACTTCTCTCACCCAAGTCTCCACAGTGTGTGTCTACCTTGAAAGGCGGTACGGAATTAAATGTGGTATTTGCCTCTCACTTGCACTCATTTGTCCAGAAAATAGCTTCGTACTTTCCTACCCCTGCGATGTTGCCCATTTCCCTATAATGCAAAGGATCATTAAAATTGACTTCCATTATTTTAGGTCCGTATTGACAAATTGATCACTTTGAATTGGTAATGAAAATTTCTGCCCAATCAATACTTAAAATTGTCGTGAACACAATTATTTAATCACATGTTTCGGGTAACTTTCTAACCCTTCCTCAGCCTATTATCGCAGATCATTATTGTCAATTGGACTATATAATGCATGTTTTAATTATAACTTAGTGTGTTTTTGTGTGTTTTTGTGTGATGTGTGAATTGACAATATTGATCTGTGATAATAGGCTGAAGAAGGGTTAGAAAGTTACCCGAAACATGTACCCGATTACATAATTGTGTTAAGGCAATTTTAAGTATTGATTGGGCAGAAATTTTCATCAGCAATTCAAAGCAATATTGCAAAATCAAATAAGTTGATTACGTTTCCACTCTTTCAGATGATGTAAAATTAAGTCATAAATACTTAATACAAGGCCTAATTATCATTAACATGTTATTTTGGTGCCAATCTTTGTTTTTGCAGATCATGCGATATATAAAATACCATTGATCAAAACAGATAGGGTTCGGATGGTAAAACAGAAAAGTTAAATAAATGTTTATAAATGTCTGAAAAAGTTTTTAAAACAAACCAGTGCTCGGTATCAGACAGCATTTTGAAGTTATTGCACCTCGCCCATTCTTCCGTCTACAGGTTTGTGATGTATCTTAAGTATTAGTTTCCTATTATATTTGTGTAAGATTACAACTATACTATGATTTACAAAAGATGCTCGGTGAAAGCTGTCATCCGCTTGATGGGTGAGGTGAGGAGTGGCGACGAGAGGGGTAACAGTCTCCATGGCAACAGTGAGCAATGTTGCAATGTATGCCGACACAGCAGTAAGCACATGGTTTGACTCAGTGTCGCTTCACTCGTCACGGTCATTAGAGCGCCAGGCAGGGGGCTAACTTACCCAGTATTTGCGTCTTCCTACAAGCCTCTTGGAATGTTATGAGTGATGATCTGCCTCAGTGGCAATGGAGCATTTCCCCACGTGCTAGCTTTGACAGCTGTCAGCGAGCTTTATTGGTAATTCAGAGTATAATAATCATATTGTGAAAAATATTATAACATATTACAATATTATTATATTCTTGAAAAATTTAAAATTATAATTTATTTGATTGTGTGGATTTAAATTTCACTCTGAACTTAAGTGTATCACACCGTAATATTGGCAACTCAAACTATCACTTGGGGTGCAGCGGTCGGTCCAACATGACCGGGATATGTAGATAAAAAGGCTCAGTAACACAGGATTGCTATGGAACACTTTTGTATTATCTCTACATAGTATAAAACAAAGTCCCCGATTCTTGGATGTTACGGGTAATTTCAAGAACCACTGGATGGATTTTGATGCAGTTTCACCATTCTGTAAAGGATTTATCGAGGAAGGATTTTGTACATAAACATTCATTTAACTTATGACTAAAAGATGCCGAGCAGTAACGATTTCAGTGAATCGAGTTTAAGAGAAACCTGCTGTCTGTGCGACTTTTAAGCTTACACTGGGTAAACCGTTAAAACATATCTACATACTATGAGTGTACGAATTGTTCAGCATGAATAGTTCTAGAAAAACGTCCGTGGCAACATATCTCTGTCTTTGATACATCGCCCACTATAAGTGTTTTTACGTTTTCATTTCTTCCAACAATCTCCATTCAGTGGAAATTTAAACTACTAGCTTCAGAGTGAGGTTACGAGCCAGCTAGTGAGTCTATCACCCCAGCTTCGGCCAGCATCAAACTGGTGAGTGTCGAGTTAAGACTTGAGAGAAGAGTATAAGTGTTTGGAGTTTCGCTCTTCACCTAGGTTTTTCTGAATTGCGTCTGGGACATGCCCTCCGTGCACCTTTTATGCTCACGCTGGGTAAACCGTTAAAGATACCGCCAGAGCAGCTTGCTAGTCCTGTTATAATCTGTAAATGTGATCACTAAAATGCTGACAGTGTTATTGTATGACTCTCTTGTCTGTTAGAAAGTCCCCATGGTCAGTTCAACTTGTCAAATTTCAAATTATATTACACGTATCAGTTTCAACGTCTGCCATTTGTCTGCAAACATGGTTGCACGAGTGGCAACCGTGAATGCAGTTCTAATTTAATCCAACAACAAGAAATTTACTATCATTCACCATGTTTGTAGCGATGGGGGACCAATGGTAACTCATTTACGAAGACTCCAACTATATCAAGGCCAGGTTCCCAGTGAAACTTGAAACGATTTTTCTTTGTTTCCTATCATTGATTGGGATAGGTACCCAAGAATTTAAAATAAGGGAGCCTACCATCCCGACATTTGCTTGGTGGGAGTGTGGAAAACCCTGGGAAATACCACACTAAGGATGGCTGATGTCAGTGCCGGGATTTCCACACTTCCAGCTCCCCCTATGCTGCAGGATGCATTACATATTTCTTACAGTGATTTCCTTTGTCTCGTAGTCTGCTCCTCCGGCAAGTGTGATGCCGACACTGCCTCCCATTGTTTCTCGATGCAGAATCACTACCAGGACCTCCTGAACAGGAGTACAAAAGCCACCTGACTCCTCAATGGACTGATTTGCTTCATCTATTAGCGTCTGCAATTCCTGGAATAGAAAGAAAGTCGAGTGTCAATTGATAATCACAAGAATTACACATTCAAATGTTATTCTCTGTGAAAAGCTCCAACACATTTATCCGCCTTGTTCAGAATTTTTCAGGGGCAAACCAGAGCAAGCCTGTATTGTATATGTAGCTCCTAGCATGTGTATGAAATTAGAAGACTGTCTTTAATGATGACTTATCTTCCATACGAATTTGTCTGTACATTTTCATTAGCTAGCAAATGCAAATAATTTGAAGTTCACTTTTACTCTTATTATTTTGGTTTTAGTTTTCAGGCAGTTCATTAAAATGTACATAGACCTATTGTCATTGATTGAAATGAAATATGAATGACACCTCTCACCTGGATGATATAGGAACCAAGGTACTTCGAGCCATACTACAACTACCTTGATAAGAACAGACAAAGCACTGTGTTGTTGCCGATCTCTCTCTCTCTCCCGCAGGAATACATTTTTTGTGGCATGTTGTGCTATCATCCATAATTCATTATATTCTCATACAGTTTTCTTTGAGCAATTTTACAATAAAACTAGAGATTAAGACAAAGTCTTGGAGACACTCGCCCAAGCAAACCCTTTTGGTATGATTAAGACTTTAACAACCAGAAATCCCAGACAGAAATTGTTTGGGTGTATGCAGTGTACTGTGCTCCATGTCCTCAGCAGAAAATTGTACTTCAACTCATTCATTAATTTTAATTAGAGATTGTTTTGCCTTTCTAGTCTGCAAGCCTCTGTGTGCGAATTTCCTCCATGATCCCCTATTAGCAGTTAGCACAGTGGTCTCCTGATTACAAATCTCTCACCTTGAAATCATTAAACAATGAAAATGACCATAATCTCTGTTTCTCTTACTCTCTGTAGCCGAGTTCATTAACATCTTCCATTATCTCTCTTCCCCCTTTTGCTTCACCTGACTCCAACATATGAGTCGGCTCATATGGAACAGTCTCGTTTAATGTGCTGTTTTCTAACTTACCCTCTCTCTCCTCATTACAAATATCCTCCTGTCGTAGCTCCACTGTTTGTCACAGTAATCAATCATTCAATCTACCCTGATATCAATGCTTATAACTTTTCTTTGTATTCCTCCTATCAATAAAGAAATCTGTATTTATAGGAGGAATAAAAACAAAAGTTATAACCATTAGAAAACAACAATACAGATCATCATGACGAACTTTTATAATTTCAAATGATCTTGTCGACTTCGTCGTTATGGTTTGGGTCCATCGTTATGCATTACGGACACGGTGACGGACGTGACGTCATGCAGCCGCACGGGAAGTGACGTCAAGCAGCCGCGCGGGAACGTGACGTCATGCTCACGCGGGGAGCGAGAACCAGACGCTAATGATTATTGGAGTCTGTTGAAAGAGGCCTGGCGTCGAGCGACCTCGGGCTTTGAGCGAAGCGAACACAAGAATACAGGGTGACTTCTAAAGAGATATACAAGATGCCATATAAGAAAACAGGGTGCCTCCTAAAGAGGTGTGCAGGATGTCAGAGCAAAAAATTACAGTCAGTCTGAAATAAGAATACAGGGTGCCTCCTAAAGAGGTGTGCAGGATGTCAGAGCACAGCATCGAACCAGTCCCAATATTCCATCCCTACTATCACTCAAAATAGCCCCCCCCCCCAATGTTCACCCCGCCACTGCTCGCTCCCAGGTTCTACAACTCATCTCCCAACTCTCTACCGTTACACTAGTCTAGCCAGATCGAACACAGGCCTGCCTGGGGCAAAAACACTCCTTTTCAGAGAAATAACAACTCTGCAACACGCTTCACGAAACCCCAAATTAAAATCGAAAATTACATTCTACAAACACCAAATTCAATAAACTTCCCTCATTTCAGTTACTCTATACTTTAAACAGACACAGAAGGCATAGTCATGACTCCTTCATGGAGTAGGCTATTGTCTAAATCTGGACACTCATACTAAATCCTTACACTAATTCAAATTTACGGCCAAATGATCCTTCTGACAGGGAGGCAAAGGTTTCCGCCGGCTTGCCACAAAACCGCTATCAAAAAGTACACAATTTACGCTTTATTCAACCAAACACATCTGTAATATAAGTACAAGAAACACATTTCTTCCCGTGACCCTTAAAGAGGTGCCCCTCGTGGGAAGCCTAAGTTAATGGGTGATGCAGTCTGTTGAAAGAGTCCTGGGGCTTCGAGCAAAGCGAGAAGCCCTCCTGAGCCTTTCTAACATGTGTAGCATTTGTAGCATGCGTCATTTGAAATGATACAACGTCTAGTCTTTCAGACTGACTGATTTTTTTAGCTATGTATACCCTCATATCAGTTACCTCCAACTTAAGATTGACGTTCGCATTCACGAATGGGTTTTTGCATTGTTTAGAAAATTTCTATTTTGTTTGATTAATCAAGTAACTAGCCACCCACTTTTCTGTTCATAGTGGTTACTGAAGCAAAATAAATTATTTTCAAGCAAATAAATTATTTTCAAGCTAACTTATCCATTTTTCCTCATATTTTATAGCAACTTTTTATTATGCAATACTTAACTTTTTTATTTGTAAAATCACTTAGATCTGCTGAATAAATAGGCTATGTTTCAGCCAATACATGTGTCTGATAGCGGAAAATTATGTTTACATTAAGTTATTCTAGTCAAGTATGACTAATAAAATGCAAGTAAGTTAAATCTTCATTCTATAATGTGATCTTTCATTTCAATAAGCAGCAAAGAAAAAATTGAATAACTTACCGGTATTTCTGATCGGATTAACCGGATTTTAGAATTACCGGAGTTCGGGTTAACAGGGTTCCACTGCATATCATACTTTCCTTCTGGGTCCTTTCATGGGCCGAACATTTTTGAACAATACTTCTGGTATTTATAATTCTGCATAAACTCAAGAGCCACATAAGGCTACCGGTGTTGTGGCTATTCTAGCATGTTGTGCCCATTATTATTATTATTATTATTATTATTATTATTACTATGTTTCTCATCTTGGTTATCAAATAAATTTTACTATCAACGTATTGTAATCAAGCTCAAATATATTTGATGAAACTTATCAGTGTTCAGTAACCCGACTCCTGATGTCAAACGCCTTTCTCTGTCAAATAGGCCAACCGTAGCCTAATCCTTCACTGCCCTGCTCTACTCGCTATGAAGTATTGTGCTGCTCAGTACTCCACACAAGATGTCCTGAATCCACTTAGCTCTCACTCCCATACAGCAAGGTCAGTCTGCATATGAAGCGATGTAATTGACTAACAAATTTACTTGACAGTTCCCAAGTTTCACTCAACCATTGCTTTATGTTGGTTAACCACATTCTCCACAATGGGTTGACAACTCATTTACATTAGCCCATCAATTTATCATCTTAATATATTCAATCCTTCTCTTAGAACACACCTCTGCAAGACCAAATCTGTTGCCTTCCCCGTCATTCATTCCGTACCAATAGAAGAATATTTATACAGTGGTTAATCAAGCAATAATAATGTATTAAAGTTATTCATGATTTTGGGACTGGGACATTGCCATCTGAAAATGAAATTTAAAACCCTCAACGTTTCGAAAGGAACCTTGCCTCAGTTTTCAATAGAATTAAAACAATGTGGCCAAAGAATGTTTGCCAATTGAGCTTACAAAAACTAGAGAAATTCCCCTGTTCTTCGTCAGAGATTAGCCAGAATCGACTGTATGGACCTTGGTAGGAAAACGTACCAGAGTAGTAAGGAAGGAGAAGGAAAAGGGGGCGGGAAAAAAATTGAGACTCCTCGAAGAATGAGGAGTCTCAATTTTTCCCCCGCTCCGGCCCTCGCAGAATGATGAGTCTCAATTTTTCCCCTGCTCCCGCCCTCGAAGAATGACAAGTCTCAATTTTTTCTCCGCCCCCTTTTCCTTCTCCTTCCTTACTACTCTGTCCGTCGTTCTAATTAATATGGCAAGTTTTTCTACCAAGGTCCATACAGTAGTTTCTGGCTGCTCTCTGGTGACGGAACAGGGGAATTTCTCTAGTATTTGTAAGTCTATCGACACACATTCTTTGACTTTGAGGAAAACTTTCCTTGTATAAGCACATATAAATCACATGAAGAATAAATAAAATGTTGTCCAATCCATTATTTACAATTCCCGCTCGACGCTCCAAAGAAGATACTCTTAATGGATTACTAAGGCCTAGGTGCACCAAAACTTCTGAATTGGGCCGGTGCTTCGGGCCGCTGTCCCCACTTCGTCATCGTGGGACCACTCTGGTCCCCATGTTGCTCCTTGCAAACGTCAAGGCGGAGAAAACTTGTGACCACGTCATGCGCCGCCAAACTGCAGTGTGCTCGGGCGTGAACAAAAACAAATCGAATGCGCCTTGCGAAGACTCTTACAGCTGAGTGTCAGTGACGTGCTTGGTAAAAGGTGGCGGTTAGGGTTGGGGAAGGTGGGAGGCTAAGGAAATGAGAAGAAATGGGGTTTGTTGACGCGCCGTGTATTGCTGTTATGGTGATTGATTACTACGTAGAATGAGAGGTGTCAATCTTTAGTATGTTATGAAAAATGATGGGTATGAGTAGTGGAATATAGCGGGAATTTTATCTATTACTATATAATTCGTCTATTAGTGTTCTGTATAAAATGCTGGTTTCAAATATTATTTCATTAAGATTGTGTGAAGGGTTAAATCTCTGTGCTTTATCAATTTCTATTTGTTCCGGCTGGCTGCGTGACTCAGGGGTAACGTTCTCGCTTTCTGGGCCCAAGGTTGCAGGTTCGTATCCTGGTGCAGTCAGCTGGCATTTGAGGGTGCGCAAATGCGAGGGAGCCGAGTCCGTAGATTTACTGGCACGTTAAAGATCCCCTTCGGGGCAAAATTCCGGCACCCCGGCGTCTCTAAAAGCCAGTGTAGTTAAAAGGGACGTAAAACCAATAACATTATTCTATTTGTTCCAGAATATTCATGAGCATGCCTTTATTTTCTTGATGTAAAATTTCTAAATTATTGTCTATGGTTGTAAATTGAGGAGTTGACAAGGAAAAGGTAGTAAGCGCCAAAAATGAAATTTTCGTTTTTTTCGCGAAGAAGGTAGTAAGAACCTAGGCCAACACCTCAGAGAAAGTAGGAAGTCGTTCGGTGATTAGAACAGCTTGAAATTGTTCCCGCTAGATCGCTCTTGTGGCATGTACGGGGCTCTTGGCGCAGAGAACGTAGTAACTGCCTTGCGCGCCAAACACGTGTCCAATTGTTTCGTGGAAGTGATACTCAAATTATTGTGAAAATCAACATGCCAACAAAACCTGGTCCTTTCAAAATGGTAAGTTAAGTGACACTTCTTGAGATATATATCCTCACTTCAAAATAGCTGTTATTGTTGACGTGTATCCAGGCAAACTCATTAAACAAGAGACATAACGTAACCAATATTTTCTACTTTTCCAAGCAACATGTAAATGTCGTTACAAGTGCCACTGTTTCACTCAAGAAGAAATAAGCAAACACCACACCGAATTTTGGAGACAGACAGCAGACGTGCAAGGTACATATCTCATGGGTCTGATTAACATTGTCAACATTCAGAGAAGGAGGAATGGAAAATACAATGATCCAGCGTCAAGTAAAAGACAAGTTTCTGTAACCTATTCTTTACCCTCTGGCAATGGACATTTGCAGGTATGCAGCAGATCGTTTAAAGACATGCTAGGACTATCAGACAAACGTGTTTACACTTTGATAGAAAAGTTGAAGAAGGGAGACAAAGTGTTCCAAGACCAACGAGGGAAAAACCCTAACTCGCATGCTCACAAGTTAAAATACACTCAAGCTGATAAAGAACTCGTAAAATCGCACATCATGTCATTTCCTACGGAGCAAAGCCACTATTCCCGACACAAATCTTCAAAATGTTACCTGAGCCCTGACCTTAACATTCACAGAATGTACAGGGCGTTCAAATTACAGCATCCTGATAAAGACATTGATCACAGATTTTACCGGAAGATTTTTAATAAAGAGTTTCGTAAGAAGTTATCATTTCATCGCCCACGGGCTGATACTTGCTCAACATGTGACCTATTACGGATGAAAGCAAATTGCGCAGTTGGGTCAGAAAAATTTTCTCTGATATCCCGAAAGGAGCTACACTTGCGTAAAGCAGAAAAGGCTACAAAAGCTCTCAACTATGACAACACTATGTCACGTATGCCCTCAAGTAAATCATCTACTTTGAGTGTTGATATGCAGCAAGTGATTTTCACTCCCACGTTAACACATTCCAATATGTTTTACTCCCGCCAACTTTCAAATTATAACTTGTGCCTTCACCTTGGTGACACAGGGCAAAGTTTCATGTGCTTGTGGCATGAGGGCATTGCCGGGCGTGGTGGGAACGAGGTCGCATCTTGCATGCTTAAAGCTCTCTCATCCTGTATCACTGCCAAAAGGAATTTGCAGCTATGGTGTGATAACTGCGCAGGGCAGAATAAGAATCGAATGGTGTTAATGGTTATGATTTATGTCATTGCAAAAAACTATTTTGATTCTGTTGAATTAAAATTCCTGGTTTCCGGACACTCCTACATGCCCTGTGACAGGGAATTTGGCATCATCGAAAAGAGAAAGAAACAATGTAAGACAATGGTTCCAGAGGAAGTAGCTGAAATGATTCGCAGTGCTAAAGTTTTCAAGCCCAATAATGTAATTATGATGAAAAACGATGACTTTTTTGACTTTGCTGCTGAATCTGACAAATTTTTGAGTACGGGTGCTCTTAAAATAAGCACAGTCAGCTGGATTCGAATTTCAAGAGAAGATTTCCCCGTGATTAAAACAAGACAGTCATTTAATGAAATTGAAATGTGGAAGGAACATGCTATATTCAAAAGGCATCAGTCATTCGAGGCCATCACCAATCTTCAGAGTTTGCAACCCCTTGAAAGAAGAATAGTCATCAATGAAGCTAAAAAGAAGGATTTATTATCGATGATGGACTTCCTGGATAAAAAGTATCACGCATTTTACAGGGATATCTGTGCCTAACAAAAGGAGTTTCAAGTAGTAGTACTGATTGTGTTGAAATCGCCATTTCTACCTGGTATAAACAAATTATTTTACCACCATGCTATGCCCAATTCTGAAAATTGTTTATTTAGTATGTTAAGTGAGTGGATTTCTTCAACTTGGAAGTATTTTGTGTAATAAAGTGCTAACAAAATGATCACAAATCGTTTTTTGCTTCTCCTGAAAAATTTCATTTTTGGCACTTACTACCTTTTCCTTGTCAACGCCTCAATTTATGTCCAGTTTCTGCCATGTGGTTGCCCATCGCTGAAAATTTATTGTGTTTGATGGCATTGACATGTTCCAAAAATCTGGTGTTGAATGGATTGGAGAACATTTTATTTATTCTTCATGTGATTTATATGTGCTTATACAAGGAAAGTTTTCCTTTGTGAAGTTTTGTTGGACAGGCTGATGAAGGGGGAGTGTTAGCCCTCGAAACATGTCCCTGTAAGTAATTAGCAAATAAACAGTATTGAAACGCGGAAATTTTATTATTCTTCCAAGGTTATAGTTACGTCAATAAGGACCTGAATAATCGACATTATGACACATTCTTTGGCCACAATGTTTTAATTCTATTGAAAATGGAGGCAAGGTTCCTTTCGAAACGTTTAGAGTTTGAAATTTTATTTTCACACGGCAATATCCCCAAAGCATGAATAATGTTAATATTATTCCGGGCCGTGAAAGCCTTAATCTGCACAATAATGTTGTAGTTTGTAACAAATTAGGTGCTTCAGCATCATCAGCATACTACATTTCAGTTAACCTAATAACTTTTGTTTGTCTATGGGAGCAAAATCTAGTCAAATTAAGGAGTCCTACATCAAAATAATAATTCAAATTCAACACCTGAGTTGTCTGTAGAAGTTTCCTAGAGCTTGGCACCCAAGTAAAGAGCAGAGTATTGGCGCAAGGACACAAATCTTGTTTTAATCGACGAGTGATCCAGAATACACCAGAGGTGTTAGTTTGGTAAAGAACCTGCCCAGACATGCCATCGTGGAGTGTCTGCATCAGATCCACAAAATGTACAGGAAAACCGAAGTGTCACAAAACCGCCCACATAGCTGGTCTCGGGACTGAATCAAAGGCCTTTTCCAGGTCTGTTGCTCTCTGCACTTTTCCTGTACCGTAGTTGTCATCCACAAAAGATCATGTCAGTTGTGAATCAGCAGGTGTAAAAACCACACAGACTCTGGCAGGATCTCTCAGAAATAACTTTGGAGGGAAATAACCAGAATCCTAGTAAGAACTTTACCTGCAATGGATACCAGCAATACACCACAATAGTTGTCAAAAACACTACAATTTCTTTTCAAAAAGATGGTGGTAAATACACTACAATGTCACAAAGCATCAGGGGTAAATGAAATTCAGCCAGAAATTTTGAAGTACAGAGGGAAGGCAAAGATGAAATGGCTGCATACGATAATCGAATTGGCATGGGATTTAGGAAAGGTACCCTCCGACTGGACAAAAGCAGTAATCGACCCAATCTATAAGCAAGGTAACAGAAAATATTGCAAAAATTATAGAGGCTTTCTTTGATAAGTGTCCCAGGCAAAGTGTATGCGGGTATTGTAGAAAGGAGAGTTAGATCATTAGCTGAGAGTAAGATGGATGACTTTAGACTATCAAGTGATTTATTTTATTTATTTATTTATTTATTTATTTATTTATTTATTTATTGTGTGTTGTCACCCTTATTGTTCGTAATGGTGATGGATGACATCATGAAGGCAGCAATGAAAGACTATAGTAGGGCAAATATGAAGGTAATGTTTGCAGACGATGTTGTGATCTGGGGCGAGGATGAGATGGAGGTACAAGAACAGTTAGATGTAATAAATTAAAAGATTGAGCAATGGGCATTGAAGATAAATGTGGAGAAGATTAAAACAGTGGTGATGAGTAGAGGTAGGAAAGAAGGAAAAGGAGTAATCAAAGTAGGAGATAAGGAATTGGAAGTGGTGATACACTTCAAATACTTGGGAGGTGAACTGACTGAAGATGGAAGACTAGATTTGGAAATTAGCAGAAGAATACAACTCGGGAGTGCTCTCTACCAACAGGTACGGGGACTAGTATGGAACAAGGATATACCAATTAAGGCTAAAGAAGTTATGTACAAAGCATATTATGTTCCTATAATGACATATGCAGCAGATACTTGGACAATTACTAAGAGGGATGAGAGCAGAGTACAGGCAGCTGAGATGAGAATCCTGAGAAATATGGTCCAGAAAACTAGGAGAGAGAGTGAGAAATGAAGATATATGGAAAGAACTGGGAGTACAGAAACTAAATGACAAACTGGAGCAAAACAGATTGAGATGGTTTGGACATGTCAAACGGATGAATGAAGTAAGGCTACCAAGACGAGCACTGGAATGACGGATGACAGGGAAGAGAAGACGAGGAAGACCAAAAATGCGTTGGATGGACTCGGTGAAGAATAGCATTCGAAAACGGAACCTGGATTTGGAACACCGTGTCGGAAGAGGAATGGTGGAACGACAGAACAAAGTGGAGAGGAACCATATTTGCCCCCACCCAGTGTCAGCTGGAAAAGGGGAAATGAAGATGATGATGATGATGATGGCTTTTAGTGCCGGAAGTGTCCGAGGACATGTTTGGCTCGCCAGAGGCTGTAGCTGTTTCTAGCGGACACCCATAGGGTGAGCTACACATTCCGTTCAATTTCAGGTAGTTCCAACTTTCGCTACCAGATGTCAAGATACCTAGTGGTGAACGTTGGAACTTTGATAGAGTGTTCCAACGAAATCTAACCAAGAAATTTAGTTTCACACAAGTTTAGTCTGTGGAAGGATCTTTTACATACCATAAATCTATGACATGGGACCGCCGGCTTTACTTCCCCTCCGAAGGAAGGCATACTGAAGGATTTTAACGCTCTATAAAATCCAACGACTTCGGCCGGGTTTGAACCCGCTATCTTGGGCACAGCAGTTCAGCATGCTACCAACTACGCCACCGAAGCCGCTTGTATCATGCGATGAGAATGGAGGAGAGATTACCTAGATCCTAGGAAATTAATGAACTTGATTATAGATGGTAAGAGAAGAAGAGGTAGACCTAGGAGGCATTGGTTAGATTCAGTGTTGAACGATTACAATGTAAGGGGCATAGAAGAAGAGCAGGCCACAGTGCTAACGGCTAATGGCAGGTGGCTCGTTCGTGAACAGAGGTTTGGAGACTTGACTCGATGCTGAAAGGCAAATCAGTCTCTAATGAAAATGAATAAATTAAATCATAATCCTATTATGTAATCCGTTAATACAGTACATGCATACATCTTTATTGACATCTTGTAACATGTTAATCATGGAACTTGTTTCTAAAGTTCTCTCAAATCATATTGGCTCCAAACATTGTTCTTTTTTGTCTTTGAACGGGCATAAATTACTCATTCCCATTAACGTTCATACCCTATGGTTGTTTTTGTTTCTTTCTCATTTCACCTGCAGGCTATTCACTGACCAAGTGTTCTAGCTTGGAGCTTTACCGCCCCTAAATTGCAATTTTCTGAACAGTGTGTTTCTCTTTCTCCTGTAATTCAAACTCTTTCTCTTTATGACTTAATAATATCATGTACAGGTCTGAAGTTTGTTTTTGGCCGGTGCTTGCTTATTGCATAGAAATCTGCAGCCAGCCAGCAGCCTTCCTATTGTGAGCATGCACAGTAACAACTGCATGCACGCACGCTCAGAAGGAACGAAGGAAGAAGTTTGAATGGTTAGCACAGTGCAGCAATATGTTTCTCAGCCACCGGCCAAAAACAAACGTCAGACCTGTACTTTCGCAACATTGTTGAATATAATCTATAACACGAAAATACCAGAAGGTGGACATACAATATCCATTGAGTGACTTGATTACAAGATTTAGCATTGTGCTCAGCCTTTACTATGCTATACTGTTTTGCAATAACTTTCAAAGGAAGTGATATCAGTACCAAATGGTAATAATACAGTGCATTCAATCCTAATGGCATTTTTAGGAACAACCTACCCCCAGGCCATGTGTCCACCTCCCTGACTCAATAGTGCAATATAATTATTAACAACCAATCCAGCCTGTGAGCAGTCAAATTCAGCACAAAGACAATCCATGTACTACATGAGCTTATGTTCAGGACAAGCAGATTCCTTGCTATGAAGCCACAAACTAACAGATGGGGTAGGTAGCCTTAGCAGTCCAATTGTCATAAGTTGTCCCAAAAGACAACAGACAGAAGCTAGGATTTTATTTATATAGGTTACCGTAGTTGAAGATTCTGTTATTTCATAAGGTGTGTTATTAGCCTTTCAAGATCCGATTGCCACTGAACTTGGCAGCGCCAGCGTTTGTTGATAATAAGCAGCAGGAGGAGAAGGGGGACTCAGTGATGACGGACTGCAGCTCATGCACAAGTTAAGCAGCCGAGTGTGCGCTACTTGTATTAGAAGTTATATTGTGAATTGGGAATGGAAAAATTAATAACAATGAGTGAATTAAGAATGGTGTGTTTCTAATTGTTTCGCAGCAGCACAGCTAAGCGTAACAGGATTTCATGTCACCACGGAGAGGAGAACAATGACCATGGCTATTGGAGCTGAGTCATATCCTACCCGCCGACTGTTCCTGTCAACCGAGCAGGCTGACAGCATGACACAAGTAAACAAAGAATAGTTCCCACCTCTGCCACCGGCACTCGTATCTTGAAAGGCTAATTAATATCTTAAGCTAACCAGCTATATTGGAGCCTAAGTTACTGGAACATTACATACCTGCTGTGATATGAGGCTGGTAGACGAAGAAGCCAAAGACGTGATGCTGCCGTATTGCTCTCGATGTAGATTAGAAGCAGACCCATAACGAGCTAATGGAGGTACCATGCTATCTTCACTTGTTGTGGAATCTAAAGATGAGACTCGGATGTGGTTATTAGAAGTCTTGACACTACTGCTGTTATTTGCACGTCCACTATTAGCTAAAGCTAATTCAGCTTTCTCAAATGCCTTCTTGATGTCGTTCACACTGACTGAACGTCGACAGTTGAGATTTCGAGAAGACTGAGTTGGAATTCTACTAGAAGGAGAAGCAGGCTGCTCTGCTGGGTTGAGAGATGATTTCCTGCCTCCACTGAGTAACAATTGCTCCGTTTCTAGTTCTTTCTCATCCACCAATGGATCAGACTTTTTAATGCCCTCCGACTTCTGACGCTCACGAAGTCGGCTCACGATATGTTCTTGCTTCCCAGACCGTCCCGTTAGAATATCTATCAAATTGTCACTAGAGCCATTCTCAGGATCAACCGTGGAGACTTCACCTGTAGAATTACCACCCTTCAAGCTGCTTCTTCTCTGAACTGGTTTTGGTTTCGGAGGAACAACTGGTGCTCTGGATTTCAGTTTCCATGCATCTGATGCATTGTATGTTTCTACATTCATCTCTGAAGTTATGTTTCCATTTTGGCTATCTGAATCAAATGGAATGCTGCTATTTAATTCCACATGTACTTTTTTCTCAAACCTATACACCTCATTATCTTGAAGCTTATCCCCACTGTAACTCGGCATTGCTGCAGCAGAGTTACGATGTTTGTTCTCAATGATGTTTTCATTGCCTTGTGATATTTTCCCGGTTGATGTAGGAGTCATAATGCGCCTGGGAGCTGGCTGGGGAGCTGTGGCACGAGTCGGAAATGATGCGGAATCGACATCTTCCTCACCACCCCTGTCCAGATACCTATCACTTTCATTTGATGGCAGATTTTCATTAGTTCTGCCTATATTATCATTCTCTTCCACTTCTAAGTATGCCATCTTTATAGTTCCATCTGGCAAACTTTCTGATGACATCATCCTGTACTGGACTGGTTCATGAGCTCTATCCAATTCTTTAGACTCTCCATCACTGTGTTGCACTTCCACTACACCACTATAATTTTCAGTTCTTCCGGATACCAATAGCTGGGAATCCTCACTTGGATTGTTTTCTTTTGCTGAAATATGGTCTTCACTCTCATCAAATTTTCTTTGAATCAAGGGTGATCCAACTTTTAAGTCACGCCCACTGCTATACCTAGCAGATGAAAGAACATTCTTTCTGTTGATGGCCTCAACACTCTGAGCCTTAAGAACCCTCCTGTTACTGTCACTTCCCGAGCTACCATTACTGCTGCAACTTGCTTGTGAACCCGAAGTTAATGTTGAAGCCGTAGAAGAAGCAGCCGAAGCAGTTGTCTCCGAAGATAGTGTCCGCCTAAGGGGCCGTTTATCTGGATCGCTCCCTGTAATTGTTTCCAGGTGTTGTCGACTGGAATGATCTCCAATAGATCGGTGTGGAGCATTGTCAGGTAAAGGTGATGGTGGTGGTGAAAAACCATGTGAAATACTGGAGCGACTAGAGCTCACAGCAGAATCATTATCACTATCATCTTCAGCTGCTGATCTTCCAATATCTGAGGGCAATATCCCTTTCTCTGAGTGAGTACCATTACTTTTTGGACTTTTACCATATATTTCTCCATTTGAAATTTTTCCAGCATTATTATTTAGAGCATTAGACTGAACAAGTTCATCTTTGGAACGCACAATATTAGTCATCCTAAGATCAGGCGAACTACTGTTGCTGCTCATGAACTCAAAACTCAAGTCTGATCGTGTTGGTGATGTTATACTCTCTAAGGACTTGGGAGGCTCTGGATGTGTAAGCAGAGAGGAAGAATAGTTAGGGGAGAGTGTAGACTTGGTAATACTACTTCCTACACTAGTTGCATTTCTGGGTGGTTTCATTGGGGGTAAAGGAGGTGGGCATGATTTAGGGACATTATTTGTAGCATTTTCGAACAATGGTCTCAGTTCTTCTCTACTGGAGCTAAGGGATGAGGACACTGAAGAAGCTGAGGATGATATGCCATACACAGAAAGACTTTTCCTTTTAAATGCAGGAGAATATTTTGGAAGGTTTGCAACTGGAGCTTGACTCTTCCAAGGCACAGAGGAGATATTTGCTGCTGCTGCTGTTGCTGGAGTTGTTGATGTATTCACACCTGAACTTGTTTTATCAAGTGACATGCAAGTGGCAGTTCCCCACTTGTTTGTTGCTGCATTACTATGCCTAGAAAATGATGGTCTAGCATCATCTTTGGGTAGTAGCTGGGGTTTTGAAGAAAGAATAGAATCACGGCTTTTAATTTCTGGTAAATCAATTATTGCTTGGTTTGTTGTTGTCTCCAATACTTTCTCTGGAATGATAAGACCTCGAAGTTTGGAAATACCACGTCGCCGCTGCTCGATAAGAGCATTCAGAGAAGCTTTCCGCATATCTTCTGCTGTTGCTTTATATCCTGCTATGCTGTTCCGTTTATTGGATGGGATGGCTCCTACATCAACCAAACTCTGTGATCTTGAATGAAGATTACTAGCACCAGTTGCTCCACAGAAACTAGTCCTACGATAAAGAGAAGGAGCCACACTTGATTTCTGACTTGTTTCTGTGGAAGGAGCAGCTGTGGAATGTCTGTTGTGATTAAGCTTTCGTGGCAAAGTACTTGAATAACCTAACGTATATGCCGAGGTTGTTGAAGAGAGCGATGAATCAGGTGAGCCAGATGAATAAGCTGATGAGGAGGATGAAGGAAGGTCCATGTAGCTTTGTGTTCTCGTGTTATAATCTAAGGATTTTGGAGGGTTAGTTGTCTCGATACTAGTCACTGATGCAGTACTCGAAACATCACTGGAGCTGTTGTAGATTTGGGAAGATTTCTTGTACAGATTGTTGGATGGTGCAGTAAAATTAGGAGATACATCATTTTGGTGATGTCCAGAGAAAGGACTACGTTGCCCAATTTTATCAACCGAGAGGACTGACCTGGAGAGCATTTTGCCTGGAGGCAAAGTGGCTGAGGTATTGTCCAATGAATCGTCCTGATAGAAAACATCCTCTGAACTGCTATATTTGCTCATCCGTCGTAGAGGTGGCAAAACTGAAGTTTGTCCATCCTGTGCATTAGAGAACATAGCAATTTTATCTCTAACACTGCGTTCACTCTTCTCATCTTTGCGCCATGGTAAATTCCTAGCTGGTGAACGAGCTGCAACTTCATCAGTAGTGGACGATATTGAACTAGTAGATAACTTTCGATTCGATGCACTCATAAGCTCCATTTCTTGCCCAATAGATGGCTTCCTAGTGGGAGGACCAGATGCAGGAAGTGGTGGAGGAGACGAAGAAAGTACAAGGTCAGAATGCATGTTTGGATCATTTCCACCACACAATGGTAAATTTTTGTCCAATGGCACTTCCATTTCAATGAGGGCAGGCACTCCTACACTGAAGTGGTTTGGCTCCTGATAGTTTGGTGGAAACTCATGGCCATCTGGGGGAAGTCTGGAGAAACTTGGTGGGGGTGATAGTGATGTGTCACTCAGGGAAGACTGCGAGTAACCATGAACAGAAGGTGACTTGCTGGAGATGGGTGCTGTCAACGAGTCCAGAGCAAGCAGCGCGTCCATAGTTCCCCGAACACCTGGAAAAGAAATATATATGTGAGCGATTACATTCATTTATTGCTATTCTTAAAGGAAACACCAATCTCCTCTTTACTAAATCAGAGAAACATAAAATAACCTTCAGGAAATTACTTAGTCCTAGTTTAAACAGAAATTGAATTTTAGAAACTTTTTCCATCATACAGCAATTTGGGGCAATAATAACAAGGATGGTTTATGGTATAGTGAACTGTATTCATATCCTAATTTGTAAAGCGTGGGCAATGGTCGGGTGGTCTAGTACGTGGAACCAACAATTGGGATACCAGTTAAAGAATAATTATTCAGAGTTGCGGACTCCTCGTGCTCAGATAGCATGGAAAGGAAACATCACCACCCAGGCGGTCATGTAGATGACTTTCAAATCAGTTAATGTTTAGATCAAAGTAGTGATTGTAGTTATTCTCACAAGGTTGTTGCTACTTGTATGAATGAGGAAGGGATAAATCTACGAGGAACGTGTGCGATAAGTGCAATAAAAATCTTCCCAGATCATTCTATGTTCATTTGCACAAAATACTTCTGTGACAAAGGAGTGTGAGGATGCTTATGGATTTACTGGGCTATAAATTGTAGCTAAAAGGGCAAAAATAAAAATTCGAGAAACATTAACAATAAAAAATGTTTTTGGTTTTATGTCCCTTTTAACTACTCCGGCTTTTAGAGACGCCGGGATGCCGGAATTTTACCCCGAAGGGGGTCTTTAATGTGCCAGTAAATTTGCGCACTTCAAATGCCAGATGACTGTGCCAGGATTCGATCCTACAATCTTGGAAACAGCAGGCGAGAACTTTACCGCCGAGTCACGCAGCCAGTCGAGTCCTATATCGTCTATTCGGTAAGTGTATTGTGATGTGTTTCACTCTGTTAAAATATTGTCAATAGTTCAAATTAATCTAAATTTATTAGTGATAGCCATATTTTACTAGCCAATAGTCATCATAGATTTTCTGTCCAAATAATTCAACAATCAACGCCATAAGGAGAGAGAGCTAAATTTTTATTTTTTAATGATTATGCTTGCATTTTTATTGATTTTTTTCATCGAATATTTCTTGAAAAAAATGGGCTGTAAATTTTGCCAATTTTAATATTGTGCATACATATACGAGGCCCATCCTGAAATCAAGTTTCCCTATTTTTTAATAAAAATAAAGCATAGTTATCTGAAAAACTTTATTGGCACCAGATACAGTAATGTTGGAGCTATTTTTTCGGGGAGGAGTGAACGGAGTATCGTTAGATTATGGTGCAGAAAGCACTGTAGTTAACTCCTTTTTAGGTGCTAGGGACATTTTGGTCATCAGCCCCATATACTTGACTGTGTATTGGATTTGTCTTAATAACCTGACTGGCTGTGTGGTGTCTGCTGTGCCCAAGGTAGCACGATCGAATGCTGGCGTAGTCAGTTGACATTTGAGGTTGCGCAAGTGCGAAGGAGCCGTGTCAGTAGATTTACTGGCACGTTAAAGATCTCCTTCGGCGAAATCTCGGTCCGCCGGCCTCTGTAAAAGCCTCAGTAGGTCATTATAATTCTATTAATGCAGCCAATGGCCATTTAATTTATTTTCAGGAAAGGTTAGGGAAGGGATTTTGGAAGGAAATCTGCCGTGGATCTATAGAAAGGAACCATCCGGGCATTTGCCTGAAGTGCTACAAATAGGAAATCACGAAAACCATTTCATGACGGTCAAGGTGGGATTCGAACCCACGTTCTCCGGATGCCAGAGAGGCACGAGTTAGCGCGCCACCGCCTCAATGATAGACACTTCAAAAAGAGGCAAGTTTCCCTTTATTTCCTCCTTAAGCTTTGCTGGTCAGCATCTTATCTTGAAAACGATCGAAAGTAGACGGTGAGAAACAGGCTGCTTCCTTGAAGGGTTACGACAAGTACCCTTGAGCAGAGGCGTAAAAGTCCTCACAAACTTGGTGGGGGGTCAAATTTATAAACTGCGGTCGCCTAGCGTAGCACCAAATGTCAAACATCTAACGCCATGTGCATCATCGCTTTTCGAACCTTGTCGGCGCAACACAGGGCGCATGTTTAGGGTGTGCTTAAAACGCGAGATGCGCGAGGACAGACTCGATGTTATTTCACCTTGTTTATGGGGAGTGGAGTTGCTCATGTCCGTAGGTCTTAACCTGAAATTACCCTACACGTGCTCCCTGGGTGGTGCTAAACGAACAACATTGATCAGGCTGCCAGACTATCCTAGCGATCTCCTGGCTATTGTACATGAAAATGAAAAATCATTCAAATGGTTCTTTTCAGAACCAACAGGCAAAGACCTTCGGGCCTACGCTTCAAGTTCTTCACCTAAATATAGAAGGCATACGTAAATCCAAATGCCACTACTTGTCAAAAATCCTACGAGATGAAAACATCGATGTGGTTGCTATTCAGGAAACACATGTGGTGGACGAACATCAATTACAAACCAGAGGGCAAATATCAGGATATGATATCGTAGGTGCGACATACCACCATGCATATGGCACAGCTACATATGTTCGCAGCACCATTGAAAATGCTTCATTGCTCACATCTAGCTCTAAATATGACATTCACACTGTAGTCATCCAAGTTGGAGATTTCATCATTACAAACATCTACAAGCCTCCACTTTCTCCGTGGCCCTCCCAGATGATTCAGGTACAAAACCATCCAGCCATCTATGTGGGAGATTTCAACAGTCAGCATGTAGAATGGAATTATAGTGCCACCGATTCTAATGGAGACACTCTCATGAATTGGTTCGAGGAACATGACATTCATCTTATATTTGATGCAAAAGATAGAGGTACATTTAGATCTGCCGCATGGAGAAAGGAGTTCAACCAGACCTATGTTTTGTTTCCAGTGATCAAAATAAACAACCTCTGTTTACTTCACGGAAAGTACTTCAAGATTTCCCACGTAGTCAACATCGTCCTGTGCGTCTTGAGGTTGGAATGCAGATACCTCTGGTAACTTCTTATCCTCGCCCACGATGGAACTTCAGGAAAGCAGACTGGAAAGCGTTCTCGAGTGACCTTGATAAATGTGTCAGATGGATACCGCCAACAAGCAACAACTATGAGAGATTTGTGGGTGCTGTAATTGCCACAGCAAAAAGACACATTCCTAGAGGTTACAGAAAGGAATACATTCCTGGATGGACTGATGAAAATGAAGAGCTATACCAAGAGTTCCTTTCCAGTGGCGAACAAGAAATCGGGGATGAACTGCTTCATAATCTTGATAATGCCCGAAGAGAAAGATGATGATTATGATAATTGTTGTTTTAAGGGACCTAACATCGAGGTTATCGGCCCCTCGAAGAGAAAGATGGATTGAAACTGTAACATCTATGAATTTCAGAGAATCGGGCAGAAAGGCATGGTCATTGTTACGGAAGCTTGGTGGGGCCACTCCCATTGTTCGTAAAAATCCTGCAGTTACTCCAAACCAAATTGCTGCTCATATAGTTGCTTTGTCTAGGACACCGAGAGACAGAAATCATACAAGAAATATCAAAAAGCAATTAACCAGTCTCAAGGCCACAAGCCCCCTTCATTCGGAATACACTAGACCATTTAGTGTGCACGATATCGATGCAGCTTTAGAAGATATGAAATCTGTTAAAGCACCGGGATTTGATGATTCACCCCTAGTTTCTGATTAATAGTGGAGAAAATACGAAACTATGGTTATTTAGGTTTCTAACTTACATTCTTCGAACAGGCAATCTACCTCGCTTATTTAAAATGAGTAAAGTCATTGCAATACTAAAACCAGGAAAGCCTAGTGAAACACCAGAGAGCTATAGACCAATAGCATTGCTCAGTGCATGCTATAAACTACTGGAAAGACTAATCTTGAATAGAATTGCTACAAAAGTGTTCGAAACTATCCCTATTGAACAAGCAGGATTCAGACCACAAAGAAGTTGTGCCGATCAAGTCCTGTCATTAACTACCTTCATCGAAGCAGGATTCCATCAAAGACTAAAGACTTCAGTAGCATTTGTAGACCTAAAGGCAGCTTACGACTCAGTGTGGAGAGAAGGAGTTATCAGTAAACTCCTTAAAGTGATTCCATGCAGGAGTCTGGCTCACCTTATCAACAACATGCTGAGTGACAGAACATTTCGCGTAGTCATGGGAAGTGAAATCAGCAGATCCAGCAAACTAAACAATGGACTTCCACAAGGATCAGTGCTTGCCCCACTTCTGTTCAATTTATATATTTCAGACATCCCCCCACAAAATCCAGGAAATTTGGTTATGCAGATGATTGGGCACTTGCCACTAACGACCTATGCTTCGAGCAGATAGAGGAAACGCTGACAAAAGATCTCGCTGTTTAGGAAACTTCTTCCGAAAATGGAGACTCCAACCAAGCATGAGTAAAACAGAAGTTTCTTGTTTTCATCTGAACAACCGAATGGCTTCAAGGGATCTCAAGGTATACTTCGATAACACCCTTCTCCGCCACAATCGACACCCCAAATATCTGGGTGTTACACTCGATAGAACGCTGTCGTTCCAAGAACACTTGAGAAAGAGTGCTGCCAAGATTCAGACATCATTCGAAAACTATGTGGTACTACTTGGGGTGCAAGTGCAACTACTTTACGTTGCTCAGCTCCTGGCCTGGTTTACTCTACTGCAGAGAATTGTGCCCCTGTCTGGATAAACAGCCCTCATGTGAAGAGAATAGATGTTAAATTAAATGACAATGAGAATGATCACAGGCACGATCAGATCAACACCTATTCAGTGGCTGCCTGTATTAAGCCATATTCCCCCACCCCACCTCCACAGATGCAATGCTTTGATGAATGAATACAAGACGATCCAGATTAATCAAAGACTGCCCATTCATGAGGATATCCACCACCTACATATAGATAGACTGAAGTCAAGACATCCGCCCATCTGCACGGCGGAGAATCTGGCAATGAGTAATTTCAACCTTACTGAGAAATGGTCTAATGAATGGAGACAATTCGTCCCAGCAGTGTCTTTGGAAATGCCATGCATCACACAGAAGGTGTGAACAACCTCGGAAAGTATGGTCCAAGCTAAACCGGATCCGAACTAACCATGGTGTGTGTGCAGATCTGCTATACAAATGGAGGAAAACGTCATCATCTTGTTGCGACTGTGGTGCTGAGAGGCAAACTGTGAAGCACATAACCCAAGAATGCCCTCTGAGCCCTTTCGACGGAGATAGAAGAGAATTTTTCCTGGGGACGCCACAAGCGATTAACTATGTAAATAGTGTAAATACAGATCTGTAGCTCATGTATATGCCATACGATAAATAAATAAATAAATAAATAAATAAATAAATAAATACCTTGTTTATTTCAAAAAACGACGCACGCATGTTTCCGGGCAGGAGTATTGATTTTGTGTCCCAGTCTTACCTCAGTTTTAAACCAGGGCTCAGAAATAGTAGTTCGAAAATTCACCTTTTCGGATCGTCGTGGTAAGGGGACAAAGCTCAAAGCGCCTCGGCTCTTGACTCAGTTAACACCTCGGCGGGAAACGGGAGAGGGGGCAAAAACAGACTGTTCGTTCAGTAGATACTTTTTTTTTAGTAAGCATGGCAAGATGACTTTTCCCATATTCCGCCTAACATACCGTAGTATAAAATCGTTTATAGAATCAGGATGTCTACTGTAAGGATTACGTAAAAATTATTTGCTTTTTAGCTACATTTTAGTTACCGGTACCTACTAATTCAAGATGAGTCTGCAAGCAAATAAGCTCATCAAGCGGTGGGAAAAGAATTTACTGTGCTTGAAACGGTATTATAAAAACTAAATAATAAATAAATAATAGAGATTTAATACCAAGGCGTTGTTTCAACTAATATGACATCTTCTATACAAGAAGTTATGATTGCCAAGAGGTTTGCTCTTGGCCGTTTGACGAGATTCCCTTTGTTCCAGCGGTAAATCACTAAGAAACATCGCGATTTACACAATCGGTGTCACTTTTAGTAGTTTGACGGAGATTTCCATTGTTCCTGTAGTTGGGCACGGGAAAACATATCTCTATTACGCAATCGTCGGCGCTTGCTGACTGTTTGACAAGAATCCAGTTGTCTTCGTCATCGAAAGTGGAGAAACATCATGATGTTACGCAATCGCCACCGCTCTTGGCCGTTTTACGAGAATCACGTTGTCCTCGTGGTTGGACACTGACAACGCGGTATTATCCAATCTTCGCTCCACACTCGGCCGTTCAACGATTGTCTACCTGTCTAACTGCCCTAGCAGAATAGCTAAGGCAAGTTCGACGTTGGACATGGTTAAGATTCACGAGCAGTTATGGACATGTTGAATGGTCAGCACCGCTTGGAAGTAGTAGGGTCATGATTCCCGCTGTCCCTATGCTGTGGTCGGGAGTTCGCGGTGGATCACGAGGAGAAATGAGTAACGCCATGCTTCGTAGTCAATGCCGTTTTTAAGTGGGTTGATGCACTTCTCTCTCCCCGTACGCTTTTAAGAATACGGTCATGGGAAAAGTGGCGAGTTGGTTTTGGGATGTTTCGTTATGGGCGCCCAATCACCTTTGACAGGATTCCCGCAGTCCTCGTGGTCATAAGTTAATGATTTTATACGACCAGCGTCGATCTCGGTTCGTTGGACGAGATTCCTATAGACAAATCGTGCGGTCTGCTGGTCGTCTTGATGTACGTTCGAAGTAGGTATCTAATATTACGAATTATTCTGAAAGGAATGCACGAACAATACCACAAGAGGGCACATTTTCTTTCGAGTTCGAATCACGAATTATATAAGTTATACACCTTTTAGAGATAACCAATTAGTTTATAATACTGTATATCCGATGGAACCAAAGTTTGACGGAAATGTCGCCATATAACTTAACGGAATTTTGAAATAATCATACAGGATGTCGCGAACTTACGAGACGGAGAGATTTTTAAAATATATGTATATATGTACGGCAATAATTCGTCATTTCTGGACTTCAATTTGAGATAAGTCACCAAATTTAGAGGTCAATAACAAATGGCATATTTCTGTTGAGTTTCGGAAGATTTCGCGAATAAAGGTCACGCGAAAAGTCACGGGTCCCTAATAATACAGAAAAATATTTCACACTAAACTAAAAACTCTTCTTGATGCCGAAAATATACGTAGAACCAATGTATACCACTCAAGGTATCCTCTGTACGCATTTCCTAAGTCGAGCATGGGAAAATGAAGTTTTAATACGCAATCGGCGGCGAATTTTCGTTACCTTCAGCTAACCAGACTTATAAATTAACTATGCCCCCCCCCCCCCCCAGTTTATCGAAACATAGCAACATGCACTGAAAAATCTTGTACTGCAAAAACAAACTGAGAAAGTGGGAACTACTTCCTTGCGAGTTAGCCTTTTCACAAACCAGAACATCAAAGAGATCGCTTAGGTCTTGACCTGACGTTTGGTATAGTTTCACGTGACCGTTTACAATCATAAGCCAAGGGACCACCTTTAAACGTGGAATCCGAACCACAGGACGTGGCATTTCAGCTCGAAAATCCCACATACAATAATAACTGGGAATCGAAGCCTCTTAAGAGAAACTACCATCCCTGAACGGTCATTCTATGCTTCATTGCCACCTTGGTGTTGGTGTTTATTTGACAGCGTTGTACTTGGGTGTGGGTGGAATTTATCAGATAACGTGTGCCATTGTGTGTAATTGTGATTGGGGCTAGAATTGGGTAGGAGAATACCATGGTACCACCTCAGCATTTGCCTGCAGGGCCGTGGAAAGCGAGCACGGGGCCCAGGACTAGGATTTGCAAGCCCTTCCCAAGACATCTTTGAAGTAATTTTTATTGAAATATTAGAAGCCATTTTTTCAGTGTTGACTGAGTAATCCATTAGTAGAAGCTTTTCAGTTGTCAACACGAGTGTACCCATTTAAATTGAACGGGGAGTTGCAATTAATTTTCTAGAGACTGAAATAAATTACATGAATTATTTATACACTTGGTAAAACACTTCTCTGTTGCACATAAGTGTCTTAAGTCGTAGTCAGATGGTGATATCCGGAATTTCATGAAAAGCCGATATTTTTATGATGTAAAAAGGGATAGTTGGACTATCTGACGCGTATTTTTTTATGGTGTGACGGGACCGATTTAGGCAGATGGTGTAAGAAATTATTTTACATTATCAGCCGGGCGTCTCTAAGAGCCGTAGTAGCTAGGACGTAAAGACAATAACATTATTATTCCTATTCTCTGGGTTCAATCACCAGATTTTTTTTTCTTGTAAATTTAATAAGAGTGAATTTGTCTACGCAGCTCTTCTACCACCTCAGACTCCAGGCTACAGCCCTGATCTCTCTCTCTCTCTCTCTCTCTCTCTCTCTGGTCAGGCCTGTTTGGAGTACAAGTGAGAAACCAAGGAAAACCACTTCTAGGATGGCTGAAGTGAGAATCGAACCCATTTCTTAGTTTTGTATCACGAGGCTGAGTGTGCCCCGTTCTAACCATCAGATCAGAATTACATTTATTGGCAGAACTGACTATGAACCCAGGAACTTCGGGATCGGGGTCTCAATACCTAGCCCTGCTCTGAAAATGTTACTGATTCATTGAGGGGCTTTGCGACATCGTGGTCATGTAACCCCATGTGCTTGGGTGTGGGTCGAATTTGTCTGATAACCTGTAGTACTGTGATGGCTGTATTAGTGTGTGTAGTAATTCAGATGAAGATTTAGAAGGAGGCGGTCGTGGCCTTCATTTAGGAACCATCCCGGCATTCTCCTTGAGTATAAGTGGGAAACCACGGTAAACCACTTCCAGAATAGCTGAGGTGGGAATCTAACTTTTGATTTCCGGGAATTACAGAAGGCCTAAATTATTTAACAATTTAATTTTAATAACATGACAAAAGATTGCTCCCTTATTATCACTCTCGTCTACAATTATAATGAATATTCTCTTTGAATTCTAAATTCAAGGCACTCTTTCTGCCAAAATAGTTAATAATAATCATATTTCTGCAAAATCCTTTTAAATTCATCATAAGAAATCATCAAACAGATGCCTCACCTCAATCTTATCTGTTAAAATGTTATCAGATCACGAATCTACACACATCAAAAAAAGGTTTTGCATATTGCTGGCCAAGAGTCGTAGTCAGTGGTCTAAAACCCATTAGTCGTTCTTGCGTGCGTCTATATCGGCTGTATACACCAGTAGTGGCTATTTAGGTGAAGAGAGTGAAGAGCCATGTCACTAGCCATCTCGTAAAATAAACATTTTTTCTTATTCGAATAAAAATGATACCATTATTGTCTTTGACAACTTTTTCATTTAGTGTACTGTTACTTCTACACTCCGTCGCTAGATGGTACGCAAGCGAGGATGCACGACGTCCTTGCGTAAGTTTTAGTCCCTGTCGCTAGATTGTACTGTCGTAACTTGGAGCGGAATCTGCAGCAGGCGAAGTAACTTGTTTATATCAGGCACTTCGTCTCGTTGCCATAGTAACCTGACGTCAGTTGTGACGTCATTACCAGCCATAGGACAGACTAGTGAAGATGTTCCTGTGTCTGCAAGGCAATACGTCAGTTGATGAAAGTTTACATTGCGACAAGCTTCTTTTTCTTTTACGTTGAAGCTTTTATTTACTTTCCCAAGTAATTAATTATAACGTTACATACCCTGTTTTTTAGTGTATAATGTTTCCAGTGAAAGACACGTTATTGATTTTATTAGATATTCCCTTCAGTAGGTGGAAAGATGAAGACAAAAGGAATTTATTAATTTGTGGGCGGCCAAAGAAATTAATAGAACTGTGCACTAGAGAAATAAAACGGTAAGTCCCATAGCCTTCATCGCAATGGATCTTGGTTCGAACAGTTCACATAGTTCACATAGTTGAGCAGTAATATTGTAAAAAAAAGAACTGTTCTGTTGGCATTGCTTACTTTACAGTAACAAATGTGGCGTCTGGAATAAACAAGGTTTTGGTGACTTTCAAAACATTACGCGCAGGTTGATCAAACCCAGTGAGCAACATTTTAAGTACCAGTTACAACTTAGAACATTCGAAGGAAACAAGCACGATATCTAACACTTTGAGGGAAAATGCAAGACTATGTGCACTTAAATGTAATGTGAATGTGAATTAAAATAGGCAGGATCTGAGGCTTGTGATTTGAGTTGTTCTATAGGCCTACTTAAGTTTACAGGAACTCTCTTATAGAGGTCATGACGAGACCTCTTTAAACTGTGGGAACTTCAAAAAATTATTGAAGATACTAATATCTGGAAAGCCCTTACAACATCAAAATTATTAAAAGAAAATTCAAAGTGTGTTCGCTGGAAATAACTGGTGCAAAATCAGAGTACATCAGAGATCAAATTAAGAATTGACTTGATAATATTCCGCTCTTTTCTATCCGAGTCGATGACACCACAGCTATGCTAACGCATGACTGTGATAAATTACAATTCATATAGTCTTATAGATTCCGACAAATTTGAGCTGTATAACCAACATATTCAGCACTACCCCACATTTAAGAAATGAACGTTCACTCTTTTATGCTGATGAATCCTACAAAGTAAAAATAGTCGGGAGAAATACAGCAAGAACTCTGTGAAAAGAAGAGACTTACAAACTTTTTTTCTTTAGTACTGGCAATACCTTCTACAAGTGCATCAGTAGAACGCAGTTTCTCTTGTTTGAAAAGATTCAAAACTTTTGCAAGGGAACACAATATCTCGCTCCAGACTTACGTCATTGGCTAACATCTCCATACACCGTGAATTGTAGTCGAAATTCATTGAAGACCTTCTATGACGACATCATAGATAAGTTTGCCGACCTTAGGGAACGGAGGATTCATTTAATCTATAAAAAAATAAACGAGGTGGACGTTTTAGTACGATAACTTATCTTTGGTTTGGTCGTAAGTGTTAAGCTTTTAGTAGATATTTTAGCATTAAAATACGAAAAAGAATGTCAATATTCACAAACGCAAACATCATGCACTGCTGAAATTAGGAGTTTGGTTCTTCACCTGATATTTCCTCGACGAGCTGCCACTGGTGTACACTCGCCTGTGCCAATGGGGATAGATCTGTGTGAGTGTGGAGAACGTATGCACGACCAATAGGTCTACATCCGAGACCGATACCAACAGGGAGGAGGTGGTACAATGTTTTGGGGTGGCATCATGTATGGTCGCCGAACCCCTCGTGAACATCCCAGGGCGTATGACAGCCATACGTTGCAGGGATACTATCCTGGCACATGAAGTGAAAGGCTATTCTGTCAATTTTGGCCCAAATTTCACTTTCGTGGACGATAACGCTCGCCCGCACAGAGCTGGCATTCTTCAGGAGAATGGTATTCACAGAATGGAATGGCCTGCCTATGCTCCCGATCTTAATTGTGTAGAGCAGGCGTGGACACTGCTTAATAAATAAGTCCGTCCTCACTGTGCTCCATGGCAACATGCAAAACTTTTTTCATGTGTGTAATTCCTCAAACAAATCGAACCCGCCTCTTCTCAGTTTGGCATCACGAGGCTGAATGTACCCAGTTCCAGCCCTCAGACCAGAATTAAATTTCTTGGCAGAACCTGGAATCGAACTTGGGCTTCCGCGGTGGCAGCTAAGAGTGCTGGCCACTACGCAACGAGGTGGACATTCTGCTCTGAAAATGATTAATTAGTTTAACATGGAAACGGAAGTGTTAGAATATTTATGAAAGTGAATAAAAATAGGTCATTCGAATGTATTGTGTTGATTTTTCACCCGAGGTGTATGCAGGACGAGTTACTCCGTTACCGGTGCTGATAAGTTCTGTTATCCAGAATAAGGAAGGACATTTCCAATGCTCCAGTTTGTTTACTGCATACAGACATATGCGGGCTGGCCAAGCAGGCGGTCATCTGAACTCTCCAGCAAGCAGCTACAAGATTATATCCCCCTCTCCTCACCTCCCCTCCAACAGCCAGAGGACGTGTGAAACCCACTCGGGCTCCTCAAATTATGGAGCAATCAAAAACGTGAAGGTTAGCAAGTCACTAAAATTCTATGGCAGGTCACAGAAGAGTTAAGAGGAGCCCTAACATTAACACGTGTCAACATGAGTGCACACCCACTTTGACCAATTCATCCCGGTCACCACAATAACACAAGTTTGCAGACAACACACTAGCAAGCCCTGGAGTGAAGCACCGACAGATGAGGCAAGTACGCGCTCAGTATTTGGAATTACAGTCCAGCCTCGATATCAGGAACTTCTATAGCTCGAATTTTTCGATATCTCGAAGCTTAAATTAGGCCATAGAGTTATGCACTATTAAATGAGGATTATTGTGTACGTTCATTATTCAAACGTTAATTTCGATCTCATGATTAGAACACAAGAATTAAAAACTTAATTAAAATTTCACACAGCCGCCATCTTGAGGTTATGTAAACAATTGTTCTGAATTAGATGTCAGTGCATTGCAATTTGTATAGGCATTTGCTGTACCAAGTTTCACTGCGTTCGGATGGTTAAATCGCGAGAAAAGTCCATTTAAATGCTTCAACTTTGATTGGCCGCCATGTTCGTTTTGTATTTAACAGGTTTTAGAAAGTCAAATAGGTGAACGTCTAGTAGTGTCCTTGATCACCGTACAAAATTTCAGGGTGTTATCAGTAATAGTTTCGGAGATATAGAATGCCGGTGAAATATTTCGCACAGCCGCCATGTTAGATTGGTGAGACGTAATAAAATGTCAAGGGACGAGAGACACACACACACATACGCACACGCACGCACACACACATGCGAATTACATTGGGTCATTCGAATAATTGAAAGCCACACAAATCCGACAGCATGATTATTTTGATCATCCTAATTTCTTAGACTACTGTACATAATAAATAATGCACAAGTGACGTAGGCGACCCAATTAAGAGCCCTTGACTATTACAAGCACTCTAGGCCGGAGTTAACTTGCGATAGAGTCTCTACTCCTGCTGCATTTGAACAACGGTCCAGGGGAATAGCCTGATAACCACCATTTTGCAAATGCTACAGAAGAGAAGCGAACTTGGAACAACTACAGTAATAACGTAAACTCGTTCTAAGTAATAATTTACAGGTTTTGGTATGTCGGTTGCAATATATGCTTTCAAAGGATGTTTATGGCATCCAACAGTTCAATAAGAACCTAAGTACATAATTGGGAATGGAAGACTTATGTCAACACCTGGATTTAAGGTCTGCCACAGTAGCTTGACGTTAATGGGAAGGCAATATTTCTGTTCAATGTGACTAATTCTGGTTCAATATCGTTGTTGATTCCTTTAGGGGCTTTGCGACATCGTGGTCATGTAGCCCCGTGTACTTGGGTGTATGTAGAGTTTGTTTGATAGCCTGTGTCCATGTGATGTCTGCACTAGTGTGTGTATTTATAATTGAGTTAAGATTGGGTAGAAGCGGCCGTGTGGTCTTAAGAAAGGTACCATCCCGGCATTTGCCTGGAGTAGAAGTGGGAAACCACGGGAAACCAAATCCAGGATGGCTGAGATAGGAATCCGATCCACCTCTTCTCAGTTTTGCCTAACGAGACTGAGTATGCCCCGTTCCAGCACTCAGACCAGAATTAAATTTCTTGGCAGAGCCAGGATTTGAACCCGGGCCTCCACAGTGACGTGATTCATTGCCATAAGTAAAGCGAGTAAATATATGAAATTTCATATTCTAAACTATAAAGAATACTTAAGTGGGAACCATATATCTTTACGTTTTGTGCAGTCAGGAATAAAAATCCACCAATTAAAACTTTCATGTTTCATAATATTTCACAAAATATTCGTATTTTACGAAAATTTTCATATGTATTCATATTCTGGCATTTATGCAATTCTGTACATTAAGTACTGTAGTTATTCAAATAAATTAGAAAAAGAAAAGGCGTGTCTTTTCATTAGTGTTTTGACAAGCGATAAATAAATAAATAAATAAATAAATAAATAAATAAGAACATAAATCACAAAACGAAGTTAAATTGTATAAATTTAGTATTAAATCCAGTAACAATTATTTACGAAATGAAGAATTGAATGAATACTTATTACATCTGTTAACGTGGATAATTTCGTACATAGTCTATGTCAATAAAACTTTATATGCCATGTCATTATAAAAATTATGCCACAATTATATATTCATGTTATGTATTTTGAATTCAGTTTTGCGTATAAAATCGTACGACATAGTATACTTAAAAATAGTGTACCCTGTTTCAATACAGATCACAACAGCTGAAAGCGTATTAAAGCATATTGAAAATTAAAACGCTTTAGTCCCGTTTCTTTAAATAAACATATTAACTTAAAATGTATTTAATGTCAAACAGTGTTTTCCTCGATTTCGAATTAAATTGAAAATAACGATTTCGTGTACAAGTAGAAGCAGCTTTATATGCTAGGTCGTATTGAAAAGCTTCATAAAAACTTAAGAATCTATTCATTGTTTTGAATACATATGCACGTATAAAATTGGATAGCATAATATACTTAAAAACAATATACGTATTGTCAAGTCAATTTATTGAAGATAAGACAAACATTGGAGTAAATGATGTGCTCCCATTACATCATGTGATGTGGAACGTTGCTTCTAGTCATACAAAATTATATTGACAGGCGTTACAGTTTGCTTCCTCAAAATTTAGAAAAATTGTTAGTTGTATATTGCAACAAATAGAATATTGTTCTTTATGTATGTAAACTTTGTTCTCTTAAAGGTTTCGGCCTTTGGTCAATTCTAAAATTACATAGGCTGATTGCAAATAATTATGAATAATAATTTACTTAATTACTTTTTGGTAATTACTGGGAGCTGATTAAATAAACACAGTCTTAAAAGAAGCTTATTATTTAATAAGTTTAAAGTAAAAGTTCAATCTAATAATTTTATTATATCGAATTTTCGCATGAATTCCTACCAATTAACTTTTAAGTATCCAAATTAAAACTAGCACGAACAAGTTCATGTAATTTCATATTTCGTCATTTTAAATTTCATGTTTTTCATATTTTGGTAAATTTTTCTTCATTTTTTACTCGCTCTAGTCATAAGCTACGGGAGCCACATAGGAAATAATATCAATTGCGTTTTCAAATTATTTCCCTGTTTGACGGCACGTAACAGGTTCATCGTCCACCTCATGACGTACCCTGGCGTTCTTGGCTTTCGCAGTGGATGTCCGGGTTCGATTCCCAGCTCTGCCACAAAAAAATCTTGTTTGATTTGAGGGGGCTTGAAAATTGTGGTAATTTGTGTGTGTGTGTGTGTGTGTGTGTGTGTGTGTGTGTAGAATTTGGCTGATAACCTTTGTTGTGGGGTCTGAAGTAGAGAGTGTGCTTGGAACTCATTACCTACCACAGTCTTAAGAGCCTTTCCCCAAACATATTGATGCGTTTAAGAGAAGACTGAAAATTTGTGTAAATACCCCGATGTAATTACTACAATTTCCAAATCGCGACTTGTGTACATTAAGTGTGTTTGATATTGTTGGCAATTTTAATGTAAGTGTACAATTTGCCACCGGGGAATTACCACCGTTTGCAAATAAAGTAAATGAATGAATGAATTAATTAATTCAGGTAAGGATTGGGAAGAAGTGTCCGTAACCTTAAGTTAAGAACCATCCCGGCATTTGCCCGGAGGAGTGGGAAAGCACGGAAAACCACCTCCAAGATGGCAGAGGTTGGAATCGAATCCACCTCTTCACAATTTTGCCTCAAGATGCTAAGTGCACCACGTTCCAGCCCACAGACCAGAATTAATTTTCTTGGTAGAGCCTGGAATCGAACCCAGACCTCCAGAGCTACAGCCAAGAATGCTAGCCGCTACACCATGAGGTAGTCTTAGAATATTCTGGTCTCAAGGCTGAAACGGGGTTCACTCAGCCTCGTGATGCAGAACTGAAAATAGATGGGTTCGATTCCTACCTCAGCCATCCTAGGAGTGGTTTTCTGTGGTTTCTCACTTCTACTCCAGGTAAATACCGGAATGGTATGGCCGCCTCCAACCCAAATCCTCCCCCGAATTACAATCACGTATACTAACACAGCCATCACAATTACACAGATTATCAGACAAATTCAAAACTCATTTAAGTACATGGGGCTACATGACCAAGATGTCGCAACGCCTCTTCATGAATCAACAGCAAAAACAACAGATTTATCCGATGTGTACGGTATTTTAATTAGCAGGTTCCTTTCCTGGACATGTTACCATCATGCAGAGCACAACGAAAAATCAGCAAGAATGGAGTTAACAAGTTCTTCACTTGGACTCTTAATTTGGTATCATAAGACTGGTAGACCCCGTGCAGAAGGGCAATTGTTGGAATGTCTCGCAAACTGCAACTCTCCTACAATTTGAAGAGGGCAAGGAAGGCGAAGCGAGTGTTGTATGCTAATTTCTGCCATGTGCAGGTCCACGTGGCAGCATAAGGCCAATGTCAAGGATCTGTCTGGCGTCTCGGCTACGCAGGCTTAAAATCCATCATATCTGACAAGCCGCACTTTAAAGCTCATTAGCATTCAACAGTTCTGCCTGCTCAACTCCAAGCAAGAGGATTAGCATGATAGAAGGGTGCGAACCTTATCGAGATACAAACATACTGCGTTACCTGAAGTCTTTGTAGTGTTCATCGTGAACGAGCCAAGTCATGCACAATTTCAGAACTGATTCCCTCCTCGCAGAAGACGGTAGTAAATAAGAACTGCATTGAATTTGATCCATCTCGACTCCTCTCATTCATTATAATATACAGTATTTGGAGAACATACAGCCCGAGGGCTGGTTTTGTGGTGAAATTCAATTTCCTATCTGCCCACTGTATAGTCTACTACGTACTAGGGCTCGTAATTTTTATCGGTTAATTTCAGATATAGATTAATCGAAACAGAAAATCTATTGTCATAAATGACGATTAATCGATTGTGCGTTTAATCGATTCATCTGTTGGTCTATTAATCGATGTACTTCGCACTCTTTACCACGCTCTCACAGAAGCAACAAACAGACAGTCATTGGCTCCGAGAATAGAGACAACGTGTTTTCTTAATGCGATCACTCGACATGGTTAGTCTGGGCAGTCCCATGACAGGTAATGGTGTTGTGGTTGATTCTTTTAGGGTCTTTGCAACATCGTGATCACGTAGCTGCATGTACTTGGGTGATGTATAAGACTTGACTGATAACCTGTGTCACTGCGATGTTTGTATCAGTGTGTGTATTTGTAATTGAGGTAGGATTTGGGTAGGAAGCGGCCATGTCGTTAAAATAGGTACCATCCCGGCATTTGCTTGGAGTTTCTGTCCTATAGCCTTCCCGACAAAAAATTGAACAAGCATTCTTGCTGAAAACTCCTGTGTTTTGTTGTTCTTTTATTTTTTATTTTTTGTTGGAAACCCTTCCCAATTTGATAGATGTTTGTCCTTCCACTGTTACTGACTCTTATTTGGTTATTGGTAATATAAACAAGGAAGAACACTTGATATATTTACGCAAGAAGTAACTTTCATAGATTTCTATACATCATTCCGAACATAAGCGTTACTCAATTTACGCGATGACTTAACATTTAAACCATTTTCAAAATTCTTACTTCATGTCTACTAATCAATTAATAGATTCTTCGGTTATCCGACTAATCGATTATACGGTTAGTCGATTGGTCGATTTCCAAGTTACCGATTATTTTCAAATGATTAGATGAATCGATTAATCGAACATAGCTTATTAACAGCTCTAGTACGCACAACATACTAAAAACAAAACCCTTCCCATCTCTGCCTTGCGCCCATATAAGAGTACAAATAAACAACCTCTTGACACCACTGACGTCTCCACCGGCTGGCAGTCTTGCCACACACTCAACGCAAATCTGACATCATGACAGTATAACAGAAGAGAACATAATAGGCCTACAATGTCCGAGGCGTTTTGACATAGCAGTTCACATGATATAGCCTATATTTCTCTTCAGAAACTGTGATTATTTTCATACTATGAATAAATTAAATTCTAGTAAGGTCAGCCATAATGTAAAAAAATCGAAGTAAATCAAGACTACAATATTTCTCTAAACATGGAAGAAAGAACGGCTTGTACCGGTGGATTAAGAAGGAAAACTCCTTTGGTCACTTTATACTGGCGGACCTGAAGTCTATAAATTCCATGGACTTAACGAACAGTATGTGGTGGTGGAGATTAAACCATCACCGTGCCAGAGTATAACAATTCCCAGCCTAAGGAGGCCTACAGGGTTCGTGGAAGACGAACACAAGCCTTGGGACTAGAACATCCACGTTTGATGCACTGCGTGAACTTTTTCCGATGTTATGCATCTAGAAAAATCCCTACGGATTAAACTATTTTAAGTCTGCTATCCCTCTTCCATTTAGACTTCTTGTAGTCCTTTAATCTCCCATTTCATGTATTCTTAATTGTATTTTTCTGATCTGTGAGGGTGAAAATGTCAACAACAAAAAGGTCCTAGTGCCATCCGACTGTTAAATATAAACCTGCCGGCAAAAGAAATCCATTGATTTTAGAACTCTAAGTAATTAATCTCACACGTGGTATTTTAAATTCTGAGCCTAATGTTACCTTCCAAAAATGTATAGTTTTTTCTAGCAAATGTTATTTTATATACTGTATGTTACATAAATATATGCATTAAACTAAGTAAGAAAGGCTAGATCGATGTAAACTACAATAGATCTAAATTTAGATCCAAGATCTGGCAACACTAGAGTAGGTGCCCTGGCCTCCATTTGACTAAGACAATGTATGTGGACAGGGCAGTATTCCTGCCTTCGGCGGTAAGCGTTCGATTCCGGGGAATGTATGACGTCACAAGTCCAGTGCTGTCCCTGAACTTACCGATCGGCATGTTGGTGTTGCTTTTCGTACTGTAAAAAGTTGGAATACCTAAACACACTCTACAGGCTGGAATCTTGTTCCATTAAAATGATGTTTGAGGTCAGTTGCGTCACAGTCGCGACCCAAGCCTAAAGATATTTTAATTATAAGCGATAAGAGAAGCCACTACCGCGCACCTGTTTAAATTCATCTGCTACGAGTCTGTTACCTTGAAGTTCATTGCGCACATTACTGTTCCATCACAACTTACACCTCCTTCATAAACACAACTAACGTATGTTGAATTAGATTTTGTTGTTGATGTTTCTAAATCAATCTAATGTAGGCGCTTAGGACATCTTGGTCATCATCCCAGAGTATTTGAGTGTGATGAGTGATGACTTCTTTTTGTGTCGACTAGTAGTGCGAATTTTTTTTGAGCCATTGATTTAATCAAGATACCATCCCAGCATTTGCCTGGAACTGTGGAAAAACTATACCGTACTCAGGATGGCGGCTGTCAGCGCTGGGATTCGATTATTCGGTCTCTGGACTTCCAGCTCCCCAGTGGAATTCATACTGTCGACTCCACGAACACGGCTATGTAGAGAGGTCGTTCAATTAGAATTCTAGGGGGAGGAAGAGGTACCATAAACTAAGGTGGCCTCAGTCTCATTCATGGCTGTGATTATATGGAAGCTACTGAGGTATGGGTGGTGCTGAGTAATGACCTTCAGGGCACATGGCTAGTGCCAGTGGATGTTGTGAAAGGTTCTGCTCGTAGGGTTAGTACAGCTGTACTGACTCAGTGAGGAAAGCAATGACAAACTACCTCATTCCTCACCTTACCTAGTACGCCCCATTGTCGTGCTGCCTCGGTTTTGTGGGTTTCTACCACATAACCTATGGAGGTGCTATTTGAGGATCCAACCAGCCTCTAGGCTGACTACCTCACAGACCGACAACAATTTCTCTCTTTGAAGTTGACAGAACTTCTATTTACATCTGTTTTAAAGAGGAGGGACCCCGTGGCAAAGTCACGCACCATCACTGCACGGAATTCCAGCACTGACAGTGGTCATCCTGAGTGTGGGTTTCCCTCATTTTTTTTCTTTTAGGAAAGCTACAACACTTACAGCTAGATCACGACTGTGCCACTGACTATGCAAGTCCACATTCAGCTAATTTTAGCACTACCTAAAATGTTGAGAACATTATATTTAAAACAATAATTTTAAAAATTGACTTCGATGCTGTGTAATAATAAAACTGTCTACGTGAAAGAGGTTAGCACTTACCTTAATATCACCTAGTCTGTCCACATTGTATTGTTCGTTAATACACAAGAAAAATCAAAGGAGGGATTATTTTCCCAACTGAAGTAGCAGTAGCTGTTTCAATTAGGCGATTCAGACATCTTGGTTGTCAGTCCGGTGTACTTACAGTATGTGTGAATGGAAGTTGACATAACCCTTTAAATCCCTGGCCACGCAATTGTGTGAGTACGTATTGCATTTTTATTTCTTAGTTGAGATCGCTTTTGGGCCCCAGACTGGCCTGCGTCGATTGTGTGGGTTAGGCCTACTGGCACCGGGTGAGTTAGCCGAGGTCGTTACGGCATGACTGCTGGCAGTCGCTCACATCCGGGAGGCGAGGAGGTTCGAATCCCCCCGCCGGCAACCTTGAAGATGGTCTTCTGTGGTTTCCCATCTTCCTCCCAGGCAAATGCCGGGGTTGGTCCCTAACTATAGGCCACAGCCGCTACCTTCCAACTCCTCGACCTTACATTCCCACTTTCCTCCCCAACGGTACTTGTAGCTCACCCATTGGGTGTCAGTCTCGAAGCAGCTACAAAAAAAACTGGCGAGTCGAACAGTCCTCGGACACTCCCGGCACTAACAGCCATACGCTAAAAAAAAAAAACTACTGGCTACACGGAACTCCAGTACGAAGCTCCCTTTTTATTCCATGAAGTTGTGAGATCTGTTTGCTTTTCATCTATTGACAACATGGCTGCCAGCAAACGAACGACCTAGAGGTAAATAGGCCTATTAGTAATTAGCTTCGTATGAGCATTATATACGTGAACTAACGTACTAATGTGAGTATTTATTTTATATTCAGACTATTAATTGCTGCTACAGTAACTACGAATCTAATTACTAATATTTACCTCAAGGTCGGTGGTTGCTGGCAGCCATGTTGTCCATAGATGAATAACAAGCATATCACAACTTCATGGAATACATAAGGTGCTTCATATTGGAGTTCCATGTAGCCATTAAGCACACAATCGATGGAGGCCGGTCTGGAGTCCAAAAGCGATCTCCAACTAAGAAATAAAATTATGTACCCACACAATCGTGTGACCAGATAACAAAAATTCCTTGGGACAGAAAGGGTAAACCTGTGGTATGACCGCCTCGCTGTGTAATGATTAGCGTTGTTAATATCGTTGAAGTCCTTGACTCGATTCCGGGTTCTGTCAAGAAATTTAATTCAGGCATGAGAGCTGAAACAAGGCCCACTTAGCCTCGTGAGGAGAACTGAGTAGAGAGTGGACTTCACCTATCCTAGTAGTTTTCCGTGATTTCCCCGCTTCTACTCCAGGATAGTTCCAACTCCTGACCACGGCCGTATCCTAACACTAGCCTCAATTACAGGGAGAGCCAATGAACTCTGGACCGGCTGTTCGTGTTTTTCCACTGCGTGCATGGGGCAGCCGGTCCGGAGTTTATTGGCTCACCCTGTACAAGCTCATACACAACTACAGTAGCCACAATAACACCGGCTATCAGACAAATTGCACTCTCCCAAGTACACGTAGTCATTACATGAAATAGCAGCAACAAAACATGAGTTATTGTGGTAGCTGTTATGATGTATGGTTCCGCCTCGTTGCGTAGTGGCTAGCAGTCTTGGCCGTCACTCCAGAGGCCCGGGTTTGATTTCCGGCTCTGCCAAGAAATTTTAATTCTTAGTTATTGTTTTAAGGGGTGGAACAGCAAGATCATCTGCCCCTCAAAATAGAATTCTGGTCTTAGGGCCGGAACGTAGAACACTCAGTCTCGTGAGGCAAAATTGAGCTCAGTCTCGTTAGGCAAAATTGAGAAGAGGCGGATTACTTTCTCACCTCAGCCGTCATTTTCCGTGGTTTCCCCCACTTCTACTCCACGTGAGTGCTGGGATGGTTCCTAAATTAAGGACACGGCCGCCTCTTTCTCAATCCATATCTGAATTACAACTACACACACCAATACAGCCATCACAATAACAGGTTAATCACATATGTTCTCTCTCTCTCTCTCTCTCACACACACACCCAAGTACACGAGGCTACACGACCACGTTATCACAAAGTTCCCTCAATGAATCCACAACAACAACTATATGTATGGAGCTAATTATTTGGATCTAGTACTAGGTACCCCAGGATTTTTAAAAAGGTACCATCCCAGCAATTGCTTGGGGGTAAAGGCAAACTACAATTAGGAATGCCGGATTAATTCGGCTACGCTTGTGGATTTGAGTACAGGGTTGGAGTGGTTAGAGGTGTCTGGTCCTAGCGAGCAGAGGGGACAACCAAAAATACACAAAAAGGAATGCCCAATGAGACCAATAGTCAATTGTAGGAATGCCCCTAATTACAAAATCAGCAAAGAGTTACTAAAAATCTTAAAAAGCCGTCTTTCCAACGACAAAAACAACTCGGTAAAGAACACAACAGAACTAGTAACAGCATTGAACACCCTACAAATGAAACCTAGCTTCAAGCTAGTATCCTTCGACGTAACTAACATGTACACCAATATTCCGATTATTGAAGCAATCAACACTATCGAAAACAACTTAAAATCCAACAATTCGGTAAAAGAAATTGAAGAGATTGTGAGATTACTGAGGGTCGTTCTCACCCAAAACGTGTTTCAATTCGACAATAAAATATACACACAGAGAGAAGGCCTAGCAATGGGATCGCCACTAAGTGGGTTAATCGCTGACATCTTCATCAATGCACTAGAAAATGCGTTCTTAGAAAAGACTTCAACAAAGGGAATAGTAATATGGAAAAGATACGTAGATGATGTAATTTGCATCTACGATACTGAACTAACAAGCGAAGAAACAATTCTCCAATCCATTAATAGCCTTCACCATTCTATCAAATTCACTAAGGAATCCGAAATAGACCGGAAAATAAATTATCTCGATATAACTATTGAACGTAAAGACAACGACCTTTCATATTCCATATTCCGGAAAGCAACACAAACCTCGCATGCAATCGACAATCAGTCTAATCACCCCAGTACGCACAAACTAGCGGGTTTCAATTCAATGGTGCACAGGGCTTTAAACATACCCATGTCAAAAGACAACTATAATAAGGAAATAAGAACTATTATGCAAATAGCAAAGGAAAACAACTTCTCGCCAAGCAAAATAAATCAAATTATAGCCAAACATAAAAATAAAGATAAAACGATTCCCAAACCGGACAGTAATGAGAAAAAAATTGCGCGTTTCAACTATGTGAATGCGAATACATATAAAATCACTAACCTATTCAAAAAGCAAGGCATAAAGATAGCTTTCACGACGAAAAACACAACCGCTAGGCACCTCCTAAATAGTAATCTAAATAAACGTGACCCGTATTCAAGGTCAGGGGTATATTCTATAACGTGCCAAGACACCGATTGTCAAGCTAATTACATCGGGCAGAGTGGAAGGCGAGTAGACACACGTTATAATGAACATAGGAATGCGATAAGATACGGAACACATTCAGCCGTGTGCGAACATATGTGTGACGCAGGGCATAGCTTTACCAACATAGAGTCGGACCTTAAAATAATCCATCACGAATCGAAAGGCAGAGCTCTTGACATAAAGGAAGCAATCGAGATACACCTAGCCAAACGAAACAATCCCAACAATCTAAATGAACACACGTTCATGGAGAGCTCACCCCTCTTCACGCTACTAAAAAACACACCCTGTCGGAAACAAAACACAATTTAGCGACACAGCCAAGCTAGATAAAAAAGGGGGGGAAATTAGGGGGTTTTTAATAGGTAAATGTTATCTGGATCAGGTGTACGATGTACTTTTCTTCTGCAATAAACCAAGGCCCATATTAGAGGCAGTATTAAAGGTGCCGGGACGTCCTCATAAGACCGTCAACGCTTAGTTCGAATGGGTTATGCTCCACGCGTGGCGAGGACTAATCCACGGTCTTTAATAGTTGTAGATCCACCTCATTCAATAACATACATCTTATCTAGGTTGGCAACACCTCACATAAACACATCGCGATCACTCCCCACAGCACGTAGGGACAGGGGGGGAAGGCAGGGAAAAACCAGTCGTTAAGATAACCACCGCAGTCGACCGCACAGCGAGTTCAAGTGAACACGGAAACTGCGAATAGCTGTAGTACGGAAGACAATCAGATACGTAGTTAGCCTAAAATTTTATAGTTTAACCATAGTTTACAACCATATAATCTCTCTAAAGTACACTCTCCGGATAGCCATCACCATTTAGCATTTCACCTAACATATATACTGCATTTAGCATACACTGACAGTTGCAGTACCAATACTGCAACTAAATAATTGTACATATTGTAAATATTTTCACCTGTATTTCAAACATAGATTTTATAGCCTAAGTGTATTGGATCTGATGATGATCGCTTGACGATCGAAACTGGTCATCCTAGTGTTTTATTAATCTCATGTAATTTATTTCAGGATTAGGGCATAACCCATCTCTTTTGGGTACATTCGTGTTGACCGACTGAAAAGCACTAAACTCTTGGAAGTGAGGAATCTACTTGCGTACGCTCTACAGCCACTTCCTTACAATTCCTTCTGCCCATGCCCGAGTTGTAACATGCCTCGTGGCGTAAAGCCAACGTTTCAAACTACCTTCGATCAGGCATCTACAACCTGCGGTCCGAGTTGTTGTTTCATTTAGGGTCTTGCGACATCGCGGTTATCGGCCCCATTGTACGTGATGTGAGTTGATCCGCTCAGAAAACCTGTGTTAATGCGGAATCAGAAAAATAAGTTTTATCATTTGAGGGACTTGCAAAAAGCAAATACACTCACTAATATAGACACCACAATAACACAGGGTTTCAGACAAATTCTACACATACCACCAAGTACACGGGGCTATATGACTACGATGTCCCAAGTCACTAAAATGAATCAGGAAAGACGATACCGTGGATGGAAAAGTAGTAGATTCGTTTAGGAGCTTGCAACATTGTGGTTATTTAGCCCTGTGCGAGGGATTTGTCTGATAATGTGTATGTTATAGGGTGGGGAGGAGGAGGAAGTTGAAGCCCTCTCCGAAATACTCGAAAAATGTCCAAAAAATGAGAGTTTAAAACCAGCAGTAATTTTCGGCATTACTAAACCATACTTTTGTTTCAGCCATTGACTGTGAATCATTATCGTGATGGAAGCTATTTTTAGCCTATTTTCATTTATGAAAAAAAAAAGCTTATGAGATCAACTTTTGTTCGTGTGTGTGTGTGCGCACGTGCGTGTGTGCGTGTGTATGTGCGTCTCCCTCCCTAATAAATTCTACACGGCTGGAGCGATTTCAATGAAACTCTATAATGACATAGCACTATTTTGTCCGACCTCGACCGAGCCCTTCAAAGTTTATTACGTCTCACCAATCCAACATGGCGGCTGTGCGAAATATTTAACCGGCATTCTATATCTCCGAAACTATTACTGATATCACCCTGAAATTTTGTACGATGATAAAGGGCACTACTAACAGTTCTCCTATGCGACTTTCAAAATGTTGTTAAGTACAGAACGAACATGGCGGCCGAACGATGTTGAAATGTTTAAATAGACCTTTGCCACGATTTAACCATCCGAGCTCAGCAAAACATGGTACAGAATTTTTTTTTGTACACATTGCAATGCACTGACCTCTAATTTAATTCAATTGTTTATAAAACCTTAATATGGCGAAATTTTAATATTTTTTTATTTCTTGTGTCCTAATCATGCGATCGAAGTCAACGTTTGAATAATGAATCTACACAAAATTCGTCATCTAATGGTGCATTACTCTATGGCTTGCATATGTAAGAATCCAACATGGCGACCATCCAAAATATTTAGACGGATCTCAATATCTACTAATCTATGACAGCAAACAACCTGAAATTTTGTAACTTATGTTGATAAAGGCTACCGTATTAACATAAATTCACCTATGAAAGTTTCAATTATCTGGTGGGCACAAATCCAACATGGCGGCGACGCGATATTTAAATATTTAAATGGACGTTTCTCATGACTTAACCATTCGAGCGCAGTGAAACTTTGTACGGTAAATGCTTATAAAAGGTTTAATCTACTGACATCTAATTTATTTCAATTGTTTTCATAACCCCAAGATGGCGGCTGTGCGAATTTATAAAATCTCTTTTTTATTTCTTGTGTCCTAATCATGCGATTGAAGTTTGAATAATAAACCTACGCATTAGTCTTCATCTAATACAGTAGTACATGGCCTACATATATAGAAATCCAATATGGCGACCATCCGAAATATTTAGACTGTTCTCAATATCTACGAATATATTACAGCAATCAAACTGAAATTTTGTATGTTGATAGAGGCAATTAACATAAGTAGGATATATGAAATTAAGCATGTTAGTGTCGCCTTAGTAATCGAAATTTAATGCCTTCCCTTCCGTCTACACTATTGTACCCAAAATTGTGATGGGTGTTTCCCTTATCCTGAGAAACGTTTACATGAATTGATTAATCTCTTGTAAATATTTTTCAGGATTAGGGAAACGCCCATTAAAATTGGATACAATCGTGTGGTAGCATAGCAAATATTATGTTTATTATTAAGCACACTAACGTAGCTGAGTGGTCTAGGCATGCTGGATACATGAGCGTATGGAGATCAGAGGTTCGAATGTCAGCATTGACAGTATTTATCCAAAGTGTGGAATCCTCGAAGTATTTCACCCTCTATGTACCCCTATTTCAAGTAGCTCCAGGCACCAACCCCAGTACTAGGCCCAAATATAGATATGCATTCAAGTATAACATGTTATCAAAGAAATGCCATACTCTTATACTGTAGTTGTTCCTTTGTTTTTAGGGGCTATGACATCGTGGACATATAGCCCTGTGTATTAGGGTGTATGTGCAATTTCTGTGATAACCTGTGTTGTTGTGATGGCTGTACTAGTGTGTGTATTTGTAAATTGGGGATAGGATTGGGAAGGAAGAGGCAGTGGCCTAAGCTAGGAATCATCCCGGCATTTGTCTGGAGTTGAAGTGGAAAACCACAGAAACCCACTTCCAGAATGGCTAAGTTGGAAAACGAACTCTCCTCTTCTCAGTTTTGCTTTGCGTGGCTGAGTGTACCCCGTTCCAGCCATCATACCAGAATTAAAAATTCTTAGCAAAGCAGGGAATCGAACGCGGACCTCCGGGGCGACGGCCAAGAACGCTAGCCGCTACACCACGAGGTGGTGTCATACTGTTACATGTATTTATAATGTTATTATTTGACTTAACGTACTGTCCGGGTTTGTGGAAATACAAACTTTGCATTATTTTGTTTCATTTTATGTTCCATAACACTATTTTGTTTATGATGATTGTTGTTTTGAGGGGCCTAACATCTAGGTTATCGGCCCCTAATGGCTTGGGTGATAGTGAAAGATGAGATAAATAAAGAACAGGAAGAAAAGAAATGTCCTCAACCCTCGATGAATGAGGATTGAGGGACTTGGAAGGAAGGAGAGCCATGAAAGACAGATAGGAACGGGAAAGAGGAGAGGGCCCGACCCAATGTCAGACGAAAAAGGGGACAAAACGGACCCAGCTAAGGAATCTCTCGAGGTCGCCAACTCCCAAACTCACCAGCCGTGAGCCCTGAGGGTGTAGCACTATCCAGGGGGCACCAGATGTTGTGGGGCTGCATACACCCTCCTGCCTCCTTGAGGGCCTTGTGCAGAAGGCAGGAGATAACATGAAAAGAAAAAGAAGGCTGTCCCCTCGAAGAATGAGGGTATCAGGAAAGGTAAGACAAGGGCCAATTAAGGCGGGAAAGTAAAACGACTCCCGAGGCCTCGGGTACCCTACTGTAATACCGTCGGGGTCGGAAGAGAACAAGAGTTGACCAAGAGAGCTCGACAGGAAAGAAGACTGAGAGAAGCCCGGCACAAGTAAGTGGAAGCAATGCTGGACTCAGCAGGAGTCCCACTATTTTGTTTGCTGCCGTACTGTAAATATTGTTTTTTTTTATTTTAATTTAAAATATGCAATTATAATAATTTTATTGAAGAACAAGCTGTACCCGGCATGCGATGCAATGCCAATCAAAGAAAGTGTTGGCATTGTAATTTGGTTTCTTGAAGTGCTTTTGGACCCACAATGTTTTCTTCAATTTCCGTTAACTGCCTCTAAGCTATCGTAAAATGGATTTTCTAATTTTGAAACATTTGTGGGAGAGTGCGCAACAACTCACCAAAGTTTAATCGCAATCGGATGAATGGTATATGAACGCAGATGGAGCTTTGCTGAAACACTTCACGGGTCGTCACTCATTTGTTGCATCAACTCGTGCACTACCTATTGTAAAATGGATTTACTAAGTCGAAAACCTTCCCTGGCGTATACACAACAAATCATCAAAGATTCGTCGCAATCGGATGAATGGCATATGAACGCTTACGGGATTTTGTTTAAACGATTCGCGCGCCGTCACTCATTTGTTGAATCAACTCGCGCGCTACCAATTGTACAATGGATTTACTAAGTCAGAAACCTTCCCTGGACTGTGCACCACATCTCAGCCAAGTTCCATCGCTATCGGACGAATGGTAGGCCTATATGAACGCGTACGGTACTTTGTTGAAACGCTTCGCGCGTCGTAGCTCATTTGTTGAATCTACACGTGCGCTGCCTATTGTAAAGTGGATTTACTCAGCCATAAACCTTCCCAAAAGTGTACACAACATCTAACCCAAGTTTCATAGCTATCGGACGAATGGTGTATGAACACATACGGGACCTTGTTGAAACGCTTCGCGCGTCGTCGCTCATTTGTTGCATCTACTCGTGCGCTACCAATTGTAAAGTGGATATACTAAGCCAGAATCCTTCCTTAGAATGTACTCAATATCTCACCCAAGTTTCATCGCTATCGGCCGAAAGGTATATGAACGCATACGGGACTTTGTTGAAACGCTTCGCGCGTCGTAGCTCATTTGTTGAATCTAATTATTGTGCGCTGCCTATTGTAAAGTATATTTCCTAAGCCAGACACCTTTCCTCGAGTGTACACAACATCTCACCCAAGTTTAATCGCAATCGGACTAATGTTATATGAACGCATACGTGACTTTGTTGAAACGCTTTGCGTGTCGTCACTCAATTGTTGAATCTACTCGGTGCGCTATCTACTGTGAAATGTATTTACTAAGTTAGAAACCTTCCCTGGAGAGTAATCAACATCTCACCCAAGTTTCAGCGCAATCGGATGGGTGGTGTATGAACGCATAGGAGACATACACACCCACACACATACTATCTCGTACATTGATTATATATATATATATATATATATATATATATATATAGATTTAAAAATGTATCATAGGACATCATTCTGTAAATTCATGCATGCTGCCGATTCATCCAATCAAACCGGACCATCGGGGTGACAATGCTAGCTACCACACCACGAGATGGGAAAGACACTGCATTATTATTCTGAGAGAGGAAAGGGATTCAGTATGTGGTCACCGGAGAGGATATTCTTAGTATACCTTTATACCTTTAACGTCCTTTAATGCTATTATTTTGAACACGTCAGGGTGCGGGGAATTTTGAATATGCCGGTAAATCTAAAGTGAGGTCCTTCTCTAAACTACGGAACCTCGCAGATGCCACTGTGTGTTGCAGCGTGTCGAGCAAGGCACTGGCGCTAGCAGTGGCGTAGCGCTCGACTAGGTAAATACATGTACACTTTTAAACGTATTTAATAATCATCATCTATATAATACGCTAAGGTGTATGTTTCTCAAAACTCAAGCTCCTAAACCGGAGGGGGTTAGAAAGTATGGTTTATACCAAAACCTTCCAAGTCGTCTCAATAGAACAGGAAAAATCTTGTATTTCTTGAAAAGTCAACGGAAATATATTTTTTTATAAAGTGCTTTTAAACAAATAAACAAGATTATAGCTCCTGGCAGAACTGTGTCACGTACAGCCGCATGGCACTAGTGCCAGGCGGGTAGTCTGTACACATGGGGCACACAACCCATTTTGCAACCAGCAGCAGTGATGAATTCTCTCTGATTTCATAAATATCAACAATTTGTTTAAAAAGCGCTTTTAAACAAATAAACATATTTATAGAAGCCCGCATAACAGTAAAGCAATGCGGGTGGTTTATACACATGCGAGAGTTCTCGCACGGGTCCGCTAGTTACTTGCATGAATTTCAGATATGATGATAATTGTTATTTTAAGGGGCCTAACATCTAGGTTATCGGTCCCTAATGGTCTGGGGGATAGCGAAAATGACAATTAACTTAAATGAAACCCATAACGAAAATTAAGTTCGACTGAAAATACTTTCAAAATGGAATTCAGATTGAAACGACTCACAAAATGTAGAGTGGAAATACTTACAAAAGGTAATTTAGAAGGAAAATTCTCACAAAAGGAATAGATTGAAAAATACGCATAAAATGTAGTTTAGGTTCAAAATACTTACAAAATGCAATGTAGATTCTAAATACTCACAAAATGCAATTGAAATTCAAAATACTTACAAAATGCAATTGAAATTGAAAATACGTACAAAATGCAATCGAGATCCAAATTCTTACAAAATGCAATTGAAATTGAAAATACTTACAAAATGTAATTTAGATTCAAAATACACACAAAATGCAATTGAGAATCAAAATACTTACCAAATGCCCATCCTACAATACGCATGTTAGATTGAAAATACTTGCAAAATGCAGTTTAGGTTGAAAATACTTACAAAATGCAATTGAAATTCAGAAAACCCACAGATTCAAAGACTTACTAAAAAGCAATTTAGATTGTCAATCCTTACAAAATGCAATTGAGGTTGAAAATACTCGCAAAATGCAATTTAGATTGAAAATCCTTATAAAATGCAACTTAGATTGAAAATACCTACAAAAATTAGTGTAGTCAAAATATTCACATAGCGCGCCTCACTCGGAAGTGATGGGCTCCATCTCGGCAACGCTGTACAGCTTTCGCCGTATCGGCTAGCTGCGGAACCATGCCTTATTTCCCCGTACAAATACAAACCGATATAAAATAAGTGAATTAATTTACGTATTTCACAGTATGATGTATAAGGATTACAACGTGACCAACTACATTTTCCAACCAACCCATGCCGAGAAAAAGTCATCTTACAAAAATGATAACTTTGTTTCTTGGACACACAAAATTTTGAAATTAATAAACCAGTAATAAAACATTCCAATGTATATTGTGTTAAAATTTGGATTCGCTCAGATGACGGGTTTTTGAGATAATTCTTAAATGTGACGCATGATTGAAACACGCTTAAAAATGGGCACTTCTGTGTTCCAACTGCGATAAAAAATATTAAAATATAAATTAAAAATTCCAAACCTACATGAACTAACGTAGAATAGAACGACAAAATTGATGATGTTATTGGATTTTATGTAGGTCTATTGGTTACTTCACAAACAACCTTCAAACTCGAGTGCACATAATATTTTGGTCGACAGTAGTTATCTGCCCGTGACTCTTCGCGATCCTCCTGCCGCGCGACCTCTGCGAGGTTCCGTAATTTAGAGAAGGACCTCACTGAGCCAACATGGGGTTGTCACGTTTTAACCCTTTACAAGCCAACGGATTGACAAGGGAACCTCGTGAATGTTAATTCTCCGAACTTGATGAAACGTGGCACACACGTAGGTAAGACTGCGACAAAAACATTTATTTTGATATCTTGTACCCAAATTCTCTTGAGCCATTCCATGAGAGGTCAGAATTACTTGAGTTTGAGAGTAAGAACGCACGAAGCCATTTCACTGCACACAGAATTGCAAGGACATACTCGTATAATATCAATTTTTCTAATATTCCAAAGCAGATCAGCTGGACACCAAGTCCGCCGCAATATTTAAATTTGCGCTTTTTTGTCCTCTTCGGGTATGGTTCAAGTGAATTCGTAGTCGTTTTCTTACGATCTTACATGTATATGAAGTTCCATCAATACTAGGGAGTTCGCCTTCGCAAGGCTCCCTAGCGAGTCAGGATCGAACCTGCAATCTTGGGATATGAAGGACAATAATTCAGTTACATCCCCCCGCCGAGTAACAGTGAGACTTTACCTTCGAATTTATCACCTCTTATTTTAGTAGGCATCACTACCTCTAACTATCTTGGTCTTTTAGACTGAAAATTGTGCTCGTAACAAAACAAGTTAGCCTAGATATAGTTATCTAGTATAAACCACAAAATGACAACAGAGGGTACCTTAGTCTTTGGGGGGAGGACATGAAAGAAAATAGTTTATTGAACCCCAGCTACAGTTCAGATGGCACTATGAAATCTTTAACTGTGGGCGTGATTATGACTCCTACTTGAGTTGAATCATGAATATGTTTTCATCCAAATCTTAAATCTAGTTTACAGAACTTCAATGGTAAAAACTCATTTAACCTACTGTAATAGGAAGATTAGTTGATTCGGATCCTATAGACTTGCTTTGAAATGGCGGAAATTTGTATCCATGAGTAGGGCCTACTCTTGCAATCTAATTAACTAAACACGAAAGTACAGCATTTTGAATTATGATTTATTTTGAAAACAATGATAAAATTAATTTGCTAATTAGCGACTGTATACTGAGCGAAATGGGATGTTCCGTTGCACCAAGTTCAATATTGTCTTTTTATTTCATGTTCATGTGAAAGGACCTTTGTCGTGCTAATTTTTTGATTCATTACGTACATTCGGCCCTCTGTTAAAGTCTCCTTGAAGATAATTGGGTGAATTTAAAACTGGACTGAGGCAATTTTTCTTCTCCGTCTTAACTTTACAGTGCCGTACCATAATAGCATACCAAGACTGCCATCATTAGTTAATATCTGAGATGGAAACTAAAACATGGTGTATTTCAAGTCTATTTTCGAATTAAGTTTTCAGGAGGCTAATAAATCTGCCAGTGGCTATGAAGGCATTTTAGCAACAAAGAACATAACATCGATGCTCAGGGATAATATATCGATGTAGTCCCACGAACCCGCTCCAGTAATAGAGTATGCTGTGGATAATGGAAGGTCGGAATTTCCCAGCCTATGGCAGACATTACTCACACCGCCAGAGCTATATCCTACATTAGTGAGAGAGCATTAAACTGTCAATTCGCAAATTACTACGAGTTTCATTGCATGCATCATCGTAAAAGCGATCAGTCGAATCACTACAGATATCACAAAAGGTTCGTAAACGAAGGCTTACTCAGTGCACTCAAACCCTCTTTTAATGAGTACCGTGAAATACGGCGTTTCTTCATATCTTGAAGTGCTACTGTATCTACTTTCCAAAATGGTATAGAACAAGTTACTATGATTCTTTGATGAAAGTTGTGGTAAAGTTCTGTCACGATCATTCAATATGATTAAGTAATTCATTTCTATTTTAGGCTTAGCCCTACAACGTTTAGTCCAATCTGCAAGCCTCTATGAGCAAACTAAGCACATTCATGCTCCGCTATTTACAGTTGATACTGCGGCCGTGTTTGTTTATAGCCTACATCTTTAAAAATAGAATCGTTCAACACTCATCTCCTAGATCTGGCCCCGCTTTTCTTATGATTAATTTTGAATTATAAAACAGAGTTCATTATTCTTTTGGATAATCTCTCCTCGTCAATTCGTAAGCCGACTAATACGAACAGCCTCATACAAAGGGTTGGTTCCCAACTTGCCATCAAATTGTTTATTACAAGAACACTCTTTTACCATTGCTCCCAGCTGTTTATCTCAGCAATAGTACGTGCTACCCTTCTGCTTGTTACTTCCAGCTCATTAGTAGGATGGCTTGAATCTACACTGACCCTCAAAACATGTTTCATTCAAGATTACAAGACGTGTTAGTATGTTACGCGTATACAATATTAGTGAAAGGGGCTTGCGGGTTTGTATATTACCAGTCTTTCAGATGGATGTCTACATTTGGTCAAGTCAGTTTCCTCAAGGCTTCCACTTACCTGAAATTTAACATATTTAAGTTGTATGCCTACCACTTATTATTCCCGTTTCAGCGGGAGCGGCGATTAAATGCGATGAACTTCTATGTGGCAGGTAGATTTTACATCTGGATGTCCTTCACGACGCTAGCTTTATGAAAGGAGTTAATGACAGATGAAATGAATAAAACTGGGCAAGGAGTTGGAAGGAAGCGGCCGTGACCTACAGTATTAGGAGGTACCGTCCCGGCATTTGTTGGAATTAAAAATGGAAAACACGGGAAACCATTTCAATGACGGTCGACGGTGGAGTTCGAATCCACTGCATCACAGCGAGCGTAGGGCCTAGAGACATCTTGGTCATCAGACCTGTGTACTTTGGTGTGTGTTGGATTTATCTGAAAACCTGTGTTTCTGTGGTGACTATAGGAGTGTAATTAATAGAGAAATTATTAGGGTTGTTGCCCCGGGACTTGAAATACTGTAGACCATACTATCCGGTGGAGAGAATGTGGAAAACCCTGGGGAGCAACACACCTAAGGTGGTCACTGTCAGCGCCGGGATTAGACTCAGCTTGCGAACCAGTTCGACTTGCGGTGGTTTTCCATCGCAGTCATGGTGTGCGATTTTGTATCTGTGCTTGCGAGCTTCTAAATCAGACGTTCTCAACTTGGTGCTCGCAAGCACCTCAATGATCTTTAAATGGAATTTGGTGCTCTCGTCATGCGAGACAAGAGTGCTCGCGAGCACAAGCTCCCCCTGTGATCCAATCTTCAATTCAAATTCTGTTGCACGAACCGGAATACTAGTGTTTTCATTACAAGTTTTGACAGTCAGGAATGTTACATTTTGTGAAATATAAATATAAACTAGGAACACGACCCGGCTTCGCCCGGGAACAGTTATGAATGCATTACGTGAAAAGCGCTTTATTTCTCAGTGTCAATGAACAACGACCAATATCCGATTTACGTCTCGGCATGACGGGTTAAAAAATCACTGACTCGACTATTAATTATATTATCATGGAGATGCATGTGCAACAAATTCTTGTCAGACGTAATTTAAGAATGGCGAGGTGCATGAAACACAAATCCCCCTTCCGTCCAATCTTAACTTGACTGTGAATTTTGCGGAACGAAAAGTTCACAGGCGAAATGAAGAAACCCCGAGTTGCACTTCCAGGGAAACTCCAAACACAACCACCCTTCTCAGAAGTCATAACTCAACACGACTCAACGGTTTGCTGCTGGCTGTATCTGTGGCAATAGGTTCGCCCGCTAGCTAAGCTGTAACAGGGATGATAGACTCGCCCTTAGCTAGCTCGTAAACTGTCGCCTCAAGAGTTGAATGGGCATGCTTGGAAAAAATTAAAACGTAAAAACACTTATAGTGGGCGATGTATAGAAGATAGGCATATGCTCTCGCGGACTTTTTTGTAGAACTTTTCATGCTGAACAATTCTTACACTCATAGTATTTCGATACTTTTAACGGTTTGCCCAGCGTAAGCTTACAAAGCGCTCGGACGCCAGGTTTTTTTTCGACTTTTCCACTGAAAACGTTACTGCTCGGCTTCCTTTGATCATAAATAAATTATTGTCTACAGAAATCATACTCGAGATATCCTTTACAGAATTGTGAGAACAGCATCAAAATCCATCCAGTGGCTCTCGAGTTTACCCGTAACATCCAAGAATCGGGGACTTTGTTTTATACTAAGTAGAGATAATTGGACATCCCTATTTTATGAGTAACACGAAAGATGCTGATTCCACTCGACTGTTCACACGTAAATGTATCTTATCTGCATGAATCATGCAATCAGTTGCAGCATACGTGGTGCGCTGTGAATCCCTGGCTATTTCAGCACGTCTGAGCGAGGGAGAGAGAGCGAGAGACAGGAAAAGGAAAGGGGCGCATGCTTGTTGCATTATACTGTAATAATATTAATATAAAATATTCAATTTAATGGTGCTCGGGTAGACTACTTGCTATGGCATGAGGGTGGTGCACAACCTGAGAAACATTGAGAACGCCTGTTCTAAATAAATGCTCGATATTAACAATTATATTGAAAACATGAACTTATTAAAGACTGTGTAAATTTTATGACTTCTTGGGGCATGCATGGATGTCCTTAAGATAATGTTGACTGATGCAAGTTCATTTTGCCACCTTCTGTCTTGTAAATTATCCAGCAACCTCTCAGGCGCGGAATGAATCTTGCTATTCCTCCCCAACGATTCATTCGGAATCCCTTAAAAAAAAGCGAATATAGAATTTGACTTCTCTGATTTCAAGAGAAAGTTACCTATTGCAATGGGTACCAGGTCTCAATTTCCAAATAATGTCGCCATATTTTCGTGTTTCACATCCTCCAGACCCCAAAACTACCGTCAGTCCAAAAGTTTATATATAATTTATGTATCCATATACAGTAGGTATAACTTATATCACTTTTTTGTTGACACGATAACTACCGTCATTTTACACCAATCACTTCCAAATGTATACATAAAATATTACCATATACAGTAGAATCTCAGTCAAGTTTGTTACTGGGAAAAATAGGTCAAAAAGGGTGGAAATGGGGGGCCTTTTTCAAAAAAAAAAAAGGGAAATATCGCTATAACTTTCTCAGTACCGGTATGTGAAATATCGAATCCATTCAGACTTCGTACCATTCTTTGGATACCGGTAAGGGCCAAAAACTTATCTTAGTCAAGTTTTTTGATAGCACTAACCATTGACCACAGGGATGGGAAAAATGGAGTTTTTCGAGAAAAAAAAAGAACATATCTCCCTCAATATGCAAAATATAAAAACCGTTTAAAATGGTCAACAGTCCTCTAAACATTACAGTCTAAAACTTTTTGTCTGAAATAATATTTGGTAATAACCCAGCCTTGGAGCAATATGTTTTCGGAATTATAAGATAATGGGGCTGCTTGTATACCAAACATGTGGAACTTTTGCAGGTATACAACAGTTGGCAAATTTAGTAAATTCGAAATATTTGTCTTTGCCCGGTGAAATCAACCTCTGCCTTCCGGCGTGCCGAGAGGTTTCTATGAGGAATTCGAACCACCAGCCGTGACATTTTACCTCCCAATAGTTATTACAATGTGAGAATGAGATGTATGCTTGAGATTCTTTCAGTGTAGGAACCCATTTCTCACCGAAAACATCCGTCCGGAGTTTTACTGCGTTGCGGATAATAGTTGCTTGTTCTAAGGACTAAGAACTACTCGGTCATCAGCCACGCGTACTTTTATTGTGTGTGTACTAGCGAGTGAAACAAATTGAATAAGGAGGCTCGAAATGAGGCACAAATACGGTATTGCTTATAGAATCAATTCTAGAAAGAACTTGCAGGTACCCACGGTTAAGCATTACCTAATGCACAGTGTTAAAGAATATTACTCTGTATCCTGAAATGAAATTGACCGATTTCCTCTCTTCAAATTACCTTATCTTGAAACAGAATCTTGGCGAGCTAGCACTACTGTCCGCAGGCCATAGCCCAGAGGGGAGGGGGCGAGGCACCCCCAGTAGTAACTTCCGCATCCCATACAGAGCCCCGAACGACAGAGAAAAAACAAACACTGTATGTTTTGAAAACAGTTTTTATGGCTACGCAAGATAGAGAAGGGACACTACCTTGTTGTAGACTGTCAAGTAACTATAGTGAGTACAATTTGTCACGTTCCTGTTAGGCCCATGTCAAAATTAATTTTCTTTTAGAATTGATCAATATGGAAACATACTCTCTGCTCTCTCCCTCTCTCTCTCCCTCGAGATGCATCGCACGAGAGTGTGGCTAAGGATCCGGAAAGTGAACTATTTCTAATTTAAGTTAAACACAGGATCCAACACCGTAGTCGAGTGGTCTTCAATCGCGGAATGGGTAGCTGCACCGTTTGAAGATCCAAAATTCGAGTCTCAGCACTGGTGGCCAATTTGAGTGATTTCTTTTCGTTAACACTCATTCTATGAAAAAGGATGGGATTTTACCTTATTTCAAGTTCCAGGTGAGACTGCGTATACTGCGACACGAATGTACTGCCAACCTAATACGTCCCGCAAGGCGAGACCCGCGTAGCTCGCCGCTGCGGAGAGAATTTGCGGACAATACTGTATGTAGTTGTCAACAACGTCGTCGTCGTCGTACTAATTTACTGGTTGCAGACATCGTGGCCATCACCTCCGCGTGTGTGAATCGTGTCTGCATTATTGTGAGCGTTAGTACGGCACCGCTGTAACCAGGATCGTCTCTGGTCACGCTCCCTAGGTCCTCTTCTTACGACATTCCTACTATGTTTAACGACATTCCTGGCATTAAAATAACTCAAGTCATGAAACATATATTTTGTCTAAAACTAATCAATGCAGCAACCCTTTGCAGTTCGGGTTCGAGATCTGAGGAATGCCCGATTTCCAATTCTGACCTTGGATAAGTCCTACTTAAGTTCACATTTCATTCTTTTTGGGGTTTTCCTGTTTCCGAACATGTGTAGCATTTTAGTTGACTACAAAAACTAATATTTTGATATTGCTGCATCATAGGAAGCCGAATAAAAGACGTGCTTCCCAATCTGCCCCAACACGACTGATCTTAACTGACAACCGATCAGCTAGCCACAAATTCTGAAGCAGAATGCACCTTCATGAGTCGACCACTTCAACCGGACACTGGTGGAGGTGCAGGAATTTCCGGAAGCCTGACTATCTGGAGGGCAAGGAGGATGAGACAGCACAACCACCCCTCCCCCCTTGAAGAAGAATCCATGACCTCTTTTTTTTTATCAGATTCTAGCAGATACCCGCGGCTTCGCACACGATGAAGACAATGGGGATGATGCATTATCTTATTATATAATACGCTAAGGTGTATGTTTCACAAAACACAAGCTCCTAAACCAGAGTGAGTTAGAAGGTACGGTTTGTACCATTATCTTCAAAATCGTCTCAATAGTATAGGAACAATCTTACATTTCTTGAAAAGTCAACGGAAATATATTTGTTTATAAAGTGCTTTTTAACAAATAAACAAGACGATAGCCCCTACTAGAACTGTGTCGCGTAAAAAACGCATAGCAGTAGGGCAGGGAGGGTAGTCTGTACACATGGGGGCACACAACCCATTATGCGCCGAGTTCTCGCACGGGTCCGCTAGTTGCTGATAATTGGTCTATTCTAGTACAGCAATCTCTCCCCCAGGGGCTCACATCTTGTGGGACGTGCGTTGGTGACCAGGGGACCCCAGCTGAGTCCGGCATTGCTTCCACTTACTTGTGCCGGGCTCCTCCCCATCTTCTTTCCTGTCGACCTCCCACGGTCAACTCATGTTCTTTTCCGACCCCCGACCCCGACAGTATTAGGGTATCCGAGGCCGAGGGAGTATTCCACTTTCCCGCTTTAATTGGCCCTTGTCTCATCTTTCCTGATCCCTCCTTCTTCGAGGGGTCAGACCTCTTGTTTTCTTTATATTATAATTCTCTTTCTCTTTAAGATTCCCGCACTGTGTTTTGTCAATTGGCCCCCCGTGGATCTAAATTCCATTTAGCGAATTTTTTGCATCTGCACTCATTTTGTAGGTGCTTTTCAGTCTACGATCCACAGTAACTTGCATTTTGCGAGTTTTTTCAACCTCAATTGCATTTTGTAATGATTGACAATCTAAATTGCTCTTTAGTAAGTCTTTCAATATAGGGGATGGGACTTTGAGTATTTTGAATTTCAATTGCATTTTGTATTTTCAACCTAAACCGCATTTTGCAAGTATTTTGATTCTCAATTGCATTTTGTGGGTATTTTGAATCTAAATTGCATTTTGTAAGTATTGTCATTCCAAATGAGTAGTTAGAATCTACCATACATTTTGTAAGCATTTTCAATTTCAATTGCATTTTGTAAGTATTTTGAATTTCAATTGCACTTTGTGATTTTTTGGAATCTGAAATGCGCGTTTTTCAATCTAAATTGCATTTTGTATTTTCAATTTCAATTACATTTTGTACGTATTTTGAACCTCAATTGCATTTTGTACGTATTTTCAATCTCATTTGCATTTTGTAAGTATTTTGAATTCCACTTGCATTTTGTAAGCAAAGTATTTCGACTCTACATTGCATTTTGTACGTATTTTGAACCTAACCTACATTTTGTGCTTATTTTTCAATCTATTCCTTTTGTGAGTATTTTCGTTCTAAATTCCCTTTGTAAGTATTATCGCTCTCCATTTTGTGAGTAGTTTCAATCCGAGTTCCTTTTTGTAAGTATTTTCCTTCTCACTTAATTTTCGTTCTGGTTACTTCATTGTCATTTTCGCTATCACCCAGACCATTACGGGCCGATAATCTAGACGTTAAGCCCCTTAAAACAACAAATGTATTATCATCATCATCATCATCATCATCATCACAGCAATCTCGGCTGGGTGGGTCTATTTCAATTCGGAAAATTCTGATGCCTACAGTATTACCCTTTCACGAATTGATTGCGGCGGTCATGATGGGAACTATTCTTTGTTTACTTGTGTCACACGTCAGCCTGTTTCGTTGACAGGTACAGTTGCGCGAGTAGGATATGACTCAGCTACAATAGCCTGTCATCGTTTAACTGTCCGTGGTAACATGAGCTCCTGTGACGCTTATCTGACGCAATTCTGCTTGACTTATGTGCAAACTGCACTCTGTCATCACTGTGTCCTCCGCGCGGCCCCGCGGGGCTCATGCTATAATAAACAACAAACGCTGGCGCAGCCACGCTCAGCGGCAATCAAATGTTGAATGGGTAATATATTAGTAGACTATGAATCGCAAAATGGGAATTTCATAGAGTTGAGAAAGTCTACAGGGTACGATGCTACCTTATGTGAACACATTTTAAAATTACGTTTTTGGTTTTGGCATGTCTTACTGAGACAACGATTTTGTTGTCTGGATGCTCGTGAGCACGCCACATAGCCTACAGTTGCCCACGAAAAAAAAGTTTTGTCTAAATGTATAACTGCTTCTGTTAAGTGTTTGTCATTGCACATTGTTAATAGTAATTGTGAATATTGTTTGAAGAGCGAACTGCACTCTTGCACACTGGAATGGCAAATCTATCGGAATATGGGGAATTAAAAGTAATTTCCTTAAGCTATTTAGGATGGAATTTTCCCACAATTACTGATGATTTTAACGTCACCATGTCGCTATTAATAGACATATAGTAAAATATCTCTCACCTTGACCGCTTATGTACATTATGCAGTCTCTTTCAGTATTACATCCCAGGGATTGACATTCTCCAGCAAACCTTTTACCTCACATGCCTCTCTAAATATTGAAAATTCCTGATTATTGTGCTTTTAGAGATCTTTGAAAGAGGTTGCCCTCGCACATGGTGTAGATGCATTGTCAAAGGAAAACATTCTATGTTACGAACATGGACCGTGTAACCTATACCGAAAGCTTCTGCAGATTTAACACCAGGCCAATTCTGAACGGCAGTTCCTTGAACTCAGATTTGCCAATATGTTATTTTATCGATCCATGTGTAATATCTCTACAGGGTTAAGTACGTAAAATGTGGTTCAGATCGGTGAAACTGTGTAGATTTGTGCCAAAGGGCCTAAATGTACGGTATGCAGCGGGATGTCCAAAATTTCAAGTGGACCGAGTTACTCGTCGGGTTCCAAAGTGTAAGTTCGAAAATGTTGGTTCAGATCGGTGAAACGGTGTGGATATGTGCCAAAGGGCCTAAATGCAGGGAAGAGGGCTGCTTGAAATTTAAAGTGGACAGTGTTACTTGTCGGGTTTCAAAGGGTAAGTATGTAAAATTTGGTCCAGATCGGTGAAACTGTGTAGATTTGGTTCAGAGGGCCTAACTGCGAACATTGAGCTTTATATAAGGATGAAAGGCAGCCTATACGTTGGTTGGTTCTTAAGTTTAGGGGCTGCGACAACGCGGTCATGTAGCCCCGTGTACTTTGGGTGTGTGTAGAATCTGTCTGATAACCGGTGTTAATTGTGATGACTGTATTAGTGTGTGTTATCTGTTTTTTTTTAATTTAAGTACAGAATGCAACTTAGAATTTTTCAAATAGTTCCTACCTTTGCCGCCAAGAGCCACTGTCAACGACTACTATGCCAAGTTCAGAACTTAGCTACTAGACGCCACCGCAGTCGGCTCTTGGCAACAAACTTAGAAACCTAAGAGCGTTGTTTACATTCTTAACCTATCCAATTTAGCTTCACACAGGTGTAATTAGTGGAAAGTTCTTTAACATGCCATAAATCTATGACATGGGACCGCCGGCTTTACTTCCCCTCCAAAGGAAGGCATACTGAGGGATTTTTAACGCTCTTAAAAAATCCGACGGCTTCGGCCGGGTTTGAACCCACTATCTTGGGCATAGAAGCTCAGCATGCTACCGACTACGCCACCGAAGCCGCCAAAGCCTACATGTTAATCCAGGATATAAGCCATCTCCATTTCAAATGTCATCCAAATCCGTCCAGCCGTTTTAGTGTGAAGAGATAACACACTCACAAACTTTCACAATTATAATAAGGGAATAGGGATATAGGGATGAACAGTACTTCCCCTGCCACCCTTATCCAATATGTCTTAGTCATCATTACTGTTGCTTTCATTAAAAGCATTCCTCTGCTGTACACACAATCTCATAGGAAATTTACACCTTGAGGAACTTCGTTGAATTCTACAATAAGAGTTGTCTCCGAAAGCGTATTTCCCAACAATAATAATAATAATAATAATAATAATGTCACTGTAACGCAAGTGCTAATTGAAAGCAGCCAGTCACACGTAGTTTACGTACAAGAAACAGCTGTTATTTGTTTTATTTAGGGGCTAGGGACACATCGGCCATAATACCCGTGAACTTTAGGGGCTGTGATATCGTGGTCATATAGCCACGTGTATTTGGGTATGTTGGAATTTGTGTGAGCCTGTTATCGAACCCGGTTCACCTTGGTGAGAGGCAAGCAACTAACTGCTAGGCTGTCACGCACCATCAACAATCAAGTACGAAACAGATGCAAACATCAAAGTTGACTGAATTATTGTACGAAGGACATGATTTTAAGTTACTAAGTTAATTGCAAATTAATAAAATAGAATCAGTCTTTCAAAACGTTAATGAGCCCCACAAAATTGGGAGGGGAATGAGACGTATCTAGTCACACCTATTAACATGAAAAATGAAAATGATTTATTATAGATAGAGCATGTCTGTATGGTTGTGGTTATTGATAGACGATAGTGCCTTTCTCTATTTGTGTTCGTGTTTGATATTTTTGTTTTGTTTAAACTTGTAAATTTTATTGTTAATTATTATATTGTCACACGTGGAGTTTGTCTGGCAATAAAGAACACATACATACAGTTTTACGCCACGGTTTTTGGCCGGTGAGCCCCGATTGCGCAATCATACAGAGGACAGGTGGCGAGCCTCAGGCATATGCAATATGATTGACTAGCGGACCCGTGCGAGAAACCTTGCATGCTCACAAACCACACTTTCCCCCTGAAAACCATGCGAAATGATAGAAGAAAGACCTGTAGGAGAATTAACGTTAATAGTTTTAAGGTTTTAGACGACAACTCACAATTGCAGCATATTAGAGCATCAATATTTGCAAATTAGAATGCAATTCGTCACTGCTAATATCATTTGTGTGCTGAGTCCATTAAAAGACAGCTTAGCTGTAACACTCACCTGTTATTGGATATTTATTAAATTAATCGATTTGAGTACTCATTTCTTTGATTTACTGTTTCTGAAATCCATGCAAAATGATAAAGGAAAGACCTCAGAATGTTAACACGACATGAAACAGGCGTCACAGCGACCCAAAATATGAAGTGGACAGCAATGATAGAGCGTATTTTCCTACAGCAACAGTATCTGCAAATCGCAAACTTCGTACATTTTTCTAAGTCATTTTTTAAAGAAATTATATATTTTTATGAAATTAAGAGTGCAATTCGTCACTGCTAGTGTTTATTCTCTTTCATTTGAATGCTCAATTTTCACGATCGTGAGCGCCGCAGGAGAGATTTGTAGACTACTACTGAAATAATATATATGATGATGGGTTTGATTCCGCGCAACTGAAAACTCACGTATCAATTGCACATGCGTGAGGATCGTAGACTGTCCTCTGTACGACTGTGAAACCGGGACTGGCTGGCCAAAAACCGTGGCGTAAACTGTATCTTCACTTCAAATCGTTGAAATGTCATCCAAAGGAGAATAAGCCGTCTAAAGATTTAACAACAAGGAATATCATTCCGACATCGGTGGAAAATCTTGTTCCTGCTAATGAGTAACAGCTTGTGCTATAATGAGGTAAAATTTTCACCATAGCCTATGTAGTTTTTAAACTCATGGCCCTTCCCTATCGAACGGAAACCGCGGTGGCCGCGTGACGGCTGGGGCACTGTGGTTAGCCACGTGTCGAGCAAGGCACTAGTGCTGGCAGCAGCGTAGCGCCCAACTCGTTGCACACATTTACATTTTTAAACGTATTTAACGAGACAGCCTACAGTATTGCTCGAGTCCAAGCTCCGGACCTGAGAGGAATGTGGATCGCGAACGATGAGCAGTGATGTGGGAGTGGGGGGTCCCGGTCCGTGCGTAGAAACAGAACCAAATACATTGCTTGGTGACTCACTCACTTATTCGCAACATTACAATAGTTTAGACAACGGCCCTATGTTAGGAGTACGAATAGACAGGCCCTTTTCCTGGCCTCCCGCGTCACCTCACCCCAAGTTAACAGAGCTTGGAACCGAGCAGTACTTCACAAGTAATAATTATCTCAACTAAGGTATCTTGACAGCTCCGTATCTAATACAGTAAAATGGAATACCAGCATTGGGGACTTCCCGTCCTCCTCTTGTGTTATCACGAAATGCTAGTCAAGTGGCGGTGACTAATCACTCTCCGCCCACCCCGTAGGCAAGCCTCACTTTACTCAAGTTCTGGAGGCCTATTTAATTTAAGAGCCTAGGTACCTCAAATTGAAATTTAGAAATCGATAAATTCGACATCTACTCACCACTTATTATAGCGAAGGGACTGACCATAAACTAAAATTATTTGTGAATAAGCAATACAGTATCACCGGTTGTTTATAGTACTTTTTTTACAGCATCTTAGGCTGACGTCACATTGCTCATCGTCTCGAACACTCATGTTATGTCAGCGATCTGAAGTGTTCGTTGACGAACAAGAGCTACTGTAGATGACATCACTTGTAAAACCGTGCGGTCTACGAATCCAGTGTGCGACACGCTTGAAGTACGCACCAGGTATCTTCATGGGAAAGTTCTATTGAAAGTATAATTACAGTATAATGTGAGAAAAGATAGATTATGATTTCTCTGTAGTATGGGAGAATGTTTTGCGTAAGACAGACGGCAGAAGTATAACTTCAAAATTGATGTAATTAACGTGTAGATTTTATTGCAGCTTATGAGTAGTAGTATTATTGTTCTTTACTCGGGGGTTTTGCGACATCGTGGCCATGTAGTCTACCCCGTGTGCTGGGGTATCTTACGAGCGAGAAAATAATGAAAAAAATAATGACTGTTTAGATTATTATAGTAAGTAAATTGCCGAACTAGGGATTATCAAGTAGGACTATACCGTTTAATTTCATTTTCGGTCAGAAATCTATGAAGTGACCACACTTGTGCATATTACGCTACTGTATACATTGTGTATGTGAAATATAAAACACATAGGTCAATGTCGTAAAAAGAAGAAAAAATACCTTTTTCTGACAATCAGAAAAATTCACGCAATTGAACATCCCTACAAAATAATGAATACAGTCCAACCAAACAATTTAATTTTCTGTCATATGCGGGCCTGAATGTCGATGTATGCTGTAGTAGTAGTAGCCTACTGTAGTATTAGTCATGGTGTAAGTATAATTACACCATGGTAGTAGTAGTAAGTAGTGTTCCTCTTTTAAAGGATGGATCATCGATGCCAGTAACCTAAATATGTGAAAAGGGTCAGTGGCTAGTCATAAGGAAAAATGGACACATATGCACTGTTGTTTCTCGCCCTAAATGAAAGTAATCTAACAACATTTTGGCTATGTGTGGTTACGGAATAGTTGGAGAAGCTGTAACGGAAGGAAAATAAACCCGCACCTTTCAAGAAAATATGCGACGGAAAAACACAGTCAAACGTGAAGGTCACAGGGCAGGCATTAAATCGAGTGGGAAGTTCAGATCACAGACTTTTAAGAAACAGAATGTTTAAAATTGCAATTCAACAATATAGAAATGTAAGGTAGGTTACTGTAGGGGCACCATCTTCAGAAGGTGAAGTATCTGGATTTGTTTAGTTTCTCTTTAGGAGCATGCGGTATCGTCATCATTTTGCCTCGTGTACTAGGGTGTGTGTGGAATCTGTCTGATAACTTGTGCCGTTGTGATGGCTGTAGGCTACTATACTGGTGTGTAGGCTAGATTTATATTAGAGGGTAAGAATTGGAAGGAGTGGCCGTGGTCTTACGTTAGGTAACGTCCCAGGATTTGCATGGAGTAGGAGGAAACCATGGACCACTTCTAGGATGGCCGAGGTGGGAATCTAACTAGCCTCTTCACAGTTATAGCAAAATCTGCCCCTCTCCAGCCCCCAGACCGGAATTAAATTTCTTGGCAGAATCGAATCCAGGACCTATGGGACCGAGTCTCGATACGTACCGTACCCCAAGACCACAAAAGAAAGTTAATTTTTTTGTACAAAATCTCTAAGAACAGAAGAATCGTATCCGTACCATCTATTGCAGAAATGTTGTTCCTCCACTAAATAAAAAAACGTATAAGCTTACCTTTTGATTCGCTATGTTTTATCCTATGGTCCCATGATAGTTAGATATTCCAAAAGATGATTACAAGAACACACACTGCATGCACACTTTCACCCACCCGCACGCACTTGACAACCGTACAACCATCTCACAGCACCGCAAGCTGTTTACTAACCAACGAACTGACGAGTCAGAGGAACACGAGAGAAACAGAGCCACAGGTGGTGGCAGCGAGCAAGCTGGTTTGCTTGTGCGCATGCGTCGCGGTTCAATCACACGATTCAAACCACAGACGAGGTGCGTCGATAATAACCGAGCCAATCCGAATATAAGATAATAAATAATATAAATCAGCTTTGCTCATCATGATGGATGAATCAAGGAACATAGCTTCAAAGGTCATTCATTCATTTTCATAGATTATGCGCAAATTTTGGTTGTCTTTCAGGGGCATTTAAAAAGATGAATATGTATTGCAGAGATACGAAGATAATGCGTCTATAAGTAGTAAGATGCCATAAAGCAAACTAATATCTAAGGCTGTGATTTTGTGGTGACTACTTTCCCCAGGTATCAGTCCGTACTTCAGACTTATTTCGCGGAAAGAATTCTTTTATATTTCCTACTTCACAGGAATATAACTAAGATCTATGACGTTTTCTTCCTTTCCAGCAGAACACACACATCGAACTATCTCATTTCATGTAGGTCTACATACAATTTTTGAACGGTACTGCCGTAGTTATCTGGGATTAAATTTATAGTATTCATTCAGTAGACTACACCTATTTTTGCAATTCCTTTGCAAGATATGAGCACATTTCTTGTATAGTGCTAGTAATATCTGCAGTGGAGGCAAAGGGGGTAATTCTGATAAAATACTTCGATATCATGTTTATATTGGCCTATATAGCAAACAGACACTGGACTAATACATGTCTTCCAAGCTTCTCTCCCACTGTCCATATCAGATACTGAAAGTTGTGAAAGCTGAATATTATTTGTGGCAAGTATGTTGTGATCCTCAAGCAGACTTTTCAGGACAAGACGTACGCAGTTGTATCAGAGCTTGGGCAGTTTCTTCTCGATAATTCTTCAAATCTGTGTTCTTTGTGTTACATTCAGTCATGGAACGATTTCGTTGAAAACTATATTCCGCAATATTTATTCGTAACAATATTTTCTAGGCACTGTTCCTGTAGATAAATATTTAAACCAGAAGTGGTGGGGCTACATACACCAGGCGTCCTTGAGGGCCTTGAGCAGAAGGCAGGAGATAACATGAAAAGAAAAACAAGGCTGACCCCTTGCAGAAGGAGGGTATCAGAAAAGATGAGACAAGGGCCAATTAAGGCGGGAAAGGAAAAGACTCCCTAGGCCTCGGATACCCTAATACCGTCGGGGTCGGAAAAGAACAAGAGTTGACCAAGAGAGGTCGACAGGAAAGATGACGGAGAGGAGCCCGGCACAAGTAAGTGGAAACAATGCCGGACTCAGCTGGGGCCCCGTGGTCGTCAACCCACGCCCCACTAGATGTGAGCCACTGAGGGGAATATGAGACAGAAGTCCATAAGATCCTACGAACTGAAACGAAGGACAAAATAAGGTGGTTAATGTTTTGCCGAAGTGAAGATGTTACAACTACTTCGTATTCATGGTTTGAACCACTGACTTCTGAGGCAGTGAAGACACTCTGTAACTGCTATTAACCAAGAAACGCAATACAAATATAATAAATTTCTTCAATTGCTTATTATCATGTAAGGGGCAGATGACCTCGTAGTTCCGCCCCTTAAAACAACAATAACTAACTTGCTATTATCATGTATCCACCACTTCAGGAACGAAGCAAGAGAGAGAGCGTACGTACTTCCTGAAGTTCTTGCAATAATTTGGAGGAGATTAATGGGAGGGGAGGGGGGGGGGGGGGGGGGGGGGCAGGAAGAAAATAGGGTGTGTGACTGTTGTTCCAAACATCGTCTCGCTCTCACAGTTGCTTCATGTAAATGGGATCTCAGAACCGCCCGCACACGGCTCCACATAGAGGTTGGCCATGACGAAGGATGAATCAGTGATCTGTTCTTCCCGTTAAGGCAATGGATTGTGTCATCCTTGCAGTTGACCACACATGAATATGCAATACACAACTGTATGTGTGTGGTACTGGTTAACTGAGAAAGAGAAAAAGAAAGAAAAAGAACTAAACATCTGCCGACAGTCAACACCATTTCTGCACAAGGTCGACAGTGATACGCAGAGTTCAGAAACAGAAGGATGCGTCATATTTCGTATTGCCAGGTGTGGGGATATTTCCCTGCGCGTAGGTACATGAGATAAGTTAGTGATTGTTGTCTTAAGGGACAGAACATCAATGTCATGGAATAAATGGAACAGAGTGCACAATTACCGGCGGTTAGCTCTGCACTTCCCCATCCCAATACCGCAGGTCGAGTGCAGAGTTAAAAGCCGGTATCTGTATATTTAGCTCAATATTTCCATGAGGATCATTCTAATATGTAATGACATTCTGCGAATTATATGTGAAATGCTGTGCTATACTGTAGGAAACTACTGTTGTTAATTCTTTAGGGGCTTTGTGACAGCGTGGTCTGATAACCCGTGTCACTGTGATGTCTGTACTACGGTGCGTATTTGAAATTGAGGTTGGATTTTGGTAAGAAATGGCCGTGGCCTTAAATTAGGAACTATCCCGGCATTAGCCTGGAGTAGAAGTGGGAAACCATGGCAAACCACTTCCAGGATGGCTGAGGTAGGAATCGAACCCGCATCTTCTCAGTTTTGTCTCACGAGGCTAAGTGTACACAGTTTTAGGAAACTATTCAAAACATTGAGTTTTTTAAAGGGTTAGTTTGGGATTGTGCCGTGTAATCGATGGGCACTATTAAATAATAATTACAAGATCGTGTGATTTATATTAAATCTAGAGGTAGAAAATTTGTTACCAATGAGGATCTTGTGCAATACTATACAGTGTGTAACAATTAGGGGTAAAATAATATAGCGCAAATATATAATACTGTACATAAAGATGGTATATTGACTTTCACGGCCAAGGAATTAAAACTCAGCAACCTTTCTAGGTTTTTGCCATGTCTTGTGTTGGGTTTCGCCTAGGAATACCAAGACAGGCTCATCAGTGGGCTCTTGGTGTCCGTGTCCGGATCCCCACAGGAGTAGCGAACTGTGCACTACGTCCCTTCTTATGAAGCACACCTGCGCTTCTTTACTGCGAGAGCTAAAAGCTCAAGCAGCCTTTCACCTCCCTAAAAGGCTTCCAAAAAGATGGTATTTTGGCGTTCACGGCCAAGTAATTAAAACTCAGCAATTTTTCTAGGTTTATGCCGTGTCTTGTGTGGGGTTTCGCCTAGGAACATAAATAGGCATATACAGTAAAACATATTTACGAAATATTGTATGAACCTATAACAGAAGAACCTAACATTCACCCTATTGCACATATAGACAATCGAAGTCACCTTACTAATAACCAATATAACAACGCTGCCAACATAGATCATTACTTTTATAACCTCCGTAAAATTACGTTTGAATAACATATAACGCCGCTAATCGTCTACTATAGTATGCAGTAGATGGATTATGCAGTCGACATGAAATGGAAATGTATCAATGGATTTCAATAGGCGTTGCTTTATAGATTATATCATGTGGCTTAGGCTATGGTGTGAAGATTTACAAACATGGAATGATGTCACAGCGACAGATGACGATCAGCACATGGCTGCCAACTTTCAAGTTACATTATACAGGATGTTTCTCAATTATACCGACAAAAAAAATTAGGGATACTCGTTATGTTATGTATGGTCCAATGACGTAATCGGATTGGCTGGGAGAAAATTTTCTTTTCGGGGAGATTAGGGTACATTTTTACTTCCGAGCGCGCGATTCAAACTGACGGACTCGCCGTATTTGCTTGGCCAGAGCGCAAGCTGCTGGCGGATGCAGTGTTTCAGAGAAGGGAAGGGAAGGGAAGCTACTGTATGTGTGTTCTGGTGCAGAATTGCGAGCTGCTTATAAATTGCAGTCACAGGGAGTAATTAATGCAAAAAGATTTCTTAGGCCCCTTAAAACAGTTATCATGACAATAGTATGCCTCTGTATAAGGGCGATGGTGTTTGTGCATTATACTGAGGTTATCAGCTGCAATAAGCGTTGGTGCTTTCAAATTTATTTACTTTCATTTATTCCGATCCTTATCCTTGAGCACTCCAGTTCTATAGTAGTATTCATTATCATCCATTAAAAAAATCCACCGGGCGAAGCCGGGCACTACTGGTAGTATCTCATATCACAATCTCCGAGGAGGCTAAAATCTTGAAGTTTATGCCACAGTTTTTGGTCAGTCAGCCCTGGTTGCGCAGCCGTACATAGGACAGTCAGTGAGCCTCAGGTATGTGCACTTGATATGCGAGTTACTGGATCGGTAGCAGATCTTTTTTATCTTCATATTCATAAACCTGATAGATGTATGAAACAACATGTACTTCGTCATATGCGTCATCAAGTTAGTGTCTTCCTTAACACCATCCAAGGTGACATGATGTGCAATATACGCGAGCTTAACGTCCCGGTTAACTTTAGGGGTTTCAGAGACTGCATCGAAGAGGATCTTCAACGTGCCAGTAAATCTGAAGACACGAGACTTACACCCCCAATCCCCTTAGTACCAACCGACTGCGCCAAGATTCTATCTCGCAACATTAGATACAGTACACGACAGAGCTTTGTGGACTACGCCACGCAGCCAGCCTTCACCGAGAGATGTAAATTAAGAGATGTTAGTCACGGAGAAGGAGACATTGTGTATTGCCATCGTTCTTCAGTAACGGGGGCTTGGAATATCGTGGTCATCGGCCAAGTGCAATTCCTCTGATAATCTACGTTACTGAGATGGTTGAAGCACTGTAACTAAATACTAGGGTCCACTATTGGAGTGGGTACCCCAGAACTTGATACAAGGTACAATCCCGGCATTTGCCTTGATTGAGTTAGGAAGAATCTGGACGGAATCCACACTCAGGCTGGCCAGTGCCAGGATTTGAACACAAATTTCGAACACCAGCTTAACAGCCTGGACGAGAAGCGTGCCTTGGACCACTCAGCTACGCTGGTGTCTCATCTTTCTTTAACTTGCAGTTTTAGCAGCGAGTTTTCCCTAACACCTTCGTTAGGAGTTACTAAATGTAGTATATTGTATTTCTCACGTAAGTAAATATCGCTTATACTTCATTTTAATGGCTTGGGACATCTTGGTCATCAACCCCATACCGACAGTAGTGGCTACGCTGGCTAAAGCGCGGCGTTAGGTCATGGGGCCAAGCTCTCTGCTGACTCGGTAGACGCGTGGGTTCGAGCCCCACCGTCGGCTGTCCTTGAAATGGTTTTCCTGGTTTCCCATTTTCAACACCAGGCAAATGCTGGGACAGTACCTTCTGACAGGCCACGGCCGCTTCCTTCCACATCCTTGTCCACTTTCATCCCTTCATCTCATTTCTCATCCCGACGCGCAGGTCGCCCAAGGGCGTCGACTAGAAAGACCTGCATTCGGCCTCTCAGGAGGCTACACGAAAAAAAAAAACATGTTCTTGGATGCGTGTTCAATTTATCTGATAACCTGTAATTGGATCAAAGATTGAGTATGAGGCGACCATGACCGTAAGTTAGATACTATCCTGACATTATGGTGTTTGAAGCAATTTTTTAGTGTTGCCTTAGTAAACGAAGTTTGATGTTTTTTCAGTCGGTCAACACGATTGAACCCAATTGTGATGGGTTATTTCCGTAATCCAAAAAAATACATGAGATTAAAAAATACACTTGGATGTGTAGGCTATGTGTATTTACTAATCTCATGTACATTTTTTCAGGATTAGGGAGTAACCCATCACAATTGGTTACAATCGTGTTGACCGACTGAAAAACATCAAACTTCGTTTACTATCCTGACATTTGCTGAGAGTAGAAATTTGAAACCATGGATAAAACACTTCCAAGATGGCTGAGAGTGAACTCGAACCCACCTCTCACAGGTTCTGCCTCAAGAGGCTGAATGTATCCCAGACAAGCCTACACTCCAGGTACAGTACGTGTTACAGAACATAGGTGTTACCTTTATTGTGATCGCCTGCTTCTCTTGCGCCATGCATTAGCTAGTCTCACTCATCGCTGTACAGCTCTGAGCCGGCTGACGGGCAGTGTATGTCTGTCTACCCCTAATTATTCCCGTTTCTAGGTGATCGAGTATGAGATGCAATAAAATTCTACTTGGAGGACGAACCTACTCGTCCAGAGAAGCATGGTCCAATGGCCTTGCGCCCTAATGCACGTACTTATCGCGGTCTTAATAGGAGTACCTACCTTTTACTCATGAATTAGTTTCGAAACATATTGCTTCACATCATTATAGCATGACTAATGACGCCATGTGCATCCAACTTGATTAATTTTCAGCTTAAATTTATTGAAGCTCCGTTGACATATTTAAAAGATGAATCAACTGTTATCTTATCAGCTCCAGCGATACACGATAAAGTTGATGAAACTCTCTGCCTTTCCTTGTGGATAATCGAACGCGATAACAAAAAATGAACAGGCTCTTGTGAAGAGTGATAGGAGGGACCAAGGACCAATTGTGGTGCATGACTAACAGGGAGACGACACGAGACCGATGTCTCACTTCGCAATAGAATAGACGCGAGATGGAAGTACGTGTCACCGCTTTCATCCATACAGGGCCTTGATAAGGCACAAAAATAACAGTTATTAAATAATGAATAGCCTGTACTGAGTATCATCGGTTTGGTCTTCCGGAGGGAATAATATTCCCCCCAGGAAGACCAAACCGTTGCTTATTCTTATAGGCTAAACACTTTTAATTCCAATATGTTTTGTGCTTCATCTAAGATCTACAGCTTATAGGAAGGCAACTTCTAGGTCATATCCCCGTGACCGAAGTAAAGAAAGAAAAATCATAGAAAAATGGAGGATAGCCTTGCCCCCCAAAATCGCCAATAGTGATTACACATATTCAATGTTGACGTGAAGAGTTGAGTAGGCTACTTACTATGGAATTCACAGCAAGAAATCAATGGTAGCTCATCCTTCGCTGAGGGGAAAAAAAACAGTGGATTAAGGGTGAAAATGCAATGAGCAGAAAACAGCTGTGAACAGAATCTATCATCCTTACTCCTGCTGGAGACAGAGTTTAAGTAGCGTGTATATGAACTCACTCTACGGTGCGTGCGAAGTGATTAATAGCTGATAATTTGAGACTTCTTAAATGCATATCAGAAGGATGTGTTGAGAAGGTGGATTTGCCTGGAATGGAAGACGGAGATTAACAGAGAGACATTTGTGGGTTGGTCGAGCCAAGAGCAAGCAGGATTACTCACCGCGGAACAATTCCCGGTGAGAGGCAGAGTGTAGGCTTCGAACACTTGAACCAAGGCTTTTACATTTTAGATAAACATAATGCATTGGTAGGGACATTTCCTGTCTCCGCTAGGTCGTTGCTACATCACATACAAATAGAGTGAATACAGTATTTTACGATAAGACCTTACTCCTTAATTACCGAAGCTCACACAAAGAGCAGAAGAGTTTCGTTATGAAACACGCTCCATGTTTATTGAACATTGACATTCAAATTCCTTACCAACAATGAACAGAGAGACTGTCCACGACCACACGGTTGTACTAGGGAGACTGACATGCAGCGACTGTAAATTGTTGTCGATTCATTTAGGGTCTTTCCGACATCTTGGTCATACTGTATAGCCCCGTATACTTGAGTGTGTTGAATTTGTCTGATAACCTGTGGCACTGTGATGTCTGCACTAGTGTGTATATCTGTAATTGAGGTAGGATTTGGGTAGGAAGCGGCCGTGGCCTCAATTTAGGTACCATCCCAGCATTTGCCTGACTTAGAAGTGAGAAACCCCGTAAGACCACTTCCAGGATGGCCAAGGTGAAAATCGAACACAACTCTTCTCAGTTATGCATCACGAGGCTGAGTGGACCCCGTTCCAACCCTCAGACCAGAATTAAATTTCTTGGCAGAGCCGGGAATCAAACCCGGACCTCCGCGGTGACAGTTAAGAATGCTAGCCACAAATTGTAAATTGTTCCATGGGGTGAAAGTGATTAGAACCATCTGGATAATCAGCCCCGTGAACTTGTGTGCGCCAGGGATATTGTCTCATATTCTTGTTGAACGGTAATGTTTATATTGAGGGATATTACCCGTCTGATGAGTCTGCTATTTACATCTGTCAGGGCTAGTGTGGGGAAAGAGGGAAGGCATATACACTCCACATCAATCGTTGATTACGTGCTCTTCTGCTGCTGGTGTTTGGAGATCAGAGGTTCGAATCCCAACGTTCACAGCGTCTATCCCGAGTGTGGTTTATGCCACACTCCCTCCAGGTCAACCGAGTCCCAGGTGGTTTCAAACGAATCGGCGTGCGATTGATCCTAAGCCTTATGTAAGTGTTGCTCACCCAGCAGCGGGAAGGGGAAGCTTTAAGCAGAAGTTTGCTTTTAAGTTTCTCTCCGAGACAATAGCTATACAGCCACACTTCCAAATACGTTTAACACAAGATGAACATCTGTTGATAGAAAGGAAGCCGACACCGAACCCTCATAACCAGTTGGGTGTGACTGAGTGGCAGGATTAGGGGGATGAAAGAACGTCATCTGGATAGGCGTTGGCCTTCACGACGTTACCTTGCTCAAAGTCCCGAGGTACCTACCCCATCCCGACCCTAAGAAGTGCAGTTACACACACTACTACATTCACCACAGGTTATCAGACAAACTGAACACACACACCCAAATACATGGGCCTGATGACGAAGACATCCCAAGCTACTTAAACGAATGCCGATTGTTCTAGTACCTGATATATTACTAATACTACTGCGATAATAAACTTAAGCTTCCGTTAAACGTGTGAATGCCTTAAAACCATTCACATTACACAAATTTGAAATACCGTACTAAACCGACCACACCCCGAGCTCGTGTCAGAATGATTCATAGACATATAGTTGCAAACTGTACTGATATTTCTTGGAAAACGAATTGCGTCATACCACTGACAACTCGCGGTTAATACTCTTATATCTACCCACGGCGAGTATTCTTCAGAAGGTAATAGAAATCAATTCCCATTCTCAACAAATCAAATCCGTACTCTTAAAACACAGAGGTAATAAACAAAATATTCACATAAGGTGAAATAACTGGACAACGGTTTCTTCCTTTCTTTCCCTTTTCGAAATGATATGCTATACAGTGTGTCTGGCAATTAATTGCCAAAAATGTATGGGCATAATTTTTCCAACAATATAGGAGAGAATCCTTCATTAATTTTTCCCTGAACCATTTAATTGCAAATGGTAAGTGCTTCCTGTGACGTAGTGCACTGATATCGCAATAAGACGTTAGCGACGAGGAGTGTTAGTTACCTAGGAAAATGCATGGGAAAAGCAGAAATTATCACAACCTTTACCACTGAGCAAAGTACAGACATGGAGCACGCGACGTAGATCCACGGGGTTCTCAAAACATGAAGGCGGAGCAACGGGAGGAGAAATTCAAAGCGGCTTAGCGTGTACAGTATGTACCCTTGCTTTAGAGCAAAAGACGAGCAGCAAGGTAGTACAGTATTGGCAATTCGGTTTTTCAAAACATCACCAAGAAGTAGTCAAGTCACTAAATGTTTTATGCTAGCAATGGAGATTTCTTTTGCCACTTACGGAGGTTGAAATAACTGCGAAATCCAAATCTAAACATTACTAAATTTAAAATGTTTTGTTACCAAATATTCAGATAAGCCGCTAGGTGTAGCGATAAAGTCACTAAGTTGGCAACACTCAGGTAGCATGTATGCGAGCGACATTAGCTCAGACCAACGTTATCAAGCACGACTGCCCGGCCGACCATGCGCTGTAGGCTTAAAGGCAGACGCAGCCATTTCTCACGATTGAACTAGCATTTCTCTGTCATTTCTCTGGTAAGCGTTTACTCGGAATACATAAAAAAAAACGCTGCTGGTCGATTTTTGGTTCAAAACATGAGCACCTTCTTACAGTCTCAGGAACTTATTGTTAGGCACCGTGAATGTGTGTTAATTGAACGTGGATATTCAATTAAATACCTGCCGCAAAGTGAAGGTTCTAAAAGGAGTTAAATCTCATGTAAAAATGTATATGTATAATGTAACTATTGTATGCATGTGCATGTGTCTTCCCATTTATGTAAGCATTGTATAGTAATGTAAAGTTGTAAATTGTATATATGTAACATAATTATGCAGATTTGTTAGAATAGGCTATATTTATCGAACGGAGATGGAGACACTTCGGTGTATGTGAGGCTTGCCGTTTCTCATCGGCAGTCCATAAATTGTGGATACAATTTTTGAAAAATAAATAATAATATTAATGATAATAATAGTAATAATACTAAAACATATACATTCAAATGTCTTCCCTTAAAACATTAGGGTTGTCTCACCACCCTTTCCCGGCTATTTTCATGCTCATAAATGTCACCGTGTTAAAGCAGTTTAATATTGAACAAAACAATTTTACTCATAGAATTGAACATGTAAATGCTATATTTCGTTATTACAAACAGTGTCTCGGTATGAAGTGTCGTCTATCAAATATATTATAGATAAACGACAACTCACTGAATCGTGACTAAACTACCGATTAGGCTAATATGATTCGCAACGAACACCAATGGCTTAATTGTTACAGCATGTCTCTCTGTGTTAAATTCGCAACACAATGCACTCTTGTAACGGATGCCACCAGCAAGCATGTGTTATAACAACAGCCCAGTGCAAATGGAGAGTGTTTTTAATAGGCACGCGTGGACACTTGAACCCCAGAGCAAGTCAACATGTGAGACAAAGATGTCTTGACAACCGGCGCGTGTTTCTCCAGCATCACAGTCATTCTCCTCATGCCATACAGGGATGTTGTTACAAAGTTTCAAGACACAAACAACAGTAGTGCGATGCCTCTTAATGCAGTGCACGACACTAACAGTGGCTAGAGATAGCGCGAGGGAACAACATAGACGTCCACTTTTTTGGGTAAAAGAACATACCAGCATAGAACACGACGAGACAGTGGACCTCCTTGCCAAACAAAGTATTACGGACGGACAATTTGATGCTATTCCTTTACCATATTTTGATTTTCTTCCGGCGATTTGTCGACACGCTCTTCAAGCCTGGACATCAGCTTGGACCATGTCTCAGAGGGCTCGAGGACGTTTTCATGCCACACATCAACCATCCATAATAAATAGACCATGGTTTCAAGACATGCACATGAGCAGACGTCACCTCACCTCCATAATTCGCATGCGATTAAGCCATGGATGTTATTCGAGCCATCTTACCAGAATAATTGGCGTTCTCACCGAACCACATTGTGATTTTTTTTACACGAAATATATTGGCTCAACGGACAATACGTGTTTTCTTTCGAGAACATTCGATTCCACATTGTGATGCTGATCAAAATAAAATCGCTGACCTTAACCACATTCTCTTCGCCTGTAGTAAAAATCAAGAAGCAATAGCTAAGAGCATCTACAAGACTTGCGTATACCGTTTCCCACCAACATACATAGCCTACTTTAGAACCCGAAGAGACACTTGCCCTCGCACAGTTCTTGACGACGTCTGACGTAAGCTTATAAGATAATTATGGTGTTTGAAGCCATTTTTCAGTGTTGCCTACGTAAATAAAAGTTTGGTGCTTTTTTAGGATTAGGGAATAACCCATCTCATTTGGGTACAATCGTGTTGACCGACTGAAAAGCACCAAACGATTGCTTATAAGATAAATTAGTTAAGTTACTGAAAAAGCAATATCCTTCATGGTTACCAACATTATATAACCCATGGCACTACAGCCCATAAAGGGCCTAGGCCAACCAAGCGCCCGCTGCTCAGCCATTTGGCCTGCACACATTGGGATGACGCGTGATGAGCGCATCGGGTCCCCTCGGCCGTTAATCTTGGTTTTCGTGATCGGGGCGGTGCCTCACTGTCAGACAGCTACTCAATTGTCCTCACGAAGCTGAATGCACCCCGTTCCAGCCCTCACGCCAGTTTCTAAAATCCCTGACGGAGCCGAGAATCGAACCCGGGGCCTCCGGGTGAGAGGCAGGCACGCTACCCCAACACCACGGTGCCGGCGGTTACCAACATTACTAATTATTAGTGAATTATTAAAAGAAAATATAAAGCAAAAGGTAAATTTATGACCTAACTATTAAAGTTGAAGATTTTAAACTAAACACACTTCAAGAAGAGTTTGCTTGAAATCCAATCTAGAATCCTGGTTCTAGTTCTTGAAACTTATTATTTGCAATTTTTTTTTCTTTGAAAAGTTTAAATTAACTTGGTATTTATAATAATAATTGTATTAATGCAGCCAATGGCCATGTACTTTTCTTTTCAGGTCGGGTTAGGGAAGAGATATTGGAAGGAAATCGGCCGTGGACCTATGGAAAGGAATCGTCCCGGCATTTGCCTGGTGGTGAAAATGGGAAACCACGAAAACCATTTTCAGGACGGCCGAGGTGGGATTCAAACCCACGCTCTCGCGATGCCAGCGAGGCACGAGGTAGCGCGTTTGCGCTCTCGGCTACCGCGGCCGGTATTTTAAGCAATGCAGATTTTCCTCAAGTTACATAAATTCTGCGGTCATTTATCTAACGTCAGTTTAATGCACATATGCATTAAAATTTAAGTACAGTGCAGTACTTTCAGAGATAATGTACCGGTACCATATTTGCATTTGTGAGAAATGGCTGTTTAAGAAATGTAGTTGAATAAAGACTTGGTAAATGTTTGACAAACTCCATAAGCCAAGGTTTCCCAAACATTTTCTGACCATCGCCCACTTTGTAGATTTATAATTTTGTTCGCCCACCTCATTTCAAAAAACCGCACAAATCTTAAAATTACTAACACATACATTCAAATACCTACATGAGAAATGAGGATTTTTACGGACAATTTTCTCTTAATAGGTACATCATGTTTATTTAGATATAGCCTAATTACGTACATTAAAAATTTGCAAGTAATAGGTCTAAAAAGGAATAACAATCAATGAAATGAATTTAAAAAACTACATGAATTTTTATATCTAATTTATTAAACAACATGAATACTTATGTCTAATTTTAAATATTATTTGATGAACTACTGTAGTTGTAAATAGATTAAAAAGGAAACATAATTTGATATAATTCAATAAACTTGTTTGCATTTTTATTTTATTCCCTTTTTATAGGCAAACATTTCTCGGTCATATTGTATATATAAAGAACTGAATTATTTGCCCACCAATTTTTTCAAATCGCCCATAGAGTTCACATTCTGTCAGTTTCGCCCACTGGCGTGCTAAAATCGCCCAGTTTGGGAATCTCTGCCATAAGCCGATATCTCGGGAATAAATTAACATTTTTGTTCCCAAAACATTTCCTATTAAGCGAGAAACAAGTACAGTACTTACACGCCCTAACCTGAAAGAAACGAGATATTATTACACACTAACACGTTACAAATTGTGCAATTCTCTTTTCCACGACATATCAGCATATGGCGATTAGGCCTATAACCAATATTTAAACTATTGCATGTCGGTGTATTCTTTTTTCTGTCGGTCAGTAGATTTGCCTTTTGTGTAATCCTGTACAGTTGTCTTACAGTGAAACAAATTCGTTAGGACCTTCAGATATAGCTTTAAAAATATTCATAACTTTGAAACTACTTGAAGTAGGACAGCACCCAGATTATTCCATTCCCTCGCCTTGAACGAGTGTAACCAACAAGAGCGTCCTTGCAGTCACAGCGTTTTTGTGTAATTTTACAATTGTTGTTTGTTGTTGTTGATTGAAGTTGATTGATATAGGGGCTTTGCGACATCCGTGGTCATGTAGCCCTGTGTACTTGGGAGTGTGTGGAATTCATGTGTAAATTTCTAATTCAAATGAGTATTGGGAAAGAAGTGGCCGTAGCCAAAAGTTAGGAACCATCCTGGCATTTGCCTGGAGTAGTAGTGGGAAACCACGGAAAACCACTTCCAAGATGATGAGATGGGAATGGAAACCACCTCTTTTCAGTTTTGCATCATGAGGCAGAGTGTGCCACGTTCCAGCCCTCACAAAAGAATTAAAATTTCTTGGCGGAGCCAGGAATCGAACCCGGACCTACGGGGCGACAGCCAAGAATACTAGCCGCTACACCACAAGGTGGTCCTTTTAAGAATTGTAAATATTGATGTACGTAAGTGTAATTACAGTACATACCCGCCAAACCTAACTACAGTCTAGATCGACAGGATCTAATGAGTATCGTATGAAAATCGAAGCATGTCGTCCAATTAACTCCCCCCCCCCTTTTTTTTTCGTTGTACAAAAAGTGTGTTAATTAAGTGATACAAATTTCATGTAATATTTCTTTCACGTTATGGTGTTTAAATATTTGTAAGGTACTTGAGCCATATAAGGCCCGGTTCCAAATAAGGCCCATCTGTGATTATACAGTGAAACTTGGATAATTCGAACTTCAAGGGACAATAAAAAAATTAGAATTAAACAATAATTCGAATTAAACAAAATATTTCAAAAATTACTCAAACTTTAAGATTTAACAAAAACGATATTTTTAGATCCTATTAGTAGCCTAAATACAACAGTACTGGACCCAGTAAATAACATTTACTGTTGGTCAAAAAAGTCCGAGATAGTCGATTGCTCTCTTGATTTAATTTTCTCACGGGTAATATATGAATCTACGTCATTTAGTAACTGAAAAATAGTATCACATTATTATGCTGTGTTGATTTTCAAAAAAAATCTGAGTTGTTGGACTTAATTGGATGCTTCTGCCGCACTCGGAATCGGTCGTTCCTGATCTTCCAAAGAATCACCGTCCTCATCTTCAGATGCGTCATCTGTAGCTTGGTTGGCGTTACTGTTTACCTCGATAATTATGTCCACGTCACTAACCTCGCCACACACTGCAACATCTCACCAACATTAACAAATTCTTCATACGAGATAGGAACAGTCACAATTTCCTCCCTATCGTCAACCGGGAACTTGGCCGCATTCCAACACTGCCTGGACAATATTGTTTAGAAAATATACGAGTTATGAAATACAATACACTACTGCGCTCTACCGTTGACGTAAAGAGTTCGAATTAACCAAAAACATATTCGAATCATCCACGCTCTTTTAACATTGTTTACATATGAAATGCTAGGGACCAAGCAAAATATTCGAATTAAAGACGATTTCGAATTATAGAAGTTCGAATTATCCAAGTTCTACTGTATTAGCAGAATATTCTTAGTGTTTCTGATAGCTACTAGCCTTTAACAGCTAGACTGGAAACTACAACTGTTGAAGCGAACGATTCCGCGATGTCTGCTTCAGTCGAGTAGTAAACTGCGTCCGAAGCTTTTTTTTTGTTACTATTTCTAGGTATTTTAATAAACAATCTTCAGGTTTTTGAAATTTAACATACATAAACCAGGTGTTCATAATTTCAAAGAATGTGATTTGTAGGATAATATACGGTATTGATATTTTCCGCTTAATGTACATTTCTTTATCTCTTTTCATTTGGAACAAGTAGTGGGCCTTATTTGGAACGGGTGTTACTCGCATATTCAATATTGTATTATTACTGAAATATTTTCCAGTAATTCTAATAATTATCAACCCATGCTTTCATTACTTCTTGCCTTCATGTTAAATCCAGGGCAATGTCCAGATTCCCCCCCGCCTTCTAGTGGAAATGCAAAATACATGTAAGCTAAGTGGGCCTTATTTGGCACATTCACCTTACTACGCACCTAATATAATTGAGCACAATCCTGTTGACCAACTGAAAAACATTCTATGATAAGCTACTCACATGAATTAACAACAAAACAACAACATTTCATTTTAATTAAACAATAGATATGTTTGAGATACTTGATGCTGTGAAGTAAAGTAAGTCGCCAGCTGGCCTGGAGGACTATTGCCACCACCAGGACCACAACAGAGCATTATCACATGGCACAACCTCCAATGCAGTGTCATGTTATTCATTGCACGTGCAATCTCGAAGTGTAAACACAGAGAAGTGAGGCATGCGGAACTCGTGCTGAGGTTGACGGTCCACATTCAGTCTCGTCACACCCATGTAAATTGCAAGCCCAGTGCCAGACGTGCAGGTATGGGACCAGTGCACACCCAGTACATAAACCGAGGCCTTTTTTTGTTACGATTTTTTTGTTTTAACGAAAAACAAAAATATTTTAACGACTGCGAAATTGTAACATATTGTTGCGTATTCTGACACGTGAGTGCAAACTAGAATCTCGACTTGCAATAAATCCACCATTTTTTGTATTTGTGCAACCTATCACGAAATGTGTTGAATTTTTCGCCTACATTTATGAAGAAAGTATAGGCTTATGAGATTACCTTTTTTCCGTGTGTGTGTGTGTGTGTGTGTGTGTGTGTGTGCGTGTGTGTGTCCCTAATAAAATCTAGACGGCCGAAACGATTTCAATGAAACTCGTTAAGTGCATACCGTACTACAGTACTACCTCGTCCGACCTCGACCGTGACTTTCAATAATGTTAATACGTTTCAACAATCCAAAATGGCGGCCGCGCGAAATATCTCACTGGCATTCTATATCTCCGCAACAGTAACAGACATCACCCTGAAATTTTGTACGGTGATAAGGGTACTACTAGAAGTTCATCTACGATACTTTTATAAACCTGTTAAGTACAAAACGAACATGGCGGCCAAGCAAAGTTTAAACCTTTAAATAGTTTTTTCTCGCGATTTAACTAACCGAGCGCAGTGAAACTAGGCACAGAAAATGTTTATACGCATTGTAATGCACTGACATTTAATTTAGTTCAATTACTTGCATAACCTCAAGATGGCGGCTGTGCGAGATATTAAAATTAAGTTTTAATTTCTTGTGTCCTAATCATGCAATCGAATTAACGTTTGAATAATGAACCTATGTAATAATCTTCATCTATTGGTAAATAACTCTATGGCCTACGCATATAACTATCCAACATGGCGACCTTCCGAAATATTTCGATGGTTTTCAATATCTACGAATCTATTACAGCAATCAAACATAACTTTTGTATGTTGATAGAGGCTATTGCCATAAGCTCACCTATGGATCATTCAATAACCTGTCAGCATAAAACACACATGGCGGCGACGCTAAATTTAAATATTTAAATGGACTTTTCTCGCGACTTTTCATCAGAGCGCTTTGAAACTTGGCACGGTATATCTTCATGCAGGCTTAATATACTGACATCAAACTTAATTATTATTTATTTAGCGTATGGCTTTTAGTGCCGGGAGTGTCCGAGGACATGTTCGGCTCGCCAGTTTTGTAGCTGCTTCGAGACGGACACCCGATGGGTGAGCTACAAGTACCGTTGGGGAGGAAAGTTGGAAGGGAAGGGCGAGGAGTTGGAAGGTAGCGGCTGTGGCCTATAGTGAGGGACCAACCCAGGCATTTGCCTGGAAGGAAGATGGGAAACCACAGAAGACCATCTTCAAGGTTGCCGGCGGGGGGATTCGAACCTCCTCGCCTCCCGGATGTGAGCGACTGCTATTAGTCATGCCGTAACCACCACGGCTAACTCACCCGGTATCAAACTTAATGGAATCTTATGAGAACTTAAAAATGGCGGCTGTGCAATATTTTTAAATCTAGTTATCATTTCCTAAGTAAGACCAGTAGGATAATATGAAAATAGGTTATTTAGTTCTTCACGGAACTACTTGTACTTAATTAACTGTTGGTACAAATGACTTATATTGAAAATATGAATTCATACAACGTTACGACGAAATGTGGTTTTTATAATTAATTGTATGAACAATTTAGTGTCAATAGATAGCCTTATTTAAAACTAGCAGATCACCCGTCGTTGACTGGTTCATATAGTAGATGAAGGCAGTTTTTAAGGCAACTTTTTGGAGGTCACCCTTGCCTTCAAATCGCTAATGTGGGGTACTTTATTCCATGTCAGTGTCCCCTGAAGAATAAGGTACTTACGAACACTGGAATCTTAAGCAATGGATATTACCACATCCTTCTACGAGGAAAAAATACCAGCAGAGTTAGGGTGAAACAGCAATAAACAAAAAATAGCTCTGAACAACACATAGACAGACATTACACTCAGGATATATTTGGCCATTACACATACTTGCACAAAATTGAACCACCCATTTGGAAGAGAAAGAGAAAAACAATTTATTGGCGTCCTTTTAACACCCTCATTCCTTACAGCCTAGTTAAATTTTAGGGGTGCCTTCAACTTAATGCGAACGTTCATGTCATTCGCTGCAGTTGTTTTGATGCCAAGCGCTATCAAACGACAAAAATTGAAATGAGGGTATATTTGGTCATTTCAGACCTGGTCCAGGATAAATACTAAGTGTTAGTCCACTTCTCCAAATGTACAGACAGAAAGCTTACATTATACGTAAATATATCAACAGGGAAAGAATCAATGATAGCATGCTTGGAATGATACATCGGATCACAAGGTGAACTCTCAAAGAATATTTGTTTTCTGAATAATTCCAAATTGTAATTTAAAGATTTTGTAGAATTTAAAAGAGAATGAATGCATTGCTTGTAATTCATAGACCTGCTCCCATTTAGTCGACTTAAAGTGAACGCCTTTATTCTCACCGGTACTTACGTAAGGTACTGTAATATTATAGCCTGGCTGCGTGGCGCAATGGTAACATTCTCGCCCGCTGTGCCCAAGGATGCAGGATGGAATCTGGCACCGTCAGTGCTTTGAGGGTGCTTAAATTCGAGGGAGTTGTGTCAGTAGACTTACTGGCACGTTAAAGATCCCCTTCGAGATAAACTTCCGGCACCTGGGTGTGTCTTAGGAGCCGCAGTAGTTAAAAGGGGCAAGATATCAATAATATTATATTATTGTGTTATATACATTATATCATCATCATAATATTTTGGATTGATTTCATGAGCTTCAACCGCTGGCATATTCGTCAAGTCAAATTCAGTAATCATTGGAGGGTATATTTGGTGAATATAGACCTGGTCCGGGATAAATAATACTTAATAAAAACCTTTCGCGATTATTCCGATAGTTATCCACGACCTTTTCATTCGTGAGGTAGGCTACTATTCTATTCCTTTTGTTTTTGTTTTTTTGCACTACAGTACACCTGAAGATCTCTGACCATCGGCAAACAACCATCTGAACATTAATTTCTATGGGAGCTACAATCTACATTAACCTTTTGGTGGAGCTATCATAATCTGGCACATATTCAATTTTTTTACTGATCATCAATTTTTGGGCATCGACTTACTATCACAAGTTTCTCCGCTACAGCAACACTTGAATTGCAGAACAAGCCAACACCTCTTTCCTTCGACTTTCGCACAGAAATATTTATCAGTGAATTCTGAGTGGTATTAGTACGTTTCCTGTTCCGTATTTGAAATCCTTTGAAGAGACAACAAATAATTATAATTAACGTTGCACTTAGGGCTCCATCTTCTCAAATGGCTGAGAAGTTCACCTTGCCAAGCAATAATTGAGACCAAGAAGCGAGTACAGTACTAGTACAAGTACTGTACTGCTCGGGCCCAAGCTCTGAACTTATGGGGTGAGGGGAAGGGGCAGGCGAGAAGAAAAGGGCCTGTCAACAGCCCACCGTGTTATCTGGTATTCCTGTTTATTCCAATACTGCTAACATAGGGTCGTTTCTCAAACCACTGTGGTGTTGCGAATGAGTGAGTCACCGACCAATGTATTTGGTTCTGTTACTACGCACGGACCGGCAACCCAGCACGTCTGTCATCATATATCGTCATCGTCCACGATCCACATTCCTCTCAGGTTCACGGAGCTTGGACCCGAGCAGTATGTCATGTATAGAGACGAGAACTTTATGCCTGCCTATTTTAACTGTTTTTAGTGCCTAAAGGCTCTTAAAATAGCCAAAATAGGCATGTAAATAGGCAACAAAATAGGCATGAAAAAATTTCTTGTAATTTAATAACATATTTAATTACTACAAAAAGAATTAACAATAAGCAACTTATAATTTAATAACATACGTATCTTATATATAAAAGTGAAAGTCTGTATGTATGTATGTATGTATGTATGTATGTATGTATGTATGTATGTATGTATGTATGTAGGTGGGTGGGTGGGTGGGTGGATTTGTTCCGTATACAAATCTACACCGTTTCACCAATCTCAACCAAATTTTGCATACACATAGTTTAGGACCTAGAAGGAACGGGCTGGCTACATGAATTTTCGATAGTCTTTCTCATTCTTCTTATTTCGGCCTCTTTGCACTCCAGCAAAGGCTAATAAAAGCAGAAAATAAACTGATGAAGTAATAGCAAGGCCGGCCATCTCCATAGCAACAGTAGCTCGAGACGGGACCACCAAGTTTCCATCTATCTTGGTAAGAGGCCATGCTACACTCACTGCCAGCTAGATCGCATCCCTCCAAGCTGCTTTAAACTGCCTGTCCATTCAACACAAGATAGGTTACAGCACCAACCCACTGTGATCGCCGCGGCATTTTAACGGCCAGCTGGATCGCATCCCTCCTGGCTGCTTTAAACTGCCTGCCCATTCAACACTCAGACGCGTACAGGATATACTGTATATTAATTCACCGTTAGGTTGCAGCGCCAACCTAACGCGGCTTTTGAAGGGGACAATACCTGAAACGAAGGGTTTTTAACTTTGGAGGCTTAATATCGAGATTGAAAAAACGCGAAAACATGGCACTAAGTTAGTTCTTTTGTTATTCAATCAGCATCAAGTTTATGATATTAATTCACACACATACTAACGGGTAAATTTTCAATATAAAGAAAAGCGAAATACAAAACGAAGGGTTGTTAAGTTTGGAGGCTTAATATCGAGATCCCAGGCGCTATTTCTGGTGACTTCCGAGAATTCCCATTCTTGTTCGTGGGGTAAACACATATTGAGAAATGAGAATATAATTCTGTCGAGCACACCAGCTGCAACATAATGCACTTTAAAATACAGTCAAAAGGCATCAAATAGGCAATTTTACTCCAAATAGGCACAAACCCTTGAAATAGGCATTTATAGGCACAATAAAACCAACGAAATATAGCCTAAAAGAACCTAAAACGGATTTATATCTCGAAAGCCTACGTTTCTAAACACAGGAATAAAATAGGCAAATAGGCAAATTCCCGTCTCTAGTCATGCACACACATCTGCTTGAGCTTGAGCCCAGCCTAGTAAAAGCCCAGTAAACATTCCCGTAGAAATCTCTGGATAAAGGCATATTTTGGTATCTTAAGAGCAATATTTTTATATTCATTGTCAAAAACGACTACAATGTTTGGGTATTGAGTTTTGAGTTTGACATTGTTGTCCTATACTTGATCACAATGTAGGTCATCTGCCAAACACAATTTATCTCATCACATGAAACATCAATAATTAATGGGATAGTTAGGTGATGGCAAAGCCCATTAGGAGACATGAAAATAAGTCACATTCGTTCTTAATCGGATTATTTGTTTTAATTACCAGTAATACGAGAGCAACCAGTCATGGCTAGCAGCCAACGTTTGGCTTCTATGAAACTTTTGAACCCTTTAACAACAACAACAACAACAACAACAACAACAACAACAACAACAACAACAACAACTGGTGGACCCACCCAGCTTTATTGGTATGCGGGCTCGACGCGACACAGTTCTGGCAGGGGTTATCGTCTTTTTTATTTGTTTAAACGCTTTCTAAACAAATTGTCGATATGTATGAAATCACATTGCAATTCGTCACTGCTGCGGTTAATTCTCTTTCCTTGAATGCTCATTTTGTTACGATCGGTTACTTACGTACGACCCTGGCTGCGTGGTGCAGCGGTAATGTTCTCGCCTGCTGTTCCCAAGGTTGGAGGATCGAAACCTGGCGTTGTCAGTTGATATTTGAGGGTGCGGAAATGCGAGGGAGCCGCGTCAGTAAATTTACTGCCCCGTTCAAGATCCCCTTGGGGGACAAAATTCCGGCACCCCAGTGTCTCTAAAAGCCCCAGCAGTTAAAAGGCACGTAAAACCACTAACATTAATATAGGTTACTTGTCAGCGCCCCATGTGTATAGACCACCCGTCCGGTTTTATTGTTATGGGGGCTGGACGTGATCCAGTTCTGACAGGGGCTTGATTATTTCTTTAAACACACTTTATAAACAAAGAAATATATTTCCGTTGACTTTTCACGAAATTCAAGATTTTCCCTGTACTATTGAGATGATTTGGAATATTTTGGTATAAACCGCACCTTTTTATCCCTTCTGTTTGAAGAGCTTGAGTTTTGCGAAACATACACCTTAGCGTTTGATGATGATGATGATGATGATGATGATGATGATGATGATACACGGGATTCCTGACCGTCCCTTGTAACTGGCATGATTGTCGAAACGCTGGGTGTCAGTATCTTGCAACCGGGGGATCATTATCCTGCCAATACATATACTGACATGGGTCACTCACATTCCCACCAACTGTGTCAGGATTCAATCCCGTAACAGAAGGAAAGAGCCTTACCAACAGCGCTACCAACCAGACTGAAATATTGTGGTAGGACGGTCGTGAAAAAGATGTTTATCGACCAACAGAATGGACAGAGGTTCGTGATATTTCTAAATGTTATAATTTCAAAATTTGCTTTAGGGCTGGGCCACCAAGGATACACAATATACCAGTATTTGAAATTTGATGTTTTTCAGTCGGTCAACACGATTGTACCCAATTGTGATGGGTTATTCCCTAATCCTAAAAAAAATTACATGAGATATATAAATACACTTGGATGACCAGTTTTGATCGTCAAGCGATCATCATCAGTACCATTACACTTAGGCTATTACATCTATGTCTAAAAGTATGGGACGTATGAGTGCAGACAATGACGAAGTTAACTGCTCTCATCCGGACCGCGTAAGACTCAACCAGCTAAGTAGCATGTACAATGCAATCTGAACTGACCATTTAACAACAATCGCTTATTCACACTAAGCAAGCAAACTTGTAGGTCAATCACCACTTTTAGTGTCTTAACAAAACATCACAAACTATAACTAACAAATATTGACTAGTTCCATTATTTTAACTACTACTGCAACTAAATAAATGTACATATTGTAAATACTTTCACCCATACTTTTAGACATACATTTAATAGCCTAAGTGTAATGGATCTGATGATGATTGCTTGACGATCGAAACTGGTCATCCAAGTGTATTTGTTAATCTCATGTACATTTTTTTTTCAGGATTAGGGAATAAGCCATCACAATTGGGTACAATCGTGTTGACCGATAGTAAAACAACAAATTTCGATTACTAAGGTAACATTGAAAATTGCTTCGAACACCACAATATACCGGTAATTGTTAACTACACAAATCAATATTTATGAAGAAAGGGTAATATTCTGACTATTGTTCGTTCCCTGGTATTCCTTCAAGGGATGGTGACCATCAGGGGGGGGGGGGGGGGAGGACAATCCCCTCTTAGCTCCAATTCAAGGGGAAGGTGTACTCCCCATTGTTCACTGTTCCAAGAAGCATTGGAAATAACCTTCCATGACAGACGTGAGGTGAAATGCAAGGTCAGTGTTTACGTTGTAATAAAGCTGCGTGGGCCAATTTCATATGACTCACATCAGCAGACACCTGGCTACAGCAAGTATTGGGGGGGCTTGGGACATACTTGTTCATCTGCCCCGTGTACTTTGGTCAGGGGCGTATATAAGGGGGGGGGGGGCTGAGGGGGTACACTCAACCTTGTGAGGCAAAACTGTGAATTCCACAGATGATGATGATGATGATTGTTTTAAGGGGCCTAACATCGAGGTTATCGGCCCCTAATGATCTGGGTGATAACGAAAATGATAATGAAATGGAAACCAGAACAAAATTATCTGAGACGGAAAACACGTACAAAAAGGAACTCAGATGGAAACAACTCACAATATGGTCTTACAAAAGGGAATTTAGAACGAAAAGTTGCACAAAAAGAATAGATTGAAAAAAGACCCACAAGACGTAGGCGAGATTCAAAATACGTACAAAATGCAATGTAGCGTCGAAATACTTACAAAATGCAACTGAAATTCAAAATACTTACAAAATGCAAATGAGATCGAAAATACGTACAAAATGCAATTGAGGTTCAAAAAACTTACAAAATGCAATTGAAATTGAAAATACACAATGCAATTCAGATTGAAATAGGCCCTATCCCAGTTCCAATCCAAATTATTCACAAAGTGCAATCGAAATTCAAAATACTTACAAAATGCAATTGAAATTGAAAATGCTTACAAAATGTACGGTGATTCTAACGACTCATGTGGATTGACAATAGTTACAAAATGCAATTTAGATTGAAAATACTTGACAAAATGTAATTTAGATTCAAAACATCCACAAAATGCAATTGAGAATCAAAATATGTGCAAAATGCCCACCAAACAAAATGCAATTTAGATTCAAAATTCGTGCGAAATGCGGCGTTGGTTGAAAATACTTACAAAATGCAATTGAAATTCAAAATACTCACTAAAAGGCCCGGGCACATGCATTGAAAGACTAACTAAAAAGCAATTTAGATTGTCAATCTTTACAAAATGCAATTGAGGTTGAAAACAATCGCGAGATGTAATTTTGATCGAAAAAACATACAAAAAGCAACGTAGATTAAAAATTCCTTAAAAAAAATCGCCAGAAGGGAATTTAGATACACGGTGAACCAAGTAACAAAAAGCAGTGCGGGAATCTTAAAGAGAAAAGTAAATATAATGAAAAGAGGAGAGGAGAGGAGAGGAGAGGGGAGAGGAGAAGATCCGCCCCAAAGGGAAGGGACAAAAGGGGAAAACTGACCCAGCTCAGGAATCCCTCGGGGTCGCCAACTCCCGAACTCACCAGCCGTGGTATCAGGAAAGATGAGACAAGGGCCAATTACGGTCGACAGGAAAGGAGACGGAGAGAAGCCCGGCACAAGTAAGTGGAAGCAATGCCGGACTCAGCTGGGGTCCCGTGGTCGCCAACCCACGTCCCACTAGATGTGAGCCCCTGGGGGGGAATTCCACAGTACGGTACTTTTGAGAAATAAATTAGTCTTATCAACTTGGGGGAGGGGGGGACCTGTTTACCTTTCTGCTTAGTAAATTGACAAATATTTAGATATTTGCCATTCATATACTCCATAGATCATAATAGAAAATTAATTAAGTACGAAATTTTATTTGTGTATTGTGTTGTAGTTTACAACCTATTTTTGTATTGCCAGTAATTGTAGGCTATATAAACATTGAATCTTATTTAAAATAATTACACAAAGTTATATGCTCTAAGATGTTCGTTGATATTTCTGGGTATTTTGCGGTGACAATCCCCTGAGAATACTCACAATTTTCCAGGATAGCCAGCACCCCCCCCCCCCCTCCCCCCCCCCCCCCCGAAAAAAATTGTATATACGCCCCTGACTTGGGTGTTTAGTTTGTCTGATAACCTGTGTTTCTGTAGTGTGTGTGTAGCTGTAATTATTAGGGTTGGGGATAGGGTAGGTGCCCTGGGACTTAGAATAAGGCACTATCCCGACATTGGCTGAAGGGAGTGTGGAAAATACGGGGAGAAATCACACTTACGATATCCGCTGTCAGCGCTGGGATTCAAACCACCGATCTCTGGACTTGGTGCAGCTCCCCACATTGGTCGTGGCGAGCGATTTAACGCGCACGGCTACGCCGTGGGGTAGAGCAAAGAAAGATGGGTTTCTGATTGGTGGTTACGTATGGGGACAGATGTTGACGTGATCACAGTAGATAATAATGTTATTGGATTTACGTCCCTTTTAACTAGCCTACTCTGGCATTTAGAGACGCCGAAGGGTATCTTCAACGTGGCAGTAAACTACTAACACGGCGTAACCTCAAATGCCAGCTGACTGCGCCAGGATTTGATCCTGCAAACACATTAGATAACACCAGTGAAAAAAGAATAGGAAGGTAGCTTGTAAATTTGCATGACGGTTAGTCCCACGATCACAAGCCGCGGGACCGTTTTGACATGGAATCCGAACCACCAGCCACGGCATCTAATAATAATAATAATTATTATTATTATTATAATTATTCTTATTATTATTATAATTATTCTTATTATTATTAATATTATTATTATTATAAAATTGGGACTAATAAATAATAATAATAATATTAGAAATAATAATAGACTAATATTAAGAGTTCAACATCCATTTAACTGCTATGGGTTTAGGGAAATTGTAGACTATCGGAATTGTGTCCTTGGAGGGGATCTTCAACGAGCAGCTAGTAAACTAGTGTTGGTTTAAAAACAAAAATGTGTTACAGTTAATGAAAATTTCTAATAAATATTGTGTCACTTCATAAGCGTTTTGCTCCTGATCGGGAAGGAAGAAAGAAAGAAAGAAAGAAAGAAAGAAAGGAAGGAAGGAAGGAAGGAAACTTGAAGTTTTACGTGGCCGTTAATATCACTGTCCTAGCCACGGATGAACGGGAAGGATACTCGTGTTCATCTGTTGAAACTTTGCAACAAGAATGAAGAGGATTAAGTTATACCTCACACTCTCCCATCAGTGCTTAAACTTTTTTTTATTGTAGTATTATAGTGACCTATGAAGTTGATGGTTAAAGAAGGTGTCATCGACATAGTGAGTTTTAGATAGGGTTCTATAGTCAAGTTAGTCAGCACATTAGCAAAGAGCTCGTATTATTCAGCGTATTATACAGCGTCCTGAGTCTTTTATAAGTTATTTTAGGTATGCCAATTTCGAACTTTAAAAATACTTAAACAAATGAATGCATTTTTGTAGCACTTGTGGAACATAATAAACATTGTATGGATGTGTCCTACTATTCTATTGAAGTTACCATCATTCGCTAGGATCCCTGAAAGTTTCCCAACATCCTCTAGGTTCTCTGAAAGATTCCCAACATTCTCTAGGTTCACTGAATGTGTCCCAACATTCTCTAGGTTCACTGAATGTGTCCCAACATTCTCTAGGTTCACTGAAAATTTCTCAACATTCACTAGGTTCTCTGAAAGTTTGCCAACATTCACTAGGTTCTCTGAAAGTTTGCCAACATTCACTAGGTTCTCTGAAAGTTTGCCAACATTCACTAGGTTCTCTGAAAGTTTGCCAACATTCACTAGGTTCTCTGAAAGTTTGCCAACATTCACTAGGTTCTCTGAAAGTTTGCCAACATTCACTAGGTTCTCTGAAAGTTTGCCAACATTCACTAGGTTCTCTGAAAGTTTGCCAACATTCACTAGGTTCTCTGAAAGTTTGCCAACATTCACTAGGTTCTCTGAAAGTTTGCCAACATTCACTAGGTTCGTGGCGATTGTTGAATGGAGGCCTGATAACTCCGTCAGTTAAATTGTAAGTAATACTGTATGATGAGACTAATTAACTCAACTGTAGAGAGCTAGAAAACCGTGGTGATTAACGATATCCAAGTGAGAGGTTACTATCAGAAAATGCCACAATGCTAGAGGATCATGTAGATGCCTAGGCTTGTAGGTTAGACTGATCTCTGAAAGGCGTGATAATCTAAACATGGATGAATGAATCAGAGAACGAAATATTTCATATTTTAGTAATTCATTCCATTTCCTTTGAAACAGGAATATCAATCGTCTGTCAATACTGTAGAAATCTGTACGGATCCCTCGGCCTTTAAAGACGTGTTTTTAAATGAAGATGTTCTTTCCAAGATTACATGAAGGGTGAGAAGATTAATATGTTCCAACTAGTATGGATGGTAAGCATGGCAATCTACTGTATTCCTCTAAGCAAGATATGAAAGTAATCGCTGATGTTTGGAAGCCCGAGTCGTCTACCGAACTGGAGGTCCTTGACCTAACATTCCCTTCGGCATCACTTGCCAGCCGTTGCAGCTATCAAACACACCTCTGAAACATCGTGTGAAGCAATTGATTTTCCTTTCCTAATGTTAACATTTCATCCTGAAGTTCACTGATTTTCACCCTCTTTTAAACTAACAATTATACTACACTTTTCAATGATTATTATTAACAGAAGCTATGGAGGCAAAGTGCTACCGGCGTGCACCAGCCATCTTGCGTCTTAGGCAAGTCCACCTGCTTACAGACTAGTTTCTATCTAACTGCAGGATGATAGATCTGGTTTTGTTTTAAGTTTCGGACTGCTGCAAGACGTACGTTGTTATGCCATTAAAAATTAGCAAGGAAATGGCAGTTTTGGGGCCTGCTCCCAGTCGAATATCTGTGGACTGCGTCACAAGAATTAAAAAAAACAGGTCTCTCGAAAAGACAAAATGAGACCAAAAATGGTTCCAAACACTTTTGCGATTAAGAAACCAGTTTTCTACATAGCCTGTTATTACTCCCCCCACCATTAGGACAAGATCAACTCCTAGTTCTATGAAATAAAACTAAAAGAAACATACCGAGAAGGATGCTTCTTCCTCCTCTTCTCCTCCGTCTCCGTGCTCTTCTTCATGTGGTTGGCGTATAATTACGTTGCAGAATTCGCCTACTCTAGACTCCAGCGAAGTGAACTTTCTTTCGCTGTCTCGCCTAGCCCAGCGCGCTTGCATAACCGGATTGGCAAAGAAGCCAGGCGGAACTTGAAGGGTAACACATTTGGTTTACATACTTTGATTGTTGTTGCTGCTACATTGTAACCGTCAAACTCTGCTTTACGAGTGCAATTATTGCATTATTTTGGACTGGAGCCTTGGCACTTGAAGTATCTTGTTCCAGTAAAGTGGAAGAGCAGTAGTAGTAGTTGATTCGTTTAGGGGCTTTGCGACATCCTTATCATGTAGCCCCGTGTACTTGGGTGTGTGTAGAATGTGTGTGATAACCTGTGTCACTGTGATGTCGGTACCAGTGTGTGTATTTGCTATTGAGGTAGGATTTGGGTAAGAAGCGGCCGTTGCCTTAAGTTAGGTATCATCCCGGCATTTGCCTGGAGCAGAAGTGGGAAATCATGGAAAACCAATTCCAGGATGGCTGAGGTAGGATTGCGAACCCGCCTCTTCTCAGTTTTGCCTCACGAGGCTGAGTGTACCCCGTTACAGACCTCAGACCAGAATTTAATTTCTTGGCTGAGCCGGGAATCAAACCCGGGCCTCCGCGATGACTGCCAAGAATGCTAGCCTCTACGTGAGGTGGACGAAAGTGGAAGAACTCTAACTCAGGACGGCTGTTGTCAGTGCTGTGTATGGATGGTCGGAAGCTGCAAAACGTACATTATTTTAAAAGCCAGTACCGTGGGTTTCGTTGGACAGGAAATAAGTTTAGGAAAACCTTTTAGAATGAATGGTCACTTTTAATGCACCAGATTAATACGGTTACCAACAGAGTTGTTTTCGGGGATAGGGACATCATGACTATGAGTCCCGTGTACTTGGGTGTGTGTTTCTGTGGTGATTGTATCATTTTGTGTAATTGTAATTACTTGGTGTCTATGATTAGGACACGTGCCCAGAGATTTTAATAAATGTACCAACCTAAAATATATGTGGAGCGTCGAAGAAATGAGGAAAAGCCGATCAGAATGGCCGCTGTCTGCAAAGAAAATTCGAACTTGGAGCTCAACCAAACGCACTACGGCCTGACGTTTGCCGTTGCTGCTGTTATTATTATTTATATTATCATCTTTATTTATTCAGTAGCTTTGGATGCCATCCTGTCAGTTTCGCGTACTTCATTCGTACTCGAGATGTTCATGACAACCTCCACTATAATGATTTACGATGTTTCACTTAAGGCTTTGTGACATCGTGGTCATGCAGCCCCGTGTACCAGGGTGTGTGTGTATAGTCTGTCTCGATAACCTGTGTCATTTTGATGCCTGTATTAGTTGTGTGTGGTGACCTTAATTTAAGAACCATCCCGGCATTCGCCTGAAGAAGAAGTGGGATACCACGGAAAGTCACTTCCAGGATGGCTGAGGTGGGAATCGAACCCGCCTCTTCTCATTTTTGCCTCACGAGGCTGAGTTTACCCCGTTCCAGCCCTCTGACCACAATTAAATGTCTTGGCAGAGCCGGGAATCGAACCCAGGCGCACTCTGCGGTGACAGCCAAGAGTGCTAGCCACTACGCAACGAGGTGGACTCGAAAATGATTTGATTTTAACAAGAGGAAGATTTGAAATATCCGGTATGTTGTTTTTAAGAGCGACACTTATCATGTAGGCTATTACGAGTTAAGTTTTGGCGACCCTGACATTCAATTTGTTACAGGTTGCGTGCGCCATTACTTAACCTTTCTCAATTTAAAATATTTTTTAGAGAAACCCTAGGACAATGGATTTAGAAGGGTCTTTTAAGGGCAGGGATGTACCGTACGTACTGCTCGTCCCGACAATGTCAATTTCCTAATTCTTAGGTACACTCAAATATTAAGTGCTTCAAGAGACGAACATCAGGCTGTTGTTAAGTGACTTGACTTTTTTTTAGATTATGTAATTTGTATTTATTTCAAGAATTTATTTCCTAACATCAATATTCGTAATCTATACACTAAATGGCACAGTTTTGTTTCGTCAAAACCCCATTCCTAGCGCTTTAAATTTGCATTAGCATGGCCTCTCCCCTCATCTGGTTTCACGGTGATGAGTTTGCAGTGAATTCAATTAAGAGTTTGCGACATCCTGGTAGCCCGGTGTACTTGGGTGAATGTAGGATTTTTATGAAAACCTGCGTTATTGTGTTGTAATAGTGAATCTATTTGTAACAGATTAGGACTGCGGATAAATTAAAGAAGAATACAAAAAGCCTAAGAAAGAACAATATTAGTAAGTTATGATGAAAATTAACGCACGCACTCCCCTTAATATCTGGTCTACCAATAGAATATGTTATGTAGGGAACTAAGTAATAAACTGTTAGCAATGAACCTAAAATTATTCAGACATTCATTTAGCATAAATGGCTTTTTCCCGAGCCTGACAACGCTGGCTTGATCCTTCTTTCCGCCCAGATCTAGTAGAAGGAGCTTTCTAACAACTATTCAACCATTACAAGGAACAACAGCATCAGCACGAGTTTCCATGTGGAAGGAAAGAACGCAATTTGTCTGAATGGATGGAACCGAGAGAATCTCCACCTCCTAGTCACACAGAGAATTAGCCAATCTGGAAATCCCTGAACAGACTGCGAGCTGAAGTTGCAAAATCAAGGGACAACTTATATAAGTTGCATTTTCCGACCAAGACTGTTCTATGTGATTGTGGCGAATTTCAAACAACACAACATCTCTTATGTTGTCCGTTGTACCCATCTAGATGTACAAGGAGTGATTTGACTCCAGCAAATTCAAATGCTCTCGAAGTAGCTAAGTAGGCTATTGGGTGGGAACTGTTTGAAGTTGCATGATCATGTGTCCATTTATAGTTTCTTTCATGTTTTCATGTTAATGTCTTTTCTTTTGTACTTCTGATACGAATAAATAAATACCCAGATCTAGTAGACTAAACATGGCCTCACCTGCCGACTTGTCAACGCTTTCGTTACGTAGGTACTTAACAGGGTTTGGATTTATGATTGAAATGTGGGTAGCCGTTTATTAATGCATTACGTTTTAAAATAATAAACTGTACATGATGTTCCTTAACGATTAAGAGCTACCCGGAGGGCGAGTGTTGTCAGTGGAAATTTTGTGAGAATATTGAGTTATTAGAAGCCATCTTTCAATGTCACCTACTAATACCTTTGTGAGGCTTTGCGACTAGATTTAATTGTTGCTAATTAAACGTAAGGTTACTCTAGTTGAGAGCTAGCTACTTTTGTATTCTGTAACATTTCTTTCGATCTTAAGAAAACATGAATTCATCTCATTTTTTTCTGGGAACGATTTACTATTTATTTTCACTTTCAAATTTAATCACTTAGTTTTGCATTAACCTCGACTTAAATCATACAGGTGGTTAACTCTTACAAGCCTGCTTGGTTCTTATGAGTGCTCCATGGGAACTTTGTAAAATTCCTTTCAAAGTTGAAAATAATAAAAGCAGAGCAGAGTTTTATTATTAGTCTATACTTACGTACGTACAGTTCACGCCACGGTTTTTGGCCGGCGAGTCCCGATTGCGCAGTCGTACAGAGGACAGGCATTTGCAATTGATACATAAGTTGCTTTCCACGCAACAATTTCACGTGTGTGAGACTCTCAGACTGTCCTCTGTACGTCTGCGCAATCGGGACTCACCGGCCAAAAACCATGACGTGAACTGTAGCACCAAACGGAAAGGTCTTATTTGAAGATGCAAGTTTGAGAAGACGAGCGACAAAGATCTGAAACGCCAGTTTAAACGTGCTCTACCGATGGTTCAAGAGATTCTATTTTATTTTATTTTAGTCTGCTGGGAGGGCATCAGAAGCCACGTACTCTTCACCTTTAAAGGTCAATGTATGCAGGAGAAAGGAGACATTGTCCGCTGTCTACCCGGAGATGAATGGTTTCAGAATTGTTACCGCCTTTAGTCTCCTGTAACTAGGCAGAATGCAACCTGCATTCATTCCACATGCAGTCTCACTGTTGTGCCGCCCTTGTTTTAGTCCCCTAACAAGGACGGACACGGAGCTCTACTAAACAACTGAGAGCTAAAACACGACTTGAAAGGTAGAAATTATAAAATACAGACTGTAGGAGATATTCAAGTAGAAATTTCCCACCCTCACCATGATTATGGGCCAAAATCATTGAACGGAATTAAGGACGTAACAGCAGTAGATTCAAAACCGCAATACGTTGCACGCAATGACGTATAAACAGACGTTGAACAGGAACAGTCAGGGCAAAATAAGCGGTTGTCTTCTAAACACAGAAACACTGACTTGCTAATGAGGAAGCTGTAGAAGTTGAGTCATAAAACAAAACATACATAAAGGATTTTACATGCTGAAACAGGTTAGGGAGGGGGTTAATTTTTCACTAGTTATTTTTAAAGGCGATTTAGGGGCTTCAAATTGGCGGCTCGTGCTCTAAATAGACGCCACTACATGTCAGCTAACGACTGTGCTTCCTCACCTTTCCTTTTGCGGGGAGGAACTCGGGAACAAACGTGGTCGTTTTAGTACGTGCTCTATCTACCCATATATTCTCTCCATTAGCAGTCACCAGAAACATCTCTCCAACCCCCACTCGTCTTATTAAATCTTCATATGTTACTCTATATATACCCATCTGATCTTCATAGTTCTCTACTAACACCACATTTCTAATGCTTCTATTCTCCTGTTTTCTTCTGCACCAACGGTCTGTTTCACTTCCATAAAGCGCCAATGTCCAAAGATCCAAAAAATACTTTCTAATACCTAAATCTATATTTGATGCCAACAGATTTCTCTTCTATAGAAAAGCTTTTCTTGCCTGTGCGACCTTACTCTTTGTATTCCCTTTGCCTCGTCGATCACTGATTGTTTTGCTTCCCAAGTAGCAGAAAACCCCTACTGTCTTGAGCTTTTCACCTGCGAATTTAATGTCAAGAGGGGTTCCCGATTTCTTCCTGCTGTTTTCAATTATTTTTATTTTACATTTATAGATTTTCATCAGGAATTCTTTCATCAAGACCTTCTTCTTCCTTAGCGCTGGCGGCGTCCACTGTTTTGGCTCTCTGTTTCCACTTCGCACAACCTTGTGCCTTACCAGGGTGCAAGCCTGAGATTGTGATCTTCGTGCAGCATATCAAACCATCGCTGTCTTAGTCGCCCTACTGGCCTACTTGCAACATGAGGTGGTAATAAGCAATGTTCGGTTAATCGATTAATAATCGACTAATCGAATAGTTTGAAATTAATCGAAAACGATTCATCTATTAATCGACTGACCGTTAATTCGATTAATTGACCAAACGAATAATAGATTAATCGGCTAACCGAAGAATCGATTAATTGATTAGTAGACATGAGATAAGAAAAGAAGTTTAAATGAGAGGTCGTCGCTTAAGTTGAGTTACGCTTATTTTCGGAATGATGTATAGAAATTTACTAAAGTTACTTTTTGCCTAAATATACAAGGAGTCCTTCCTTGTTTATGTTAACAATAACCAAATAAGAGACAGTGACAGTGGAAGGACAAGCATCAATCAAATTGGGAAGAGTTTTCGGCAAAGATTTTGAATTCTTGTTCAATGTTTACAATTAAGGACATACTTCTTTATTTTAGCCTAGTTTTCACATAGAATGTTCATTACTGTATTTAAAAATGTATGATAAAATGTATTTTAATTATTTCAATGTCTGTTTCGCTTGTGTGAGGTGTTGGAAGGACCGAAGTACCGTACATCGACTAATCGACAAAACGATTATTCGACCAATCTATTGAACGCACAATCCATTAATCGTTATTTGTAGCAATTAATCGAATTTTCTGCTTCGATTAATCGATCATTCGAGAACTGAAATTAATCGATTAAAATTACCAACCCTATTGTAAACTTTGCCACTGATGTTGCTTCTGCTCGAAGAACATGCCCGTTCCGTCGTAGACGACTTTCTCTCATCTTGTCTACAATAGGTGCTACATTATAATAGCCTGCGAACTTCGTCGTTAGTGACATGGTCGTGTAGTTCGAGTCCAGATGTCCACCTTAGGATTCGTTTCCATGACTTAGGCTATGTCTGAAATTATGGGTGAAAATATTTACAATATGTACACTTATTTAGTTGCAGTATTAGTAATGCAACTAGTCAGTATTTGTTAGTTGTAGTCTATCTTTCTTTCTTTCTTTCTTCGGCTTTTTCCCAATTAATTGGGGTCGCCGGAGCCAACCAGGCTCATTTTGGTTTTGGCCGGGGATTTAAGGCCGGATGCCCTTCCTGACGCCACGTGATTTTTCAGGTGAAAATTCCACCCCGCTGTCACCGGGATTCGAACCCCGGCCGTCCGGGTGAAAGACGAGCAGCTAAGCCACTGCGCCATCACGCTCCCCTTGTTAGTTGTAGTCTATAAGTGTACATATTGTAAATATTTTCACACATATTTTCGGACATAGATTTTATAGCCTAAGTGTAATGGATCTGATGATGATCGCTTGACGATCGAAACTAGTCATCCAAGTGTATTTATTAATCTCATGTAATTTTTTTCAGGATTAGGGAATAACCCATCTCATTTTGGGTACAAACGTGTTGACCGAGTAAAAAGCACCAAACTTTTGTTTCATTTGGTGTTGGGACATAGCGCTACTCATTACACGTGTGAAGTTAATCTGATGACCTACTGTATGTTATTTTGGTGTCGATTATAGTTGGCTATGTAACTGAAGCCAGGATTACAGAGGGTCGGCCGTGACCAATGAGAAAGGCAGAGAAGCTGCGAGAACAGTAAACGACCAGAGCTGGAAATCGAACTCCGCTCCTTCGGGTCAATGGGCTGATCACTACATGTACGTGCAAAACAAAAGAACTCTTAACAATAATTTTTACGAATGGGGCCGAACAATGCACATATAATTACAGTATTATGATACGTAGTTTCCTGTGTTACAGGCCACAAATTTCAAAACAAGAAAAAAGTAAGGTTTTTGTGTAACATTATGCTGCGTTGGCCGACGAAAAAAATCTCAGGTTTCAGAACATAAATATGAATGAGAACAATGGAGCAATAAAATATTAGGGCTACCGGAGCTTAAGACTTAAGTGAGAGCACACGTGCACAAGCTTGTGACCCCTTATCACAAAGAATAGTTTACATTTATATGCAGCAGTGGGCACAATCCTCGAACCAGTGTTAGATCTACATACATATTTAGATGAAACAAATGTTAGGAATTTGTTGAAATGGACATTTGACTATTTGAGAATTCCTTTAGCGTCAAATATTAGCTTTCTCTATTGATGATATTTTATTATTATTATTATTATTATTATTATTATTATTAACGTTACCGTATTGGTTTGAAGTAGAAACTTATCTTGACCCTTATGCAGCAAACAAGGACCATACCCGTGTGAGCAGTAGCCTACAGGGACACGACAAGCTATATGTACTGTATATTCAACTATTAGTTACATTTATGTGGAATTAGAAAAAGCGTTTTGGAGCTTTATCCAATATGTGTTTTTATGGCTCAGTTTTCAATCTAATTACAACCACACTAATCACCCGTTACACATTTCTACGTGGGCCACTGATGCAACCTGGCGTTCTCCAATGACATTTAGCACAAACATTCATTGGAACTATTCTAGTAGCTGCTGTGCAAATGTCCTATTTTCTACAGTTTTGAGAAATGTTCTTAGCTTCGAAAGACGGGCATAAAATTAACATGAATGTATTTCTTATGTATGGTCACCCAGCTCACGAATGTACCCACAAAAAGGACGATGCTTTATCTCCACCGGAGACTCAGTAAGCGGGGTATCTGCATGCCTATGAATTCGAAAAGTAATTGCTGAAAGGACATTGGCACTCATCCGCAAACCCATAAAAATAGCAAGAAATGTCGGGAAATTGTAAATAGTCAACGTGGTTAATGGATGTGACTACTACATTAATTGGAAATGAGGATAATGTAAGTTAGAAAAACGCAACAAGAATAGGACAGAGTTAGAAACATAGAATTGTTGCTTTTTCTTCTAGCTAGGACACAATGTAGTGGTTGAAGAGTTTCACTTGTACGTTTTTATCGCATGCCATATTTTTCAATAAGAGTATGTAAGATTCCACTGTAATCATTTGAAGCAATAAGTAATAAATATTACTTTAATTTTCGAGTAATTGTATGGTATGATTTGATTTTTATTTGAATTAATTCCACGGCTACACTTAGAGCTTAAGAGCTTAGTTCTTTTGTTCTTTTTATTTATTCCTGTATCCAATTATATATTTCCAGATAAGAAATTCTCCCTCAATATCTTGGAAAAATAAAACATTAACACTAAGCTGCAACATAAATTAAAATAGAAGATGTCCAATAACCTGAGTGACTGTACTGGTGTGATAATTTGTAGTTGGGGAAAGAGGCGCTTGCCTAAGGCTAACGACCATCCCGGCATTTGCCTGGAGTTGAAATGGTGAAGCACGTAGAACTATTTCAAAGATAGACAATAGCAGGCGCGGATCGCGGATCTAGAGTTTGGCTTTGGGGGGGGGGTCAGAGAATTGAAATTGTTAAGAAAAATGGTATCACTAAAAACGCAATCACAAAATAACCAAACGTACAAAACCAGACATTTTTTTTTTGCAAGCTACATGGATAGAAATTTGATGCGTTTAGCACACCAAAAATATTCGTACAAATTGCAACGGCGTGTCTTGCGACTTTAACATCGAGCTTCGAGAAAAGTATCAAGGTACGTTACTGTTTCGGCAAGTCGAGTTGGTACCGACAAAGGGAGAAAGTCACAGCTTAAATTGCCAACCAAGCTTGCAGTATGGTCGTCGGCAAATTTTTTTGGTGCGAAAAAGCCCCAAATTCCTATCCGTGCATTGCGGCTTATTCTTCGTGACATCACTATACACATCGATTCGGTAATCACAAGTTTTGCTAATCAAAATAGATGAGTTGATTGTTATATAAATAATCGTTTTTATATAACAGGTATGAAGTTGTAAATATGTACAGTTGAAACAGAACATAATAATTCAGTTAAAATTCGTTAAGTTTTATTTGTCTGGTTATTGTGTTTTGAGTTTGCAAAAAAAAAATGGTCTCCGTTTGGGGGGGGGGGGGGGTCATGACCCCCGTGCCCCCCCCCCCCCCCCCCCCCCCCCCCCCCAATCCGCGCCTGGCCAATAGAACCCATCTCGCTTTTCAGTTGCCCAGTTGTCCTGAAGAGGCCGAGTACGGTGGTGTCCACGTACAGTGACAAGAGTTCTTTTTTTTTTTATCTCTAGTCAAACATACAGTACATGGTCTCACGCTGACCAACCTGAGCAGTGAACTGTGAACTATGAATTTAATGGCTCAATTTGCACACAGTTATAATTACGAACGTGCACAAAATACGCTGAAATTGGCAATCTCAATAATGTTTGTTGTTCAACTTGGAGCAGAAGAGCTGAGGATTTGTGTCTGGTGCTGACTCTAGAAGACAATAATGTCGTATGCAAGCAATGGACCAAGACGAAGTGAGGTGGCTGGTAGCCAAATGATATTCAGACCTCAGCCAACAGTCAAGTACGGTAACTTTAGTAGCTTTCCAGACTTACTTGTCAACTCTTGAACCATCACGCTAACAAATCTGAGAGACGGCAAGGAGACATCACGACCATGAACCCTCCTATCGTGTTACAACGTTGTACACATGTTGGTCAGCCAACTGCTAGGAGAACATTTGTAGTGACACCACACGTGCCCTCTAGAGAGGACGAAGAAACATGTATTTGAATCTGTGCGGCCTGCGGCAAATTTGGAGGGTAAATTATTATTAATATTAGAAGTATTGTATGTTTTACGATAGTTTGAATACCAAATTAAGTTTTTCGGTGATTGGGGCCGTGTTGTACACATGAAGTACAAGCCATCAAAATAACCAGATAGTTGAAATGGTTGAAAGAAGTCCCATGTTTGTTTCTGGTAGTTTCAGACATTTTAACTCTATTGTTCATGGCTTGTACTTCATGACCTCATAGCTTCAGAACTCTCATTATTATTATTATCATCATCATCATCATCAACAACAAATGTAAAATGCTAGGGTGTATGTTTCACGAAGCTCTTAAACCAGAGGGAGCTGGAAGGTGCGGTTTGTGCAAAAATCTGCCAAATCGTTTCTATAGTAGACTACAGGAAAAATCCTGTATTTCTCAAAAAGTGAACGAAATATATTTATTTGTTTAAAAACTGCGTTTAACAAGATGATAGCCCCTGGCAGAACTGTATCGTGTCTAGCCCGTGAACAGTAACGCCGGGCGGATGTTGTGTACACATGGGTCGCTTACAAGTAGACGATAGTGCATTCAAATGAAGTGAAATACTCTCAGCAGTGATGAATTGCACTCTGATTTCTTGAATATCGACAATTTCTTTAAAACGTGCGTTTAAACAAACAAAGCAAAACAAATAAGAAGCCCGCATAAGAGTAAAGCCGGGTGGGTGGTTTATGCACAAGCAACATTTCTCGCACTGTCCCTTAGTTATTATTTATACCCGTTCACCCCATGGAGCACCGGGTGAGTTAGGCGTGGTCGTTACGGCATGACTGCTGGCAGTCACTCACATCCGGGAGGCGAGGAGGTTCGAATCCCCCCGCCGGCAACCTTGAAGATGGTCTTCTGTGGTTTCCCATCTTCCATCCAGGCAAATGCCGGGGTTGGTCCCTAACTATAGACCACAGCCGCTACCTTCCAACTCCTCGTCCTTACATCCAAAATTTCCTCCCCAACGGTACTTGTAGCTCACCCATTGGGTGTCCGTCTCGAAGCAGCTACAACACTGGCGAGCTGAACATGTCCTCGGACACTCCCGGCACTAAAAGCCATACGCTAAAAAAACCATGGAGCAAGTGAAGTTAATCTTGCCATAGTAGTTGCTAGGATGTAATGGAAACATTTGGTGTAAATGGTTCTTCAGTGCAGATGTAGAGAAAACATAAGTTGAAGTATTTGAAGCAATTTTTCAGTGTTGCCTAATTCTGTTAAAGAAATATTTCCAGTCGGTCAACACAAATTGTGCCCAATTACATTGAGCGGGATAAAGAATCTATGTACAAAAATACATGAAAGAGTTTTATTTTGTGATAAATACCTTATGTAACATTTCTTTTAAGTTAGGGTGTGTACATACTTGTTTCCCGACTAATGTAATTGGACACAATGAAGTGCTGACTGACTGGAAAGCTTTCTTTAATAGAAAATAGAATTTGTAGATTTTGTGCTATTGGAAGGAGTGGGATTTAGATCCCCTGTTTATTGTTCCTCCAAGTGAAGCAGGGCATGTTTGTCAGTTACGCGTAACGACCACCTCCTCAGAACCTAGTCATTTTAATAAATCACGAACCAGCTCCAGGATCTAGAACATACGTAAGGTAACAAAGAGGTTGCTTGACTGGCGATACAAGATAAAATACTCAGCCATGGCCTGGAATGAAAGACCTTCTGTCTCCTTTGGACTCGAGTCCCCGTACATCCTTGTGCAAGCCGTTGCATAGAGTTCCTCGTGTCCAAAAGAAGAATCACTGTTCACAGTTTAAAAGGAAACCAAACAGGAAAGGCAAACCAGTTTATCTTTTCTTGTTGGCGCATTAGAGACTGTCCTTAAATATACCTTGTACATTTCTGCACACCTCTACTTTTCATTTCATTAGGTATTCTTTTCATTCTTGGCTAAGAAAATTGCTAATACCGAGCCATTCATTATCTTAATGATACACCATTAGGAGAAGGTCTCCAGTAGATCATCGAGGAAAGAACATTACCACACGTACCAGCCGCGAGAGCTCTTGTATCATACACGACCCTCTGGGACGTGGGTTATAGAAACGATTCAAGTCTGCTTAATAGCTATCGCACATCCTCCACTACTACTCTGAAGCTAGCAGTAGAATCGAACGAAGGATGAGTGTTTTACGGTGTCATTATAATTTTCAACGAAGTAATTAATCTCAGAAGATATAAGAATCGGCCACCCTCAGACAGCCTGGGTCGAGCGAAATCAGCCCTATGTGCTTACTAGGACTGTTGATGTTAGAAGCATCGCAAAAAGTAAATCGAATATGGAATATACAGAAGCTTGGAAAATGCAACGAACATGCTTTGAAGCATCGATCCTTCAAAGCCAACATACTTTGAAGCTTCAAATGGGTGTTCGGTGCATTAATGTTGCAGATTTATTTTACTCAAACCATATGTCTTAGAGGCCATTTCTTCAGTGTTTATTTCGTTATCTAGTAAAAGCTTTTCTGTCGGTCAACACATTAATTGGGTCCCGCGGTGTAGCCGTGCTCGTTAAATTGTGCACCATGGCCACGGGGAAAGCTGCAGCAAGTCCGGAGATTGCAGGTTCGAATCATGGCGCAGACAGCGACTATCCTGAGTGTGTTTTTTCCCGTATTTTTCCACACCTCCTTCCTGGAAAATGCCGGGATAGTACCTTATTTCAAGTCCCGGGGCACGTACCCAATCCCTGTAACACACACTACTACAGTCATAACAGAAATATAGGTTATAAGAAAATCCAGGATGCCCCAAACCCCTACAATTAATTTACAACAACAATTAAATATAATCCATATTTTTTCGACATTGGTAAGTTTGATGTTATTCCCCATCCAATTTAATTGGGCACATCAATGTGTTGATCGACTGAAAAGCAATTCGTATGTTAGATTCCTTAAAACGCATCCAAATGCCAACCTTCTAAGCATCTTCGGTAACATTCCTACTTCGAGCATTTACAAAATTTTCTACTCCAGGTGAAAATTCCACCTCCCTGTCGCCGGGATTCGAAGCCAGCCGTTCGGGTGAAAAACGAGCAACCAAGCCACTGCGCCATCACTTATACATACTTTTGAGTACAAATACGGAATAAATACACGAAATTTAAACATGATAAATTTATCTAACATAGTTGCAAGGACAAAGATGAATTAATAAGTTCACCGGGCTTGTAGATCGTGGTCCAGGAGGAAAACCACTTAAAGGGCAGCTGACTGGGTTTCGAATCCACTCGTCCCCTGAGTCCTGAGATAGGCCGATCCCATGGCCTTGCACGTTAACGCACTGAGCTACCCCGTTTGTCAATTTAGTAACCTTAGGCTATAGAGAATATTTAAATGATTACTGAATTGTCACTTTACTGACAGCAGTAACTATGCTCGCTTACGCGTGGCGCTGGGCCATGGCACCAAGCTATCTGCGGGCTTCGTACACGTGGATTCGAACCCTACCGTTGGCCATCCTTGATATGGTTTTCCATGGTTTCCCCATTTTTAACTCCAGCCAAATGTCGGGACGGCACCTTCTTATAAGCCACGGCCACTTCCTACTACATCCTTGCCTAGATTCTTTGATCTTCATTCACTTTATCTCTCATTCACTTTATCTCTCATTAACTCCTCTCACGAGGTTGGCGTCAGGAAGAGCATCCGGCCGTAGGAACCACCCGCATCATAGCCTTTCATCGCATCTCATCCCCGATCCCGGGAATAATACGGAGTAGACATGCATAGCCTACTGAATTTTTACTTTCTTTAAAATTGTGTTTAAAGAACGTCGTCACTTTTAAGTTCCATGTCGAAATTTAATGCTTTTCAGTTGGTCAACACAATTGTACCCAATTGTTATGGGTGTTTCCCTAATCCTGAAAAACTGTACATGAGATTAATAAATATTTGTTAATATATTAATAATTAATTGTACATTGTTTCCAGGATTAGGGAAGCACCCATTACAATTGGATACAATCGTGTTGACCAACTGAAAAGCATTACATTTCGATTACTAAGGCAACACAGAAAAATGGCTTCCAAAACGAAAATAAATTCCATGTATGTATTTCATATGCGTGCTCTGTATCTGTCTGCTGTTAATTTATTTTAGGGGTTTGGGACATCTTAGTCATCAATCCGGTGTACTTGGGAGCGTGTATTTTTAATTTATATAACTTTTGCTTCTTTGATGATTGTAATAGTGAGTGTAACTGTATTAATAGGGTCTAGGACTGGCATAAATGCCCGTGGACTTAGAATGAGGTACCATCCAAGCATTTTATTGCAGGAAATGTGACAAAACTGTTGCCGCCGGAATTCAAACCTATCTTGCTGCATCTTCCCGACGAAGTAAACGCGTAAGGCTCCGATACAGTACCGTACTAGGTTTAAGTTAATTATCCGCCCAATATAATCAGACTCCCGTTAACGTGTTGACCCTCTGAAGAGCAACCAACACGAACGATCTATCGAAGTAACAATGCAAAGCGTGGCTGGAAAGGTGTCTATAATAATAATAATAATAATAATAATAATAATAATAATAATGATATCGCAATGGCCTCGGATGCCGGGTGCAAGCTTTGTTATTTGGCACCCAGAGGGCAGCTTGCATGTCGAATTTTTGTTGTTCCTTGGAGCGCTATGGAAGTCAAGGAGGTTAGATATCTAAGCCCCTTGACACTATATCGCTTTCTAGTGGAGAAAGGAGGAATCTTTGTGTTGGCGGAAAATCCCGAGATTAATTTTGCCATTATGACCACGGCCTACTGAATTCAAATGGGTTCTTTAACATGCCAACAACTTGTGATATACGTGTCGTGATTTTTGTCGCCTTTCAAAAATCACTTACCATGGCCAGGAGCGAACCTGCAAGCCTGGGGGTTGGTAGACCGACACGATAACCACTTACCCACCGTGGCAAGTGTAAGGTATCTAAGAAACAGCTATACAGTATGTTACTGCCACGGATATCACGGGTCAGGTACTCGTGTCCGTAGGGTACCACCAGCGAACAGTACCAGTATGACATCGTTACTGCAGCCAACACTGCTAAGCCACCTTTTAGTCAATCCAGGGGATTAAATACGTTTTCGTTGGGAATACTACTCGATGTCAGTAATAAGAAATCGAGAGTTCGATTCCTTTTTAACGTTCATGCACGACTCGGATAGCGATGACGAATCTTCCATGATTTTGCCACTGGTATATTTCTACTATGCCACCTCTTAAATTGTACGGTATTTTAGAAATTGTTATTTCACCATGACTCCAACATTTAAACTATTATTTTCATTTGTAATATACACATTCAAACACATTGTATTGCATGTCTTTCTGATATGTTCTACAAATTACAGAGTAGCATGGCAATTATAGCTACAGTAAGGGCCTTCTCTATAAATGGAACCTCGCAGGGGCCGTGTGGCGGCGGGGCACTGTGTATTGTAGCTGGCCGAACAAGGCATTGCGATAGCAACAGCGTAGCACCCAACTAATTGAACGTATTTAATTATCATTACTTACATAAATATCCGAGCAGTTGCTGGAAATGCTGTCTTTTTATTTCCAAAGACACATTGGACGGACGTAGGAAGTTTTGGTACACTGGCTGTAATTCATCCTCGCTGACATTTCGTTTCGTTTCAGAGCAGTTATTTCCTTCTCGAGAGCCTCCAGAGTACGCGGATTGTTTCTGTATACCTTTTGTTTGAGGTTCCCCCACAAGTAAGAATCACACGGCGCTGTAACTTGCGAACAAATTTACTGCCAGACTTCTTCTTGAGAAGATGCGTTTCCACTAGAAAAATTCGATGTTTTGTTCTATACCTAACCATGTATACGGGATACGAGATAGCAACAATAATTCACAACAAGTCTTGATCTCAACTAAGGTACCTTACGCCGGCACCGTGGTGTTGGGGTAGTGCGCCTGCCTCTCACCCGGAGGGCCCGGGTTCGATTCCAGGCTACGTCAGGGATTTTAGAAACTGAAGCGAGGGCTGGAACGGGGTGACAATTGAAAAGCTGCCTGACAGTGAGGCAGCGCCCCGATCACGAAAAACAAGATTAACGACCAAGGGGACCCGACGCGCTGATCACGTGTCGCCCCAATATCTGCAGGCCAAATGGCTTAGCAGCGGTCGCTTGGTATGCCTAGGCCCTTCATGGGCTGTAGTGCCAGGGGTTAATTATTATAAGGTACCTTGCCAGCTGCGTATATAATAAATGCTATGAGAGCATCCAGGGCTTCCCGACCCGCCGTTGTGTAATCGGTACATGTTGTATATCTGGCGGTGACTCCTTGCGTCCTCACCGCCGCACAGCCTCTGTGATGTTCCGTTCCTCACTGTAGAAAGGTTATACTTTCACAGGAATCGAGTGTATGCGTTTGAAAGCTGATAATTCTACATCTATATTTGTGGAATAGTCCAATTTAGTTTAAGAAGGTTGAACATCCTAAGTTCACGTTGTCTATGGTACTGTAATATGTCCAATCTACTCTTAGTAGTTTGATTTAGGGGCCGTTCGAGGTCTTCAGTCCCATGTACTTAATATGTGTTGAATTTGTCCGATGACCTGTGTTAATGAGGTGTCTATAATACTGAGACTAGGATTTGTAAGGAAGTGGCCAAGGCCTTAGATTAGGAACTATCCCAGCATTTGACCTGAACAGAAGTGGGAAACCACGCAAGACCAATTCGAGGATGGATGAGGTGAAGTGAGAATTGAACCTACCCCTTCTCAACTTTGCCTCATGAAGATGAGAGTGCCCCGTTTCAGCCCTCAGATTAGAATTAAATTTCATGGCTGAGTGGACTCCTTAGACCAGAATTAAATTTCTTGGCAGAGCAGGGAATCAAACCCGAACCTCTGGGACGACAGCCAAAAGTGCTTTCGGCTTAGCCTAGGTAAGCAGAAAATTATCTTGGAACTTCGAGTAAGAGATAAAATGACGCCCTCCTCCCTCACAGGGGTTCAATGGACACATGCAATCGAGATAATATGCATCATAGGGTTATAATCGCTATATTTAGCTACTAATTACACTTAAGTTGTCAACACTGACGTATGCATTCTGCTCGTCCAAGGAATGACATCAGATACACCAGATTATGCAACAGTGTATGAGTCAACTCTATAAGAAATGGGAATAACGCTAATATCGCGGAGGTAAGCTGGTGCGAAGCAATTATAGCGTGTACGCTCGCTCCGTACGAACAGCACGCACTGTGAAGGCCACGAACCGTTAGTCAGTTTTTTTGCGTGACTGGAAAACAAATTGATTATTGTGACTGGAAGGAGGGGACACCCAGATTAAGTCATAAGACTTTCACGCAAGTCTCATCATCCCGCAAAATCCTCCGAGACGAGTAATGGCTCAAAATTCATTGCATGGATATTGATCAACCTTCCCATGGTTTCTAATAGACACCAAAGAGTAACCTATGCAAAGTTGTACGTTCCGCTTATGCGTATTTTTCGAGAAAATTACGATTGAAGATCAGGATAAGAGATATTTTTCTGACTTAAAAGAATCTGTACATGCTGAAAAAGTCAGTAATTTTCATGCCTATGCATTATGTTCAGAGACTACTAGCTCTTAGGGAAAATTAGCATTCTTTAATTTTTAATTTTATCAGGAACTGGAAATAGGCTACCTCTAAAATATCCGCATCCGTGCAGGGCTTTACTGGTAGTCTACGCACTATATCGTACGCCATGGACACTGAGTGAACGTAGGAATCTAGCCAAAAACACCTCTTTGTTCGTGCTTTCCGTGAAATATCATTATCGGTTCCAGAGTTTAAAAGATGACCAAGTGTAGCATCCGTTTGGCTTCGGTACTCTTACATTTCTTGGAGAAACGTTGGAATCCATTTCTGCTCATCGGCAGTATTGCAAGAACAGTAGTGACGTCCTTTCCGCGAAAATGTGCACGTATTTGGGAATAATGTTTCATGCATAATTCAAAGCGAGTCTGTTTAGTCGTTGTCTGTATGTGTCTTTGGATCGTACTTAGTTTGTGGTAGAGAATGGTTTATCATTAGACTATATTCTTGATAATACTACTTGTGAAAGAAAATGGATAAACTGAAGTTGAATGATAAATATGCGTATGCGCTTGTTGATCGGGAAAGATCAATCACTTCATCAAACTTGAGCACCGCTTTCAGAGATAAAATAAAAAGATTCCGGCAGAGGATTCAAGAGTTCGGTAGCGATGTGCTTGAGAGGAGATTACAACTCACGAGATTTGGCTCCTCTGCTGACCTTGGGATATCGCCTAGAAACTGCGCAGCGAACGTCCTTGCCACCCTATTAACTACCGTTATCGTTATCTTATCAGTGTTAGTTATCAGATTATTCTCCTCTGTCATAAGCAGACGGTAATGGTCAACAACAAATTTCATCACTGTGCGAACTACCGTAAAATAAAAAGCAAATGCACGTATGACAACATTTGTGAGGTCATAATGAAATCTTACGAAGATGTAGCCTATATGGGATGAGAACAGGTACAGTAAATGTATAATACCAACCATCACACTTTACATCATACGATTACACTGGAGAAAACGATTCTTGGTGTCTTAAGATATTAGTCCCTTCTTGGGTCGTCGATTCTGAAAATGGTATCCGTCTTTTGCATATGGCATATTAGGTTGTTGGCACTGTTTGTTGCAAATGTATACACTGCCGTCAATGAATTACGTATACTTTTCCTCCTATTGTATTGATATTTCGTTACTTTATTTCTCTCTATTAAAATGTCACTTGAGTTAGAATGAATTGTTTTGCATGGAAATGACACAGACCACTGTTTATGTTATGATCGAGTGTTATACTGAGTATGGTTTCGTGCAGTTCCGAGCGTTCGAGCACCAAGTTGTCCCTTGTGAGTATTCTCTCTCACCGTACAAAATTGCAGGGTGATATCAGTAACAGTTTCGGAGATACACTGTAGAATGCCGGAGAAATAGTTTGCACAACTGCCATGGTGAGACATATTAAAATTTAAAGGGCACGGTCAGGGTCAGAAAAATATTACTATATCCTTACCAAGTTTCATTGAATTCGCTCCAGCCGTTTAGATTTTATTAGAGGAACACACACACACACACACACACACGCGCGCGCGCGCGCGCGCGGACAAAGGGTGATCTCATAAGGCTATTTTTTCATAAATGAAAATGTGCTTATCATTAAACGAGAGAACGACGGTCACGCCGAGATGTGCATTCACCCGTATAACAGCAGGGTGAGATACAGGCACTACACATCTTTCATGATAGTAAATACGATTTGCATCTAGAGAAACAATTATTTTGGATTTGCGTCAAGAAGTAGGGAGTTTTTAGAGAAAGGTCAAACATATATAGCCTATTTGCTTATAAGTTTATTTAAAAAAACTTAGTAATAATAAATAGTCTGTTGGAAAGGTTATCTCATATTTTATGACATATTTTTTCCCCTCATAATTATGATCTACTGTATAATAACTGATGTTATGAATTTTTCGTTTATTCTCCAACTAATTGTGTAATGAAGCCGTAGTGAGACAGGATCTACTACTCTGCTTGTAAAATGGACCATTCCTAACCTGACATTACCAGTTCCGCATTTAAACAGGGCATACCATGAAAATAATTTGTGTGTACATACCTGTGTCGCGGGAGGCAGTGCTGCAAGAGGTCGGGGTGGTGGGGACGGCTAGCGCTTCCTCGGCGTCTGGGCCAGGAGCAGGAGCCGGGTCCGAGTTCGGGGTTACTGAGCCATGCTGGATTTCAGATGAGAACTCTGCAACAGAATACGAAGTTACAATAGCACACACGTCCAGAAACACAATGTCCATTAGTAGAACTGATCCTCGCACGGTAGTCATTCATAATTCATTTAATTTTTTGGGTGGAGATTGTTATTTTAAGGGACGTAATATCAAGGTCATATGTACCTACAACGTACATGCTAGAAGAAGGAATAGCCGAAAACAAGGAATAAGGAGAGTTGAAGGTAGGGAAAGTCAATGGATTAAGGGAGAAAAACGGAATCCCTCAAGATCAACAATTCCTGAGAACACCAGCCGTGAGCCCTTGATGGTGTAGCGTTATATAGGGTGCACCATGTCATACACACCCTGCCTCCTACAGAGCCTTCTACAGTAGGCATGAAAATAATTTGACGGCTCCAAAATTAGAGAATCAGGAAAGATAAGACGTAAGTGTCGGTTCCTTAATACCCTCGGGGTTGGAAGAGAACCAGAGTTTATTAAGGGTTGAAAGCAATGCCGGGCTGAGGTGGGGTCTGGTGGTCAACAGTGTACGCCACGAATATATGGCTCCTATACAGTTTCACACCCCCTCCAAAGTCACCCAATGGAGCATCCTCGAAGGAAAGGTAAGACAAATAACAAATTAAGGCAAGGACGACTTGAAAATAGCTCTATTAGGGGAATGGGATCTCATACCAGCTTCTGAAACTGCAAAATGAGCAAAGATGACTTCAGTCAATCATTCGAGCCAGGGGATACACCACGAAGTACTGAACTGGGATTGGTGTATTGCATTTTTGGATATGTATACGAATACATTTTGTTTACGATTTCATTGTAGGTATTGTTTTTATCTCTGGTATTCATGACGTATATTCAAGACAATGCAATATTTTTTGACAATTTTTGTATAATTTCTAAATGCAGAATACTGTAACATGGCATAATTTTGTATGTAACTAGACTTAAAGTAAGAAGAACACAAGTTTCAATAAGTGCAGGCACAATGTGTCAACATTATACGCGTGTTGTCTGTCAGAATGCGTAGACGGAGAGAACTGAACGAGTTCGAACGGGGCATGATTGTAGAGTCTCAGAAGTTTCCTGGTGTGGGATCGGTCCATTGGTTTCGATCGATGGTAAAATGAGAGCAGGCGTTTATGAAAACATATCAGACAATAACACGCCTTCCACACTGTGGCAACAGTTCGGAGAGGTTACAGGAATGAAATGTGGACAGATCCATTGTTAGCGATGTTATTGTGAAGTGGAAACGTCAGGGAAGCATTGAACCCAATCATCGCTCTTTAAGTCAAAGAATTTAACTGATACGGACCGCCGAACTATGAAGCGTACTGTACAAGTCAATGGTAAGGCGTCCGAATGACTTCCGTTGCAAGTCAGGTACAGAGGTCAATTACAGAACGATCCATCGCGAGGCAATAGGATTCTACTTCCATAGTCGAGCTGGGGCCCATAAGCCAATGATCACAAGAACGAAGGTAGGACGTTGGTTAGATTGGTGTTAACAACGCCATCATTGTTCAGAGGAACAGTGGAAGACGTTTTTAAGGAGTGATGAGCAACGGAATATTATGTGGAAATCAGATGGACTTGTGTGGACATGTCGGATACCTAGCGAACGGTATTTTCTTGAGTGTGTTGTGCCGACAGTCAAATTCGGTGGAGGTCGAGGTGGAGTAGGATTGGACCATTAATTTTGGTCGATGGAAAAACGAACGCTCGTGTTTCTGAAAACATTAGACAATAGCATGCTTTCCACACTGTGGCAACAGCTTGGAATCAGACCACCTTTGCATAAGCATAATCAAACTCGAGTCCACAAACAAGGGCCATTTAATCTGTCTAGAAGGACATCAGATGGATTTACTGGACTGCTCTGCTCAAAGCCCGACCCGAATACCGTCAAATATATTTGGGATAAAATAGAGAGTCAGATTGGTGCCAGATCAATTCACACAACAACCCGGCAACTTACTACTCACAATCCTTCTGGATGAATGGAAACAATTTCGCCTTCAATATATCAGAACTTAATGGCAAGTCGTCTGCGAAGACTACACTCGAATAGTAGCAAAAGGAGGTTCTACACGCAATTAGTAACTTGGTTGCCTCTTTGGAACGAACAGCAATAAATGTGTTGATGTTGGGGCTTTGCGTAATCGGGGTCATGTAGCCCTGTGTTTTTGAATCAGCCTGGTAACCGGCGTCATTGCCATGGATGTGATTGTGAATTTGTATCTGGGGCTAGGTGATGATGATAATAATTGTTGTTTAAAGGGGCCTAACATCTAGGTTATCGGCCCCTAATGATCTGGGTGATAGCGAAAATGATAATGAAATTGAAACCAGAACAAAATTATCTGAAACGGAAAATACGTACAAAAAGAAACTCAGATGGAAACAACTCACAATATGGTCTTACAAAAGGGACTTTAGAACGAAAAGATGCACAAAAAGAATAGATTGAAAAAGACCCACAAAACGTAGGCTAGATTCAAAATACGTACAAAATGCAATGTAGCGTCGAAATACTTACAAAATGCAACTGAAATTCAAAATACTTACAAAATGCAAATGAGATCGAAAATACGTACAAAATGCAATTGAGGTTCAAAATACTTACAATATGCAATTGAAATTGAAAATACACAATGCAATTCAGATTGAAATATCCCAGTTCCAATCCAAATTATTCATAAAGTGCAATTGAAATTCAAAATACTTACAAAATGCAATTGAAATTGAAAATGCTTACAAAATGTACGGTAGATTCAAACGACTCATGTGGATTGACAATACTTACAAAAAGCAATTTAGATTGAAAATACTTGACAAAATGTAATTTAGATTCAAAATACCCACAAAATGCAATTGAGAATCAAAAAATGTGCAAAATGCCCGCCAAACAAAATTCAATTTAGATTCAAAATTCGTGCGAAATGCGGGTTTGGTTGAAAATACTTACAAAATGCAATTGAAATTCAAAATACTCACAAAGGTCCCTCCGCCATATTGAAAGACTTACTAAAAAGCAATTTAGATTGTCAATCTTTACAAAATGCAATTGAGGTTGAAAACAATCGCGAGATGTAATTTAGATCGAAAAAACATTCCAAAAGCAACGTAGATTAAAAATGCCTTAAAAATCGCTAGAAGGGAATTTAGATACACGGTGAACCAAGTAACAAAAACAGTGCGGGAATCTTAAAGAGAAAAGTAAATATAATGAAAAGAGGAGAGGAGAGGAGAGGAGAGGAGAGGAGAGGAGAGGAGAGGAGAAGGTCCGCCCCAAAGGTAAGGGACAAAAGGGGAAAACGGACCCAGCTCAGGAATCCCTCGGGGTCGCCAACTCCCGAACTCACCAGCCGTGAGCCCCTGAGGGTGTAGCATTATCTACGATTTACCAGAAGTGGTGGGGCTACATACACTCTGCCTCCTTAAGGGCCTTGAGTACAAGGCAGGAGGTAAGAGGAAAAGAAAAAGAAGGCTGACCCCTCACAGAAGGAGGGTATCAGGAAAGATGAGACAAGGGCCAATTAAGGCGGGAAAGTGAAAGACTCCCTCGGCCTCGGATAACCTAATACCCTCGGGGTCGGAAGAGAACAAGAGTTGACCAAGGGAGGTCGACAGGAAAGAAGACAGAGGAGCCCGGCACAAGTGGAAGCAATGCCGGACTCAGCTGGGGTCCCGTGGTCGCCAACCCACGCCCCACCAGATGTGAGCCCCTGGGGGGTCTGGGGCTAGGATTTGGGTACAAGGCGGGGAACCATCCCGGCATATTGCCTACGGTAGAAGTGGGAAACCACGAAAAACCACTTCCAGGATGGCCGCGGTGGGAATAGAATTCGCCACGTCTCATAATCAGTTCTGCCTCACGAGGCTTAGTATTCCCCGCCCCAGCCCTCTGACGTAATGGGTGTCCGTGGACGTTTGGCCACATGGTGATATCAAAACACAGACTTTATGGGTTTAGGTACCCATGGCAGACTCCGGGTAGCTCAATTCTGGGCAGATAGGAAGGATTTGGATGCCGCTCCAAGATGGTCACGGGAGTGAGGTAAACTATTGACGAGTCATTTTACCTCGGAGGAACAGGAGAAGATTGTTATTTTAAGGGGGTAGAACATAGAGATCACCTGCCCCTGTTGAATGAATGAATGAATGAAAGAATGAATGGGTGAATGAAGTCAAGATGGAAGGAAGATGTCGTCCAGGTGGTTGTCGAGAGATGAAAAATGGAAACCACGGAATATTATTTCAAGGACAGCCAACGGTGGTGCTCAAACCTACTCGTCATCGAAACTGAGATAGCCAAACCAGCGCACGTAGCTACCACGGTCGGTGAACCGCGAGATTCATTAATAAAAATAAAATGCAATTACCTAAATTCAAACTGTGCTGACTGAACTTCCAATCAGATCGAAACCGATAATAATAATAATAATAATAATAATAATAATAATAATAACGGGCGTGATAGCACAGCGGTGAAGCAGCTTGCCTTCCATCAAGGTGGATCGGGTTTGAATCCCGGTTACTGCATGAGGGCTTTTCATGGTGAAATGTAAGATCTGGTGGTTCAGATTTCACATAAAAGGATGTTCCGTGGTTTATGATCGTGAGACAAATGGTCACGTAAAACTAAATAAAAATGTCCTTCAATCTAGTGTTAAAACAAAGGTGACCTGATTGGAGAACAGTTTACTGCTATATGCAGGATAAACATGCAAGCTCATCATACATATGGAAAATTTTAAAAATATATTGAGCCACAATAGAGAACTTCGTGAGGGAACTTCCGGCAAGACGAGGTAAAATTGCTATGCACTAGAGCCGCCATGAGTCACGACAGAAGAATGGGAAAAATATGTCTTCTAAATAGGCTTCATGAATGCTCTGTTCATTATGTATTGTGTAGCATCCAGGTAGTAATAAAACTAGCCACTTATGTATCTTCAGTATGAGGCACCCAATTTTCTCGGCTAACAAGTCACTTTTAGATATGCTTTAGGAATGAAAGAGGTACACGCAATTAGTGAGTCAGGAGGCGTGGGCAGGCATGATGGACATCTCAATTCTGGGTGATTATGTGTCACGTGATGTGACGTCTCTCTTCCAAAGGAACACTAAGTACATGTGACAACCATGAACTATGTACTTCATCCTGGCTTACAGACGGCATACACAAGGAATGTCACGGGAAAGCTAATAGACACCTCTGTCAGTGAAACAGTATGGTAAGAACCTGAGTTGCCAGAACCCCAATAAAGAGACAGTAGTCTAAAAATTCACTCATTCCTACAAAATAACTAACTGGGGGCGTGGTGGTGCAGTGGTCAAGCTCTCTCACCAAGGAGGACCGGGTTCGATTCCCGGTCAATGCATGTGAGATTTTCGAAGTGAAATGCCATGCCCTGTGGTTCGGATTCCACGTAAAAAGGAGGTCCCGTGGCTCATGATCGCTTGATTAACGGACACATAAAAATAAAAGCTTCCTTCTTAACTAAATAAATAAATAAACAATTAAATGCATAATTAAATGAATAAATAAATAAATCTGTAAATAATTAAATAAATCAGTAATTAATTAATTAAATACATAAATCGTTACGATATTGCTTAACAGTGAAAACTAACGCCAGTGGCAGTGAAGACACTGGCTAGATCATCTTCTAAGGAAGGATGTCTATTTGACATTTGGATACTGCCACATGGAAAAGTTCCCCCGTGGTAGACTAGTACCATCCTTTGAGGTTCTTAAACCATGAAGTTCTTCGTCGGTCAGGTTCCTGATTTTCTTGTACCGTATTTAATTATTTTTTAAAAGTAGTGTCAATGTAACTTCAATTTTAAAAATGTTCGTAGATATTCTTTTAGTCTTAATTCAAATATTGAAGAAGATTTTTATAGATTAATTTTACTGGAAACGAGTTTCTTTAAACTTGTTTGAAGCTTTAACTTCCAATTAGTTAATGTTTTCAACCATGATCTTTAATCAGTTTATATGTTTGGTTAGCTTTCCCCAAGTTTGGTTCACAGTTGCGATCCTCTGTACTCTGCATTAGTGCAGGGTTATTCATACCTATTCTCTAATATGCAAATGCAGGCTGGGCGAGCACAGTTTACCTCAAGTATGTTATCTTCAAATTAAAGATGAGGTATTACCTGGGGACTGAGCTATACAGAATAAGATATGTAAGGGTTGACATCAGTCAACGATAGCTGAATACAGTTTTAGGGGTGAGAGGTAGAGATTCAAAGGAGACTACAATTCAAACGGCAAAAGGGGACCAAGGAACCACCCACTTCATTCGCAAGTACAGTACTTATTTATTTGTTGATGGCACACAACAGGGCTCAGTGTGCGCCCCAATAACAGTGCACCTACACAGTAAATATAGACATACTGTACCAGGAAATGTATTTAAGTATTAACATCTTAATGTAATTCTTAAAACTAGGAAGTTCACACAGATCAAAATGCATAGTAGTAAAAAGCTTAATCTTAAGATAATATAAAAACTAAATCTACATTTGATCTAATGTCAAACATAAATGCAAAGTTATAATGATAATAACGTTATGGGTTTGACGCCCCTTTTAACTACTGCAACATTGATAGACGCGGGTTGCAGGAATTTTGCACCGAGGGGATCTTTAACGGGCCAGTAAATCTACTGACAGGACTCCCTCACATTTGAGCACCCTCAAATGCTTGCCACGGTGGGTGAGTGGTTATCGTGTAGGACTACCAACCTCAAGCTTGCAGGTTCGCTCCTGGCCATGGTAAGTGACTTTTGATAGGCGACAAAAATCACGACACGCATGTTATACGTCGTTGGCATGCTAAAGAACCCATTTGAATTCAGTAGGCCGTGTTCATAATGACAAAATTAAGCTCGGGATTTTCCGCCAACACTAAGTTCCTCCATTCTCTACTAGACAGTGCTAGAGTGTCAAGGAGCTTAGATATCTAACCTCCTTGACTTTCATAGCGTTCCAAGGAACGACAAAATTCGACATGCAAGCTTCCCCATGGGTGCTAAATAACAAAGCTTGCACCCAGCACCCGAGGCCATACGATATTATTATTATTATTATTATTATTATTATATTATTCCCTATTATTATTATTATTATCCTCAAATGCCAACTGACTGCACCGGGATTATATCTCGCTATCTTGGGATCAGTAGACGAGAACGTTACCTCTGAGCCACGCAGCCAGTCGTTATAATCAAAATTAATGTTTACTATGTATATAAACCAGCTAGGCTAGTATTTGCTGAAGTGAGTGTGGGAGAAAACCATATTCAGGATTTTCACTGTCTGTACCGGGATTGCGACCCCCATGCGGCTGCGACGTGACGCCGCCATTCTGGTTGTTATGATTCTTAACTCAGTCACGTTCCTAGTCGTTCCAAAGAAAGATATCGCTAAGATTCATGTTTTACTAAGAAATATGTCGGACTCACTTCAATAGATCCTCAAATAATCCCATAAGCCATTAGAAAGAAAGAAAGAAAGAAAGAAAGAAAGAAAGAACAAATTACTCACGTCTAAAAAATGTTAAGTTCAGATTCCATCAAATTTCTAAACGGAATATCAGGTGCTTTGACTGAAATACTTCAGTTGCCAATGACATTGCAAGAACACGTGACTTAACACTCATAAAACCTGATAAATCCATACAAGTTACAATAATTGTAATTATTAGAGTACTAGATTCTTTGGCTTGTGATGCAGGTCCTAAAAGAAGTGCACTCGACAAGATTTATAAAAGAAAAAAGACTGTGTGATGATCAAAGTCGTGCTGTCATGGTGAAAAAGAACAATACAATTTAATTGAAATATCTGAAGTACTCAGGACTGGCCAACATGGGAAGACTATGAATGCGACATTAGGTAATATGGGAACAACCAAATTCGTTGTTTCATTTGAGTTGTTTTGATTGGGTGAAATGTCTGCCAATCTTAGTTTCCACCTGTAGGGCTATAAAATTGACGAATGCGAATAAATCACCGATGACCTAAAACTAATTTTCCTAGGCCATAGCTACAATTCTAAAGGAAGGAAGGAAGCTTTTAGTTTAACGTGACCGTTAATCTTGAGATCATGAGCCACGGGACCTCCTTTTTACGTGGAAACCGAACCACAGGACATGGCATTTCACTTCGAAAATCTCACATGCATTGACCGGGAATCGAACCCGGACCGCCTTGGTGAGAGGCAGACAGCTAGACCGCTGAGCCACCACGCCCCCAAGCTACAATTCTCACATCAACAAACGAGTGTGAGAGAGATTTCATTTCTATCAATACAATATTGTGATACCACTGCATGCACCTTTAAATTTAACTGTAGCAACACTTCTCTTGATAAATTCGGTCTTGTCTGTTAGGTAGTCAGCCCGAAGGCTGGTTGGATCCTCAAAAGGCACTGCCGTTAGATTATGTGGGTAGATACCCACAAAAACCCAAGGCAGCGCTATATTGAGGCGTACTAGGCAAGAAGAGGAGTGAGGTAGTTTGCTATTGCTATCCTCACTGAGTCAGTACAGCAGTACTAGCCCTATGAGTAGAACCTTTCACAGCATCCTCAGGCACTGACTGTGCCCTGAATGTCATTACTAAGCACCACCTATACCTCAGTAGCTTCCATATAATCACAGCCATGAGTGAGACAGACATCGGTGGAAAGCCACATTTTACTCTGTGCCAACAGACAAATGCAAATGTACTGCATTCATCAAGAGATGTCAAGCAGTACCCAATCCAATCCACAAGGATCTCCACGCAGCTGATGACACTGTAAGCCCGAAGAGAGGAGAAAATCCGCACTAACAATTAAGGCAACTGTTATAGGACCACCTACCGACTGCTGACATATTATCAGAACCTAGTTCCAGCGTGAAGAGTAGACTAACAATCACTCAAAAGATGTAAATGGGAAACAAGAAACTAACATCACGTATCATTCTACACATTTTTTATTAAAAAAAAACTTCCGTATGTGAGATATGTTTAGGTGTTAATGTGTATTTAGTCTAAATATTGCATTGTTTATTATTATTATTATTATTATTATTATTATTATTATTATTATTTATTATTATGCTATTTAGCATAGTAATACTCTGGGTGTCATATTGTCTAGTCAATTATATTCCGCAGTATTCATCAACACCACTGTGACCACGAAAATACGTTATGATTCGTGAAAAGAATCTTGGGTATTACGGTTTCCGAGGCCTACTTTAAATGACCTTAATTCCTACCCATATTGTTGACGGGCTATACCTCTTCCTTCCTTTTTCCATGGCATCCCCTGGGTACGGCAAGGGGTCCTGAAGGGGCAGGGGTTTTGTCGCCCCTCAACTGTGGATAGCACTACACCTTCAAGGGCACACGACTGGGGAGCTCGGGAGTTGTTTATCTACTGTAGTTTGATGATATCTGAGCCCCGTCCATGGCTCTACTTCTTTCGAAGTCCTTAAATCCTCATTCTTCGAGGGATGAGAATATTTCTTTTCTCTCTTTGTTTCCTTTGTCCTTTTAATATTTTTTTAAAATTTCTTATTTCCTGAGTTTATAATAATGTTATTGGTTTTACGTCCCTTTCTGAATACTGCGACTTTTAGGGACGCCGCGCCGGGGTGCCGGAATTTTGCCCCAAAGGGGATCATTTACGTGCCAGTAAATAAACTAACACGGGTCCCCCGCATTTGCGCACCCTCAAATGCCAGCTGACTGCGCCAGGCTTCGATCATGCAACCTTGGGTACAGCAGGCGAGAACGTTACCGCTGAACCCGTCTACTTCTCGAGTTCGAAAGTTAACTAAGCAGTTAGCAGTAGTATTAAGAATGTTATTGGTAATCATGCTCATCATCCACATTATAGGGCAGATGGCCACGCTGTTCTTCCACTCAAAACAATCACCATCACCACTCTCGAAACAACAACAACAACAACAACTTACAAGGAAGCGAACTGAGCTTTCTACTGTAGTTATTTACGCAGTATTCTAGCAATGCTGCACATACCTGGCTCCTCTGTGGTACTGAAGACAGCCTGCATGCAGGTTACACTAATCTCTATCTAAACAGCCTGTCATGATACAATAGACTTCCCAGTTATCTCCTACGATAAGGAAACGTTGTAAACTGCATTGCTTCAACTGTGCAGCAAATAAGTGCTGATGCAAGGAATTCACGGTGAAAATCAATACATGCAAAACAAATATAATAGAATGCAGCCAGAAGAAATCAAACCACCTAGAGTTGGCATGTTAAAAGCTAAAGAAAATTGAAGACTTCTTCTACTTGGGAAGCAAACTAAGCAGTGATGGAGGAAGCAAAGAGGATATAAAAATCAGGTTAGCACAGTCATGGAAAGCTTGTATGTTACGATTGTGGTTAAAATATGCCACAGATTGCTGCGTCGATTAATTAACTGCCATTGTTGATTGCTACACACACGATGTTGGTAGAATCATCCAGGAAACCACGAAATCCAGGAAAACCTACCCCGTTGAAATTGAAATACCATATTTGAAGCACAATTCCATTTCTTCCCGCAATTACCATTTGAACTAGGCTAATTGTGTGGTGGCGAGTATGACATTTGGGGGAAATTGTTGATACGGAGGCAAATCAATAAGTATATGCAATTGTGCTCTAAGTTTCGTAAGGTTGGCTGTATGGCATTGTGTGCCACTAGATGGCACCGTTGTCCTCGACTGTGGTAAGTTTCACCGTGATCAGATCACCCATCAGTACAGCTTGCGCTGTTGCGACATGAAGATGACCGCGCCACTCTCTGTTTGCACCAAGGAAGAACAGCGTTCCATAATCCGTATTTTGTGGTCTGAGAATGTACCAGGAGCGAAAAAGTGATGTTCACAGTGTTTTGGGATTCTCAAGGGCCAATCCTGGAACATTACCAGGAAAAGAGGGAAACAGGGAACGTTACAGTGATATGCTGGTAAACAAGCTGAAACCTGAAATTCACAACAAAGGCTGAGGTCGATTGTCGGAGGAAGTTCTTTTGCTCCATGACAATGCGCGTCCACAAACCCCCGCCCACACCACTCCAACTCTTCGGACGCTGCGTTTCGAGATGTTGGAGCATCCTGCGTACAGTCCCGATCTCGCCCCGTCGGATTACCATCTGTTTGGTCCACTGAAAAATGCTCTTAGAGGCCGCCGCTTCAGCTCCGATAACGGGTGAAGGACGCGGTACATAGGCTTACGTGGCTTGCTGCACAACCAAATTTTTTTCTTTGCAGAGGATAGCAGCAAGCTTGTGAAACGGTGGACCATGTGCATTGAAAAGCAGGGGGACTATGTTGAAAAATAATAACATAAATTGTGTACGGTACGCTTTTTTGTAATCTCTCTCTCTCTCTATTTATATAAATCAATGTTACGTGATAGTTTTTATCGTAACCGTTTGTGATATGTATGTCCCCTATACCATTCATCCGATTGCGATGAAACTTGGGCGAGTTGTGTGCACTCCAGGGAAGGTTTCTAGCTACAAATTATTTATTTAACACAAAATGGTGAGGGACTTATCTGAAACCTTTAAATCACAAACTAGCATCATTGCACAATCTGTATACTTATGCTGATTCATCGCGAGGTGACATGCTGTCTCAGCAGAGCTCTAATGTATGTGACTCAAGCCTGTAAGATTGCCTATCTATCTCTCCACACCGATCATGTTTTATTTTTATTTTTACCAGCTGGTGTTAGTCAGTGGTACAAGCCGGACCAGTTAAAACTGACATGGTATCAAGATTTGAAGATTTGACCAAGTTACACATTCCGGATTGGATTCTAAATCCTTTCTCGTTTGAAGCTGTGGATAAGCTTGATAACTCTTTGCAGACGGAGTTTTAGGATCTGAAGTATGACTGTGAGCCGAAGATGATTTTCAAGCAGAGCGGTTACGAGTTAGCCTGGATGAAGCTTATGGACACTTATCCACAATTGTGGGAAAAAACTGAACCACTTCTCATCTCGTTCCCGTCAACATAATTTAGTTGAAAAGGATTTAGTTCTGTTGTCCAGCTCCTAACAAAACAAAGAAATAAGTTGGTCATTTGCCTCAAAGGAGACTTGCACCTGAACTTGACGAATATAAAGCCGGAAGGATATTCAAGTTTTAACTGAAATCCACCAAGCACATGGCAGCCATTGAAAAGGTAAAATAAAACAATGAAGTTTTCATTTTTTTTCTAATTTTAACTGTCAACTTTCTTAATTTTTTCAGATTCCAATTTAAAAATGTAAACATGTACTCCTGTTTATTAAATGTACGTCAATGTATGTCTACCCCTTATTATTCCCGTTTTCCAACGGGGTCGGGGATGAGATGTGATGGAAGTCGTTGTGGCGATGGTTTTTACGGCCGGATGCCCTTTCTGACGCCAACCTCATGAAAGGAGTTAATGAGAGATGAAATGAATGATGGTGAATGAAACTGGGCAAGGATGTGGAAGGAAGCGGCCGTGGCCTGTCAGAAGGTACCGTCCCAGCATTTGCGTGGTGTTGAAAATAGGAAACCACGGAAAACCATTTCAAGGACGGCTGACGGTGGGGCTCGAACCCACGCGTCTACCGAGTCAGCAGAGAGCTTGGCCCCATGACCTAATGCTGCGCTTTAGCCAGCGTAGCCACTACTGTCGGTATTAAATGTACGTCAATGATCTTAGTTAATTATTTCACTCATTTGTTCTTAAAAATATCTGCAAAAATGTACATTTTAATATTTTTTCTATTTTATTTAAGAGTGATCGGATAAACCTGCTTCGGTTGTTTTTATATAAGGTAGTAAAATTGTTTAAAATAATAACACTGCTTTATTATTTACACTTTTTCATATTGAAGTTAGGCATACAATGAAAATGAAAAGGGGGCGATTAGGTATTAGTTAATCTCCAGAAAGGGGAGATGGGCCACAAAAGGTTGGGAACCACTGTTTTAGACGATTGCCCTTGAACTTGGAGCTTGCGGATGAGCCTGTACACAGTCACTCTCTAGCCCTCTCGCTTCACATTTGTCACCACCGGTCTGATGTAATAGAATTCCAGAAATGAGCACGTGACGACACCACTGTGCAGACAGTACAGTCCACGTGGAAGTATTGTTGTGACGTGGAAGTACATGTTTTCATAGTTACGTATAGAACGGCATTATATTTGCCAAAGACTGTACTTCAGCAGGAGTGTGAGATAGCTATGTCAACCATCTGACTGTATGGGGCAGCTGACAACAACAGAGGTATAATACTATAGTAACTCGCCTCCAGACTTCCATTAAGATTTTTCACTCGTCTAAAACCAACGTCCGCCCATTTCTTTTTTTGTAATGTGCAGTTCTTAAAACTGAACTCAAGCTTGGCTGCCGGTTCGAAAACGGTCATGGCGCGCGAATCGTTTGAAGTCCCTTATGCGTTCATACCATCACCGATTACGATGAAACTTGGGTGAGTTGTTGTGTGCATTTCAGGGAAGGTTTCTGGCTTAGTAAATCCATTTTACAATAGGTAGCACACGAGTAGATTCAACAAATGAGCGACGGCGCGCGAATCGTTTCAACGAAGTCCCATATGCGTTCATATACGATTCATCCAATTGCGATGAATCTTGGGCGAGTTCTTGTGTACACTCCAAGGAATGTTTCTGGCTTAGTAAATCCATTTCACAATAGGCAGCGCATGAGTAGATTCAACAAATGATTGACGGCGCGCGATACGTTTCAACGAAGTCCTGCATGCGTTCTTATGCCATTCATCAGACTGCGATGCAATTTAGTTGAGTTGTGCACACTGCCGCAAAGTTTTCTGAATTAGAAAAACCATTTGATAATAGGTAGCACACGAGTAGTATCAACAAATGAGTGTTGGCCGGCGAATCGTTTCAGGAGAGTCCCGTAAGCGTTCACATATAATTCCGCCAATTGCGATGAAACTTTGGTGAGTTGTTGTGGACACTCCCACCATTGTTTCTGAATAAGTAAATCCATTTTACATTAGATGGCGCACGAGTAGTTTCAACAAATGCTCACAAGGTCAGCTGTATGTGGCATGCTCACGCGTCGGAAAGCCTTCGGATTTATTTATATACGCACCAGACAGAGAAAACAAAGAATATTGTTTATCCAAAGGCACTTCAGTAAACGAAATTACAATTCAAACACCTACTTTTATTCTGTCTTTCTTGGGCTGGCTGCGTGGCTCAGCGGTAACATTCTCGCCTGCTGTGACCAAGGTTGCAGGATCGAATCCTGGCACAGCCAGTTGGCATTCGAGGATGCGCAAATGCGAGGGGGGCGTTTCAGTAGATTTACTGGCACGCTAAAGATCTCCTTCGGGACAAAATTCCGTCACCCCGGCGTCTCTAAAAGCCGCAGTTGTTAAAAGGGACGTAAAACCAATAACATTATTATTATTATCTTCCATTCTTTCTATCTGTCTTTGATTGGCATTGCAACGCATGCCGGGTATAGCTAGTAAATTATAAACATTGATTGCAGATACTTATTGACTTGCCCTCGTTCATGTAAAACAAATATAATAATAATAATAATAATAATAATAATAATAATAATAATGATAATTATAATAATAATAATTGTTGCTACTGTGAAAAGTGTTAGCGCATTTGGTTTAGTGCTGCTGCACTGGCATGGCAATGGCAAATTACCTCCCTCTTCACCCTCACTAGTGCGCACCATGTGCTGCTTTGGTTTTTTGATTTTGTTTTATCACATAACCTTAAGTTTTTGAGGATCTAACTAACCTCCGAGATGACTCGCATTGGACATTTCAGATTTTACAGTAACCGTTGTGTGGCTTTTGTATTTCTTATTTTTCCCAGCTCCTACAGGACATTTGCTTCTCAATGTGTAATTGGTTTCAATGATTCTTCTGATTTTTATGAAAAATGACATTTCCATGACAAATGGAAGCTTTCAGTCATTAAGATGGGTCGGCCATTAGGACGTGTAATGTACAGAAAGAGAAGTCTCCTCCATGAGATCAGTGGTTAGAACTGGAGGTGCCGGACGGGCCAGCCAGCCATTAGGACGTGTAATGTACAGAAAGAGAAGTCTCCTCCATGAGATCAGTGGTCAGAACTGGAGGTGCCGGACGGGCCAGCCAGCCAGTAGGACGTGTAATGTACAGAAAGAGAAGTCTCCTCCAAGAGATCAGTGGTCAGAACTGGAGGTGCCGGACGGGCCAGCCAGCCAGTAGGTCGTGTAATGTACAGAAATAGGATGTCTCCTTCATGAGATCAGTGGTCAGAACTCGAGGTCCCGGACGGGCCAGCCAGCCAGTAGGTCGTGTAATGTACAGAAATAGGATGTCTCCTTCATGAGATCAGTGGTCAGAACTGGAGGTCCCGGACGGGCCAGCCAGCCAGTAGGTCGTGTAATGTACAGAAATAGGATGTCTCCTTCATGAGATCAGTGGTCAGAACTGGAGGTCCCGGACGGGCCAGCCAGCCAGTAGGTCGTGTAATGTACAGGAATAGGATGTCTCCTTCATGAGATCAGTGGTCAGAACTGGAGGTCCCGGACGGGCCAGCCAGCCAGTAGGTCGTGTAATGTACAGAAATAGGATGTCTCCTTCATGAGATCAGTGGTCAGAACTGGAGGTCCCGGACGGGCCAGCCAGCCAGCCAGTAGGTCGTGTAATGTACAGAAATAGGATGTCTCCTTCATGAGATCAGTGGTCAGAACTGGAGGTCCCGGACGGGCCAGCCAGCCAGTAGGTCGTGTAATGTACAGAAATAGGATGTCTCCTTCATGAGATCAGTGGTCAGAACTGGAGGTCCCGGATGGGTCAGCCATTTTAATTCACTATCTTCCATCTCAGTAGCCTGTAAGTTACTGTCTCTACAATTCACGACCAAATATTGCTTGTTGCAGATTCATTTACGGGCTTTGAAACATCGTGGCCATGTAGCCCCGTGTACTTGGGTGTGCGTGTAAAATGTTTCTGATAACCTGTGTTATTGTGATGGCTGAATTAGTGTGTGTAGTTATAAATCAATAAATACCTAAAAAAACGAAGTAAAAAATATGAACCCACAGGACGCTACCACTGCGCCACGGATGCGGAACGATAATACTATGTAAAAACCTTCTTTAGTACAACTGTATAATATTTTGTATTGAAATCAACGATTTCATTAGCGTTTTCTGTCGTTTTTATAAACCATTTGATACTAAAGATGTTTTATTTTGTTCAGTACATTCCTAAAAGGATATAAACTTACGAAGTTACCGAGATATATAGCTTTACGAGCAAAACATAGCCCCCATTGACTCAACGGGACGGCATGGATAAGCGCGATACGGCACGATCAGCCTGAAGCGTTAGTTACTACTGCGGTTACATATTCTATTTTAAAATGCTAATATCCTACCGGTCACCTCCTTGAGGAAAGTTTAAACCTCCCTATGTACGATGAACGTATTTGGTAAGGCCAGGCTTTGTATAATCGTAAGTTACGGTTAGACTATAATACTTGCATGATTCATACAACCGCCATCTTGAAACTATTTGGCTGATTACCTTGTAGATTGGGCAAAAGAAGCTTCCCACATTAAGGTATATTGTTGATAAATTTGGTAGAGATCGGATGATTAGGGTAAGATTTGATTTAAGCTCAGAACATTTGGGTGGGCACCATTTCTTTTTTGTTATGATGGCGGCGATGTACAACATCACACCGAGTTGTCCCTAGCTAGTACTACCTCTGTACTAAAGATGGTTCGATTTGGTTTCGATGTGTTTGAATTGATAGGAGGGATCGATTTGCACACATCTATGGCCGCCATCCTCAAACTATTGGGTTGATGACCTTGTAGTTTGGTCAAAAGACTCTTCCCACATGAAGATATGTTTTTGCAAAATTTGGTAGAGATCAGATGATTGGGCTAGTCGTAATTTGATTTAAGCTTTGAACATTTGGGTGGCCGCCATTACGTATCCGTCAAGATGGCGGCGATATAACATGACACTGAGGTGCCCTTTGCTAGTGCTACCTCTGTACCAAATTTCGTTCAATTCGGTTTCACCGTGTTTGAATTGATAGGGGGTGAGGGCAGACATAAATCTCCCCCCCCCCCCCCACACACACACACACACACAATTTTTGGCCTTGTGTAGATGTCATAAGTCTACTTTCATTTTTTGCAAAAATCGAAAGTAGGCTAAAAATTGAAGGTTTCCTTGATATTCTGGTATAAATGAGTAGAATGTGCTACTTTACTCTCACTGTTATTGCTAATTCGGCTTGGCAAGCGCAAAAATTTAATAAAATGCAACTTTTGTTCAATGAGCTTTCCCTTTTACACTCACGACTTTTTTTTTCTAATATAATATATTTCTCCTTCCTGTAACAGAAATTTATGAAATACACTTAGATTATAATTTCTAAGCACAATATCTTAAGCCACCGCTGCCTCCTCCTCCAACATATTCAGTCTCAAGAAATATATTGAACAGTGTGGGGTTTCTCATTAAATGTTCATATTTCCAGTTTTGGAATGTAACACTGTGTAGAACTCCTGATGGGCTGCGTGTCTCAGCAGTAACGTTCTCACCTGCTGTTCCCAAGGTGGAAGGATCGAAGCCTAGCGCAGACAGCTGGCATTTGAGGGTGCGAAAATGTGCGAGATCCGTGTCAGTAGATTTACTGCCACGTTAAAGGTCCCCTTCGGAGCAAATTTCCGGCACCCCAGCGTCTCTAAAAGCCGTAGTAGTTCAAAGGGACGCAAGATCAATAACATTATTATTATTATTATTATTATTATTATTATTAATAATATGTAAAACTCCATTTCGGAAAAGGAAAATTAAAAGGACGTGTGGGGTTTCACGATATGCCAACCACGTAAAATGTGAAGAGATGTTAAATTAAACTTAAAGGAAGATTTATTTAATCAAACTGAAACGATTTCTTTGTTCTCCTGAAAAGTAGGTGATATAATATTGGTTGGTTTAACATGGTGCCGACGATGTCAGATATAATTGCATGCCACTTATCTTGCACCCCTTTTCCATCTTAATACATCTCATCAAGATATCAGCACCGACACATTAGGGCCTCTTCTGTCTTGACAACTAATCTATTACTTCCGTTCCATATGGGTTTGGCCTGAAAGAGTGGACTGTTCGATAGGCTATCCTGTGAGAAGATTAACTCATGCTTCTCTGTGCAGACCTAATGCAGCTGTGGAATGAATGAAGCAACCCAAAAATGACAAACTTCCTCAAGATAACTAGTATGAACAACGCAACTGCTGAACTAGCTGAAGGGCTCTATTTTGGTTCAACCTAACTGTTTTACCCAGATATCTCCATGTCCATTTAAAGGAAAGAAGGAAGATTGTAGTTTTACGTGACCGTTAATCTCGAGATCATCAGCCAGGGGACCTCCTTTTTACGTGGAATTCGAACCACAGGACATGGCATTTCGCTTTGATAATCTCACATGCATTGAGCGGGAATCAAACCCGGTCCACCGTGGTGAGAGGCCAACAGCTTGACCGCTGCGCTACCACACTCCAATGTCCATTTAAGAACCGTAGAGATTCTAATTTGCATGTTACCCTATTCTACTTCCAAATCAATAGAATTACAGTAATAGTATTACAATATAAGGAATATACTGAATTATTGGCAAACTGGATTAAATGATCCCTGGCCGACTGCGTAGCGCAGCGGTAATGTTCTCACCTGCTGTACCCAAGGTTACGGGATTGAATCATGGTGCAGTCAGTTGGCATCTGAGGGTGTTTGAATGCGAAGGAGTCGTGTCAGTAGATTTACTGGCACGTTAAATAATAATTTTATTTGTTTTACGTCCCTTTTAACTACTGCGGCTTTTAGAGACGCCGGGGGTGCCGGAATTTTGCTCCGAACGGGATCTTTAATGTGCCAATAAATCTTCTGGTACGGCTCCCTTGCATTTGTGCACCCTCAAATGCCAGCTGGCTGTGCCAGGATTCGACCCTGTAACCTTGGGAACAGCAGGCGAGAACGTACCCTTCAGTCACGTGGCCGTCACTGGTACGTTAAAGATCTCCTTCGGGGCAAAATTCCCGCACCGCGATGTCTCTAAAAGCCACAGTATTTGAAAGGGACGTAAAATCAGTAACAATATTATTACAAATGATCCCTGACTATCCAGTAGTGTCAAGAAAATACTCTAGTTATAGCCCTATTTGAAAAAAAAAAAAGATACGAGCCTTACAGTAGTCGCATATGATGTGTAACATCTGACATGTTATCTACTCGTATACTACACAACTTGGACATTCTTAAAATGTTAATTTACACTCCATTTTCATACTGGTACGATGATGAATGTATAGATTGAATTGGAGATATGCCACTGTCACATTTGTGGCGCAGCGGTCAAGCTGTTAGTCTCTCACCAAGGTAGACCGGGTTTGATTTCCGGTCAATACATGTGAGATTTTCGAATTGAAATGCCATGTCCTGTGGTTCACATTCCACGTAAAAGGGAGGTACCGTGGATCATGATCGTGAGATTAACGGACACGCAAAACTACAAGCTTCAATCCTTCCTTTTACATTAATAATTCATAATAACTAAGTGACACACAACGTCGACAGTACTCTCAAATACTGTGAGCACATTCCTCAGTAACTATAACATTCATTATTCTCAAGGCTCTCATACAGTTCGTCGTAAACAATCAAAACATGGCTTCCTACAATCATGAAATGACCTAGTCTCACATATGATGAAAATACAGCTTTTATTCCACTCATATAACAACATTCTGTTATGCATTTAATATTTGACTACTCCCCCACAGCTTGACAATAATGCCGCTTACTTAAATGTAATTTGTCGTCTTTGTCCTACCCCATGTGATATTCAACCTTGAACGTGAAGCTTCATAAACTACTCTGACAAATGAAAGTCGGTGAAACATTTGCCACTGTGCTCGTCAAACCAGTGCCTGCTAAATGCACTGCCTACTGTATTGCCATAACATTCTCGCGCTATAGAGCACACACTGCCTTGTTTCCAATACACACATTTTCAATTGTACATCCAGCTGGCAGTGCGTCTTCACTTCCGTCCGATCCTTTTCCGTTCGATCCACTTCCGCCCGATTCACCTCCGTCCCATTTTTCTGGCAGTGCGTCTTCACTTCCGTCCCATTTTTCTGGCAGTGCGCATTTGCTGGCAGTGCGTCTTCACTTCCGTCCGATCCACTTCCGTCCGCAATTTTCAAAATCACTCCCACAAAACTATCCAGTAACCGAGCGGGAAGATGTTACTCATCAATAAGGTAAAGTTTTGTGTAAACGACTGGACTGGGAATATTCACTAAACCTCAATATTACTTTCCTATTAATATTGCGGAAGCTTGTCAATGCAATCTGGAGAAACGACTCATAACTAAAGCCGTGCGCGGATGCGGATATTCTCGGATAAACCCGCGGATATCCGCAACATTTTTCGACCTGTGGATATAGATTTCATGGCTGTGCGGATAGCGGATAAGCTGCGGATAATGTTTGGAGAAAATTTGCGGATAGTTTTTAGAATACAATCCGAACTTGTTTAGGCTTAATATCATTACTAGGACCCAGATGTTTATTATGACATATCATATCTTTCCATTATGTATTTTTCATGACAAATGTAAGACGATGATTTAAGTTAATCTCATTCAAACTATGACAATAAGTATAATTATCACTCCGAACAGGAAAGGTTTGTTTTTCTGGCCGTGTAACATTCATTTTAAACAGAGCACATGACATACAAATCCTAAGGGAACGACTTTTTTCTGTGTGGATGCGGGGCGGATACGGATAACAGTCGTGCGGACGTGGGGCGGATGCGGATAACAGTCGTGCGGGTGCGGGGCGGATGCGGATAACAGTCGTGCATTGCGGGGGGATGCGGATAACAGTCGTGCGGATGCGGGGCGGATGCGGATAACGTTCTGTTTATCCGCGCAGGGCTCTACTTATAACAGGCCTTTCATTAGTCATTGGCATTTCTTATCATCACACATTTATACCGAACCATGCTCCCAACGGTGAAAGGCATAGAAAGGTAAAGGACCGTTGAGTTCAGAATCACTGATATTTAGTGTAGTGTGCTCTGTAATACAAACTGTACGTTTACTCAGCTCTTCCAAGCCTAGAGTTGTTGTTGGTGTTATTGATTCTCTCAGGGGCTTTGCGACATCGGAGTCATGTAGCACCGAGTAATTGGGTGTGTGTATAATTTGTCTGATAACCTGTGTCACGGATGTCTGTATTAGAGTGTGTATTTGTAATTGAGGTAGGATTTGGATAGGAAACGGCCGTGGCATTATGTTAGGTAACATCCCGGCATTTGCCTGGAGTAGAATTGGGAAATCCACTTCCAGGATGGCTAAGGTAGGAATCGAACCACCCTCTTCTCAGTTTGTCCAAGCCTAGAAGGCATCAACAGATGCAGTTGGCGGGAATAGTCGAAGTGAAAGTGGGGAGTTTGATTACTTGGAATGAGTAATAAATTTCCTCGAATGGCACAAAATTATTCGTTGATTTGGTTTTAAATACATCGTTTCTTGATTTTCGGAGCAAAAAAGTACGATCAACGTTCGCATGTTTGCTTAGATGTGCCCTAGGCAATATGAGCTCTCAGCGTATGAGGGTGCGAGATGGAATGCAACAGTGTTATCAGTTACTTGCTGGAAGGCAGAAATCCAGGTCTACTCAAAGATAGCACTTTACAGCAGTATTTATTCGATATAACATTGAGCCGTGGGTCAGCGAAAATCTGCTTGATTTCGTTTCTTACGCTCCTAATACGGCAAACGCCGTTCACCGGCAATCAGAAGTTAACTGAAGACATGATTTCATTGTGCATATACAGTTGTAAAGTCTGTCGGCGGCGATGAGAATGAGAGCCGCTAATAAGAATGCTAAAATCTCACGACTAGCGTTGCAGAACCTACCATTGTGAAGCTTATTTTGTAATGTTTAAAAAATAATACGCCACGCTGCTAGACCACGAAGCAAAGAAAGCACGAGTGCCCCCTTAGTCGCCAGCTATTCCCTTCAACTGAAAAGAGAAAATGGCACTCGATCTTTTGATTGCATCCGTAAATGGGATTGAAGGGCGAAAAGGGCTCTCTCAGAAAGCCCACTTAGGTAGACCATCTTACACATTCCATAAATGGCATAAGGTTAGAATTGCTGACAAAATGACTCTCGAATGAGGAACAGTTGTCATAAACAAAGTGGGTCAAATACCATTTCGGCTCCTGGAGTCCTGTAATATGGTCACTATTTTTTTGGTAGAATAATAAACAAGCAGGAATTAGGACTGAAATATGAAAGTATAGGCTAATGAAGCAATGATATATAGTATTTAAAAATATATTGCACCAAAGAGAGCACATATGTACTTATTCTAGCAATAACATAATACACCAAAGAAAATGACCATTTATCAAGGCTACAGGGCTGTCTTAATGCGTACCTACATTTCTTACAGATTAATTTGTCCACATCCTCTGGCCCTTCAGAGTCTTCATAACACCAGTTCTTACATCTAAAATAATGGATCCTCACTGGATCCTCCCAAGTTTTGCAGTGAGTTTTCTTCACTTGTTGCAGCACCAAGTCTCTTGTACTGTGATATTTTTATTTTAGCTTAATTTCCATATTTTGCAAAAATGATGAAAAGTAAAGTAGACCCTGAATGACTGCAACTATCGAAACCAAATTTGGTATTAGTCAAGATCTATAACTGAACATCTCAAGGCCATATTTTAAAATGACGTCATTGCTGCCAACCGCTGAAAAAATACAAATTAAATTGGAACACAATGTTGGATATGCATGGGAACGTTCCAAAATTGGTATACTAACTATAATATTGCGTCTTTATTTTCAGAAACCCATACATGACAAGTGTTGTCACCATTCTATTCGTGTTCAATGCAACTTCCATACTATCAGATGGATTTCAACCCAATTTTGTATGTGCAATGTATACCTTAAGAGAGAACTCGACATAATTCCAGGGTCACCAGAGTTGCCAACTGTTAATAAATGCTCTCTAGAATGTTGAACCTTAGACTCCATATCTTAGAAAGTATGCATGCAAACAGTTCTAAGTATGCATGCAAACAGTTCTAAATATGATGCACGTTCAGGGGCAGACGACCTCGTAGTTCCGCCCCTTAAAACAACAATAACTAACATAACTATGATGCACGTGTAGACCATAATATTGCAGATTAATTTTGAGCAATTCATACACTACAGTGTTGCCAAAATGCTTCTACGCATGCTAATAGGTTCAATGTTTCACTGCTTGTAACATCTATACTAATAAATAGATTTCAACAACATTTTCTATATGCAATGCATGCCTGAAGATATGTAACTACGCTTATTATCATAGTCACCAGGTCTACCAACTGTGTATTAGTGATCTCAAGTCGTTTAGACCCTAGTATATCAGAATGTGTATGTAGAACTAATTTCAAACTTAGCACACTGCCAAGTCCAAGAGATTTTAGACATATATAGAGTAAATCGTTGAAGTTTGTGCTATTAAGATAATTCTACGCACACGTATAGGTTCATTTTACAACTGTAAGCGACTAAAATACTAAGTTATGGGTTTCTGCCAAATTTTTCACATGCAATGTATGCCTCCCTATGCTTATATCCTCAGGGCTACCAACAGTCCAATAACCATATAAGCCCTAGATTCAATATCACAAAATGCGTTCAAATAACCACTTTGAAACTCTGCACACTTATGGTTTAACATTGTAGATACATTTTGAACAACACATATACGTCAATGTTACCAATGTTACGCATGTTCAAAAAGTTCCATGTTTAATTACGAGTAACTTCCATAATATTTAACGGATTTCTGCCAATTTTCTAATATACACTGTATTCCATAAGGGATATAATTGTGCACGTTTTTAAGACAGCAGTCCTACCAACTATCTAATAACTATCACTGTGCATTTGAGCAGTAGACTCCCAATACCTCAGAATTCATGCAATTAAACAATTTCAACATACTGTCAGTGTTATTAACTTAATTTTGAAGATTCAAATTTTATTCTAAATACATTAGTTCTAAATAGATGAATCGTTGGTTTGAATCTTAAATTTAATGAAAGTAGGATGTTTAGTTAGTCACACAACTAGTTACCAAACATGTCATCTGTCTCTTTTCATGTTTTCGATACGCTCTGGAAAAACATAGATAGTAAAATAAAATGTTTAAAATAGTCAGCCGTTTTACAAAACATGCTGATACTTTATTTTTATTTTTTGAAGAAGGCGTGTTCAAAAGACACCGGAACACTTGCTATAAACCCATTATTAATATCACATTTTCAGTGATAAATTGTATGATCTCCTCTTACATGCATGCGTGCTCATAATATAATTTAATCGCTTACATAAAATATGTTTGTTAATTCGTTTTAGGGGCATTGGGCATCCTGCTTATCAGCCCCGTGTACATGGGTGTGTGTTCAATTTGTCTGATAACTTGTGTTTCTGTGGTGACTAGTCGTGTGTGTAGCTTGCGGTTCGGAATTGAGAAATGTGCCCCGAGACTTGAAATATGGTACTATCCCGGTATTTGGCTGTAGGGAGTGTGGAAAATCCCAGGGAAACACCACACTCAGGATAGGCACTCATGGGGACGGGATTCGAAAGTCACGCGCACGGCTACGCCGTGAGGTATGAAAATACTGGACCTCAATCAATGTGCGGTTTTTGTGATCCTACAGGGATGGGGTTCTGTTGGTATGCAGCCGAAGTGGATGATTGCAGGTTCAATAGAACTCGGGAAAGCATGCTTGCAGAATTGTAGAAGCTGCAAGTCAGGCAGGTCACTTGTTGAAAGTGAGCAATGGCCCTCTGGCAGTACACCTCGTGAGATCTGTGCGTGTCGACTACAACGCGTGCGTGGGAAGAAGACTTCGCCGAATCCTATCCAATCCCATCCGAACGTGATGAAGCCAGATGTGTTGTTAGTAGTGTAACCTAGTTCCCTCTGTGCGACAGCGCATGCAGCTCGCGCTCGAAGAGTGAACCAACTTTTTCCGCAATAACCCAGTCCATATCCAAACCGAAAACACCGCGTATTTTTATGAATGCAGTCCTGACTGTTCCAGCTTCCAAACTGGAATGTTCTCGTAACTTCCAAACTCAATCTCACGTCTGCATTTTTCGTCTTTGCATCATCTGACTAGCTATGCAACATGTCGTTAGCGGGTTCATTACGTAGGACTAGAATACGTACCCGTCGTTGACGGCTACACACAGTAAAGGGAGGCAACGTCTTGGTCATATCCCCATCACCGAAGTAAAGAATCAGAAATCTTATGAAGAAATATGAAGACTATGCCCTCCCTCTGAATCGATAACAATGGAGTAAACTGCATCAACTAGATGTTCCGTACTTACTAACACTGTAACCTATAGCAAGAAGTGGGCGAGGTGGCGGAGCGATTAAGCGGTTGGCCTCTCACCACGGCGGACCGGGTTCGATTCCTGGTCAATGCATGCGAGATCTTCGAAGTGAAATGCCATGTCCTGTGGTTTGGATTCCACGTGAAAAGGAGGTCCCGTTGCTCATGATCGCGAGATTAACGGTCACGTAAACTACAAGCTTCCTTATAGCAAGAAGCCAATGTTAGAACAACCTTTGTGGAGAAAAATCCAGTGGACTTAAGATGACAACAATAAACATAAAATACAAGTAATGAGAACCTATTTGCTTACTTTTGTCCGGAAACAGTTTAAGGAACATTCCTAAGGACTCACTCTAACTAGGTAAATAGAATCTTCATCACTTTGCGGTCCTTGCAAAGTGATTGAGACTTCTTAATGCATGATTGACACAAACATGTCTTGCCTTATCACGGGAGTGGTGAATGATCTGCAGCAGTCTCGAGCGCGTTCCATGACCTCATGTCTTGAGTCTACTCGCCTGATTTACTCTCCTGACCTCAACGTCCCCAAAACTATCGAGACGAGGAAGCCGTGGCCAGACTGTCTTCGCAGACCGCGATCGGCCGACATCATGAGATTTCACCGTTTTGCTTAGAATAGAGTACAGATTAAGAAGTGGAATAAGGGTGACAGAAAGCCAACCAGTTGTTAAGTAGACTAAGTTAAATAAACAGAAATAACAAAGAAGATGAATAGTCCTGCCTGGAAATACTTGATTTATAATACAGTGCAGTTCGCCCTTTTATTATGGAAGCAGGTATTTGCGAATAGAAATGAGAGTTCTGATGAGCTTGCTTGGGGATAGACTTACGTCAGGAATGGCCTTTTTAGCCTATATTCATTAACGAAAAGAAATAGGCTTATGAGATCACCTTTTGCCCGTGTGTGTGTGTGTTCCTGTAATAAAATCTAAACGACTGGAGCTATTTCAATGAAACACTAAGATCTAGTACTATTTTGTCCGACCCCGACTGTTTAGTTCATCACGGAACTACTTGCTTTTTTTTATAACTTTCCATGTTATCGCAGTGATATGCAGAACAACAGAAAGCGATTTGTCACCAAACCCTCTCATCAAATCCTAATTGTGTCTGATGTTTGGCACCAGAGAAATCTTCCTCTCCTAGGTATTTTACGACTTGATCTAAGTAAGAGCTTTTTCTATGATTTGGCTGAAACGTTTCATAATAACATTTTCAATAGTTTTCGTTCCATATTTCTTTTCTGATTACATAAATCGTTTTGAAGATAGTATGGAACAAGTACAGTAGTTCCGTGAAGAGCAAATATAGCATGGTTTTAGCTCTCTTACTGACCTTTTCCATCTAAACACTCTCCTTTCAATTGAATAGAATTTCCATGCGATTGAATAACTTCGGGTTTATAGCCCATATTGTGATGCAATATATGACAACAATTTGTAACTCGTAACTAAATGTCTCAAAATTGTCATCTTAAACAATAAACGAACAAAATGTTAAGGTCTAATTATTCTTAAACCAACGCTGCCAACTTACATCACACCTCAAACACCGGAAAATGTGTGTCCGCAGTCCGAGGATCTACAACACTAAAGCATTAAATACCAAAATATTTAGATCATCGTAATGATTCATTTTATCGTCTTTCCCAGTTAACAGATTAATAGAATACGAGCAAGAGATGTTCATTTTTAGAACTTGATATGTGTATTATGTATTTGTGTTACCTAAACTAGAATACTTGAGCATATGACCTAGATGTTCCACCCCTCAAAACAACAACCACCACCGCCATACTAAAATACGTTCAAGAATATAGAATTCCTAATATGATACCTTCTCTAGATATCGCATCTTTCTGTGACGAGTAACAGGAGTTCATTTTATTAAGTCATACCTGGGCTTCGATACTTCATAAGTAAGCTAGAGAATTCTAGAGAGTTCTACGCCAGAAGTATTTATCTCACATGCTTTTGTTTTTTTTAAGCGAACTGTAAAATAATGAATTAAATATTAAGAAACATACATTAAATAAGCATGCATCTGTAAGTCATGAGTGCAACATTTAATATATATATATATATATATATATATATATATATATGTGGGAATCTGAAAACAATGAACGCTTTTGGGTTTCCCGCCAGCTTCGACACTGCCCGGTGGCGCCTCGTAGAGGAGTCAAGTGGAAGTCGCGAGAAACTAAGACGATCAGTTACAGTTTTTGTGTCGAGTCATGTCACGTCAAGTTCTGTTAAATCTCATCTTATGTAATCTTACGTTTAAATGCAGTTTTTATACTTAAAACTACTTCAAGACGTGTTCGGTTTATTCGCTTGCCAAAATTCTTTCCCACATATATATAAGCATAATTCGTTCATAGTACCAGCATATATTATGAACGTTCGCTGCGATAGGTTCAATAGGCACGAAGTAAGAGATATTTATTTTAGTCAGTGACACGAGCACCACTTGTGGTCGAGGAGAACTACATATAGGTTAGAATGTTTCACTCTTAGTATTGGTCCATCGTAAGTTTCACTGCGATTGGTTGATTTTGTGATGAGAGTTAGGAATTAATTTCTTAGGATCTAACACGAACGCCATCTACAATTTGTAAAAGGAGCAATATATTTATATACCTCTTGATTTGGATTACAGTATAAGTTCACAATGCCACAATTTGCAGTGATTGATTGTTGAGTGATGAATTAAGTGAATTCATTTATGAGGAATTGATGTACGCGCTATCTACAGATTTATACATCTGTTGGTTTACACTAAAGTAGTGGTCCACTATATCAAGTTTTACAGAGATCTTATTCCGTAACGAGTTACAGTAGATGTATTCATTTACATGCATGCCGACTATTTATTGAATATAAGCCACATATTACAGACCAGTAGATAAGAATTATAGTAGTGGTTCAAATTATGAAAAGTTTCACTTCAATCGCTTGAATGATACGAGAAATAAAAATATGTTTGAATGATTTCGCACTACCACCATACTGTATTTTCGAAAAGAACTGAACTACATTACACGTCAGTAACACAGTGTACAACGTTTTGCTGTGCTCGGATGATTAGATCACGAGAAATATTATAAAATCAATCTAGCAATCTTATAGAGCCAAAAATTAGAAAGTTAATGGCATATTAGACAAACTGTGTATAGGGATCAATTTCGTTGTACTGATATTAATAACATCCAAATCGATAACTCAGAATGTAAGTGAGAACTTTTCACGAAACTTTGCAAGTGATAGGTCTCAAATAAGGGAAGTCACTAACAGCAAGACTCTTATACTGAATATTCTGCATGCCAGCCATCTCGAATATACAGTTCAGTAGTTAGTCAAATATAATACTTAGAGAATTCTCAGCATTACAAGTAAGAAAATTGGTAAAACAGCAAGTTCATGTAAGAGACTGTGTTCTAATATGAATCCGAAGTACGTGTAACATTCCCCAGTGTGATGTTGGCAGATGACGCAGAAATTTGACTGTCCCAATTTTATTGAATCTTCGTGCACAATAAAACTAGGAGATGAAAATGAAATAATTTCTGTGTTCTCATCGTTTAATTCAACCAAATGGCTGTTTCTTTCGAACCACTTAACCCACAACATACATACCAAAACCAAAAATAAGATAGTTGCAGGACTTTCAGCCCGCATGCTGGAATGCACCTCCGGAACGACGGATCAGAGCATGGGTTCAGTTGCGGTAGGGTGGCAATTTTCTTTCTGCTCCACCTAACCTTCCCCCAGCCAAGACCACGTGATCCCCAGTGACGAACATCCATCCAAGTACTGACCACGTCCAATATTGCTTAACTTCGGAGAGCTCACTGGAACCCTTGTATCAACATGGGGGTTGACGCATGTAAGCTAGCACAGACAATATGAGAGCGTGTTGGTAGTGAACCCCACTACTCTACCACTTTCCTAACAAACGACATTCCAGCGACCGCCTCCACTATTGAATGTCTGAAATTTAACAACGACGTGGAATCTATTTGAATATGGAACACCCAGTTCTCCTTGGCACGTCGCTGTCGAGAGGCTGTGCTACGCCATGCCAAACAAAGCGTGCAATGTGCGCTGTGAAGGGAAATCCATCACTTTCTCTGCTTATTGAGATCCTGAGATCGACTCCTGGCCCTGGTAGGGACGATTATTCTGGGCAGACAGGTAAAACCGGTCAAGTCAGTTTTGCGAGAATAGCTTCTTGTTTTGATTCATTTAGGGGTTTTGCGACATCGTTGTCATGTAGTCCCATGTACTTAGGTGTGTGTGTGTGTGTGTGTGTGGAAATTGTCTGATAACCTGTGTTATTGTGAAGGCTGTATTGATGTATTTGTAATGGGGATAAGGATTGGGTAGGAAGTGGCCGTGGCCATAAGTTAGGTACCATCTTGAAGAAAAGTGGGAAACCACGGAAAACCGCTTCTAGGATCGCTGAGCTGGGATCGAATCCACCTCTTCTCAGTTCTGCCTCCATGAGGCCCCTTCAGAGCCAGGAATCAAACCTGTATCTCAGGGGTGCCAGTTAAGAATGTCAGCCTCTGCGCCACGAGGTGGACACGCAAGAATAAAAGAGAGGCGACTCGGGACTTTTTGTCCCTGAAAATGTGCAATTTTTCACTCTAAATAAAATGTCACTGGAGCAAATAATTTTATAGGATTTGTTTGTTTTTGTAAGTTACCAATACAGGCTTCGACTCCTAAATCATGAATGATGTTCAACGTTGCATTGCTATGAAGAGAGACAAGAGAATTACAGTATATAGCCTAACAGAGTTTATGTTCACACAGCACAGGACTCATCAAGCAGGCATATATCACGGAGAATTGTTAATCGAGATGGATATTGTGGGACATTGGTGCATCAAACGAAGAGCGGCAGATATTCGCTGGCCGATAACCTAGATGTTAGGCCCCTTAAAACAACAATTATCATCAGGCAGATATTGGAGCTTGTGGAGCAGAAGAGGTAAAAGAATCATTAAAAATGCAGGAATGGTAGATTAATCCAGCAGTAATATTCCGACAAGCGTAAAAAGAAGCACTCGGAAGTTCAAGTAGAGAGATCATGGAAATAAATCAACAGCATATGATTACTTATTTATTTATAGTTGTTTTAAGGGGAGAACAGTGAGATCATCTGCCCCTATCCATTGGTGCGCAAGGGGCGTGGTGGCGCAGCGGTCAAGCTGTATGCCTCTCACCAAGGCGGACCGGGTTCGATTCCCGGTCAATGCATGTGCGATTTTCGATGTGAAATGCCATGTCCTGTGGTTCGGATTCCACGTAAAAAGGAGGTCCCGTGGCTCATGATCGCGAGATTAACGGTCACGTTAAACTACAAGCTTCCTTTTTTCCATTGGTGCGCAATTAGCATATGGCCAAATAAGTCGCAGAATTCTGGCACCCCAACATCTCTAAAGCAACAGTAGTTAACAGTTGAAGCCATATTATTATTATTATTATTATTATATTATTATTATTATTATTTTTATTATTATTTATTAAAGACGGGATAGAATCTAATCTACCTCCCTTCCCAACCCTAGCCACAATCACACACAGACTATGAAACAGATATATCGCAAGTCCCGAAAGGCACATTTAATAAGCACACTTCATTTCATCTTCATGCCGTCGTTGTTGTGTAGTAGCTTCCCAGTCAGGCCCCACCATGAAGATTCGAGTCTAGTACGAAGGTAGAAACGGGAAAACATTTGACAAGAGGGGTGTGTGGGAAACTTATTTTCGCCAGTGTTCGTTAACGTAATCTTGCCACTTGCCCTACGCGAATAAGTAACGCACTACAAGAAAACCGCAGCTTTCTCTCTTCCTTATTGAAGGATTTGCATTGGCTACATGTTTTCTTCCTATAGGGTGATTTAACGCGATCCTTAGCGTTGAGACTTTAGTTTCTACATTCATGGTAAATTTCTATTACCCAGAGAATTTAGGGTATGCTCCCATTTATTGTTTGGGAAAATCTGCCGTCCAGTTTGTTAATCGCGGTATTTCTTTTGGTGTATTCTGCCCGAAGGCAGGTCCGTGCCTCCGAACAGGCTATCCTGAGCCGGAGTTTACGTGTGGATGGGTGGCCAAGTCCTTGCCGCTCCTCCTTACCCGCCAACAAAGCGTGGTCCCTCAGAACCGGCATTCCATCCAAGTTCCGACCTCGCCCAAAGCTGCTTAACTGCGGGGTTCTCATGGGATCCAGTGTTTCAACATGGCCAGGCCGTTGGCAATCGCGATATAACGAAAATTATTTTCGCAGGCTATCTCGAACGTGAAATATGGGCAGGCGCGGATCCAGCCGACGGGTTAGGAGAAGCCAACTATTTAGGATGATGGTTATATTATTATTATTCGTCTGCTGTGATTTCGAAGATGCCGGGGTGCACAGATTCTGCCCTGAATGGTTTCTTTTTCGTGCCCGAAAAGCTACTAGTGTGATCTGTCGCATTTAAGCATCACGCACTGCCAATCAACAGCACAGGGATTTCATACCACAATCTCGAGCACTGGAGTCGAGAGCCTACCCGACTGTGTCCCGTAACTGGCTAAGAAGACAGTACTCACAATGAAGATAGTTGGAAAATAGCCTAACTGATTAGAAAGAGGTCTTTAAATCATCTCAAACGTAATTTCATTTTGTCTTTATTTACGAATCGTTTTTGATGTTGATTCTTTAGGCACTTTGCGTGTACTTGGGCGTTTGCTGGAGTTGTCTGATAACCTGTGTCACTGTGATGTCTGTACTAGTGTGTGTATTTGTAACAGAGGTAGGATTTTTGTAGGAAGCGGCCGTGGCCTCCCGGCATTTGCCTTGAGTAGAAGTGGGAAACCGCGGAAAAACACTTTCAGGATGACTGAGGCAGGAATCTAACCCACCTTTTCTCAGTTTTGCCTCACTAGGCTGAGTGTACCCCGTTCCAGCCCTCAGACTAGAATTAAGTTTCTTGGCAGAGCCGGGAATCGACCTGGGCGTCCGCGGTGACAGCCAAGAATGCTATCCACTACGAAAACGAGGCGGACAGTATTTACGAATCAATTGTACTTTTAATATTTTATGGGGTAGCAAGGTACACGTTACATCATATTTTTTATGTAAATAAATTCAATAATATTTGATCCAAGCACCTGAAGGGGGTTCTGTGTTGATTTTTGTTCATTCCATCATAACCTTTTAAGAAACGACCTTCAGAGGGAAGGGGCCCCCGTTCTCTAGATCCGCACCTGACTAGGAGAGCTACAGCGTCAAGCGAGAAATGCCAATGGGAAAAAATGAGATGAACATTACCAATAGTTAATATCCCCGTCATCAGAAAGTGCATATGGTTTAAAAGACGAAATAACTACATATGTTTTGTTTCTTTATGATAAATATTAAAGTAGATATTATCAAATGTATGTCCTAACCTTTGTTTCAACCACCTTATTCTTACCACAAATTAAAAAACTCAGCCTAGATTCAATTCCCCTTAGTCTTAACTCAAAAGTTTCATAAAATTACATTCAGTCGCCGTTAATTTATTCGTGATTAAACAAAAACTGAAGGAATTGTCATTTCGGCATTGCTGCGATATGAAACCCTCTTCTTCAATTCAAAGGAAAGCAAAGACAAAACTAATTTATAGGCGTAATGCTCTCACCTCGTTTCTCTCGCAACTGTTCTGATTTGAATAAATTTGCAAGTGTGATTAGCTTTTTTTACCCTAATTTGAGTGCACTTTCTGAGAAGAATATTGCGAGATAGATCTAACTTGTACAGTATGATATAGCTTACGCGACGGTAACGCGTTTGGTGCGCACCGGCAGAGAACTAAGTTATCACAATTCGTATTGTATTGATGATTTTTACAGTTCATCAATTGAATGTATTACTACCGAAATAAATGCCATTAAAATAGCTCATTGGCAATGTTTTGGTATATTTTGATGACAATGAAGCAGATGAGATTTAAGCCCTATATTCTTATTTTTTCCCAGCGGTCCCCTGGTGTTTATCTACAGTGTGGCTTATTATAGGTTTCTAGTTTTTGGTAAGTAGGGGCAATTATTCCAGCTTAAATGAGCTTGTTCGTAATATTTCAAGATTCGAAAAGTACGGCACCCGAGGTTCTTACAATATCTTACAAAAATTGAATAAAAATGTTGTCCGTAGGCTATAGAGATTGCCATGGCTCTAGAATGAAGCATCACACGTTTGTGCACCTTGCAAAACGAGTAGTAGTAATAGTAGTAGTAGTAGTAGTAGTAGTAGTAGTAGTAGTAGTAGTAGTAGTATTTAATTCGTATTACGAGTTTGGGACATATTTTGCCATCAGCCCCGTGTACTTGGGCGTGTGTTGAATTTGCCTCATAACATGTGTTCCTGAGGCGACTGTGATAAAATAGATTTGACCCCCCCCCCCCCTGTACCGCCAAAAACCCCTTGTTGGCTTGTATTTTTACCCATTCCTACTACGTAGCTTTGGAATTCAATTATACCAAACTTCGGTTTCCTGGCTATTGCGTAAGTGGAAGAATTAATGAGTGAGAACTTCTCTTATATAGAGAGATTAATGAACCACCCTGAGTTCTATAACTCGTCACATATTCTACACTACAAGTACGTAGAAAACAAGTATTTACGCATTGTGACCAAACATATCAAATGAGTAGCTGTTTCACTTAAGGGACACTGGGACTGAAATTTTCAAATTCTATATAAACTGAGGTACAGCTTTGAAATTTTATATGGTTATGAACAGTCATATTATAAACCACTGTGGGAAACGTGAGCATTGTAAGTTGATTAGTTCTCCAGATATTAATTATTTTGTACATTTATTGTGCTAATTATTCAAGTTTTATAAAGGTCAGCCGCGTTAAAAAAAACAAGATAGTGTAACTTTTAGGTAATATTCTATTGCACTATAACAATTGGAAGAAACCTACGGATCCGATTTTGAATTGCATCAATGAGTGTCAAGATTTTTTTTTTCATATCCAAGTTTTTTTTCTACAAAATATCTTGAAAATTGTTTGCAGCCTGACCAAAAGTGCAATCTAAAAAACGATCCGCAGGTTTATAGTTAATGCAATGAAGATAATAAATTCCCATTTTGAAAGCAATATCATAAGATTTATGACGCGAGTAACATTTTGAATGCCTGAAAAAGTGAATCCGAGAAAACAGCAATTTTCTAAAATGATGCACAATTTACAAGGTTTCAGCTTACCAAGGACATAGGACTGTCCTGCAGCATAGGTGACACCCTCCTTCTGTTTTGCAGCCTCCTCCTTCATTTCTGTCAGTTTCACCTTCCGTCGACATGCTTTTCGCTTCTCCAATTATAACCGCGGACTTACATACTTCCTGCGACTATCACATCTTTCAAGTGTTTGTGCTGTGATACGAGATACTGAAGTTAGTCTTATTCCTGATTTCAACTCTGTTGTTGCACTACACCCCATGTTGAATTCTGCTACAGAATTACAAACAGCAATTTCAAGTATCTTCCGTGAAATAAAAATCTCTTTTGGGCACTTTCTCCAGATAACAGAATGCAGAGACTCATTCTGATTTTCAGTAGCACCCCGGATGCATCTGGATATTAGCTCATCTGATGCCAGCCTTTGATAAACAGGCATAATCCTGACAACTAAGGGTTCTTAAAGTTCTACAGCCATTTTGTCATGACTCTGTGGTGTTTTAGCAGCTGCGATACTTCGATTGTAGAAGCACCAAGACTCAGAACCTTCAGGACACTTACTGTGCTGGGGCGTTTATAGGACACACCATGTATTTTAAAGCTACACTAGGACTTTAAATATGGCGGAATTCGGATAAAAACACTGCTATCTGATCCGCAGGGGATAGGGGTGTATTAATATGGAAAAAAACGAAAATCGACATTTTACACAAATTTTACTAAAATTTCAGTCCTAGTGTCCCTTAAAGAGCTTAAGCCCCATGTACTTGGATGTGTGTTGAATTTGTTCGATAACCTGTGTTGTTGTGATGACAGAAATGCGAGTGCTCCAGGACATGAAATAAGGTACAATATTTCCATTTGCCAGGATCGAGGGTGGAGAATCCAGGTTAAAGCCATACTCGTGATGGCCACTGTCAGTGCAAATATTCGAACATAAGATCTAAGAACGTCAGCTTCTCAGCCCAGCGAGGGCTAGCAAGAAGCAGGATGATTCAGCCCACCAGTATGCAGAATAATTAGGTATCTCCTCCTGTATTTTCCGTTTATGGATTAATGAACAGTTAAGGGTGGACCGAATCCTCATTGAAAGCTTTTAAAAAGCTTCATCTTTCGTATGTCTAGTGTATTAACCATCCTGAAGTGCTGGAAAGGTTCCTTATAAGAACCATTATCAGGTGTGCGTCGAACGAGATCTCTATCCAACATGTGCGTAGGTCCCGTAACAAAGGAACGCCCAAAGCAATATAATTCCGATCTTATGACTACCTGCTCCATAACACCTCTCACCGCATACCTCCTAGTCATGAATATGCTATTCCAGAGCTCTGGTGAAAGTTACACACAACAAGCCGAAATTTAAATAGAAGGACGGTTTCATGGCACAGAAAGAAATCGACATCATGCACGTTTCTATCTGTGTCATGCTTTGTGCCGGCAAATATTGAGTGAAGTAATAATAGTTGATCGGTCATTGCTTCAGACGTTAAGTCTAAACAAAATATTTTCTCGTTTGTTGTGGACAAAATCTCACGCATTGCGTTGTCTCGGCATCCTGTACCGATTGACTGAAATCAATTCCACTTAAATTACGGCATATTTCACCACGCATGTTCTTCCTATCTTAGATTTCTCTTCACCAATTTGGTTTACAGTGGCTGTAACAATATTTAAAAATTGAAATTTAATTTCTTCATTTCGATTGTTAAAACTCGCAATCCTTCACAAAGGCACTTTGCCAAATCTGACATTCTAAATCTACTCAATGTACTTGACATAAGAAGCCGTGTACAATTTACTGATCTGTGTTTAGTATACAAAATTTCAAATCATTACACTATAACATTGTAACTCACATATTTCCCGCTCCACGTTCCCTCCCGTTTAATACATTGGCTACAGTATATGAATCGCTTGATGTTAAATGGGGACTTCTGCAGGTTTTACAAAATATTAGTTTTTGATGCGATACTACAGATTATACCCACAGTTTAGTGTTGAAATGAGACTTTTTTTAATTATGTTGAATTGCTGTTACTGGAATTATTGCTTTCTGTGTTTCAATGATTCTTGCATTGATATAGTACTTCATTTTCATATTACTATTAAGTTTAGCGAGCCTCCGTGGCTTAGGCGGCAGCACGCCGGCCTCTCACCGCTGAGTCCGTGGTTCAAATCCCGGTCACTCCATGTGAGATCTGTGCTGGACAGAACGGAGGCAGACAGGTTTTTCTCCGGGTACTCCGGTTTTCCCTGTCAAAATTTCATTCCAGCAACACTCTCCACTATCATTTCATTTCATCTATCATTCATTTAATCATTGCCCCAGAGGAGTGCGTCAGGCCTCGGCAGCCGGCACAGTTCATATCCTCGCCGCTAGATAGGGGCTTCATTCATTCCATTCCTGACCCGGTCGGTGACTGGAAGCAGGCTGTGGATTTTCATTTTCATTTTCATTAAGTTTAGCATTGGTTCAATGTTCATACTTGGAATTTTATTTATACATTTCAAAAGCAGTAACAATACATTTTGTAATTATTTGTGGGTGTATGTGGAAGTTGGCATTCATTGTTACGCAGTCTACTCAATTTGATGTATCAAGGGGACTTCTGCAATACTAACATCTGTCATTTTTTCATAACCTATGAATTGGATTTTGTATTTTCGTGCACTGATGTGTGCATTATTACAGGCGTCGTGAACTGGCAGAAACGTAAAACATAGATCGACATTTTCCATCACCTAATTGTTTTTTCCTTCTCCTGTAAAATCTAGGAAGTGTTCGAAGTCCGTTTCAACATCAAGAGATTCATATATCATTCACATCGCCCACATCTTGAACTGCAGAAGTGGTCTATTTACCCTTAGCAACTCCCTTCCAAACATTGACATATTCTCTCCCTATACAACATTCAAACAAAACACCAGTTTCATTCTCAATCCTAACCCCCTCCCCCTCAACCTCGTGTCCACGTAATTTCCCTACGTCTCCCCGAGGTTTGTCCCCTGCTATTATCACTACAATTTGTTACTTGTTATTGATAATATTTAAGATTTGTTATAATATTAGTGTAAAAAAGGTCCTATAGAACCAATCGAAATATTTAAAATAATAATAAATGAGAAGAAAATATTTATTGTAATTGTATATGAAAGCAATATTAACGGAGCAATGCCTTTGTTATGTTATTACAATTAAATTGTTCCATCAATTTTCATCAACCGGGGCGCTGCCTCACTGTCCGACAGCTACTCAATTGTCCTCTCGAGGCTAAGTGCATCCCATTCAAAAGGCTTAGAGTTTTACGTGACCCTTGATCATGCGATCATGAGCCTCGGGACCTTTTTACGTGGAATCCAAACCACAGGACATGGCATTTCACTTCGAAAATCTCACATGTATTGACCGGGAATCGAACCCGGTCCACATTGACCGCTGCGCCACCACGCCCCCGGGCCACGGAGCCGGGAATCGAACCCAGGGCCACCAAGTGAGAGATAGGCGCGCTACCCCCCAACACCACGGGGCTGACTCTATTGTACTTGAAATTCGGGCTAGGTTCTGGAAGGAGAGATGACCGTAGCATTGACTTCGGAACCATTCCCAAGAGTAAAAGCAGGAAATTACAGAAGTCCACTTATAGGATAGTTGGAAGTGGCAATTGAAATCATATCTTCTAATATAACCTCACGATGCACTGTGCATCCCATTCCAGCCCTCAGATCAGAATTGAATTTCTTAGAGGAGGCAGGAATCGAACCCAGGACACTTGGGACAAGAGTCTCAATACGTACCTTTAGATCACGGAAGCGGCTCTACAAAAAGAAAAAAGAGAAGTCACGACACGAATATTATCCCGAGGAAACGCACGATACTATCAGCAGGAGCGTGATGGCGCAGCTCTCAAGCTGCTTGCCTCTCACCATGGCGGACAGTGTTCTGTTCCCGGTTTATGCAAGCGCAATGATTTTTGAGGTTAAATTTCACGTACGGTGATTTGTATTTCACAAGTTTCTGTGGCTCGTACTTGCGAGGTGAGCGATCACGTAAAACTACAAGGTAACATTTTTTTAAAACTACCGGGAGGAAACATTTCACAGACACATTACTGTTGATCATGAAATGTAAGTGAATAAGTTTACTCGAACTGGCAAATAAGAACATTAGCGTAGGTTCTAACTACACAAAGGTCATATTTCAGGAGAGCTTGAGTATCTACAAATCTCGCACACATGTAGTAGTGGCTAGTGAGATATTTCTGTATTCTAGAAAGCATGATCTGATTTAATAGATGTTTTGTATGCATGCACTTGTAGCTAGGCCCATGAATGGCACTGCCATTGGTAGTTAAGTATAGGTTACAACTCACGAAACCTGTTCGATGTAATGACCGGATGGCTTTCATCTGCTGCCTTGCAGGTTTAAGTCCGCTGAGGTTCATGTATGGAGCATATTGGCAACATTCTTTTAACCCTTATTGTTGAACTAATTTTCCAAGGCTTTTAATTTCAGTAAAAATAAGATTAACTAAGATACTTGAGATACTCAAATAAAACGAATCAAGAGCAGTCTCATTAAAACCAGCACAAGAAAATGAATTGGTCCAGATCACAATCTGGAACGAGATTAACAATGTACAGTGTTGTACATATGCCAAAGAACTTTCTCTCAAGTTCACTCCAACGGATTGTTTAGACAAAAGGAAACACTACTTAAGTTTCATTTTTTGTTGTTGGTATTGTATCTTCGCTTTACTGGACATCTTGATATAAACCTGGATTACGAAGCATGCGATCGGCTTAAAAAGTGAATTAATGTACTTTCATTTCATGTCAGATTATCTTGCTCAAATGTCAGGGACAGGGTCTTGGAACAAATCCTGTCTATGTGATTACTGCAACCACTCCAGACTACCATTTTGTTGTGGTTGTATCTTGCCTCACTCGAGGAACCTTCGACCACACAAACAGCACTATCCTCGAAGTACTTGTGTATGTTGCTCTAGTGTGCCAAACTGTGCTCATCAGCATCTACCTCCACAATCGTAAGTGCTAACTCACTATCCGGGACTTACGAGGGGACCGCGTCTACTAGGCATCACCGATTTCGTGGTATATGCAGGGTTTGGCCAGAAATGGAAGTGGCAGGAGTAGGAGCTCCAGATGGCCAAACGTTTAGAAATAAATATTATTTTTGACGAGGGTCGGACGAGGCATGAACCACGTTTTTTTTTGTGTTATTCTATAGCAAATTTAAAATCGCTATGTAATTCTATAAATATGGCGTTTTTAACGTGTGCAAGATGCGGTGAAAATTACTGCTTCTCCTGTTTTTAGGAAGAATATCACCCCATCACGAGTAAATGTTCAGCTGTAATACATAAATGTACCTCGAAAATTATTCGACATCCCAAATTTTCCTTTGCCTTTCCGTTTCATGGTTTGTATGTAAATATTATGCATGATGGAATATTGCTTCAAATACCTTGCTTGCTACGTCATTTATAGCGTACTGTATTTCCCCCTAAAACAGAACACACACTTAAATAAACTGTTTGAAAACGAAGAGAGAATCGAGTAAAAGTTCATTTTAAATGAACAAAATATGTTCACTCGTGAAACAGTTTCTTCTCTAGGAAAACTTAACGCGTGAAAATAGTTTCCTTTCTTTCATACATGGCCATTATTTCAAACACAAATATTATTGTTCGGGGAGCCGGGAATGACTAGTCCTGGTGAAAGGGTGCCGCATGGGAACCAGTGTTCTATCGTCACTCCTCAGCATAGAGTGGGCGTGTCACCTGCAGTGTGTTGACAGTTCTCATGTGAACTGAAGCTACCATATTGACTGTTCACACAGCAACGTGTGTGTATATGCACAGGATTATTACTTCGCAGACTACCTTGCTCTATGAGATCCTCCCACACCGCCAAGGGCTGCAGCAGCAGTGACTACGTTGGTTCGACGGACAAGACAGCTCCTACAAAATGCTCTTTAAGGCAAATCACTGTAGGACAAATTTCGTTCAGATTTTAACAGTTTGTTTTTCCTTCGTAGTTTCTTTTTCATATTTTTATATTTTATACTTCACTTTTGCGTTGTACTTTTTCTGCATTTCGCTTATGAAGACATAAATAACACCCAGTCCCTGAACCAAGGTAATTTATTTCTTTTAATCGTTTATCCTGCCAGCTCTGCTTCACCCACGGACTCTGTGAGGAATCATTCCTCTACCGTCGCAAGGGCGGTGTCTCGGAGATGAACACACTTCGTCAGCTGATACAATCGGGAATCGCTCAGGCGACCGCTAACTTCGGTCTAATTAAAGAGGGGCTTGGTGGCGCAGTGGTCAAGCCGTTTGCATTTCGTCAAGGCAGACCGGGTTCGATTCCTGGTCAATGTTTATGAGATTTTCGAAGTGAAATGCCATGTCCTGTGGTTCGGATTCCACGTAAAAAGGAGGTCCTGTTATCGTTAGATTAATGGTCACGTAAAAATACAAACTTCCTTCCTTTTTTTTATTAAGGAAGGGATTTTGGAAGCAATAGAGAAGCCGTGGACCAGTTGAAAGGAACCATCCCGGTATTTGCCTAGTGGTAAAAATGTGAAGCCACGTAAACCATTTTCAGGGCGGCTGAGGTGGGATTTGAACCCACGTTCTCCCGATGCACGCGAGGCACGAGCCAGCGCATTAGCGCTCTTGACGACCGTGACCTATGTAATTAAATATAGGAGATTAAAATCCAGTCTTAACAGCCTGAAATCGAACCAGGGACCCTTTGAGCCAAAACCCAGCATGTTAACCAGTTAGCCACGGAGTCTGACATCGAATCGCCCTATGAATTCTACCTTCTCTATTATACCAGAATTTGTGTATCTTGGTCGGCTGGGCGAAGATATAAGCAGACACCATCTCAAGGAAGAAATACCTCTGGTGCGCAGCCCTACATTTTTCTCAGATTCAATAGAACAACAACATAAGTTAACCATACTGGCAGTGTATGGACATATTGAATATTAGTACGACTGATCCCAAAACAAATAGTATACGCGTCGTCACGAGAAAGCAATAGAGAAGTCCTGTGTTGTGGTCTGTCTGGTCGTAAGAGCTAACTTAGTAGGCTGTGGTAAAATGTATGTAGAACAGAGCCTTAATGATAAACAGAGTGTTTAGATGTTGGATAGAAAAGTTGATATATCTTCTACGAGTGGGTTTTGAGATGCTGAAATGAGATCCATGTTATTTTAGGGATTCTATATCGTATAAGAAAAAGGAAACCCGTCAAATGGTATGTCACTACAGGCAAGCGTAGTTCTGGGCCAGTGTGGGAAGCTTTGGAATCTAGCTATGCTTCTGCTGCTGGTTCGAGTCCGGTCTTGGGCCTAGATGTTCGTGTTGTCTGAACGTTGCGTTGGAATTTATTGTTATCACGTGAAATTAATCATCCGGACTCATGCCAAATTGATGGAAATATGTAAAAATTATATAGTTTAATTAAAATAATAAACTGAAGCTAGATGAACGGTCGGAACCTGTTCACAAACAGTACAGTATTTAATGCAATATTTGGTAACCTATACAGTATTAACTTAATGCAATATTTTTTTTAACCTACAGGGATCGAAAGAAATATATATACATTTCTTCCAGCATCCCTTCTTCCAGCAACGTAAGTTTCACTGCCTTATCCATACTAGCGTTAGCTTTCTCTGTGACCGGGTGCGGACACACGCTGAGATTTGCACGGAGAGGAGATCTCACTAACACGATTCATACGGACGACGCAACACGGTGAACATTTAAGATGAAAGCCCTATAGAATCAATTTTAAGCGCGAAGAAAATAATACTAAGACGAGGGAGGACGTAGAGCTGTATGTGCTGGGCTCTGCAGAGAGATAGGTAGGTAAGGCTCCAAGAGACCTCAAGGATGACTGCCTAGTGATGGAATGAGTAGCATCGTTGGCTGCCACCACTGAGGTCGATTCCCGGCTCTGCTAAGAAATTAATTCTGGACTGAGGGGTGGAACGGGTCCACTCAACTTCGCGAGAACAACTGAGTGAAGTGTAGGCTCGATTCTTACCTCAGCCTTCCTATTAGTGGATTTCCGCAGTTTCCCATTTGTACTCCATAAACATGCCGGGATGGTTATTAACTAAAAGCCACGGCCATCAATATCCTAATCCTAGGCTTAACTACAAGGACATTCACTCCAGTAGACCCCACAATAACACAGCTGATCAAATAAATTCCCCCTCTATGCACAAACGCATAAGTATACTGCGGGGGAGGGGGGGCGCAGCGGTCAAACTGTTTGCCTCTCACCAAGGTTGACCGGATTCGAATACCGGTCAATACATGTGAGTTTTTTCGAAGTGAAATGCAATGTCTTGGGGTTCGAATTCCACTTAAAAAGAGGATCACGTGGCTCATGATCGCGAGATTAACGGTCAAGTAAAACTACAAGCTTCCTTACAAGTATACGGGACCGATGACCATGATGGCCAAGCCCGTAAATGAAACAACAACAACAACAACAACAACAGCAGCAACTACAACAAAGCAGAAGGCAAGAAATGTAGGGGAAAGCCAAGGTTCGAGTATGTGACATTGTCTCTGTCGAGGACGCAGTTGGTATGTGGAGATGAATTGGGAAGCATCAGAGCAATGTGAAGTGATAACCAAACGCACGGATATCCCAGCACTGAGTGCCCGCCTTCGTGAAGCTTGTCCTGGCACGCTTCTTGTACCTATTGATAGATCACATACCAACATGGATGTGTGTTTCTGGTCTGCAATGTAAGTACCTAAAATGAAAGGCGAAAACGAAATGATTCCTCCACCCTATCGAGAAAACAAGTTTTGCTCATTTGCCGCAGGCAAGAAGGTACCTATTAAAGACGGACGTGATTTTTCGTATGCGAATTGGTATGCCGTCAAACTTGCATGGCAAAATTGGTGTCTTGTAAATCCAAATAAGTGCGGCCGGTGACTGGATAGTCGGTCCCAACCACCATCTTCCCGGTAACGGGAACATAGCTGACAACAGCCACCACGAACGTGAATTATGATCGGCAATTTGTCAGGGTGGGGTCCGGATGGGGGTATAGTTACAACTAACAACCTGGTAGTCCTGGGGCTCGAACCCAGGATAATGCCATGAACCGCTAGGAAGGGGATTGACCCAGTATAATTGGATATTCTTTAACATGTGAGGTCCATAAATCGACGAAAATATTGCACTGAACATGCATCTCATAAGTTAAAGATCAACCTCTGATATAACAACCATGATCATTAGGTGAGGCCCTTGGAATAGGAAGGAGGGTCAGAAGGAAGGTCGATCATATTTCCTAGATTTACATTATCTTATCTAAGTATAGTAGTTGTGGAGAGAGGAAGTAAAGATTTGAAGTCATTCTGTCAGTGTTGCATATACAAACTCATTTGTAGCTCTTCAGTCGGCCAACACATGTTTAGAAACTCACCCACATTGTTTGGATGACGAGGTGAACTCGAGTTGACCGACTGAAGAGAGACCATGCCTCCAGTATTGACGATGAAAATGTTCTTAAACTTGCATATCCCTATTTGGGGGAATTAGGAATGTGATAGGCATCTCCAGGGCATTGAATTAGGTACAATTCATGAATTAGCCTTAAAAGTATGAACCCAGTGCAAAAGGGCTGTATAAGATGTTCGCTCAAAGTTATCCAGACGAAGAATCGAACCATGAACCTCACACTCAACTAACCTCGCCATCCAAGCAATGTCGGCGCGTAACTAAACAGGTGAATCTGGAACGTTCCATCATTACCCAAGGATTAGCAAGCCTACATTTCCCAACCAAGAACCGGAATCTTTGGTAATCTTGACCTTAGCCAAAGACCAAGTCCAGCCTAGCTATGCACTACCTGCCCTAGCTGCATTTGCAATATATTACATTACAAGGTGACCAAGTATATTTACCTTGATCCGCTAAAGGTTACAGCATTGGCACTATTAGTGTGAAAACGTCAGACTCCCTTACAGTTTACATACAGCTTACTTCTTCATAACCAGGCTAAGCGTATTCAACCCTCAGACCAGAATGAAATTTCTCGGCAGAGCCGGGAATCGAACCAGAATCTCCACGGTGATAGCCACTAACTCTCTACCAACACTTGGAAGTATCAGTTTTCAGCTTATCTGTTTGTCAAAATAACGTGCTCATTGACGATATGTAAGAAATAAGGGAAGGAACGAGAAACTTCTTCGGGAATTAGATTGCTAGTCCTTAGTGTATTATAGAGGGTGCGGTGCTTCTTTCTCTATAATGTGAAGGGGGGGGGGGGGCAGAAAATGCCTTACCCTCCCGAACTCCGTGACGTTGGAAGGTACGTACACCCTCTCAACCCCGAAGTACAGGCCAGTGGTGTAACGAGTCACCAGTGCACCCAACCTGATCGCTCATATTTTAGGAAGATTTAATTAGAAAGCTACCTATTGCAATGGGTACCGACATATCTTCTGGTTTCACATCCCCTAGACCCCAAAACCACCATCAGTTGAAAAGTTTATATATAACTTATAAATATCACTTATGTGGATACGATTAACTACCGTCATTTTGCGCCAATCACTTTCAAATGTATACATAAAATATAAAAATTTAAAATCTCGGTCGAGTTCGTTAATGGGCAAAATCGGACAAACGGGGTGGAAATGGGGGACCTTTTTCGAAAAAGTGAAATATCGCTATAACTTTCTTAGTATGTGGAAAACCCAATTCATCGAAGGTTATTACTAGGGCTCGGATTCGAGCATATTTGCATATTTTTTTCCTGAATAGTACACATTGAAAGAAGCCTTTCGGTGGTATTTTCAGCTCTCTGGGACCAACAGAATTGAAATTTATCGAGCATATAAATGCATAAAACCGCGGTTTTCAGAATAGAAGCATATAAATGCATATTATTTTGGTTTTCGTCTAAATAGTTTGTTCTTCTTCGAATCCCCCCCAAATTCGGGCCCTGAACATTCTTAAGGTTCGAAAAAAGAAATAATTATTGAAAAGCCTATCTGGTGCGAATAATAGAACCGCATGTTTTTAACCTTTAGTGAGGTCATTCGCGTCATTGAAACTAGTATTGATTTATTTAAGAAAATCATTGAACACTGAAAACATAGAAAAAATTCTTGTTGTACAGACCAATGCAGATCTACTTCATTGACTCGCCTAATTCTGAACATTTTGTAAATGAACTTTTAAACTGTAACTTTTATAAGAAAACTTCTCTTTTATATACTTGAAAAACTTGAATGCGAGTATATTGCAGCGTATCATACATGAAAAATGAAAATCCACGGCCTGCTTCCAGTCTCCGACCGGGTCAGGAATGGAATGAATACATACAATTAGAAAATAAAGCTCGTATATAAAGGTATGTTATTGTTGGTTTTTTTTGTTTCACTTTCCTTTCTATAGTTTTAACGGTGTTTTTGAGCATATTCTGCATATTTAACCGCATATAATGTTTTTTTCGAGCATATCTATCGAGCATATAATGGTTTTTTTCGAGCATATCTATCGAGCATATAATGGTTTTTTCGAGCATATCAATCGAGCATAAAACACATGGTTTTCGAGCATATCTGGAGATTTTATCGAGCATATCGATCCGAGCCCTAGTTATTACTATTCTTCGGATAAGGGCCAAAAACGTCAATAAAACTTTTGACAGCACCGACCATTGATCACAGGAGTAGGAAAAATGGAGTTTTGAGGGAAATAAATCCTATCTCCCTTAATAGACACAATATTAAAACCGTTTAAAATGGTTAATACTATTCTAAAAATTATCTAAATCTTTTGTCTGAAAGAATGTTTGATATGACCCACTCTTAAGCCAAGGGATGTACAAAATAATTTCGAAATTAGGAAAAGGTGAGGCTCCTCGTACGCTAGGCACGTGGTACCTTTGTAGAATTACAACAATTGAGACACTTAGTAAATTTGAAACATTTTTCTTTGCCCGGCGTGCGAAGAGGGAATTTTTAATGGTAAATGTGATGTAAAGGTGAATACACTTCGGTTCATGCCCCAACCATGGGGTTGCGCCTATCTAGTAGGGCCACAGGCACAATTTGCTGTACAGGAATTCCAGAGATTGAGTCAAAGTAACATGCGTGTCTCACTTGATGCATCAACGATTATGTAAGACAGTTTATGATACAGTACAGCTCTCGCTATTATGTGAAATGGAGTGTACAGTTGTTACACAATCATCTACTCGAGTGAGGGGAGGGGGAAGGGAAGGAGAAAGTGTAGCAAAAGGGGATCTACTGTAAAATTCTGGGAGGATATCATAACATCGTTGGTTGAGGCTTTGTCAAACAGAAAACTGGAATATAATGACCCGTCCATTGGTCTTCAACCAATGGAACAGGCAATTGACCAAGTAATCCATAACTGACAGTTTCACTCCCAGAACCTTGCCTTGGTGAGGTAGTAAGTACTGTTGATTCTCTAAGGACTTTGCGACACGATGATGATGATGATAATTGTTTTAAGGGGCCAAACATCTAGGTTATCGGCCCCTAATGTCTGTGTGATAGCGAAAGTGACAATGAAATGGAAATCTTTACGAAAATTAAGTGAGACTGAAGAAACTTACAAAATTGAACTCAGATTGAAACGACTAACAAAATGGAGAGTGGAAATATTTACAAAAAGGAATTTAGAAGAAAATACTCAGAAAAGGAACAGATTGAAAAACACACACAAAATGTATGTTAGGTTCAAAATACAGTACCTACAAAATGCAATTGAAATTCAAAATACTTACAAAATGCAAATGAGATCGAAAATACGTACAAAATGCAATTGAGGTTCAAAATACTTACAAAATGCAATTGAAATTGAAAATACACAATACAATTTAGATTGAAAAACTCCAATTTCAGATCCAAAATACTCACAAAGTGCAATTGAAATTGAAAATGCTTGCAAAATGCAATTGAAATTGAAAATGCTTACAAAATGTAAGGAAGATTCAAACTACGTTACTCATTTGGATGGACAATAGTTACAAAATTCAATTATAATTGAAAGTACTTACACAATGTAATTTAGATTCAAAATACCCTAAAAATGCAATAGAAAATCAAAATACTTGCAAAATGCCCCCCATACACAATGCAATTTAGATTGAAATACTTGCAAAAAGCAGTTTAGGTTGAAAATAATTACAAAGTCGCGGGAAAAGTCTTATTTAAATGGTTCAAATTCGCTTGGCCGACAAGTTCGTTTTGTACTTAACAGGTTTTTGAAAGTCGCATAGGTGAACTTCTAATACTGCCCTTCATAACTGAACAAAATATCAGGGTTATATCAGTAGTAGTTTCGGAGGTATAGAATGCCAGTGAAATATTTTGCACAGGCGCCATGTTGGATTGGTAAGACGCAATAACATTTCAAGGGCACAGTCAGGGTCGAACAAAATAGTACTATGTTCTTACCGGGTTTCATTGAAATCGCTGCAGCCGTTTAGATTTTATCAGGGACACACACACACGGACAAAAGGTGATCTCATAAGCCTATTTTTTCATGAATGAATATAGGCTGAAAACGTCAGTGTTTAGCACACGAGAAGCCCCACCTTCTTGTAATTATATTATTAATACCACAACTGCTGACCATCCAGACAAGAGTAATAGTGTGTAGGGGCTTTTAGTGATAACGCTATCTTTGCCTCGTCTGTAGATCAGCACGGCTGTCAAAACAACATCATTATTGCTTTGATGGCATCCGTAGTACAGTCAGCAATAATTTGTGATAGTAATCTTCGGCTTAGCTCTTCCCACATAGACTTGACATCGTCATCGAGAACATTTTGCTCATCCCGTGGCGTAAGGGAGGGTCATATCAAATATATTTCAGACAAAAGTTCTAGGTAACGTATATAGAGGACTATTGATAATTTCAAACGGTTTTGATATTGCGTCTATTAAGGGAGGTATGATTTTTTTCCTAAAAAATCTATCTTTTCCAATCCTTTGGTCAATGGTTGGTGCTATCAAAAAACTTTACTGAGATACGTTTTTGGCCCTGATCTGAAGAATGGTATGAACTTTGAATGGATTTGATATTTTACGTATTAAGAATATTTAGATTTTTCGAAAAAGGACTCCACCTCCTTGGTCCGATTTTGTCCATTAACGAACTCAACCGAGATTTCATAAGGCATATGTATAAATTTGAAAGTGATTGGTGGAAAATGGCGGTAGTTATCGTGTCCAGAAAAAGTGATATATACTCGTAGGTATGTATATAAATCATATACAACAATTTGAACTGACGGTGGTTTGGGGGTCTGGGGGATGTGATACGCGAAGATATGTCGACATTTTCTGGAAGTCGAAACATAGTACCCATTGCAATAGGTAGCTTTCTTATGAAACCGCTGGCTGCGGACTAAGCGGTAACGCTCTCGCTTGCTGTTGCCAAGGTTGCAGGATCGAATCCTGGCGCAATCCGCTGGCATTTGAGGGTGCGCAAATGCGATGATGATGATGATAATTGCTGTTTTAAAGGGGCCTAACATCTAGGTTATCGGCCCCTAATGATCTGGGTGATAGCGAAGATGATAATGAAACGGAAACCAGAACGAAAATTAGTTGAGACGGAAAATACTTACAAAAAGGAACTCTGATTGAAACGACTCACAAAATGTTCTTACAAAAGGGAATTTAGAACGAAAAGATTCACAAAAGGAATAGATTGAAAAATACCCACAAAATGAAGGCTAGGTTCAAAATACGTACAAAATGCAATGTAGCGTCGAAATATTTACAAAATGCAACTGAAATTCAAAATACTTACAAAATGCAAATGAGAACGAAAATACGTACAAAATGCAATTGAGGTTCAAAATACTTACAAAATGCAGGTGAAATTGAAAATACACAATGCAATTCAGATTGAAATAGGCCTTATCCCAGTTCCAATCCAAATTATTCACAAAGTGCAATCGAAATTCAAAATACTTACAAAATGCAATTGAAATTGAAAATGCTTACAAAATGTACGGTGATTCTAACGACTCATGTGGATTGACAATACTTACAAAAAGCAATTTAGATTGAAAATACTTAACAAAATGTAATTTAGATTCAAAATACCCACAAAATGCAATTGAGAATCAAAATATGTGCAAAATGCCCCCAAACAAAATGCAATTTAGATTCAAAATTCGTGCGAAATGCGGTTTTGGTTGAAAATACTTACAAAATGCAATTGAAATTCAAAATACTCACTAAAAGGCCCCGCAACCTGCATTGAAAGACTTACTAAAAAGCAATTTAGATTGTCAATCTTTACAAAATGCAATTGAGGTTGAAAACAATCGCGAGATGTAATTTAGATCGAAAAAACTTACAAAATGCAACATAGATCAAAAATGCCTTAAAAATCGATAAAAGGGAATTTAGATACACGGTGATTCGAGTAACAAAAACAGTGCGGGAATCTGAAAGAGAAAAGGAAATAGAAGGAAAAGAGGAGAGGGGAGGGGAGAGAGGAGAAGGTCCGCCCCAAAGGGAAGGGACAAAAGGGGAAAACGGACCCAGCTCAGGAATCCCTCGGGGTCGCCAACGCCCGAACTCACCAGCCGTGAGCCCCTGAGGGTGTAGCATTATCGACGGTGCACCAGAAGTGGTGGGGCTACATACACCCTGCCTCCTTAAGGGCCTTGAGCACAAGGCAGGAGGTAAAAGGAAAAGAACAAGAAGGCTGACCCCTCACAGAAGGAGGGTATCAGGAAAGATGAGACAAGGGCCAATTAAGGCGGGAAAGGAAGAGACTCCCTAGGCCTCGGATACCCTAATACCGCCGGGGTCGGAAGAGAACAAGAGTTGACCAAGGAAGGTCGACAGGAAAGAAGAAAGAGAGGAGCCCGGCACAAGTAAGTGGAAGCAATGCCGGACTCAGCTGGGGCCCCGTGGTCGCCAACCCACAACCCACTAGATGTGAGCCCCTGGGGGGACGCGCAAATGCGAGGGAACCATGCCAGTACATCTACTGGCACGTTAAAGATCCCGTTCGGGGCAAAATTCCGGCACCTTTGTGTCTCTAAAATCCATAGTAGTTAAAAGGGGCGTAAAACAAATACGGTACCATTATTATTATTATTATTATTATTATAATATTTCCTATGAAATCTACCTAACAAACCGAAGTCCATTGATAACTGCCCTGTGTGTTTGGTACGATCCCCATGAAGTGCTGCGTCCCCCTCTGGTTTGCCTTCGGTTGTCAAGTCAGGCACAACTAAACCAAGTAATCTATAATAGAAATAAATCTCATATAAAGCAGAATTTATTACTCTTGTTGAACTATTAAGGCTTGTCTGAATTGTTAATAACTTCATAAACACTCATTTAAATTCTGCGTATGTTTATTTATTGAGTACTTTGGAGGAGAGAGCAGTCGACTTGTTTCCATCGTTGCCATCCTGGCAAAATTCCCAGACAGAAACAAAACTTAATTACAGCAGTGATGTGAAATTAAAATCGGTGCTTGGGTGGTAAACAAGAAATCGACCGGTATAGCTTTGTGCGCTAAGGCACAAGGCCATACAAGCAGACTATATCCGTCGGGCGTCCTTGAAATGGTTTTCCGCACTTGCTCATTTTCAACTCAGGCAATTCTTACAGGCCACGGCCTCTTCCGTACAATTTAGGGGACTCCGGAATGAAAACCTTCCTAATTTTCTAATTTTCTTTTTCGTCTGATTAGGCTAAGGTTGTACTGAAGGAAATTATTGAGAAATGGAAACTGAATCAGTGTAGAGAAAAGTAAGACAATGGTAATGGCAAGAGGAAAGAAAGAAGGAAAAGGGATAGTTATAATTGGAGCTGTAGATCAGGAAGTAGTAGAGCACTTCAAATATTAAGAAGTGAATTGATGGAAATTGCAAGATTGGATATGGAGATGAACATGATAATACAATGTGGAGCGTTTTCTATCACCAGGTTCGGAGTTTAATTTGGGATAAAGACATACCACGGAAAGCTAAAGAACTGATGTACAAGACCTATTGCTTACCGATAATGACGTATGGAGCAGAAACTTGACCGATGACGAGGAGAGATGAAAGTAGAATGCAGGCAGCCGAAATTAAATTCCTGAGGAGTCTGGTACTGAACACTAGGAGAGATAGAGTGAGAAATTAAGATATTCGAAAGGAAGTGAATGTACAGAAGGTGAATGATAAGCTGCAGCAGAACAGATTGAGATGGTCTGGACATGTGAAAAGGATGAATGATGAAAGAATGCCGAAACTAGTGATGGAGAGACGGATGACTAAAGAGAGGATGAGGAAGACCTAGAGTACGGTGGATGGATTTGGTGAAGGACAGTGTGACAGAACGAAACCTGCAGTGCAGTTCAGTGGTTGAGGAAGGATGGTGGACAGACAGAGTAAAGTGCTCCGACCCGGCTTCGGCTGGAAAACTCAAATTGACAATGATGATTATGATTAGGCTACATGCCCTTATCCAACGGTACATTTATTTTCTTCAAAACTCATTCATAAGGTTGCTTAGTTTCCCCATTAACAAACCAATTTTTTAATTTTTCTCTCCATTGTTCTCTAGATTTCTCCCTTGGTTATTTATTGTTCTCTTTATTAAACTTAAGTTACTGAATGAGCGAAATGGTCAGCAATTCAGTTATCCAGAGAGGTGGCATGAGACGGCTGTGGCACTATCTTTCCTCATCCCTTTCAAATCCCATTCCGTTGGTATCAGAGTATGAGTGTCGTTTTGTTAGGTAGATTTCATTAGAATGCTACCTATTGCAATGAGTAGGCCTACCATGTTTCGACTTCTGAAAAATTTCGATATAACTTCGCGTTTCACATCCTCCAGACAGCAAAACCATCGTCAGGTCAAAAGTTTATGTATAATTAATGTCTATATTATATACAGAGAGTATTATATAATTATATACACAACATTGTCGTGAACAAGCCAACTACCGCCATTTTCCACCAAATAACTTTCAAATGTACGGTACATATATACATAAAATATTACCACATGAAATCTCGGTCGAGTTCGTTAATGGGTAAAATCGGACCAAGGGGGTGGGATTGGGGAGGGGGGAGCATTTTCGAAAAAATGAAATATCACCATAACTTTCTCTAATCTATCGATAAGTTCGTACTATTCTTCGGATATGGGCCAAAAACGTATCTCAGTAAGGTTTTTGATAGCACCAAAGTGGTGAAAAAAATTGAGTTTTTTGAGAATAAAAAATTATACCTCCCATAACAAGCACGATATCAAAACCGTTCAAAATGGTCAACATTACGTAAAACTTGTGTCTGAAAGATTCTTTTGATATAACCCACCCGTACGTCAAGGGATGAGTAAAACTTGTCAATGAAGATGCAATGTTGATGAGGGAAGAGCTAAACCTAAGATAGTTATCACAAATTATTGCTGACTGTGCTTGGGATGTCATCAAAGCAATATTGATGTTGTTTTGACAGCCGTGTCATTCTACAGACGAGGCAAGGATAGCGTTATCTCCAACTCCTGTCCGCCTGGTTGACAGTTGTGGTAGTAATAACTTAATTACAAGAAGATTAGGCTTCTCGTGTGCTAAACATGTAAAACGTTTGCAGGTTTACAAAAATTGGCAAGTTTAGTGAATTCGAAATATGTTTTTTGTTTTGCCCGATAAAATCTACCTCTGCCTTCCGGCGTGCCGAGAGGGATTTTTCAAGTTGTATTGGTTTTCTTTTGTTGTTAAACTTTCTAATTTAATATCAACGAAAGTGTAATTTTCGAGCATTTTTAGAGTAATAAGCGAAAATACAACGCTTCAAATGCTGATGAAATCAAACACGAAGAGGAGGTTGTGAAACTTCGGAATCGTATATTAGATTTCATTGATTATGCTTCATTATGTCCAAGCCTTCGCCTCCCAATGTAATTTTAACATAGCTCATCCTCCTCCAGAAACAAAAGCTAGTTACGCCACTGCTCCGACCTATCGCTCTATCATCCTATCGATGTTTTAGCGCGAATAGTCGGAGAAGATTGGGAATTCGAATTAACAAAACAAAAAAGGGTAAAGGGGCTGGGAGGAACTTTAAAAACCATGAATGATACTGCTTCAAATGAAAGAATATGAACCGTATGGGGCCAGCACATGCCAAACACGAGAAAATGATAATTGTAATGATAAAATTAAGGCCACCGCCGCCTCCCATCCAAATCGTAGTTTAATTTCAAATATACACACACTAACACAGTCCTCACAATAATACAGGATAGCAGACAAATTCAACACACAGCCAAATAGACGGGTCTGCATGACCGTGATGTCGCTAAGCTCTAAATGAATCAACAACAACAACAACAACAACAACAACAACAAAACAAAACAAAACAAAACAAAACAAAACAAAACAAAACAAAACAAAACAAAACAAAAACACCACCATCACCATCTTAGACAACAAAAGGCTGATTCATCTACAGCCCATCACGCATCGCATCTTGCTGTAGAACGCATCGCGCACGTTATCATTATCGCAGTTTAGTGGTCCATTTGCAGTTGTTCTTGGAACAACACAAAGGATAATTTATATTCAGTCTTATCTGACCATTGACGAATTCTCAAGATGAAGGCCACATTGATCGACATACATGGAGACTGACGTACAGTACAATGCAGTCTTTCATTTAGAAACAGCTTGTTAGATCGTAGTATAGCGATAGTTCCATAAAATTATGATATAGCCTCGTCATTCTGACCAAAGGTCTAAGAATTGAAGGCTAATATGGTTGACGACATGGTTAGGCAAGGTATTTTTCAACTAACTGCGTTACTGTTAATTGCCAGAATGACAGCAAGAGCCTTCTCTATAGAACGGAGCCTCGCTGAGGCCGTGTGACACGTGTGTAGAGAGTTGAGTCATCGTCAGTTGACCTGCATCTACCGTTACACAACACTGATTTGGGAAGTCCCAGATGCGGTCATAGCTCCATTACATTCCCAACTGACAAGATACCTTAGTTGAGAGAGTTAAGACTTGTGTGTGAAGTATTGCAGCCTATAACTTATCCCGTGAACTTGGTTAGGTAAAGAACAGAACATCGAATTATCCTATTGGAAACTTATCTTCTCGAGAAGTAGTTTTCCAGTAAATGTGTTCGTACGTTTCTGCGCCGTGCGATATTTTACATGAGGGGGATCCTCAAACAAAATATATACAGAAACAATCCGCGTACTCTGAAGGCTCTCGAGAACGATATTCCCGAGAACGATATAAGTGCTGATGATGATGATGATGATAATTGTTGTTTTAAGGGGCCTAACATCTAGGTTATCGGCTCCTAATGGTCTGGGTGATAGCGAAAATGCCAATGAAATGGAAACCAGAACGAAAATTAAGTGAGACTGAAAATATGTAACTCAGATTGAAACAAATCGAAAAAAGGAGAGTGGTAATACTTACAAAAGGGAATTGAGAAGGAAAATACACAAAAGGAATGGATTGAAAAATACGCACAAAATGTAGTTCAGGTTCAAAATACGTACAAAATGCAATGTAGAGTCGAAATACAAAATGCAATTGAAATTCAAAATTCACAATGCAATTTAGATTGAAAAAAGCACATTTCAGATCCAAAATACTCACAAAGTGCAATTGAAATTCAAAATGCTTACAAAATGCAATTGAAATTGAAAAGGCTTACAAAATGTATGGTAGATTCAAACTACTCATTTGGATGGACAATACTTACAAAATGCAATTTAGATTGAAAATACTAACAAAATGTAATTTATATTCAAAATACCCCAAAATGCAATTGAGAATCAAAATATTTGCAAAATGCCCACCATACACAATGCAATTTAGATTGAAAATACTTGCAAAAAGCGGTTTAATTTGAAGTACTTACAAAATGCAATTGAAATTCAAACTACTCACAAAAGTCCCAGACCCTATATTGGAAGACTTACTAAAAGGCAATTTAGATTGTCAATCCTTGCTAAATTTAAAATGAGGTTGAAAATACTCGCAAAATGCAATTTAGATCGAAAAGACTTACAAAATGCAATGTAGAATGAAAATACCTACAAAATGGAGTGTAGATGCAAAAGATTCGCTAAGGCGAATTTAGATACACGGGGGTCCAATTAACAAAAACAGTGCGGGAATCTTAAGAGAAAAGGAAATAGAATAAAAAGAAAAGGAGAGGTCTGACCCCTCGAAGGAGGGATCAGGAAAGATGAGACAAGGGTCGATTGAGGAGGGAAAGTGAAAGACTCCCTAGGCCTCGGATACCCTAATACCGTCGGGGTCGGAAAAGAACAAGAGTTGATCAAGGGAGGTCGACAGGAAAGAAGACAGAGAGGAGCCCGGCACAAGTAAGTGGAAGCAATGCCGGACTCAGCTGGGGTCCCGTGGTCGCCAACCCACGTCCCACTGGATGTGAGCCCCTGGGGGAGATATAAGTGTACTGATACGAAATATCAGAGAGGATGAATTACAGCCAGTGTACCAAAACTACATACGTTGGTGCAATGTGTGTTTAGAAAGTAAGACAGTAAAGGACAGTATTTCCAGCAACTACTTTAAAATTCATGAAGTAATGATTATTAAATACGTTAAAAAGTGCAAATGTCTTAAACTAGTTGGGCGCTACGGTGCTACTAGCACCAGTGCCTCGCTCTACACGCGGCTGGACACAGTGCCGCGGCCGTCACGTTGCGCCTGTGAAGTTCCGTTCGGTAGAGAAGGCTCTCACTGTAATAATGAAATTCGTTACAGTTACTCTGTGCGAAAAGTAGCCGTTCCAGTTACAATGGTTAAAGTAGTGCTCCGATACTTGGGGCGCCAGACTAACGACAAGTTCACAACATCATTAAGGGCCATGTAAACTCGCTGGGACTGGAATGTTCGCCCACAGATAAGACAAATGCACCGTGAGTAAGTCAAAAAGTATCCATGGTTATACATAACGCTTGGTAATACATTCATTTTGTTACTTAAAGGTGTTTTTTTTTCTTCTTAATGTACCACCGGAGGTTGAAGAAACCCACCCTCGTCGATTCCAGTATTATGGTAAAACAGAATGAATCTCCTACTCTTTTTAATTTAATTTCTAGCAATTCGTGCTTAATCAGTTGAATATCGTATAATTGTTGGTTGTTTTTTCTTCTTATGTACGCGAACCTTAATTCGTTATTTATCCATAGCGCTTTGGGTTAACAATAAGTTCGAGAGTTCTGTAAAGAACATAACGGAACTAGTAACTTCATTAGATATATGTTACAAATGAAACCTAGCCTGCGGCTTGTATCCTTCGATATAACAATCGACATTCCAATTAATGAAGCCATTAATAATATCGAAAACAATTTGAAGTCCAACAAGTCGGCAATAGAAACCGAAGAAGTCGTGAAATTACTGAGGGTCGTACTCAGCCAAAACGTGTTTCAATTTCATAATAAAATATACACACGAACAGAGGGCCTAGCCATGGCGTCATCGCTAAGCGGGCTAATCGCCGCCATCTTCATTAACACACCGGAAAATGCGTTCCTAGAAAAGATCTCGACAAAGGGAATAGTACTGTGGAAAAGATACGTGGATGATGTAATTTTCATAGGCGACACTGAATTAACAAGCAAATAAACAATTCTCCAAACCATTAATAGCCTATACCACTCTATCAAATTCACCAAGGAATCCGAAACCGTTCGTAAAATAAATTATCTTGACATAACTATCGAACATAAAGATGAGCTTTCATTTTCCATATTCCGAAAACCTACACAAACTTCGCAGGCAATTGACAGTCAGTTCGATCACCCCAGTACGCATTAATTAGCGGGGTTCAATTCAATGGTGCACAGGGCTTTAAACTACCCATGTCAAGAGACAATTACAATAAGGAAATAAGAATAATCAGGCAAATAGCAAAAGAAAACTATTTTCCGTCCAGCAAAATACATCAAATTGTAGCCAGTCATAAAAAATAATACGATTCAAAAGCCGAACAATAATTAGAAAAAAATGTGAACGCGAACACACAAAATTACCAGTCTGTTCAAAAAACAAGGCATAAAATACCATTTGCAACGAATATCACAATCGGGAAGCATCTGCACAATAGTCATCTGAATAAACAAGACCCGTATACAAAGCCAGGGGTATATTCCATTACGTGCCAAGACACAGGGTGTCTAGCAAAGTACATCGGGCAGAGTGGGAGAAGAATGGATACACGATACAATGAACACAGAAATGCGATAAAATATGGGACGCAGGCATGTTGCAACTGCCTGCACGTCTCGTACAGATAAGATATATTTTCATGTGGATAGACGAGTCGAATCAGCATGTTTCGTGTTACTGATAAATCAGGGATGTTCAGTAATTTTATTTATTCTGTTTATTTACAAAATAGACAAAGTTGACACGAAAATTATTGCAATCCGGTACACATTCATTCAGTCTCAATCTATTAGTGATCAACTGATCACCCTCTTTGTCGTCATCTTCGCATTCCTCTATAGTTTCATCGCTATCATTTTCATCTACAGGTAAGGACGGTGTTGCGTGCGATAAAGAATCTACAAAAGAAAAAACGAAACATTGCTATGTTGTAATCGTTTAACTAATTTAACATTTACGTTTGAATGAATAAAAACCAATATAATTATGTTGTAAAATAACTTACGTACCTTCGACTTCCAGGTTCAATAGGTGTTTTGTATCTAAACTTAACCACAATAGCGAGAGAAATTTCACACACGAGAGCACACGAACATATGCATACGTTTCCGACTATGTCTGGGTTCCGACTGACTATGCAACAAGAGGCGTGCACGGAGGGGAAGGTTTTATCTGCCGATAGACAGATCATTAAGATTAATACATTTGAAAGGGTTCTAAATTAACTTGGCAATTTTGACTTTTGACTGGTTTGCGAGTGCCAATACTCCTACGTGCGCTGGCTCGCTTTTGAAGCCTAGCTGGGCGGCTGTGTTTACATTCCATGTCTGAGAAGATTCAGGGCTTTCCCAGCTCGAGGCACAGCGCTGTCAACTCTCTACCGTAGCCTCTGAGATCATGCGCGAGATTGGAAAGTACTGCGTGCCACAGTGCAACAATGGAGACCTGACAAGCGAGCCGGCGCAGCGGCCAGGACCGGACTCTGGACTCCACGTGGAGAGAGAGAGAGAGCAAGCATGCTATTCGTCAAGAATCATCGGCTATTGGTGAGCAGCCAACAATGGTTATTGTCCACGCGTTGTTCTGCCAAACGTTTGAGTCGCCGGTCGTTAACGAGTAAAATAAGAGAATAGCAAGATATATAGCAAGAAGTTACAGTTTATAACGGCGAACCCACCTGTGGTCGATATTTCCTTTATTGCATCACCAGGTAGCTGAGACTAGCCTGACACAAGCTGGCGAGCTTGCCCTTACTACATCGAAATTAGCAGTTTCGAAAGCTATAGAAACTGCGAAGCCTGTGACAGATTCACAATGCTGATATTACTCCGTAAGAGAAGGACGAGCACGCCACTGGTCCCTCTCCAGAACCAATGACCTCTTTTGATCACCGGTCATTAGGGTGACGGGTAACTTCATAATTAGTTATTTAATAGCTGCAGACACTTTGCACTTGACGAAAACACAGTTATGCAATTATGATTATTTCCCGGTATTTAATTCATTCTATGCCTTTGTTTGATGCAATGTGTGGCATTAAAATCACCTTAATGTTACATTAATAATGTAGTCTATTATCAATAATTAAATAAACGCGTCCATATATCAGTTCACGGAGTATGATTATTGTTAAGAGATGTCCATGGTGGGTTCGACCTTATCTCATCCATGGACATTCAAAATTCCATCATCAATATCTGCAAACCAACGTTTGGCGGGTACACCCATCTCTTCCAGAACTCCTCATATAATAGGTTTACAATTTGCAGTTTGTTTGAAAAAAAAAATGGATGGCTAGTCGAACAAGTCAAGATCAACGTTTACGAGAAGTGAAGTGTGGATTGACAACAGAGCAACACGCAGGTCATTGACATGAATGCTAGGAAGCAATTATTGAAGTAATTGTTCATGTCTAGTCTTTACAAGGCCACAAATTGCAGACAAGACGGCAGACACGGATGGAAAGTGCAGGTGCAACAGGAATTGGTCGAAAGATGATGTAACATGATGATCTAATCCAAACCCTGGAGGCTCGACATTGTCTTTTGCATGCAGTTCCACATCTGACTACTTCATTGTGATATCCGTTGATCCTCTTGGCTTATACTATGACCTCTATAAGTGACTCTGCAGAGCTGTAGTTTATTCTACTCCTTACTTTGGGACCTCTTCTTGGACAAAGCGTAATGTGCAATATAAGTTTGAAATTGAAATTATATTTCTACAGGATAGCTTACTCCAGATAATTATGTTATAATCAATTTACCTCTTCATATTTTGATGGCAAATATCTAGGCGTTTCTTGATTGCTATCCAGGACGAGATTCACACGAAGGATTAGAAGAAAATGCTGGTCAATTGAGAACTTAAATGAACAGGTCCTAAATACGACACGTACATGATGAGGACGATGCCTCATTTAAGGCTTGGCGATCGTGGCCTTTTCAGCCCCGTGCAGTTGGGTGTGTGTAGAATATGTTTAATATCCTGTGTTATTATGATGTCTGTAGTAGTGCGTGTATTTGTAATTGAGGTAAGGATCGGGAACGAAGTGCCCGTGGTCGACATTTGCCTGGAGTAGAAGTGGGAAACCACGGATGGCTGAGGTAGGAATCAAACCTACCTCTTCTCGGTTTTGCCTCACGAAGCTCAGTGAACCCCGTTCCAACCTTCTGACCAGAATTGAAAAAATATTGACATAGCCAGGAATCGAACCCTGGAGCACAGTGGGAGACGGCTAAGTATGTTAGCCACTACAGCACAAGGTCACCAGACGTATATGTGATCGGCATCGTACTTTAGGACTGACAATGTTCACATCTGTCAGTGGCACGCGGACTGTTCGAGTTGAGCTAAGATAAGACGACAAGCGAAGAGAAAGGTAGAATATGAACTCTCATTTAGAGAATTTGAGCCAATCCAAGGCTCTATACTAGGCCTGACAACTGAGAGTAAATAAAGAACGAACAGGTACTGAAATAGCCAATTTGGTTTGAATAAAGTTATCATTAAGTTATACATTACCACTGTGCGCAGTGGTGATTGTTTCTTTTAAGGGCTTGGACAATGCGGTCATCGGTTCGGAGTAATTGGATGTGTGTAGAGTTTAACAGATAGTCTGTGTTGTTATGGTGTACGCAGCAGTGTATATAGGCTATTTGTAATTGAGGCTAGGATTGGGCCTTACGCTGGGAACTATCCCGGCATTTGCCTGGAGTAAAAGTGCTAAATCACGGAAAAGCACTTCTCGGACAGCTGAGGTGTGAATCGAACCCACATCTTGGGTTTGCTTCATGAAACTGAGTGAATCCCGTTTCAAAAATCCGAAGAGAATTACATTTCTTGGCATAGCTAGGAATTTAACCCAGGAACTCAAGAGAGATAAACCAAGAATATTGTCCACTACACCAGGAGGTGCTTCGGATACAGTTGATGCCGGCCAGTCGGACTACCCCTTATTATTCCTATTTCTATGGGGTCGGGGACGAAATGAGTTTGTATGTGGAAGTTACTTTTACGACGGGATGCCCTTCCTGACATCAACTTCACGAGGAACTTATTGAGAAATGAAATTAATGAAATAGGGCGGTGTTGGAAAGAAGAGACCATGGCCTATTACAGGCTGTTCCAAATCCACGAGTTTTAGTATGCATACACGCGAGTACTCAGCAGTAATGCTCGGAGCACGGTTGGAGAAGGACTGGGGGTGATAGCCAATGCGTCACTGGGCGAAGGTCAAAGTACAAGTCCATGCGCTTCCTGCCAATCTTGTTGCATCCACCGCTTAGAAACGGCCGCCCCTACAGCAGAGATGTATTGCATATTGCAGGTTTATTCACACAAGGCGGCGAGTACTCAGCTGCTCACGGGCGAGCTGCTCGGCTGGAACAGCCTGGCCTATTAGAAGGTACTGTCTCAGCATTAGCCTGAGTTGAAATTGAGAAACCACTAAAAATCAATTCAAGTCGACCGATGGTGCTGTTCGAATCCGTCTGTCTTCCGAGCATGGTGAAAGCCTTGCACGATAATGCTCGTTGCTAAACAGGTCTGCAGGAATGTACAGCGTGTTCCAATTCAACACGGAACTGTAAAATGGGTTGCCTACCCACTCGCAATTACCTTGAAATCTGCTCGCAGCCCGCTAGCGATGGGGCTGAGTTCGATTTCATTGATTGCCGCCTTCTTATACAGCATTGCAAAGCATTTTGCTATTTCAAAATAAATTTACACTGGCTTCACAATAAGTTTGAACGATTTCTGTTTCAGAACTTGTAATTTTACGCTTCTTTTAATGGCCTTTGCAGAGCATTTCTATGAAATAAAATGTTAATTTACAACATAGTTTATTACAACACCATTACAACATGCTTTTTCAACAAGATGGTCATCCAGCGCACTCCTCCAGACTGGCGGGAGAAGTTTTAAACCGTTTGTTTCCTGGCCCGTGGATAAGAATTGGCGGCTTTATAGAATTCTCACCACGTTCACCTGATCTGACCGTCCTGAATTTCTTCATTTGGGGCTAAGTCAGGTCGAGAGCATTTTTAAGATCACCACAAACACCCGAAGAAATGGAGCTCGCCAATACCGACGCCTTTACGGAAATTACTTCCCAGATGTTGTCGAACGCAAGAGAGAACTTCATGCGATGAGTGGCCCTCTGCTTGGAAAATGATGGACGCCACTTCGAACACCTTATGTAAATGACCATTTCTAGTAGATGTAACTTCTGTGATAAATTAACTTTTTAGTCGCATCGAAGACTGATACAATTTTGTAACAAATCATTTCCAAATTGTATCTCGTTTTGTGGTATTGGGTTAAAAAGCAATAAATTGTGTTGTAAATAAAATACAACACAAACATACATTGTGTTGTAATAAACTATGTTGTAAAATAACATTTTATTTCATAGAAATGATCTGCAAAAGCCACTAACAGAAGCGTAAAATAACAAGTTCTGAAACAGAAATCGTTCAAACTTATTGTGAAGCATGTTTAAATATATTTCGAAACAGCAAAATGCTTTGCAATGCTGCATAAGAAGGCGGCAATCAGTGCAATCGAACTCTGCCTCGTCGCTAGCGCGCTGCGAGCAGATTTCAAGCCAATTGTGGGTGGGTAGGCAACCCATTTTACAGTTCCGTGTTAATCGGAATACGCTGTACAGTAACTGCAAATATAATGATGAGAAGAAAAGTGCTGTGCTAGCAACTTCATTGGCATAGCTAATGTGGAAATGCAATATTTCACTCCATTGTTCACAAGATGTATGTAAAGATCACTTTCGACATAAACACACAAGGTGCCGTCGAGGTTAGTCGAACAACCCACGCAACACGTTTGGCATGCGCATTTTGCGACATTCATCCCAGAACAAAGGACTCTTTGAAGGCATGCTTTAGTTGAAGGAAACAATAGTATACAGCAAATTACCAGACGAAATATAAAAAGTTTTCAAGTTTATTGGCCTAGCATTGAAACACAGCCAATGGAATAGGCTACGTGCTGCAATGCAACTTTTCGCTAGGGAATTACAGTACAATACGGTAATATTACTCCGCACCATGCTAGAGTACAGTCCTGCGCCACAAAACAAGTGAACTCAGGCGACTCAGGTTCGGTGATACTACGGGTTTCCCGTACCGCATCAGGGAAACACTATCTACTTTTAAGTTCCAAGAGGTCCATCCCAATCCCAGCCGCCAAATAAATACAGGTACAGCCCTACAATACGCATACCAGAAGCTAAATCATCACACATGCATTTTCACACTTTTCATAATTCTTTCGCCGCCGCCAACGTCCGATTAGACGTTCGAGTTCAGTCGAAAAACGCCCGATTGGACGTTCCGAAAATATATATTTTCCAGGTTAATTCATCGAATTAATAGTTCATATTAACAAAAGTTTGATACTTTTCAGTCGGTCAACACGATTGTGCCCAAATGAGATGGGTAATTTCCTAATCCTGAAAAATAATTACATGAGATTAATAAATACACTTGGATGACCAGTTTCGATCATCAGATCCATTACACTTAGGCTACAGAATGTTTATATCTGAAAGTATGGGTGAAAATATTTACCATATGTACACTTCTTTAGTTGTGGTATCAGTTGAGATAGTTCAACTCGTCAATATTTGTTAGTTATAGTCTATGTGATGTTTTGTTAAAATACTGAAAGTGGTGATTGACCTCCAAACTTGCTTGTATAGAGTGAATATGTGATTGCAGTTAAATGGTCAATTCAGGTTGTAGTGTACTGGGCTACTTATCTGATTGAGTCTTGCGTGTCCTGGTGAGAGCAGTTTTCTTCGTCACTATCTACATACACTCAACTAGAGGTCAATCACCACTTTCAGCATTATAACAAAACATCACATAGACTATAACTAACAAATATTGACGAGTTGAACTATCTCAACTAATACCGCAACTAAAGAAGTGTAGGCCTACATACTGTAAATATTTTCACCCATAATTTCAGACATAAAAATTGTGTAGCGTAAATGTCATGTATCTGATGATGATCGCTTGACGATCGAAACTGGTCACCCAAGCGTATTTATTAATCTCATGTAAATTTTTCAGGATTAGGGAATAACCCATCGCATTTGGGTAGAATCATGTTGACCGACTGAATAGCATCAAACTTTCGTGTACTAAGGAATCACTAAAAATGGCTTCAAACACCATAATAGTATTTAGCCTAGTATTGGATTAAATAACACTACCGACAGCGGTAACTACGCTCGCTACAGCGCAGCGCTAGGCCATGGGCCCAAGTTCTCTGTGGACTCTGTAGACGTGGGTTCAAGCCCCACCGTCGGCCGTCCTGGAAATGGTTTCCCATGGTTTCCCCACTTTCAACTCCAGGCAAATACTGGGACGGTACCTTCTGACAGGCCACGGCCGCTTCCTTTCACATCCTTGCCCAGTTTCATTCACCATCATTCATTTCATCTCTCATTAACTCCTCTCATGAGGTAGGCATGAGGTTGGCGTCAGGAAGGACATCTGGCCGTAAAAACTATCCACCACAAAGACCTTCATCGCATCTCATCCCCGACCACGTTGGAAAACGGGAATAATAAAGGGAAGACATGCATACATTGGATTAAATAAGACTATATATAAGAACTTTAAAAGCCTGATTTAATTGTAGTAGGTGGGAGTTATCGCCAGGCACCAGCTGATTACCTACTGTATTAGACTAAAACAATATTGTAGCTTATGTTTGTGTGGTGTTAGAAACAATACTTCTATAGAATAGTGCAGTTTCCGACTTATGAAAATAATTCTTCCTTAATGATTTTTCATAATGACATTTTTTTAAACAAAGTAAATAAGTAATCAACACTTCATTTAAATATAATTTACAAACAAAAGGCTGAGCGCACATTGGATCCGTATTTGTGTCGTGCGATTACGTACGACCACAGTCGTACGTATCGAACGCGCACATTACTTGCGAACTCGTCCGTTCCGATCGCTCATTAATCATTATTAAGTTCCACAGGCAACATGAGTAACTTATTTCTATTAGAGAATGCTCTTGTGAGACGTAGAAGACTGCGTTGTAGAACTGAGTGGATTAATGAAATTTATTTGAAAAGGGAAGAACTAGGTGAATTCCATCACATCTGGGAAGATTTGAAGAGTGACAAGAAGCGATTTTATAGTTTATAGTTATTTTCGTATGACAAAAGATGCATTTGAATATATCCTTGTCAAGTCTGACCTGACTAAATTCAGCAACTTACGCCGGACTACTGTAGCCTATATCACCTGAAGAACGATTAGCGGTAACTTTCAGCATTTTTGTTTATATACCAACGTTATGAACTTGTATACATCCATTTTGTTCGCAGTTCGTACGGTAAAATCCCAGCACGTTGGGAATGTGATCGTATATCGTACCTAAACGTGTGTATTACATACGACTAACTCGTGTGCAGTCTGCGAGCATTCGTAATATAGCTGGCGTTGGGATTGTTCGTACGTATTCGTGCATGTTCGTACGACGTAATTTCGTACGAATACGGATCCAATGTGCCCTCAGCCTTTAAAGCTACATTAATACAATGCCTCAAACATTATGTCCAAAGCAAACAAAAAGGAGAGCCCATCAAATCAATATAAATAAAATGGAAGTGATTGCGTGCAATTTGCCACAAAAAAGAAACATTGTTTAAAAATGGGCTCCAACTCGATCTGCAAAAGAATTCGGTGTTCCAATGCCGTAGGCAAAGCACTGAACATACAGAACATCATGTGCTACCCGCTCCTTCTCCCTTCTTCACCAACAAGCCATTTTCGGAGGGAGGTGAGCACAAGTTTCCTTTTTGTTCCGTTGTTAATTCATTTTTAGGGGATTATGGACAACTTTGAGAACAAATTCGTAAAAGCTACTTCGATGTGTGTTGAGTTTCTGTAATAACCTGTATAGTAGTATGGTGGGGAGTGGATCTAGGATTGGCGTAGTTGCCCAGAAACTTTAAACAAATACCATCCCCGAGTGTGCCTGGAGGGAGAGCGAAAAACACATTAAGGATGGCCGCTATCAGCGCCGGGATTCGAGCTTCCAGTTCCCCATGCGCGACGAGCATGGCTATACTTCCTCAGATTCAACCACCCACCTGATTACCACTGGTTTACAGCAACATCACTTTCGCACTCCAGTTCCCACGTAGCCTATTTCAGACATTGTTAACGTTCTCCACGTAAGCAGCAATTAATACGGGAGTGTATTTTTGTTCCTTTTCCTTCTGTGGTTTGTAGTCAAGCTATGGCTGCGTGTTTAAGTGTGGCTGTGTGCGTAGACTAGCACTTTAGGCGAATTACATTCTCTGTGCAGAGATCCTGATCACCATACTTGCATAGCGAAGGTACAGTCAGAGGCTGGAAACATGGAGCTGCTACAACCGGTCACTACTCTCTGTGGTCACTCGTCAATTATTGTTGTTGTTGATTGATTTAGGGGCTTTGCGAAATCGTGGTCATGTAGGCCCGTGTACTCGGGTGTGTGTGTGTTGTCTGATAACATGTGTTAATGTGATGGCTGTATTAGTGTGTGTGTATTTGTAATTCAGGTGAGGATTGGGAAGGAGACGGCCGTGGTGTAAAGTTAGGAAGCATCCCAGCATTTGCCTGGTGTAGAAATGGGGAAACCAAGGAAAACCACTTCCAAGATGGCTGATATGGGAATCAAAACCTCTAATTCAGTTTTGCCCCACGAGGCTGAGTGTACCCCGTTTCAGCCCTCAGACTAAATTTAACATTTCATAACAGAGCCGGGAATCTAACATGGACCTTCGGGGTGACAGCCAATAATGTTATCCGATTTATTAGAGAAGTATTTGTACAATTACAAGAGCGGAGGAGGATGTTGGTGACATAACTTACATATATACGTTTCATTTTTGACGGTTTTGCCTTTCTGCATCCAGTCTAGCCTATAAGCCTCTGCTTGCGAGACAAGTCCCCCTTCATGATCCCCTATTAGCAGTTAGCACTGCGGCCACCTCAGCTTCTGCACCTCTCACCTTAGAATCGTTAAACATCGAATCTAACCAACGCCCCCGAGGTCTACCTCTGCTTCTGTTACCCTCTATAGCAGAGTTCATTAACTTCTTGGGTAATCTCTCCTCCCCCATTCTTAACAACTGACCCGACCATCTGAGTCGGCTTATGCGAACGGCTTCATCTAACGTGTTTACTTCTAACTTAGCAGTTATATCTCCATTACGAGTACCCACTTGTCATTCCCAGCAATCATTCGTACTACCCCTACATCAGTTTCCTCTAGCTTATATGAGAGTCTAGCCAGCTGTCACTGAACGATATAGGGAGAGCATAGTCGCTACACTAACTTCCTTCTTGCAGAATACAGTAGATCGCAACTGAGAACCCGCTGCATTGGCTTTTCTGCATCTCTACTCCATCTCTTTCCCTATGCTACCATCTTAAGACAATACTCAGCCCAAATACTTAAAAAATGGCCCACCCGCTCTTACTTAGTTCCTCCTACCTGGCATCCTATCTTTTGTGTTTCTTCCCTACAGACATTACCCTCCTTTCTGATACAAAAATTGATGGTTAGGTTTCATGTGTGGTGTGGTAAAAATTTCAGAGGAATCAGTTTAAAATGTGAATTTTCCTCCTAAACGTAGGCCTATATACGTAGCTTTCGACGGAGTCTGTCATTACAACCAGGACAACAATAGGCATGTGTGAAAGAATAACATTTCTAGCGTAAATTGAAGCTTTTCAGAGTACTATACATCTCAAAATGTGCTAGTCCTGAACATGCAAAAATTTGTTTTAAAATGGAAATTAAACAAATAAACAAGACGATAGCCCCTGTCAGAAGTGTGTCGCGTCGAGCCCGCATACCAATAAGCCAGGCGGGTAGCTTATAAACATGCGAGAGTAATAATAAAATACGTAATGGTTCTAAGACTACTTGTGAAGCGGTAATTGAAGAGCACAATAATAATACATATATCTACACACAGTGAGATCAACCGTGCTCGGTCCGCGGATTGCGCTGAGGCGTGCTAACCAGGGTCATTAATGTCATTAAGTCACTAAACTTTCATAAACGTGGGTATGAAGTGTCAGCGCACAGATAAGAAGGTAACATAAACAACAGCCTCCTGCAAGATTTAATTAAGCACCGATGTATTTTTTTTTATGTCTTTGGAATCTGGATGACCTCACGTCACCAGTTAAAGGTCAAAAGAAGATGCTGAAAATGTTCTCCTTCAGCTTACAGACGGTAACTTTGGAAGTTACATCGTTACATTATGTAGCTACTTCTGTACCCACCTGCGTGTTTACAGTAATTAATCGAAGCACGGACCTAAGCCCGTTTGATGTTTAATTGTGGGCTACTTTAAAAACAAAGTGTACAGATCAATTCCCCGTACTCTAGTGGAGCTGGAGAACAATATACGGCAGCAGATATCCCTCACAACAGGAGGAAATTACAACGTGTAAACGCTAATTTATTTACACGCTACATCGCCTGTATGTCAGCTGAAGGAGAACACACTCAGCATCTTCTGTGAAAAGGTAAATTCTTTAATCATGATTTGCTGGTGAATTATTTATTAATTAATGAACTTTGTTACGGTTTCCACCTGCGCGCAATCCACGGACCGAGCTCGGTTGGCTTGCGGAAGGCGCGAGCGCCCGGCAGCCGACCGCCGGCCCTGCTCCAGCAAAAGTATCTTCCTGTATAACCCATTATTTCAGTGTTGCCAATAGAAACTGTCACTTGTAGCTCTTCAGTCGGTCAACACGAATGGGTGGGCAGGCGAGAGGGTAGCAGGGCAGGGAAAACGAGTGTTATTTACCCCGTGAAGATAAGTAACCTTATTACAAAACAGGATTCAAGTGCATGCTTTAATTTTATTTATTATATTGTGTTGTTCTAATTAGTATACACGTACATAATATTCATACGTAATTCACGTTGTTTGAGTCTTCCAGTCTTTCGACTAGTTTGATGCAGCTCTCCATGCTTACCTGTCCTGAGCTAATCGTTTCATCTCTGCATAGCTACCACACCCTACATCCGAGGCAATCTGTTTAACATATTCTAACCTTGGTCTACCCCTACTGTTCTCATCCTCGACCCTTCCTTCCATTACTAAGTTTGCTATTCCTGGGTGTCTTAGTACGTGTCCTACCAGCCTATATCTTCCCTACATTAGCAGTTGCCAGAAACATCTTTCCTCTCCCACTCGTCTTAATACCCCATCATTCGTAACCCTACCTACCCATCTGATCATCATTCTCCTGTAACACCACATTTCAAACGCTTCAATTCTCTTCTTATCTGCTGCACCGTAAGTCCCAGTTTCACTTCCATACAAATACCCGTACAAATAAAACTAACTAACCTGACATAACGAGTTTTAAACTGCGAATCAAAATATAAACACCAATTGTACGCGCTACAACATTTATGTAGTTTGATAACATTGTATATAAATTTAAACCACAACTGAGTGATCAGGATCTGTTAATAACCACTTGAAGGTCGAGATGCGTAATCCTAAACATTGCCCTATTATAAATGTGATCATAACTAAAAGATGTATTTTTTTCCAGGAGTGTTATTTACTTAGTCTATTATTAATAATTATAAACACTGTACCCCGCCCAGCTACAACTGACTATATGTAATGGTTGTATGACTTCTAGAAAGTGGTAATAGTGGAGCACAAAATATACAAACTGGGAGTGAGTGAGTGAGTGAGTGAGATGAAGACCATCACAACCAAGTTTAGGGAATCAGGAGTGTATTTCATCACTGGTGAACTCGCATAACACTGCATATCACTTGTTGCCTACAAGAAACTCATTTGATTGTATTGCGTTGACCAATAAAACTAACACTTAGGGATTCAAATATACAATTTTAATAAAACGAAGAGAAAAATTAAACTTTACATAATGCCGAATACTGTCGTCAAAGTCATTTGAGCAACTCTTCCTCAATGGGTGTTGGCGAGACTCGCTCTAACTCCTCCTCAAAGGATACAATAAAGCTGTGATTCATAGGAGGTATTTAATGGACGACAGATTGTTATGACATTAGACACTATCCATCATCATTTATGTGAGCAGTTAACAAAATCAGAACGATCTGTTCAGCCACGTGGTTAGTGCTCGAACATGAAGAGGGGAGCTGACGGAGAATCATCTCCAGCACAGCTAAAATAAGTTACAGTTATATCAAACGAGACAAGTCATTTCACTATTAACTGCTAAATATGTGCATTTATGTATACTTAATCGTTGAATTAGTGCCCCTGCATTATGGTTATTTTTGCAAACCTTTCTGACAGTTGTCAGTTTATGGTGAGTTGTTGATCTATTCACGGGCTTTGCGACATCATGGTCATATAGCTCAGTATATTTGGGTGAGTGTGGAATCAGTCTCATAACCTGTGTCGTTGTGATGGTTGTACGAGAGTGTGCATTTTTGTAATTGGGGCTAGGATTTGTGTAAGAAGGGACCGTGGCCTTAATTTTAGGAACCATCCCAACATTTACCTCGAGTCACTTCTATGATGTCCGCGATATGAATCAAACCAACCTCTTCTCAGTTCTGCCCTCCCCACCCACGAGACTAAATGAAACCCGTTCTAGCTCCCAGACCAGAATTAAGTTTCTTGGGAGTGACGGGAATCGAACCCAGACCTCAGCGGTGCGAGCCAAGAATGCTAATCATTGCGCCAAGAGGTGGACCATATATATATATGGACTATTAATGAACGATTTGCAGTCACCCTTATGTCACGATAGCCCAGTAGGCAAGAACAAACATATACAGAATTCACTAACGTATAAATAAACAAAGAAGCGTATGAAGTGACATTCACTTTGCTTCCAAATATTAGCCCGCGTTCGGAGATTAATTTGTTACTGTTAGCTTGCTTTCGTATTTGTCTTTCTCTATGCTCATAGTAGGCAGAATTCTGATAAAGGAAATTACGGGTAAGGCTCTTATAAATGCTTATTTCATTTCTTTTTTTATTTATTTATTATTTCATTCCGCCGGCCTCTCACCGCTGAGTCCGTGGTTCAAATCCCGGTCACTCCATGTGAGATCTGTGCTGGACAGAACGGAGGCAGACAGGTTTTTCTCCGGGTACTCCGGTTTTCCCTGTCAAAATTTCATTCCAGCAACACTCTCCACTATCATTTCATTTCATCTGTCATTCATTTAATCATTGCCCCAGAGGAGTGCGTCAGGCCTCGGCAGCCGGCACAGTCCATATCCTCGCCGCTAGATGGGGGCTTCATTCATTCCATTCCTAACCCGGTCGGTGACTGGAAGCAGGCTATGGATTTTCATTATTTCATTCATTTATTTATTTCCAATGGGGGTAATTCCCCGGTGGCAAATTGCACAATTACTGAAAATTACCAATAATAATATCAAACACAATATACACAAGTCGCGATTTGGGAACTTTATTAATTACATCGTAATATTTGCACAAAATTTCAGTCTTCTCTTAAACACATCAATATGTTTGGGGAAAGACTGTGGCAGGTAATGAGTTCCAAGTATCAATACCACGATTAATGAAAGAATATGTCCTATAACTTGTACACTGCGGTCGGCCCTTTACTTTGTGCGAATGGTTAGGTCGATGGGATTTCCCAGACGTTTGCTTAGTTCTCCCCATGCTGGCCGATAAGTAGGGAGATATGGAACTGCGCCCATAATCAGTGGTATTTCCAGATCCTTTTAATTAGGCCGATTGAACTGCGCCCATAGTCAAGTCGGCCGTTAGCCCAAGTTCGGTTTAAGGGGAAGTGACGGACTGTCTCCCACCACTAGCTTCTGCACTGCTGAGAATAAGAGGTAGTCCCCCGTCCCGATTAAGCAGCTGTACTACGGGCCTCCGGGAGTGGCAGCTAATCACACTAACCACAACACCACAGAGGCGAATAATAATAATAATAAAAATAATAATAATACAACTCTCTCTAATCCACCATAAATAAAACTACCGCTCTAAAAAATATAATAATCTTCTAAATGGTAAGATTACCTCAAACTAGATTATTAAACATTTGCAATAACAAAACTATTTTTAAAATATGATTAGGTTGTCGAAAACATCCCAATGTACCAGTTAATGCTAATATTGCTAGATCAAAAATTAAATATTAGTCATTTTGAAAACTGTACCCGTTTTATGTATCTCAGGCCAACACTAATCTCTTGTCCGCAATCTGGACAGGGAATATTTAGTTGTTCGCAATCTGAACGGTTCTTGACTTGTTCGCAATCAAGACACAACTGATTTGAAATGAGTCACTTCAAATTCACACCACTCGACACAACATCCCGTAATTCGGTAGAGGGGAGGAGGGAGGGACCCTACCTGACCGCTCTCAATGGGCGCAGTTCCACTGCCACTTGTAAAGGTTGATGCTAATGACCAGGGTCATTAGTGAAGCTTGGGCGCTGTTCCATACAACCCGATAAGTATAAGTGTTAAACATAACGTATAATCTGGATTTCGTCCTATCTTCCAGAGATTCCCACCCTAGTTTTTTATCATTCCAATTACATCACTTCTAATATTAAAATAGTTGAGCACAAACCTAGCAGCTTTTCTTTGTATTATCTCCAGCTCATTGATGAGCCCTACTTAGTCTTCTCTGGAATGTAGCACTAATGTCGTCATCCCCACCAATTACTCTACTCGAGATTTCTGTGCTAATAATAATTACATCTCGCGCGAACGACTAAAAATGACTCAACCAGCTTCTGGTGACTCGCGTTCGACAGTTTGGTGACCTTGGAGAATATAACTGTGGAAACTCTCCCTGGGCCACCAGAAAATTTGCCTATGGCAACAAAATAGTGAAAATTGGTTCAAGCTGATGGGGATCAGTACCTTAGTGCTACATTCTACAGAACACCAATGACCAGGCCATCGTGATCTGCAGACCTTAATCCTGTCATTAAATTCTTTGGGATCCCACAAAGAGCAATGCTTATGTGACAGCAGATGAATGAATGTGATCAAGGTCAGGGAGCAAAGAAGTTCATAACATTAGCACAAGCTTATCGGTCACTACTCCGGCGATAAACTCTTCGTAATGATGTAGAAGGAAACAGAGCCAGCCATATATTTCCTAATCCCCAGTCTCCCCGTTTTCAGTAAGTACTGGAGAGTCCTAGACCCGCTGAAGAGAACATTTCATTCTGCAGATCTCCGTGATGGGAGACTAGCAACGTCGTAAGGTGGCTGACACAGAGGGGTGAGGGGGGAGGGGGAGGGGGACCCGAGTGGCTCCCGGAATAAGCTACCAAGTCAGTACGAGAATGATACAGACCACTCAATTGACCTTGGGTGGGAAAATCACTAGGAACTAAACTGAGCTAGTCAATGGCATAGGATCCGGCGGACAAGAGGAATCATCTGATTATCATTTTCCCGAGCGTACTTGACTGGAAGTTCTGAACAAAGAATTGAGACTGCCAGGCATTCCAACTAGCAAGCAGCGCACAGTGGGTCAAAATCGAAATCTATGGGGACAAAATTATTTTTACGTTTTAATCATGAATTTAGAGTGAAAGCAACGTATATAATTTGTTTACTTCATAATAAACATCAATTAAGACCTTTTTAAGCTACGTCTACACATGCAAGAAATTGTCTATGACTAGGAGTAGGATAGAGCATTCAGTTATCTCTTCAGAACAATTTTCTACTCCTAATTTACTTTTAACAAAGTCACAAAGTTACACTTTTGACATAATCGTCGAACCCGGTGCTTCAAACAGTTGTAATTGCGCGGCATCTTCTAAAACGTAAAATAAGTAAGTAAGTTGCAAAAAAGATGAAAAAAATCTTATAACAGGCGTAAACTAAAAGACAATCTACATTTTAACATTAAGTAGAAAGTGACGCGACAAACTAAAAATCTAAGTGAAAATATAATTTTAAAAATAATAGTTAAATATTATATAATGCAAAAATAGCTAAAATTATGTAACAATTACACCCATTAATAACTGAAACACGTTACAAAGATCATACCTTCAGTTGCATGTTCCATCTTAAAGCATCACACTAACCACAAAGACAACCAAACCACAGCCACTTACATTCACCCTCCAATTCAGACTGCTCGAACAGTGGTGACAGATTTACACTAAGATGCGTTTATATCCCAGAATAGTGAGTGGCAATTATATGAGAATGCTGTATAAATAATATATTTTGATTTTTTAACTATGAAAATACTTATCCGGTTGTCTTCCTGGCTGGAACTTCGAGCAGTCTACCACAACTGGTGCTAGAGTGAACACGAAACTGCTCGAAGTTCCAGCCAGAAAGACAACCGGATAAGTATCAGCCTGTATTATTACAGTATAACCATAGTTGATTTTTTACAACCATATAATCACCCCAAACAGACAAACTCCGGATTTCTATCACCATTTTAGTATTTCACCAAACATTAGATATACTACATTTAGCATACACCGACAGTTGCATTACCAATACTGCAACTACATATTGGTACATATTGTAAATATTCTTCACCTGTATTCTCAAACATAGATGTTATAGCCTAAGTGTAATGGATCTGATGATGATCGCTTGACGATCGAAACTGGTCATCCTAGTGTATTTATTAATCTCATGTAATTTATTTCAGGGTTAGGGCATAACCCAGCTCTTTTTGGGTACATTCGTGTTGACCGACTGAAAAGCACCAAACGTTTGTTTACTTAGGCAACACTGAAAAATGGCTTCAAACCCCACAATGGTGTAGGTAACCAGGAACTCTATGCAAAATTAGCTACTGGTTCGCATGAGAAGCTGCAAGTCAGAATCCATAAAGGAACATGGAACGTGAGAGGCTTTCTGCTAACTGCGAAATTCCACGTCTTGGAAAAGGAGCTGATGAGAGAAAACACTGACATCTGAGGAATAAATGAGAACCATTCGAAGAAAAAAAAAAAAGCTAATTCAACACACTGGCATAAATGGAGTCGCAATCTTGGTCAACAATTCCTCAGCGAAACACATTGTGACGTACGAAACTCTCAGTCATAGAATGATGAAACTGACAGTGCGAGCAAAACCGGACAGCTTTCAATCATACGGGTTTATTAGTCCCCAATGGCTGTTTAGTATGTATAGCTGCATTAGGGACAGGGAATGGGTAGGTGCCCCGGGGCTTGACGTAAGGTACGGTACTATCCCGGTATTTGCCTGGAAAGAGTTGGAAAAATCCAGGGAAAACCACACTCAGGATGGCTGAGGTGGGAATCAAACCCTGCTTTTCTCAATTTTGCCTCGCGAGGCTGAGTGTTCCCCGTTGAAGCTCTCACACCAGAATTAGAATGTCTTGGCAAAGACGGGAATCTAACCCGGACCTCCGGGGCGACACCCAAGAACGCTAGCCGCTACACCACGCACGAGGTGGTCGGCCCGAACAGCAGTTGCCACAATACCGAAATATGTACAGGACCAATACAAAAATATAATAATAATATACGTCTGGTTAACGCCCTGAAAATTCACATTGCCATATTGCTCAAACATCAACGAAGCAAAGGGAAAATGATAGAAGAGTTGGAAATGTGGGCCTATCGCCGGGCCTTACGGATATCGTGGGCAAAGCACCGAACATCCGTGCAAGTGAAGGCTAGGCTCATGGGAAGAATAGGTAATTCCTACCGGTACCAGAAAAATTTCGGGTACCTCTCACGATGTCACGCTACTAGGGAAAAAGTTGTAGTGCAGGGGAAAATGAGGCGGCCGCAGGGTATTGTCCCAGCAGACGGAAATTTAAGGCTTTGGAGGGGAAATCACTCCATGAGATGACATCTGGCGCAGGACCGGAGAGATTTGCGTTTATTCTCCAACAACACATGACGTGCCACCACACCCTGCAAGGGTATACGGATAGAACAAAAAAATTAGAGTATTATTCCACTAGGCATTTGCCATTTCCATATGTAATTAAAAGCTGAGCTTATAATTGAAGAGCTCCAAATTACGTTTATGATCTTGTATTGATTAACGCCAGTCCATTTATTTTCGGGAAATGAGCACACTCTTTGAAAATCACAAGAATCAATCTATAATTTTATTAATGCAGCCAATGGTCATTCTATTTTCTTTTCTTTTCAGGACGGGTCAGGGGAGGACTTTTGGAAGGAAATCAGCCGTGGACCTGTTGAAAGAAACCGTCCCGGCATTTACCTGGTGGTAAAAATGGAAAATCACGAAAACTATTTTCAAGACGGCCGAGGTGGGATTAGAACCCATGCTCTCCCGATGCCAGTGAGGCACGAGTTAGCGCGTTAGTGCTCTCTGCCTCCGTGGCCAATTAAAACCAAAGAGCATCATTCATAAGCATCACTACTAAAAATGTTGATCATATAGAACAGAATTGAAAATCACAAATACGTAAGCTAATGAAGACGAGTGAAACATTGTTTGCCACGATAGTCAACAATGCCAACCGTATAGTATCCAGACTCGTCAACCAGTGAATAGAAGTAGATCAGTTGTAGAATTACAGTACGGTATTGGTTATTCTATTCGTGGCTGTGCTTAGCTTTTATTTGAATCGAGATGAGATGGCAGAGGTCTGGTTGTCAGAAGTACAAGAAATTCAGAATTAAAAACTCAACAAAATACAAAAAAACAGAGCACCCTCCTGGAGGGAGACATCTCCTATAATGAGGCCAGTGATTTGTTAGGGGTTATTAAGCTTTACACTGATGCTCCATACATCCTAGGAAAATAATTGTCTCCTCTCTCATCGCAATACTTCCAGAACACACTGTATAATGGTCCCACCACTCGGTCGTAAAGAAACGAGCAGCGGGTAATATTAGCACTCTTCTTGTGCTTGTTTTTGTATTGCATGGAATGTAGAGACAGAATTAACAGCATTTAGCACATATTTGCACACAATCTACCACCATACTTGAAGGTCACTGTGGTTCATAGCCGCCAGGTCGTGCTAGCTGCACGCAACACAGGCGGCGGGCGCAGTATGTGGACCGGACCATTCTTCAGCTTCTTCCTTCTAGGCTAGGAATGGCATTTCCGATCGCATACCATACCTTTGTATTTGCTTTCTGATCCTCTTACAAACTGAGAAGAAGGTAATCATGAACTTATCCTAGCCTTCACCTGAATGGCACGAGGCTAACTACTCCCTAACGAGGCGACAAGTTAACCTTGCTCTCTAACATATCGTAGGTTCAATTTCCGTAACAAGCTCCTTCCAACGGAACCTTCCCATTCTACATCTCCTGATCGGAGTGGGCCCAGTGTGTAAAAACTATCCACAGGGCGGAAGTCCACCGAGAGACTAAAGAAATGAAATCAACTGTTGAGTTCGACTTGGAAGTAAAATCGCAGACGGGATTTGAAACAACGTCTCCTGCATTCCACCATGGCTTCGCCACGAACAGGACTTATTCCCAAGTCTGATATATAAAGTGAAAAAAGAATGAAACGATACAGTGCGTGGTATCATTGCGACATGTGACTGAATGGAAAAGTCTCCGAATCGGGATTACACATTTTGCTTACAGGACTAAGAGTTATTCCCGTAATTATTATTATTATTATTATTATTATTATTATTATTATTATTATTATTATTATTATTATAGATATGGCCGGAGTTCTTCGCCACGGATGCGATAATCTACAGGGACTGGACGGAAACCGGATACGACCTACGACACATGACGAGAGTAACGGTCCATGGGTTTCACCATCGAATATGCACAACAGACAGAAGTACCATAGCCCAGACGACAAGTGCAAGTGGGTCAAATGGTGACATATTTAATGTGGTGCAAAAACAGAGGAACCTCCTTAACAGACTTCTGTAAGACGTAAAACAGACCGACTACAACCGCAATTACCCTATAGCATCTCTTGTAACATGATCCTACACTCTGTATGGGCATTGGCTGCAATAAAATGTATTATTATGTCCTCTATTTGGCATGCAGAGTCAAGCAAATTGATATTTCTACAGTAATTGATATATTTTCAATTTTAAAAGATACATTTGAAGAAACTTGTATCTAGCAACTAATGAATCAATCCAGGGGAGAGGGTACCTTCTTTTATTCTTTCCTTGAGCTTGCCGAGGGTGGGAAACTGCAACGTATTGGGCGAGGAGCACAATCAATTCTAGGAAACCACAAGTTCACCCGAACTTACAATGAATACGTTCTGCAGGATTTACCATAATCATTAAACCAGGGTTTTTCCACAGTTATTTCCCACGTTCTACCAAACAATCAATCACCAGACAATATGAAGAAAATTTATTACTGAAATAAGAGTCATTTGCAGCAGGATTTGAGTTTTGTTCGCTAGTTGGATCACAAAAATCAGATCAGACGATAAATTGGCAACGTGTATCTTGACGGGTACTTTTCAAAATCAATTACATTTGTATGAACACAATTGCAGTCCTGTCTGTATGTTGTATAAAATAAAATAAAACAGCGTTTCGTATTAGTTTCACTTATGACAATATGGAAATAGCCATTTCCTTATTTCAGGTTTTACGTTTGATCACGCATCAGTTTATAAACACATTATTTTTAATTCATGAAACTTTGTTTTTCAACTGACTGAAAATATAAGCTAAGACGGGGAAGCGAGGTCAGCACGACTAGCGAACAGTGTACACAAGATTACAATAAATAGTAAATATAGTTTAACAGTAAGGGCTCACAACTAGTGAGACGTAGGATGGAACTGAGCACGGCATTGTTCCAGTCTTTCATCTTTACTGTCGACCTCCCTTGATCACCTGCTGTTCTCGTCCGACCCCGATGTTGTTAGGGTACCTGGAGCTAGCTGTCATATTCTTGCTGCCTTAACGTTCAAATTCATTTAATGGCAATTTGGTGTGGATAATTGGGCACTTGTCATAATGATCAATATATCCGCCAAGGTACGTTTACCGAAAGGAATAGTGTCTGAATAATTCACCAGTCAATACTGGAACAACGGTGATAACATGCAATCAAAACTCGCTTGTGATGAAAACAAACCCGCACAAATTACACTAACATAACACTTTACAGAAAAGAGAGAAAAAATTTGAACATAAAGAAAAATTACCGCTAGCTACATATTTAGCCACCGGCTACACAGAGTTGATTGGCCCTTAGTATCCTTTCCTGATGTCATTTTTCGAGAGCTCAGATAATTTTCTTTTTCACGTTATCCACTGCTTATTGTAAAAGGCCCTTATTAATGGATAGCGTGTATGTAGCCTACCATGTAGAGTGAGTAAGTCTAAACGGTTACACCACTCACAGCTGGTGAACTCAAGAGTTGGCGACACGAGGAATTCATGAGCTGGTTTCGGTTGCTTTGATCCTATTTTCATTTATGAAAATATTGGCTGATGAGATCACCTTTAGTGAGTGTGTGTCCCCCTAATTAAATCTAAACGGCTGGGCTATTTAAATGAAATTCGGTAAGGTTATATAGTACTATTTTGTCCGACCCTGATCGAGCCCTTCAAATTTTATTACGTCTCACCAGTCCAACATGGTGGCTGTGCGAAATATTACACCGGCATTCTATATCTCCAAAACTATCACTGATATCACCCTGAAATTTTGTATGGTGATAAAGGACAATACTAAAAGTTCCCCTATGTGACTTTCAAAAGCCTGTTAAGTACAAAACGAACATGGCGGCCAAGCGAAGTTGAAACATTTAATAGACTTTTCTCGCGATTTAACCTTCCGAGCGCAGTGAAACTTGGTACAGCTGATTTTTATACGCATTGAAACGCACTGACATTTGATTTAGTTCAATTGTTTACATATCCTCAAGATGGTGGCTGTACGAAATTTTAGAATGAAGTTTTTATTTTTTGTGTCCGAATCATGCGATCGAAGTCAAAGTTTGAATAATGAGCCTACGCAATAATCACCATCTAACAGTACATAACTTTATGGCCTACATACATAAAAATCCAACAGGGCGACCATCCGAAATGTTTAGACGGTTCTCCATATCTACTAATCTATGACAGCAATCAAACAAATTTTGTATGTTGATAAAGGCTATGATCATATGTTCACCTATGGAACTTTCAATAACCTGGTAAGGACAAATTCAACATGGCGGCGACGCGAAATTTAAACATTTAAACGGATGTCTCTCGCGATCTAATCATCTGAGCGCAGTGAAACTTGGTACGGTAAATGTTTATACACATTTTAATCCACTGACATCAAATTTATTTGAATTGTTTTCATAACCACAAGATGGCGGCTTTGCAAAATTTGAAAATCTCATTTTTATTTCTTGTGTCGAATTATGCGATTGAAGTTTGAATAATACATCTACGCAATAATAATGTTCATGTAATAGTACATATTTCTATGGCATACATATATAAAAATCCAACATGGCAACCATCCGAAATATTTAGACTGTTCTCAATATCTACGAATCTATTACATTAATCAAAGTGAAATGTATGTTGATAGAGGCAATAACCTAAGTAGGATATATGAAAATAGGCTATTTAGTTCTTCACGTAACTACTTGTTATTTTTTCATTTTCTTATTGACTTTGGGGCGAACCCTGTCCTCGTTCACTCTGCTATCTGCCTTTCATGGCTGTACTGCCTAATCCCCATTCTTCAAGGGATGAGTGTATTACTGTTTTCCCCTCCATTATTTCCGGTGTACTTTACTTCCATGTATTAGTTGTAAGGGATAGAAGCAATAATAGGTAATGTAATGGTAGTGATAATCGTCATTATCATCCTTTTTAGGGATAGATGACCTCGATGTTTCATCTATTTAAGCAATAATCCCCACAACTAACAAATTTAGTTTAAAGCAAAATCCGTGGCCGCTAACCAGTCTTACAACTCACTTGCTCAGACAGATCAGTGAGGTGGGACATAATGTACATTATAAGTACAGTAACTATACTATAGTTTCGTAAGTTATCCCGTCAACGATGGGTACAACTCCCGCTTCTCTTCACTCTGAATGAAACTGAAGTGCACTGGAATGTTGGTAGAACAATGGAAGTGAAGAGGAAGGAGCCGTTACTTTACCCAGCTAGGTGCATTGCACGACCCACTAACCGGACACACATTAGCATTATGTTCACGAAATCTGAGCTGAGCACTCAGCTGACCATACCGGAAACGGCCTGAATCACTCAAGTGCGTATACGAGAGATACAGTAATAGTCTTGTGATAGAATGTACATTTAATTTAAAACAAAAAGCCGTAGCTGGATGCCGGGATTCATATTAAAACAAAATTTTCAATAAAATGCAACTTGCAAAACCAAATGGAAGAAATAAATATGTTCCCTCTACTGATGGAACTCTTATGGTCTTCAAAGATTTTATATCATTCTACCATTTCATCATGAGTTCATCATACGATTAAGTACGTTTTGATCACCTCGTCTAATCCTAAAAGTGCTCTCTCGATCTTTCACTCTGTGTGTTGGAATACGCTGACCACGAAAACCAATTTTAATGTTGGAAAAGCAAGATATCTGTAGGCGCTAGGTCAGGCAAGTACGGTGGCTAAAAGCGTCAGAAATCCACAGGCGCTAAGTCGGGCGAATACGGTGACAATTTCTGGGGTGATTTTTCTTCAGCCTGTACATTAATATGATGATGCATCTTTGCTCCAACTGCAACATTCCGCCACACGCATTCAATCGTGTCTCCTCTCGAACTGAGTCATGCAATACCTCCGTGCCATAATGTATGCACCCATGGAAGTCGTGACGTTTTCTACGCGGAAGCAGGGCTACCATCTCTTCCACATTTACATGTTATTTAGGTTTCGGGGAAATGTTAACAGTATTATGTAAATTGATGTACATGGGTTGGTTTTTTAGTTTTGGCACCAATGCTTCAGTGCCAAGTTGCAACAATGTTGGTCGCTGCCACTTTTACCGACGGTTGCTACCCTGCATTCCCTCCCTCAGAGAACATGACCTCGCCCGTCCTCACCACCGCTCGTGCGCAGTCGAGCCTGTTAGATGAGTAGTGTGAGACCAGCGCTCGCGAAAGACAGTCGCAATGTTTTCCAAGCAGGAGCAGAGAACGTGGATAAAAATTCAGTGTGCTAGGGATCGCAGTACTAAACAGTGTCACCGAGGATTGCAGGAAGCTTGTGGTGCAGCTGCGTTATCGTTCAGAACGGTAGCAAGATGGGTTGCAGCCTTTCGAGATGGGCGCGAACGTGTGGAGCACATGCCTCGATCTGGTCACCCACCAGTAAGTGATGACAATGTACAGATGGTGTCCGCGTTAGTAGAGGTGGATCGGAACGTAACGATTCGTGAAATAGAGCAAGATACCGGACTGGCACATTCAACTGTCCTCCACATCCTGAAGGACTTACTGAAAATGAGGAAGATTGGGTCCAAATGGGTTCCGCATGACTTAACCGGCATGCATAAATGGCTGCGATATGACGCTTGTCGTATGCACTTGCAGCGTTATGAGCGCGAAGGAGAGGCCTTCTTACGGCGTATCATAACCATTGACGAGACGTGGGCCAGATCTTATGAGCCACAGTTAAAACTCCAATCGAACGAGTGGCGGCACCACGGATCACCACGGAAACAAACAGTTCGACCAACCCCCAACAAATTGAAGGTAATGTTGATTCTTGCCTATGATTGGGATGGTGTGATCATTCACCATACTGTTCCCCGAGGGCAAACCGTTAATGCGGCGTACTATTGTTCGTTTCTGCAAGACCATCTCCGAGGAGCTCTGAGAAGGAAACTGTGCCACCATATGGTTACACCGCCCATCGTTCTGCATGACAATGCTAGGGCACACACAGCAGGCGTTGTGTCGGCATTGTTGGATCGCTGGGGCTGGGAGGTCCTCTATCACCCCCCCCCCCCCCCCCCCCAATATTCTCCCGACATCAGTCCCTGCGAATATGATCTCATCCCGAAGATGAAGATGACAATGCGCGGGGAGCGCTTCCGTACCATTGAAGACGTTAAGCAGGCTGCCGAGCGCTCTCTTCGTACCATCAATAGATTGGGCAGTGCCAACGGGATCCAACGACTTCCGCATCGCTGGGAACACGTTGTACGCAACGGTGGGGACTACATCGAGGGCCTGTGAAACTTGGAACCATCTGAGTTATTAATCCAGTTAGGCCTATAACTAAGGTGCCAAAACTAAAAAAACAACCCATGTACCTTTCAACATTCGGTCCGTAAGTCCTTGAGAATGTGCGACCCCTTATTCGCAGTTTACACATTTTACCCCCAAACCATTAAATACCGAATCTACTATGCACATACTTCCCGTAATACCCTCTACAGACGAGCCTTCAAGCCCACCACTCCTGATTCAATTAGTTCACTTAGCCCAACCATCCAAGTCATGTTCCATTTCGGAGCTTGGGCATTGTGGTTGTCCTCCAGGTCTACTTGGGTGTGTGTCCAATGTGTGTAATTCGAAACTACCTGAATCACATAGTAAGCAAAGATTTAAAAGTAGCATTCAATAGCTTGACTGACTGTACTGTAATCGAATTCGCAGTACAATTGGATACCCGAAGGAAAGAGAATAACTTGTTCAGTGTTATGCCGTTTGATTTCTGATACTCTTAAGTAATGTTCAGTGGTATAACATTAAAACCGAGACCCGAAGTGGATGTGTCGAGATTGACCTCTTTAACTATTACTTTCACGAGTGTCCACCTCACTATTGTCAACCACCCATCTCCAGAGCTAGAGAATTGATGTTATGGAAACTTAATATAGCATATGCTTACTCATTATACCATTTTGGATAGAACGAACGCTGACAGATAAGTGTCAAGTGGGGTGGAAGAGAATTCTTCCAGCTCGGAGGAGGACTGGCTACAATGATCTATTATGTATAAATAGCTTTGGGGCCAGTGGCAGAGGGACCATGCTGCACCATCACGTTGCGAGTTTTGAAGAGTCACTGAATATTATGCTAATCTACGCTCAAACACCCAAACTGTCCGTGTTAATTTTTACTTAAGAAATAGGTCTATATTAACAACAAACGCTAAGTACATTTTTACGCCCGCACAGATATTACTCTAATTCCTATTAAATACTGCAAATAAGCGAGTCAACGCTGGCTGCTCCTCAATGCACGGGGTGGCGGAGGTGATTGCTGTTTCGTGGAGCGGAATATCGGGAGGTCATCTGTTCCTCAATGCACGGGGTGGTGGAGGTGATTGCTGTTTCGTGGAGCGGAATATCGAGAGGTCATCTGCTCCTCAAAGCACGGGGTGGTGGAGGTGATTGCTGTTTCGTGGAGCGGAATATCGAGAGGTCATCTGCTCCTCAAAGCACGGGGTGGTGGAGGTGATAGCTGTTTTGTGGAGCGGAATATCGAGAGGTCATCTGCTCCTCAAAGCACGGGGTGGTGGAGGTGATAGCTGTTTTGTGGAGCGGAATATCGAGAGGTCATCTGCTCCTAAATGCACGGGGTGGTGGAGGTGATTTCTGTTTTGTGGAACGGAATATCGAGAGGTCATCTGCTCCTAAATGAATGTAGGATTACGTGAGAAAATTTTAAGCCATATTCTCAGTGTTGTATAATTTCAGTTCACTAGTAAGTAATATTTTCCAGAGGGTTGGGGTTGTGCTCGAACACGTAGGACACGCACAGCACAACGAGACAAACACAAATCCGAAAAGAAAAAATATATATCCACAATTGTCTAAAAAAAATATGTTCGTTTGATCGAACATTCCTTCCTCGCATTTGTTTTCTGGTGCATTCCAGAGCTCATAGAAGCTTACAGACAAGGCGGACGCTGGATATCACGTAACGAAACCGTATATACATGTGTGAAATATGTAGGGAAGGACATTTGAAACACTGCAAAGTGAAAAAAGCAACAGGGCAAAGGATCCACACCAGAGATCGTATAGTTTGTATACACAAAGAGGGGACTGCGTTGAGATCAGTAACGTGCAGTAAAACAAACTAGTAACAGACAGTATATCAAGGTGTGTTGTTACGTCCCGTATCCCTATAACTAACGTCACTATTCTGCATTCAAAATGGCCGAAGAAAAGTGTATTAGTAGTAATAAATAAGGACAACATATATAGGCTATTCTGAGAGTTAATTGCCGGAAGGTTGAGCACGTGTGAACTGTATTTAGACGTCTTAGCTAGTACCCTACCATGTTACCACGTGAAGGTGCTGCTGTTTCAAATCCCCTGCCCTAATAACAAGGCGCCTTGAACAAATCCCCATTCAGTGCATTGTCTGACTTGCAAGCTAACATGTAGGGTTAATAACGTTCCTTTGGCCAAAGGTAGCCTAATCGTAAAACCGAGGTCCCGTTGCTTACTGTATGTCTATGAAGTTAAGATGACAAGCATGAACCTGTATCGTCAATACCAGCAGGAATGTCGCAGTACGACCCTGAGCTACTGAATCAACATCCCATGAACGGGATATCAAGATAGTCGAGTTGATGTCATTCTAAGAATTCTTTTGAAGATTAATGATTACTTAATATAATATAGAAGTTCTTATCAGTTAATCCAACACTTTCAACAATTCATTTTAATTTAATGTTGTCCCGCTTCGATCAGGAATATAGTTTTCTGGCTTCGTAATGGTCACCTAACGACCCCAAACACAGAGAGGTTGCATGTATTATCACCACCTGCTCCCGTCTCTATGGGTTGGGATGAGGAGACGTGAGCCTGTATGTGGTGAAAAGATTCTACACCCTTCCTGACCCCAACCTCAGGTAAGATTTGAGGGAGGGTAAGGGGTTGAAAGAGGCGGCCGCGGCCTGTTAGCTGAACCATTTGCCTGTAGTTAAACATGGGAAACCACAGTAAACAATTTCAAGCACAGCTAACATTGGGATTCGAACCATTGACCTGCTGAGTCCAGATAAAGCCTAGTCAGTAACGCACTAAGCCACTCCAGTCGTTCGAACTTTCTTGGTCGCATTCCAAATATTGGGAATCACCGGAGATAACCTAGTTCATTTTGATTTTGGCCGGAGATTGAAGGCTTGAATTACGACAGATCGATGCTTCAATTGCAACTCCAAGATTTTCCCCTGGCATACCTCAATTTGAGGAAGGCATACGGCATGCAGCATAGAATATACATGACATCCAATAAATTGTCCTTTCAGGCTTATGTGGCTGAACACTCATCAACACCCAGGAGTTTTCAACTATTCTTTATGGAATATCGCTTAGCAAATATAATCAACTTCAATATTATCAATGGTTTAAATTGTATTTCGGCTGTTAAAATGCATTTTAAAAAATCTAAGCCCTATTTAAACGGTAAAAATTGTGCTATGTTTTGTCACTGACAAATTCTTTAGAAGCCTCATGTACTTGTCCAAAAAGTAACTAAATTGCCAAACAATGGCTACCCCAAGCTACAGTACTGGTTACGGGGTCTGTACCCTAACATACTCCTACTGTTATAAATACACTGGAAAGTCAATTTTTAAACGTTCCATCAGCTGACACCACGAAAAATTATTAAGCGAGCGATGATTTTGAAATAACTTCGGGTCTCCACTGATTTTAGGGATGGGATGTTAATGCTCACTGATGGCGTAATGTTTGCTGATGGAAACTAGGGGGTGGTATTCCGTACCGTCTCACTTCCCTCACTGACTATACCAGGAATAATGCGAGACTCCTCACGACGGGTGTGGAAGTGTGGCAGTTGTGTGGAAACACAGCCAGCCAGTTAATTATTGTAGAGCGAGGATTACAGTTATATCCTGTTGACTTCACACATCTATGGCTTAGGTGAGACTTGAACCCATATCAAGTACGTCCCGGACTAGGCCTGAACCACGACTGTGTTGGTAAATTGGAAGTTCCGGTAACATCCGTAATACAGGTACTCAATTTGTTCGATCACCACTAACACAGAACATTGTACAAAAAATAACTCGTTCTCATTCCCCTTGTCTTAGAGGAGAGTAAGGTATCATTTCAAATTCTACTGATGAGATATGTTGTGTTGTAGTTGTTGGTCCATTTGAAAACGAGGGAAATTTGAGCTCTCGACTGAGGTATGAGTCAGGTTGTACTCAGCCTTGCGAAGGCAGCTGGCGGATTTCAGTTCCACCTCAGACACACCAAAAGTGATTTTCCTTCGTTACCCACGATAATTTGAGGCCAATAGTTTCCAGCAGCAGGCCATAGCAGCCTCCTTCCCTAATACAATTATACAGCACAGAGTCACATGTCCATGATGATGCATGCCCTAAAAGGAAACAACAGACATACGTTTCATTGAATGGAATGACCAGAGAGGGTGGCCTGCCTCCAATATCATACGACATAAATCACCTATTTAGACTCTGCCTTAAAATAAGTTATTGGGTTGATGTGAGGTATGGAGTGTACGTGCATGAGAGGGTTGACACGGTAACTGTACTTTGCTGGCAGAACATAGTCAAGTACCGCCATGCCTACTGATAGTATCATGGTGTGAACCGACTGGTTGGTTGGCCTCAACCTTGATTCGCGACTATGCGTCTCACGGCAGTGAGCGGGATGTCGCAAGCCCATGCTTACAGGCCATCTTGTATCCAAAGTCATTTTTATCGTTAACTAACACATCTCACGTTAATATCTGATGAATTATGATTATTCCTTCACTGCGATGACAATGTTGCACCACTACTGGTGTTACCAATGTCAGTCAGTAATAGTTACTTTAAGGGGCGGAGCAGAGTGGTCATCTGCCCCTAAAGTGTTACCTAATTACAATAATACAGTAGATTAATACCTTCAGTGAAATATTTCTTTACTTCTCGAGAACAACGGGACTAATTTGCGGGAAGCTTACTTGAAGAGAAAATTTTAATTTTCAGTTCAAACTCTTTAGAGACAAATTTCTTGATTCCATAACGTTTCAGCGTCTTGAGAAGAAGTCAGCGGATGTGAAGAACATGTTTACCGTCTCAGTTTTATGCAATTACGTTGTTTGTTATGCATATGACACAGCTCCATCATAGGGACGGGAGCATTCCTATTCGTAAGTTTTTTTTATCGTGTGGCCTCCTGAGAGGCCGAGTGCAGGTCTTTCTAGAAGACGCCCATGGGCGACCTGCGCGTCGGGATGAGAGATGGAATGGATGAAGATGAACGAAACTGGGCAAGGATGTGGAAGGAAGTGGCGGTGGCCTCTCAGAAGGTACAGTCCCAGCATTTGCCTGGTGTTGAAAATGGGAAACCACGGAAAACCATTTCAAGGACGGCCGACGGTGGGGCTCGAACCCACGCGTCTACCGAGTCAGCAGAGAGCTTGGGCCCATGACCTAACGCTGCGCTTTAGCCAGCGTAGCCACTGCCGTCGGTATTCGTAAGAAATTACGTGGGTATAGCAGTTTGATTACAGTATTGATTAGGGGAGGCAGTTCTTGTTGTTCTACCCAGAGAAGTCTTTGAAAATAAAACATGCCCTGCTGTCTTGCTATTAGGAAGAGTGCTCTAAGCTGACCTTTACTACTCCGGAGCTCCTGCACTCATAACATGAGTTTATTACGGAATACGTTAGCGGAAGACCAATCACTTAATATACAGTAGAATACAAATATAAAACATACACAAACGAGATTTAAAAATAAGGGCACATACAATAGGCTATATGACATAGCCTTAAAGAAGAAGAAAAACGAACTTGGTGGTTAATGAAATATTAACTGTACTATTGGTTTATTGAACATCTACAGTTAGTCTCCTTTAATTTGTGAAGTAGCAAACTGTAGTTAAAAAAGTGAACTCCGTTATTTTTTAAATATACTCGTACATCAAGTTAGTCGTGGTCTTGTGTTCTTGCGATGTTTGGCGTGGATGTGATCAGGATGAGCAAATAAATAGACTTATTTATTTCTTGTGTACGAATTCTTATGGAAAAGTTGGGAACTTCCCTAGTCTACTTGCAGCTGCCCATGGCAGGATTTGGGCTTCTAATCAAGATCTACACAACATTCGAATAATAAAATATGAAGTCCCAGCATATTATCTTCCTTACATTTTATGCTAAATATAATCGAGGTTGATGAAAAACATCTGGTGGACTCGATTATATACCAGTAAGTTTATTTCGATAAGAATACAGCATTTTTCACCACCACACATCATTTTCAGATCAAACATGAGGGTTATCCCATTCAAAATTAAGCATTAAGAAATGGACACTGCAAGAAAAACATAATTAGACTTTCACCAAATGATTGCTTAAAACAGTTTTAAAAGAATCTGTTCCTTTAACAGAATGACGTCGCCACAATTCAAGAGTAGAAAGTGTGTATTTGAAGGAAATGACATGGTGTAATAACACTCTTTCTCCCACAGAACGCTTCAAGCACTTCACAACCCTCTACGAAAAAGGTTACGTGGGTCATTGAGTAGGACATGAAAGAAGAATTACTCTAGTGTTGCTAGTTTCTAGCTATGGTTTTGAAGCAACCCAGTTTGAACTTTGGAGATCAGTGTAATTTATTTCACTGTCTGAGCTTGGATTCGTATATTTTGTTCGAAGATAGTCGATACCGACATATTGTTTTCAACAACCAAATAATCCAATAGCCTATAGGTGTTAAGAGAACTTATGATAAGTATTTCTCAAAATTTAAGATTTGTACGATAGCATTCAGATGACGATATCTGATGTTGAGTATTGAACAGTTACATCAAATGGCCTTATAAACACGCATGCCTACGAGAAGAGAGCCTTGGCTGTCACAGTTTCCATTAGACGATGCATCGAGAAGCATTGATGACCTTTTAATGCAAAGGGGGCCTGCCACTGATTACTCCGTATCGGGAACATTGGCCACTCAAAAGGAGTACGTCGAAGTACGTAGGAACTGTTATGGGCTGACCGTTGTTCTGTCAGATTGGTCATTACCACTCATAGTAATGCCTGCTTTCACCAAAACCAGTATTACTGTCCTTTGTTAGAGTTGTGGGAATCTCACGGAACAGACGATCCTGTATGCATGGAAATATTTACTAGAGGCTTACTTTCCTCTGCATGATAAAGCGAGTGGATCGAGGTTGATTCACGATGGCTGGTCGTTGAACAATGTGTATGATTAGGAGCATTTCCCCTTGTAGCCTGTCCCACTCAGGTCGGGCAGAGTTCAACCCAGGGTCAATCACGAGATACAGTATTTACTTTCGCAAGATCATCTAATTAATGTTCCAGTTAGTTACCCTACTTAATCTGTACTGAGTTATGTCTCCCATGAGGCACGATCGACAAAACGGTCTATGGCTCTAAATGAGCTTACTCTTTGCTGCTGAGCCCTTTAAAGGAGTAATAGTTATTTTATTTAGGGGCTTTGTGGCATCGTGGTCATTTAACCCGGTGTACTTGCCTACTTGGGTGTGTGTATAGTCTATATACAGAGAGAAAGAAAGAAAAATTGAACTTGTCTGATAACCTGTGTTATTGTGGTGTCTGTAATAGCAGGTGAGGATTAGGAAGGAGGTAGCCGTGGCCTTACGTTATAGTGATGATTATGATGATGATGATTAATGTTTTAAGGAGCCTGACAACCAGGTTATCTGCCCCTAATGGGTTGGGTGATCGTGAAAATGAAAATGAAAGGGAAATTAAAACTAACTACTGACTTAGACCTCCATACTAGGAGGGAAAATGGAAAACAAAAAGAAGAATGAAGTAAATAAAATACAGGAGGAATGGAAATGCACTCAACCCTCGAAGAATGTTAATTACGGAATATGGAAGAGAGACATGAAAGGCAGATAAGAAAAGGAAAGGAAAGATGAGAGGGTGAGCCTTTGAGGGTGTAGCACTATCACTGGTACACCATACTCTGCCTCAGACCAGAATTGCGTTTCTTGGCAGAGCCGGGAATCGAACCCGGACCTCCGGGGCGACAGTCAAGAATGCTAGCCGCTACACCAGGAAGTGAATCCTTTAAAAGAGTGTCAAACGAATGTAAACAGAATTACTGTTTCAGTATGGAAGGTAGAGATGACCAACGTGTTGGTGGTAGTGGCACTTTAAGGGGGTGGACCACCGAACCTTTCCCTAAACCATATTTATTACTGTGATGATAACCAGATAACCTTAATTTCCCCTCTGGTCTCGCATCAACTCTTATTTGACCATCAACCGCAAGAGCTCACTTCCAGGGACAACGACTGTGTGCACTTCAATCAGAAGATTTGTTATTATCTTCCTTTGAAGGCAGTCGTGAGCACGTACTTCTACCAACTAAACCTTCCTGTCAATTAACACAGGTATTTGTGATCCTCTCATGGTACAGCTATGTAGGTAGATAAGAGTGTAGTGGCGGCTACAGGAACTGAGCTGGACATTAAGGTATAGAACACTGAATATCAACGCGTCGTCGTCGTCACCGTCATGTCCAGCCCCCTGGCTTATTATTAGCAGTAGCGTCGCCTGGATATTTTGCCCAGGCGGCACATGGGGTGGCAGATAAAATGCAGGGAGGGCACACATTCAGCATTTTACGTCGTCAAGTGTTTAAAAGCTGACTGCATTTATTTACAGAACGCTAAAACACACTTATGATTTTCTGAAGTTAATTCATTATTTCAAATTGGAACAGATGAACCATTTTAACTACTTGGGCAGAGTATCCTCTCATTATGGTAGTATAGTGAAAGAGGAAAGACGTAACTTTCCCTACATCTTTCAGTATTTAGACCGATCTTGCTGTATGGGAGTGAGAGCTGGGAGGATTCAGGATCGCTCATACATAAGCTAGAGGTTAACTGATACGATAGTAGCACGAATGATTCCTTTATTAAATATATAGGAGCAACAACAACGAGAGTACTCGAAAAACCAACTTGAAATGAACACATTAGGTGAAGTTACTCGTATGAGCCGACTTAGATGGTGGGCTCGTGTGAAGAGAATGGGGTAGGGGGGATTATCTTGGAGGTTAATGATAGTGCTTAGAGGGTAAGAGAAGCAGAGGTAGACCTAAGAGTTGATTGTTAGATTCAGTGTCTAATAATTTCAAAGTGAGAGGTTTAGAAGCCGCGGAGCCTGCAGTGTTAACTGCTAATAGCGGAATAAGATAGTGAATCGTTCACAAACGGAGGTTTGCAGACTAGACTGGACGCTGAAAGGCAGAGTATTCTCAAATTAAAATTAATGAAATTAATAATTTTCAAATTTATGCAAAATATAATTCTAAAGAATCTCTCCATTTAAGCAATAGAGAATTTATAATATAATGAAGTTGCTACATCTGGCGATAAAATCACCGAATTGGCAACAATGTGACACAGACAATGAGGAGTTTAACACATTGCCTCTTAAAAAGTGAGGAAGCTGATCGGAGCACAATTACACAGACATTACTGAAATTACTACCCACTCCTTTCTATTAAATTGTAAACGGTAGACTATATTTCCGGCAACCCATACATCTGGTAAGTACAGGGTCATATAGGCCTATACTAAATCGGTTAATAGTTAACAAGCCAAAACTGATTGTGAGTTTGGGTACGAATATAAGAGATGTTTAATAAATCGATAATTATCTCAGAATGTTACCAGTTGTCTAGCATTCTGCGCTATGAAAGGAGGTCCACAGAATGTAATAAGTTTCTATTTCTCTCCAATGTCTGAAAATTGGCATTAAATTGCCTTCCAGAAACAGCTTCAGCCAGCCACAGGCAGCAAGCAAGACCTTCGACACTACTGAATAGATACTAGGAACATGTCTCCTGCAGCCATACTGCCATGACTTAGCCCACTAGAATGATGGCGTCCGCCTAATTGCGTAGTGGCTGTCAGCGCGGACGTCCGGGTTCATTTCCCGGCTCTGCCAAGAAATGTATTTCAGGTTTGAGGGCACGAACGGGGTACACTCAGCTACATGAAACAGAGGGGAGGCGGGTTCGATTCCCTCCTCAGCCATCCTGGAAGTGGTTTTCCGTGGTTTCTCCGCTTCTGCTCCAGGCGAGTGCCGAGATGTTCCTAAATTAAGGCCACGTCCGCCTCCTTCCCAATGCCCATCTGAATCACAATTATACACGCTAATAGAGCCATTACAATAACACAGAATAACAAACAAATTCCACATACACCAAAGTACATGGAGCTACATACGATGTCGCAAATCCCCTAAATGAATCAACAACAACAGTGATGGCGAAACGTAGGGAACGAAGCAAATGCGGCAAACATCCCAAGACCGTTTATATCACACTCACAAGTATCTAGGGGAGTAACCTGGTGACGTCCGACTCCGTGGCTAAATGGTTAGCGCGCTAGGCTTTGGCCCGAAGTGCCCCAGGTTCGATTCCCGCCGAGCCATCCGGGATTTTAATCTCCTGGGGTTAATTCCCGTGGCTCGGGGACTGGGTGTATATGACGTCTTCATCATCACTTCATACGACACGCAGTTCGCCCACGGGTATCAACTAGAAATACCTGCACTCGGCCTCTCCGGAGGCCACACGATCATCATCACCAGGCGGACGAAGTCTCAATGAAAGGGTGGCTTATGTCCTCCCAAGCGTATCTGGTGGCGACAACGCCGCTAGGTTTTGGCCAAACGGGTCTCGGGTTCGGTGAGGGAATCTCAATCTCCTATGGTTTATTCCCTTGGTTCGGGGACTAGGTGTTCGAGACTTAATTTTCATTTTCATCACGCCGTGAAGATAACCCACAGGCGTCAATTCCAAGAACCTGCACCAGATCTCCCAGTAGACCACAGAGGAACATCATATATATAAAGGATAAGCTGTGTGTTTCACAAAACTCAAGCTCTTAAAAACCCGAGGGAGTTAGGAGGTTCGATTTATACCAAAATCTTCCAAATCGTCTCGAAAGTAAAGGGAAAAACTTGCATTTCGTGAAAAGTGAACGGAAATATATTTGTATATAAATTGAGTTTAAACAAATAAACAAGACGATAGCCCCTGTCAAAACTGCGTCACCTCTAGCTCGCATAACAGTAAAGCCAGGCGGGTAGCACATACACATGGGGCACTCACAAGGAAGCTATAATATTATTGGATTTACGGTACGTCTCTTTTTTTTAACTACCGGTACTCAGGGTTTTAGAGACGCCGAGGTGCCGGAATTTTGCTCCGAACGGGATCTTGAACTTGCCAGAAAATTTACTGACACGGCTCTCTCGCATCTGCTTATCCTCAAATGACAACTGACTGCACCGGATTTGATCCCGCAGCAGTGACGAATTGCACTCAAATTTTATAAATATCGACAATTTGTTTAAGAAGTGCGAAGAAACAAATAAACAAGGTGATAGCCCCTGACAGAGCTGTGTCGCGTCGAGCCCGCATACCAATAGAGCCTTCTCATACGGGTCGGCTAGTTGATATTATTGATACAGTAACAATATAAGGCGAGGGAGGCCACGGCTTGTCGACCTTGTACTGCAGCGAGGTCGGACGTGAAGAGCGAGCGCGAGCGGTGACACCGTGCAGTCATCGGCCACACTAAGAATGCCTGCCTGCCAAGCGATGTCATGATGTGATTCGATCTGACGTGATGTGATACGACGTGACATGGAATTCGACTGGCGTGATTCCAGGGTCATTGCCACTAGTACTTCCTCCTCCTAGTCTTAACCTTCTTTACGGAGACAAGGAAAATACGAACGCAATAAAAGATCCGATAGGGTGTGTAATGCTTCTGATTCACCTACTGTAGAACTCAAATCTGCGTGAAGATACGTTTCAGGTTTCCGTGACAGATTTTCTTACTTTCAGGCGGACTAAACTCGCAGTAAGAAATCAAGAAACAAAGTTGTGATTAATACCACAGTCAAGGTTGAAATTAGGTAGTTACTGAGATTTTATGGGGCGGAACTACGAGGTCATCGGCCCCCAGTCAACGTTGAAATGAACTGAAATTAATTAACCATTATTTTTAACGATCATATTGCAATTACTGTCTCTGATCCCCGTATATTTCTGAACAGCATTCTGGGAGCAACTGCGACCAAGGACATTGCTGTGTTATTTCACTGAACAGCTGATATGAGAGCCTGGGAAGGTAAATCTTGCGTTTCGTGCAAAGCTGAGGGTCAATGATTATGCTCGTGATAATGAGTAGTATCTGTTAATTCATTAAAGAGGCTTGGGATATCTAGTGATGTGATACGACGTGATGAAGTAGGCGCATCGGGAATTGAAGTAAGGTACTATCCCGGCAGTTGTTTGGAGGGAGTGTGGTTTACCACACTCAGGAGAGCAGCTGTCAGCGCCGGGATTGGAATCTGCGATCTACGAACTTGCTGCGCGAACTGCCCGCACGGCCATGGTGCACGATTCAAGTAGCACGGCTATGCCGTGGAGTCCATGATAATGATCATTGTGTAAATATTTCTATTCCCTTTGAACCGATTTCTACGGGGTCGGGAATGAGGAGAAATTTGTCTATCAGGCGAATAGATTTTACGGCTGGATGCCCTTCCTAGCTACAGCCTAATGAGAGATAAAAGAAAGCAATTGGAAGTGCCATTGGCTGTATTTCCATAAGAACTGGAAGAGTAACATTTAAAATTTCTGTACGTACAAATTAATGTTGAATATGAGAAATCATGGAAAGCTATTTCAAGAACGGTCGATGGTGGGGCTCGAACACAAGTCTTCTAATCCGGTGATAGTCGGGCCTCAGGGTATTGGGCCTCTGATCACGTAGCTACCCGGACGATAATAATAATAATAATAATAATGAATCAACGTCCCATTTAGGTGTTGTGGTTTTAGAGACTCCGGGTACCGAAATTTTGGCCAGCCCCAAACTGCCGAATTGAAAGTAATCTTGGTTTGTTGGGAGATGGGAGATTTAGGACATCATCCCTCCTGGTCTAGTAAACTTAGGTTTTCTCCTCTCGAAAATTGGAATTCATGGCCTGAGTACTTAATGGAAACTTGATAAATTATTTCGGCTTTAGTAACATCTTACACTTTTATGGAATATCGTTCTGGAACGATTAAAATTTAGAATTCATTCCTTTACTCACATCTCTACTTGACATATCTTATTGTACATTATACATAATACGCTAAGGTGTATGTTTCACTAAACTCAAGCTCCTAAACCAGAGGGAGTTAGAAGTGTGGTTTGTACCAACATTTTCCAAATCGTCTGATTAGTACAGAAAGAATCTTGCATTTCTTGATAAGTAAACGGAAATATATTTATTTGTTTATAATGTGCATTTAAACAAATAAACAAGGCGATAGCCCCTGGCGGAAATGAATCCCGTACAGCCCGCGTAGCACTAGGGCAGGGCGGGTAGTCTGTACACATAGGGCACTCACAACCCACTATGCGAGAGTTCTCGCACGGGTCCGCTAGTATACAAATATTACTTTTCGTATTCAGTTTTTCAAATCTTAACAGAAACCAAAGAAAGCAATTTAAAGTGCCATTGGCTGTATTTCTATAAGAACTGGAAGAGTAACATTTAAAATTTCGGTACGTACAAATTTTGACAATGCGTTTGATATAGTAGTCCGGTAGGCCTTACACACATGAAGGAGTTCTAATTAATGGCATGTGCTAACGAATTCTGTTCATGAAAGCCAGTCACCGTTTGTTGGAAGAAAGTTTAGCGTAGAAAATGAAAACAGCGTTGGAGCAAAATGTAAGATAATCCATCGCTAATCTGCTGCACGCGAGATCATAATGTAAATGATGATCTCACCAAACACAAGAGAGACCTTCCGTTCAATTAAATAAGGCACGGGGAAACTCTCCCTAGAATCAATGAAAGCTAACCGTATGGGAAATAACGAATGTTGGGAACTATTTGGGACGAATGCTTAAGAACGGATAAACTCGTTTAGAAAGTTCAGGAGCCAGATATACGACACAGTTTCCGAAGAGACGACGACTTCTTCTTAGTTGAAGGCCAGGGCCATGACTCGCTTCATTGCAATACACTAGTCAGTCGGCATTATCACAGCTGTTTTTGTTCGGATTTAAGGGCCAGAATCATCAGCCTATTGTACTTTTGGGCAGTATCTGTGATTGTTATTTTAAGGGGGGAAATATCTAGGTTTGGGTGATAGTGGAAGATGAGATGAGAGTGAAAACTATAACTAATACTAACAACAAGCTTACATACTAGAAGAAGAAATGGTAAACAAATCAAGGATAAGGCAAATAGAGGACAGGAAGAAAAAATGCCCTCAACCCTCGAAGAATGAGGATTGAGGGACATGGAAGGAAGGAGAGGGCCGGTCCCAAGGTCAGAGGACAAAACGGACCCAGCTCAGGAATCCCTCGGGGTCGCCAACTCCCAAACTCACCAGCCGTGAGCCCTTGAGGGTGTAGCACTATCCAGGGTGCACCAGAAGTGGTCGAGCTATATACACCCTGCCTCCTTGAGGGCCTTGAGCAGAATGCAGGAGATAACATGAAAAGAAAAAGAAGGCTGACCCCTCGCAGAAGGAGGGTATCAGGAATAATGAGAGGGTCAATTAAGGCAGGAAAGTGAAAGACTCCCTAGGCCTCTGATACCCTAATACCATCGGGGTCGGAAGAGAACAAGAGTTGACCAAGAGAGGTCGACAGGAAAGAGGACGGAGAGGGTACTTGCACTAGTAAGTGGAAGCAATGCCGGACTCAGCTGAGGTCCCGTGGTCGCCAACCCACGTCCCACTAGATGTGAGTCCCTGGGAGGGGCCTACTTTGAGTGTGGGTGTATATATATTTATTTATATATTTATTAAGAAATCGCCTGATAGCCAGTGTTATTGTAGTATCTGTAGTAGTGTGTAATTCAGGCGAGGATTGGGAAGGAGGTGGCCGTAACCTTGAGTTAAGAACCATCCCAGCATTAGCTTGAAATGGAAGTGGGGAAACCACTTCTAGAATGGCAGAGGTGGGATGCGAATCCACCTCTTCTCAGTTCTGCATCACAAGGCTTATGTACCCTGTTCTCGCCCTCGGACCAGAATTAAATTTCTTGGCAGAGCCGGGATTCGAAACATGACGTCTGGGGTGACAGCCAAGAATGCTATCCGCTACACCAGGAGATTTCAACCATTGCTGTATATTAGCTTCATTTTCTCCAAATAATCATCCAATGAGACGAAACATAGCTTAGATCCATTCCTAACAGCAATTCCAAACGTACTGAGTGAGGGTGGTGGTTGCTGCCACATGAAGCAGTGGAGTGGGGATGATGGATAACCAGGCGATTGGTGGGAGATGGACTGTTACAAATAGAGTCAGGTCTTAGTTTGATTCCCGGCTTTGCCAAGAGGGCTGGAACGGGTTACAATCAGCCTCGTGAGACATAACTGAGAAAAGGCCATCTAACTCAGCCATCCTGCAAGTGTTTTTCCATTGTTTCCCCCACTACTATTCCAGGCGAATGCCAGGATGATACCTAAATTAAACTTACGGCTACCTCCTAACCAAACCCTAGCCCACGAATACTTAAATATCCACACCAGTATAGCTATCACAATGATACAGGTTATCAGAAAAATTACACACGCACAAAAAAGTATATTGGGCTACATGATCAAAGTCACAAGCTCCTAAACAACATAGTAAGTACATTATAATTTTAAAAGTAGATCTATTACTTAAAATAAGAATGTTGATGTTCTTTCATTTTCACAAATAGAATTATAAATAATTTCAATTAGCAATATGAAACAATACTTAAAAAAAAGTGTGTTCATTAAGCTATTGAGCCTCAGCATTGTCAGCAACCGGAACATATGAGTCATTGAGAGGAACAGTGGTATAACTCACAATCAGCTCGGAACGACATGAAAGACTGAAATTTATGACTAGCAGGCGTAGTTCAAGGTCAGTGTTGTTGTTCCCGCTTCATTAGGGGCTTTGCAAAATCGTGGTCATGTAGCCCCCTTTTACTTGTGTGTGTGCTATTTTGTCTGATAACTTGTGTCGCTCTGATGTCTGTACTAGGGCGTGTTCTTGTACTCGAGGTAAGATTTGGATTGGAAGGTTTCGTGGCCTTAAGTTAGGTACTATCCAGGCAAAACCACGGAAAACCACTTCCAAAATGGCTGAGGTAGGAATCGAATCCGCCTCATCACACTTTTTCGCTCGAGGCTGAGTGTACCCCGTTCCAGCCCTCGGACCAGATTTAAAGGAAACGGAAGATTGTACTTTTACGTGACCGTGAATCTTGTGACCACAGGACCACCTTTTTACGTGGAATCCGAACCACAGGACATGGCATTTCACTTCGAAAATCTCACAGGCATTGACCGGAAGTCGTACCCAGTCCACCTTGGTGAGAGGCCAACTGCTGGACCGCTGAGCCACCACGCCTCGTAGACCAGAATTACATTTCAGGGTCAGTGTGTATGAAGCATTGCCTCCATCGGTCATAAAGGTTAGACTTGCCTCTCGTTCCACTATTCCTCTCAGTGGCTCCTATGCCCTGTGTGTTGATACATCCCAAGTGACAGGCGCGTACTTCATCAGGTGAAAGTGGTGACGGGTGAGCTTTCCTTAGAAGACCTGGTTTGTAGAGCCCTGCGCGGATAAACAAACATTATCCGCATCCGCACGACTGTTATCCGCATCCACCCCGCATCCGCACAACTGTTATCCGCATCCGCCCCGCATCCGCACAACTGTTATCCGCATCCACACGACTTTTTTTCCCATTCGCTCGTTTGTTATCCGATTCTACTGGCATTATAATAATATTTTTAATTAAATGAGGCATAAATTACAGTACTAAGGCAACATAGGCCTACTGTATTTAGACATTTGAGGAACAAGTCGTTCTCTTGAGCTTTGTATGTCATGTGCTGTTTAAAATGAATGTTGTACAGCCAGAATTGCAACCCTTTCCTGTTCGGAGTGTTAATTATGCTTAATGACAAATTGCATGAGATTAGCTTAAATCATCATCTTAAATTTGTCATGAAAACATAACGGAAAATTTTGTCATAAACATCCGGGTCCTAATAATATTTAACAAGTTCAGATTGCATTCTAAAAACTATCCGCAAATTTACTCCAAACATTATCCGCAGCTTATCCGCTATCGGCACAGCTATGTAAACTATATCCGCATGACGAAAAAAATCGGATATCCGCGAATTTATCCGCGGATATCCGCATCCGCGCAGGGCTTTATTTATAAGTGATAATAGGTGTAGTTGTTAGCATTTTGGCCGTCATCCGTGAGATTAGGGTTTGATTTCCGGCTCTGTTAAGACATTTAATTCTGGTCTAAAAGCTGAAGCGAGGTGGACTCAGAACTGAGAAGATGCTAATACTTGTTTTAAGGGGCCTAACATCTAGGTTATCGGCCCGTAATGAAATGAAAGGATGAACATAATAACATCCCACTGCCAGGGAAAAAAATTAAAATGGTTTGTATAAAACAGACAGTGAGCCCCAACAGTTATGCCTCATTTGGATAAAATGAGTTAAAACGGAGATTATTAAAACAATAAAACAAATAAGGCATATTGAAAAATAAAAATGGATATGAACACAATAAAAAGACCTGAAAAGTCTAAAAACTAAACGAAGTCTTGAACTACCGGTACATTAAAACTTTAAAAAATTGCCACTCTCCCTCATGAACCGGATGACGAGGTCTACTGACGGCCCGTCATCACGTAGAACAAGGGAGAGGGTGCTTCGCATATCGGCCAGGTCAAGAGTGTGTGCCACGGTAAGGAGAACTGAGAAAAGAGGTGAGTTCGATTCTCACCTCAGCTATTTTTTTTGTTTTGTTTCGCCATTTCTACTGCAGGCAAATGCCGGGATGGTTCCTAACTTAAGGCCACGGCCGCCTACTACCAAATCCTTTCCTTGATCACACACACACACACACACACACACACTAATCCAGTCGTCACAATAGCACAGGTTATCATACAAATTCCACACACACAAGCACGCGATGGTACATGGCGAAGGCCCTAAATGAATCAACAATAACAAGAATAATTACAGTATATTGAAGTGTGCAAGGTGAAGCGAGAAGAGCGGGCTTTGGGCTGAGTCGGCGGAATGCGGACAAACGTAGGGAGGTGGGGGAAGAGCGCCGGCCGAAGCAATGCCCACGACCGAGGAGGAGTCAACAACACACTGGCAGGCGGACCACGGCTCTACCTGAATGTCAACTACCGTAGTAGCATTACCTCTTGGCTATTCAAGATTGCAACCAAAACTTGGCAAAATGACCGTGGAGCAATGTGCAAGAGAAAGACACGTCCATTTACTTTAACACTCCTTATTCGTTGCTTTCTTTTCTGGCATCAGCAAACCTTGCATCGTCATTCCGGAGACGGCAGAGCCATACGTTGGTCAAACAAATTTACAGAAGAAAGCCAAGAAAAAGGGAAGAACCCGCATTCTTAGCACAGACAGTCTTGGAATACATACAGCACATCACTCATTTGAAATTTATATTGTCTCCTGGTTCATCCATCCCAGAGGCAATGCGAACGATCGAATATAGTAAGATCACTCAAAGGTACGGATTGAGTTCAAGTAGCATTCAAAATGATAATCTTTTTATTGGAAATAGCGTCCTCAATGAATCAGTGTGATGATACAAAGATCACGGATTCGATTCTCAGCCGAGGGAGACATTTTTAAAGGGAGCCTAAAATCCACGACACTCCCGAGTCGAACAATGTTAGATCGTGAAAGATCTTCTCATATTTCGTTAATACGAAATTAATTAAATCTCAGCCACAGTTCAACCAGTCGAGGTCCAGCTTCATCGCTAGGTAGCAGTGCAAGCGAAACGTCGAAATTGATAAGTAGATATCCTAACAAGTCTCTTCATTTAATTACCATGGATGTTGGATCTCTTTCTTAAGACCAATAGATGCAGAAGCAAAATTACCTACATAAATTTCAAAAATTGGTTGCTACGACCAATAAGACGTCGATAAAGAAGGTGAGAACAGAAACAGTTCTGAAATTCTACAAATCAATGGCTAAACCGACCCTAATTTCATGGCTCGGAAACAAGGGTACTATCAGTGAGAAAAGAATAGGATAGGATACAGGGTGCGTTTGATGCGACCTCTGACAGCCGGTACACAGCTAAACCATCAGTATAGTAGATATCAGACAACTATTCGGTATACGAAACGTTATAAGCACCATTGGATGTTACCCAACTTCTTGGTACCAACATTTATTAAGAAAGGAGTGTTCTCGGCTTTCTACACAAATCTACTTACCAAGATTGGTAGACAAAAAAAGACATGGGTGAACCAAATAAATCTGGGGACTGAACAGACCTAATGGCCTAAACCAGGGGAGGACAGGCGGTGCTGGTGTGACGTCACCTCACAACCCTGTACATGCTCGCAACGAAGACGAGTGTAGTGTGTGACGTCAGCGCGCTTTAAAGGGATGTCGCTGAGGATAAGCATTGCGTTTGAGGTATGCGGGATTCAGCAATGTACGATAGACACAACGAACTGAACGCCTTGGATGTCGTAATGTTAATCTTCCTTGTTGCAATTATACAGTTAGTGATCAAAGATGGCACCGTGTGCACCACTCTAGTGGAGCGCTGTGACACTAAAGCTGTGAGACGAGGAGCATATAGCAGTGCATAAACGCAGGAGATTTGGACTTAGCCAGTTTCATAATAGAAGAGAATTTTTGGCACACATACGTCGTACCGAACATAATATAATATCCGTGCAGCAACGGTTCGCATCGAGAGCGGACTGACCCTTCCAGGTCCGTTACGCACAACGCCGTTGATCTGGGCAACATGGTATTACGCAGTTCTCCCTGACGTCACACGAACTGATAGGCTCGCCCTTAGTTTCGACACTCACACCGCTTGAAACTGTCTTCCCCTGGCCTAAACCGTGCAGTCGATGATTAGATAGACTAAATAGCTACAGTTCAAAAAAGATCAACTCCGAGCAGCTGAGTTATATGATTATTATTATTACTATTTTTAATATCTGGTTACATAGGACTACAACTCGAGGATAGATTTAGCCCGGGTTTGGTCACGCTGTAAGGAAAAGGAATCAAGATTGAGCGTAGAGAAAGTGGCAAGCATGTTAGAATACTTCCCCAACAATCAGCGCAATGTGGTGAATGGTCAAGCAGCTTGCCACTAACCAAGGCGGTCCGAGTTCGATTCGCGGTTTACTGCATGTGAGATTTTCGAAGGTGAAATGTCACGCCCTATGGTTCGGAATCCACGTGGAGGAGCTTCTGTGGCTCATGATCGCAAGATTAACGGTCAAATAAGCTTCCTTTCCGTAACTAGTGCCCTATGTAATTTATGGTAATTCCTATTTCCTACATGGATCCCAATTACCGATGTATACCCTAATAGGTTTTGCACTGAAATATATTTCGAGGCTTGGGACATAATTTGTGATCACCGGTGTCGTTACAGAAAATAAGGCGAAGTTAAAGCACTTTTACTATCGTGTGTGATTCTATGTCGGCCAAAGTAGTATTTCCCTACGGTCAAACTCTATGCCCCTTCTTAAGATGTTATTAGTCGGGGATGAGGTGAGTTTAGTTTCTGTCGTCTAATTATAAAGGAACAAAAACACAATACGGATGTAACAATGCAGCAGTGTTTGAGGTTTCCGGGTCGTCAGAGGAGTTGGACGAGAGAGAGCGGAAATTCACTTCAGGTGCCATAAATCTGAACGATCATCTTCCAACTATACACAGTGTATATCTAGATCAATTCAAATAAATATATTTTCCACCTATTCAACACTTGTTTCAAGTTCATGTGGAACCCTTCTTCGACACAAACTAACAAACAAAATAACAAGTAGTGCAAGCAGGAAAAGAACATAAGAAATTAGGATGAATACACTAATGAAATGTTTACCGCGGGTGATAAAGATCAAATGAACATTTTGTTGATTGTCATCCTTCCTGAATTGAAAACTTTATATTCATAAATAGTGAGCCTCCGTGGCTTAGGCGGCAGCACGCTGGCCTCTCACCGCTGGGTCCGTGGTTCAAATCCCGGTCACTCCATGTGAGATCTGTGCTGGACAAAACGGAGGCAGACAGGTTTTTCTCCGGGTACTCCGGTTTTCCCTGTCAAAATTTCATTCCAGCAACACTCTCCACTATCATTTCATTTCATCTGTCATTCATTTAATCATTGTCCCAGAGGAGTGCGTCAGGCCTCGGCAGCCGGCACAGTTCATATCCTCGCCGCTAGATGGGGGCTTCATTCATTCCATTCCTGACCCGGTCGGAGACTGGAAGCAGGCTGTGGATTTTCATTTCATATTCATAAATAAACATCTTCGTTAAAAACTCTGTTAAAATATGAGTGGTTCCGTGCAAAAGTAGACCTAGTCCAAAACAAACTTTTTTGTTTTTCCCCGTTTAGGATAGTAAATGTTAGTAGTTATTCGGTGTAATAGTGATCAAGTCCGAATTTCTATACCAATCCCCCGGAGTGCAGCAGTTTCTTAAAGCTTAATGCTTAATCTCTGCTTAGTATAGGCTAAAACCAAGTCCCCGATTCTTGGATGTTACGGGTAATCTCGAGAACCACAGGATGGATTTTGATGCGGGTTTCACCAATCTCTAAAGGATATCTCGAGGAAGGTTTCTGTATAAAATGATTTATTTATTATAAAAGGAAGCCAAGCAGTAACGATTTCAGTGGAAAAGTCGAAGAAAAGCTGGCGTCCGTGCGCTTTTTAAACTTACGCTGGGCAAACCGTTAAAAATAGCAGTATACTATGAGTAAGAATTGTTCGGCATGAAAATTTCTACAAAACTGTCCGGGAGAGCATATCTCTATCTTCAATACATCGCCCACTATAAGTGTTTTTAGATTGGACGTAAGGGGGATTTGTGTTTTATGCACCTCGCCATTCTTAAATTACGTCTGGCAAGAATTCGTTGCACATGCATCTCCTTGACAATATAATTAACAGTCCAGTCAGTGATTTTAACCCATCAAGCCGAGACGTAAAACGGATATAGGTCGTAGTTCATTGACATCGAAAAAAAAAAGCGCTTATCACGTAATGCATTCATAACTGTTCCCGGGCGAAGCCGGGGTGGGTTGCTAGTTACATATTTTCAATTGCATTTTGTAAGTATTTTGAACCTAAATTGCATTTTGTACGTATTTTCAATTTAAATTGCATTTTGTAAGTATTTTGAATTTAAATTGCATTTTGTAAGTATTTTGAATTTAAATTGCATTTTGTGAGTATTTTGAATTTAAATTGCATTTTGTGAGTATTTTGAACCTAAACTACATTTTGAGTGTATTTTTCAATCTAAATTCCTTTTGTGAGTATTTTGAACCTAAACTACATTTTGAGTGTATTTTCCTTCTAAATTACCTTGTGTAAGTATTTCCACTCTGCATTTTGTGAGTCGTTTCAATCTGAGTTCCATTTTGTAAGTATTTTCATTCCAACTTAATTTTCGTTATGGCTTCCATTTCATTGTCATTTTCGCTATCACCCAGACCATTAGGGGTCGATAACCTAGATGTTAGGCCCCTTAAAATAACAATTATCATCATCACTTAGCACCGTGTACTTGGCTGCGAGTGAAATTTGTCTGACAACTTGTCTCTTTGTGATGGCTGCATTAGTGTGTGTAGGCTATTTGAAACTGGGCGACCGTGGCCTTAATGTAGGTACCATTTGCCTGAAATGGAAGTGGGAAACTACGGAAAGCCAATTTTAGAGTTGCTGAGGTGGAAATCGAACTCATCAAACCCGGACCTCAAGGGTGACATATTGGTCTTCGCTCGGATTATTTATACAGTAAAACCAAACTTCAATGGAAACGAACGGGACTTGCATTTTCTTTTCCGTTAAACATAGGTTTCCGGTTAACGGAGGTACTGTAGGCCTATGGTAAAATAATTACACAATGAACAAGCATATAATGGGACATACTGAGAGAATATGAAATGGTGTACATACCTTTTTCAGTGTTGTATTAGGCTACATATTTCTGCTAGGATTTAATTATTTATTGTATGGCGTTTAGTGTCAGGAGTGTCCGAGGACAGGCTGTAGCTGCTTCTAGCGGACACCCATAGGGTGAGCTACAAGTTCCTTTCAATTTCAAGTAGTTCCAACTCTCACTACCAGATGTCAATGATACCTAGTGGTGAACGTCGGAACTTTAATAGAGCGTTCCAACGAAATCTAACCTAGAAATTTGGCTTCACACAAGTTTAGTCTGTGGAAGGATCTTTTACATGCAATAAATCTATTGACATGGGACCGCCGGCTTTACTTCCCCTCCGAAGGAAGGTATACTGATGGATTTTAACGCTCTTAAAAAATCTCACGACTTCGGCCGGGTTTGAACCCGCTATCTTGGGCACAGCAGTTCAGCATGCTACCAACTACGCCACCGAAGCCGCTAGGAATTAATACAGAACTGCACAGACAGGCATTTATTGGTTTACAGCTTATTAAAGTGAGTATTGACAAAGGTTTGGGTAGCAGGAAACCGGCAAATAAACATCCTTTGAAGTGTAAGTTGGAGAACAAAAGGAGGAAGACCGAATTGCGCATTCCCTGTTATCTACAGAATAAACTGTTACAACAAACAAGGTACACTTTCACAGGGTGCCTGAACATTTTCTAAACACCACATTCCGGAACTTCGAAATTTTCCGTTACATTTTATATTTTATTTTCCGTTGTCCGCGTAACACAGTTTCCGTTTAATAAGGGGTCCTTTGAAGGCAGGTTTTACTGTGTCAATAATTCAATAATCTCGCATCTTAGTACTTCTGTCTGGATTTGTAAGTAGTAGTTTTTATAAAGTTGTGTATGGCGTGAGGTGCCTGGCTAACATTGTGGAGGTATTTAGCTTAGCCAACGAGGCGAACAATGACTCCTTCCCAACCAGTGTCGAGCTTGTAAATGCGAACAATGAACAAGATCAAGAACAGAAGCCTTGGACTCATAAAAACAAGTTGTCCAGCAGGCTTCACTGGTCGGGGCTTCTCGCACGCGCTTTCACTAGGCAATACAGTAGATTCTCGATATTCCGACTTTTCCAGAAATCCAAGAATCGTGAAACAAATTTGTTCCGTAATCTCTAAAACACAAAACGCGAGTGGAAACAGCAGAAAAAAAAACAACAACAGTGTGTCTTACTGCAGCTATCCGTTTCCCCCCACCCACTCAACACGCTACCTGTCGAACCTCTCACTTCAGTTGTTGTTGATTATTTTAGGGGTTTTGCGACATGACATCGGTGTCATGTAGCCTCGTGTACTTGGGTGTGTGTAGAATTTGTCTGATAACCTGTGTCACTGTGGTGTCTGTACTAGTGTGTGTATTTTTAATTGAGGTAGGATTTGGGTAGGAAGCAGACGTGGTCTTAAATTAGGTGACATCCCGACATTTGCCTGGAGTAGAAGTGGGAAACCACGGAAAACCACTTCTAGGATGGCTGAGGTAGGAACCGAACCCACTTCATCTCAATTTTGCCTCACGAGGCTGAGTGTACCCCGTTCCAGCCCTCACGCCAAAATTAAATTTCATGGCAGAGCCGGGAATCGAACCCGGGCCTCCACGGTGACAGCCAAGAAGCAGTTAGTAGTGGCCTGTGGCACTATTGTCCTTGTCGGTTACAGTCCATAGTGTTGTTTAGTTTCCTTTGTTGACTGTCTTTGTCTGTACACATTTTTAAAATGAGTCAACAATCGAAGAAAAGTTAATTTGTGCATTTGAAGATTAAATTAGAAGCGTTTCAACGACTTGATAAAGGAGAAACAATAAAACAAACTCGCTTTCGAATAAGGTGACTGGCGAAGAAACGGACTTAAATTGGAACAGTTTTCTTCAAAGAAATGCTCCGTAGAATCTCTTAACCGAAAAACTGTAAACAAGTCGGAGTTTTAAAAAAACAATTAAGGCATTGTACATGTGGTTTACGCAACAAAAACAGAAGGGTCCTACAATTTCTTTTCAACATCGTTTTACAGAACAGTATATCTTTCTCCCACAAAAATTTCGATAGTACTCTACTGTACTTCTAAACAGCATTTGGTGGCAACGACTACAACAACAACACAACTCTAGGCTAGAATCAAAGTCGCATTGCCAGACAGATGTGGAAATGTATGCTGAGATAATTTGAATAATTAGTGGTCGAAGTCGTCTTCAGTCCAGTACACTTGAGTATGTGCACTTACAATTATCAAGCCTGAGATTCGAGAGGAAAAGGTACCATCCAGGTATTTGTTTGAAGTAGAATTTGGGAAACCAAGGAATCAACGTCTAGATAGCTGAGGTGGGAATCAAACCTTAACTTCTCAGTTATCCTCACGATGCGGGGCGACACTCAGGATGCTCCGTTCGATCCTCAAGACTTGAATTATCCTGGAAGAGCCAGGAATCGATACTGGGACCTTTGAGACAGAAGTATCAACACTCATCCCTAAACCACAGAAGGTGGCCTCAAAATAATAATAATAATAATAATAATAATAATAATAATAATAATGTATGTCTACCCCTTATTATTCCCGTTTTTCGAACGGGGTCAGGGATGAGATGCGATGGAAGTCTTAGTGGCGATGATTTTTACGGCCGGATGCCCTTCCGGACGCCAACCTCATGAGAGGAGTTAATGAGAGATGAAATGAATGATGGTGAATGAAACTGGGCAAGGATGTGGAAGGAAGCGGCGGCCTGTCAGAAGGTACCGTCCCAACATTTGCCTGGTGTTGAAAATGGGAAACCACGGAAAACCATTTCAGGGACGGCCGACGGTAGGGCCCGAACCCACGCGTCTACCGAGTCAGCAGAGAGCTTGGCCCCAGCTTTAGCCAGCGTAGCCACTACTGTCGGTAATTATAATAATAATAATAAAAAAAAGAATGTGGTAATAATAGTGGAATCATGAGTTGAACATCGGGGAGAACATAATGAGAAACCGAGAAATCTTCAGAACCTCAGTAAATAAGCACACATATTTTAGGGTGAAACCTAGCAGCAGGACTGGTGCAAGAAGGACAGAAGGACGCAAGAAGCAACACACTGACTTCAAGAGAAGATTTTGGGAGAAGGAGGAGACAAAAGTCATCAAACCAACTAGCAAGTTCAAACGTGCTTTAGGAATGGACATAACGAAGAAAATAATAATATTAATAATATTTGTAATTGAATTTATGTGATAACCTGTGTTTTGTTTGCAGTAACATGGGTTAGGTCTAGAATTGGGATAATTTAATCTAAGTACTGTCTGGGAAAGTTTCTCGGGAGCAGAACCATACGGAAAATATTCACATTTAGGATGACCATTTTCAGAGCCAGTATTCTAACCTTGGATATCCGAACATCAACTCGCCATGGATTGGGACTTAGTCCACACGGCTACGTTGATAGGTAGAATTTTTTCCCATATAATCTCATTTTGTGCTGGAAAAATACAATTTAAAATATCTTATACAACATACTCGCATGGAATCCAAAAAAGTAAAAACTAAAAGTGCGCAATGTTCTATTAGAAAATAATGTACAGTAGCCTGTTTGTTTAACGGACATTTTAACTACTATGGTTTTTCGACTCCATGATGCCTGAGCTTTCCCCTGCGATTCTTCAACTTACCAGTTAATCTAGTGATACGGATCTCGAACATCAAAACTAAAATGTGATCGGACTGAGCCAGGATTGACCCCGTAATCATATCTCTATCTCTGTGATGATGATGATGATGATGATGATGATGATAATTGTTGTTTTAAGGGGCCTAACATCTAGGTTATCGGCCCCTAATGGTCTGGGTGATAGCGTAAATGACAATGAAATGGAAACCAGAACGAATATTAAGTGAGACTGAAAATACTTACAAAATGGAACTCAGATTGAAACGACGCACAAAGGGGAATTTAGAAGAAAAATACTCACAAAAGGAAGAGATTGAAAAATACGCACAAAATGTAGGTTAGGTTCAAAATACGTACAAAATGCCATGTAGGGTCGAAATACATAAAAATGCAAGTGAAATTCAAAATACTTACAAAATGCAAATGAGATTGAAAATATGTACAAAATGCAATTGAGGTTCAAAATACTTACAAAATGCAATTGAAATTGAAAATGCTTACAAAATGTAAGGTAGATTCAAACTACTCATTTGGATTGACAATGCTTACATAATGCAATTTAGAAATACTTACAAAATGTAATTTAGATTCAAAATACCCAAAAAATGCAATTGAGAATCAAAATACTTACAGAATGCCCACCATACACAATGCAATTTAGATTGAAAATATGTGCAAAATGCGGTTTAGGTTGAAAATACTTACAAAATGCAATTTAAATTCAAAATACTCACTAAAATATCCTGCTCCTACATTGAAAGACTTACTAAACAGCAATTTATATTGTCAATCCCTACAAAATGCAATTGAGGTTGAAAATACTCGCAAAATGCAATTTAGATCGAAAAGATTCACAAAATGCAACGCATATTGAAAAGAACTACAAAATGGAGTATAGATACAAAAAAAAAGCTAAATAATTTAGAGACACGGGGAGCCAATTAACAAACACAGTGCGGGAATCTTAAAGAGAAAAGGAAATATAATGAAAAGAAAAAGAAGGCTGATCCCTAGAAGAAGGAGGCACCTGGAAAGATGATACAAGGGCCAATTAAGGTGGGACTCCCTAGGCCCCGGATACCCTAATACCGTTGGGGTCGGAAAAGAACAAGAGTTGACCAAAGGAGGCCGATAGGAAAGATCACAGAGAGGAGCCTGGCACAAGTAAGTGGAAGTAATGCCGAACTCAGCTGGGGTCCCGTGGTCGCCAACCCACGTCCCACTAGTCGTGATCCCCTGGGGGGGGGGGGGGTATCTCTACCTCCCTCTTTTTACAAATGACAATAATATAGACTACGGACACTGAAGTGTGATAGAAGCTGGACGAAAAAGGACTACACATCGCCCAAATAATTAGGTAAGTACTTTAAACCCACATCTAAATCAAAACGTCAACCTAACCTTTTACTAACCATTGCAGTTTATCTCACTAAGCAAGTAAACTTAAAGGTCAATTGCCACTAACATATCACAACAAAAAACAAGTTGTTCCGCGAAGAACTAAATAGCCACTTTTCATATATTCAGTTTTTTTAATTAAATGCTGTCTCTCCATTGAAAGGATTTTCCATGTGATGTACTAAATATATGTCCTTAATTAACAGTCCTCTTAACACCACTCAACATTTCAGTTCGATTGCTTCAATAGTTTCAGAGAACCGGTAAAATATTTAAAATTTCGCACAGCCGCCATCTTGAGTTTATGAAAACAATTGAACTAAATTAATTTCCAGTGTTTTAATTCATATATAGGCATGTAGGGTGTTAGGTTTCACTGGCCTCGGTTGATTGAATCTCGAGAATAATCAATTTAAATATTTTAACTTCGCTTGGCTGCCATGTTGGATTTGTACTTAACAGGTTTTCGTACGTCACATAGATGAACTTATCTTTAGTATTCTCTATCACCATACAGAATTTCAGGGTGATATCGGTAATGAGTTCGGATATATAGAATGGCGGTGAAATATTTCGCGCGGCTGCCATGTTGGATTGGTGAGCCGTATTAAGATATGAAAGGCACAGTCGAGGTTGGACAAAATAGTACTAGCCTATGTCCTTACCGAGTTTCATTAAAAAGTCTCCAGTCGTTTAATTTTAATAGGGACACACGGCCTATTTTTATATTATGATGATGATGATGATTATTATTATTATTATTATTATTATTATTATTATTGTTTTAAGGGGCCTAACATCTAGGTTATCGGTCCCCTATTTTTATATGAAGAAAATAGGCCAACAAACATTACAAGTTACGCAAGTTTCCGATAAACTTATGTCACTAAAATAGTGATATAGTTTCTATATCTTAACCCAAATATTCGTAAATATACAGTACAATAGATTAATGGCCTGAGTGAAAAGGATCTGATGATGATCGCTTGACGATCAAGACTGGTCATCCAAGTGCATTAATTATTCTGATGCAATTTCTTTCATGTTTCGGGAACAACACCCATTACAATTTGGGTACAATAGTGTTGACCGACTGAAAAGCGATAGACCACTAATACAGTAGTAACGAAAACACGCGCCAAGAGTCATTCCACATACAAAAATACGCGGAGATGACCGCGATGTCGCAAAGCTCTAAACGCAATGTCATTTTGAAACAGCCTGCAAATGTATATCTACAATTTAAGTGCCTTGGACGGAAATACTGTTATGTATCGTCTATTGGTAAGGCAACATTAATAAAACTGACAATGAAAACTGTCATTAAACTGTCGCCAGCATTATGGAGAGCTCCTTAGTCGGTCACTGTGTGAAAACTGAATTAATCACGTGAAGCGAAGGGGCAATAAAAGGTGAGGTTATGGGTAAACATCCATGGCTGTAAAACGGCAATTAACACTGCAATCATGATCGATGAGAGGCAAGGCGGAGCGCAAACACAACTGTTGTGCCGTATTTCTGTTTTATTTGAGGGGGTTGGACAGCCCCGTGTACTTAGGTGTTGATAGATAAATAAATAAATAAATAAATAAATAAATAAATAAATACATAATTTGTCTGATGTGTATGTAGTAGTCGTAGTGTGTACCGTATATGTAATTCAAGCGAGGATTGGGAAGGAGGCGGCCATGGCGTTACGTAAGGAATCACCCTGGCATTTGCCTGGAGTAGAAGTGGGAAACAACGGGAAAAAAAAACTTCCAGGATGGCTGTGGTGGGAATCAAATCCTCTCCTCAGTTTTGCTTCACGAGGCTAAGTGTACCACACTCCAGCTCTCAGACCAGAATTACATTTCTTGGCAGAGCCGGGAATAGAACAGGGACCTCCACCATATTTCTGCAACACAACTGCACAACTCATCATTGAGACATCTTTCACATCAGTGTACTTGTGTGTATACTGTACTTGACTGACAACCTGCGATGTTATGATAAGAGTGTAGAATTGCAGGATGTCCTAAAAATGTACCACCTCTCTGACTGCATATAACTCAAGACAAGGGGGGGGGATGAACTCGCTGTTCCGCCCCTTAAAACAACAATAACTAACTTACGACATTTGTTTTTTTTTCTAGATGTAAGTAATGTGAAATAGGGTGAAGACAAGGCTAAGCTTTGAAAGAAAGAACATTAGTCCTGAACTCCTGTTGGAAATACGTAGGCCTACCATTTGTGATCCATGAAATTGTTGTGTTTTTTTCCCACATGCTTTGTGACAAATGAAGGCATTACGGGCAACTTGTTCTCGCATTTTGGGCACAATGAGATATTTTTGGAATTTTAGGTGTCTGTTTCTTTTTTACCTCATGAGCTTTAACACGTTGCTATTCAATTCTTAAAAAACCGTGTTGAACCGACAGGATCCACCTTCCTGGCAATGAAGGTCCACTGTATTTTGCCCCTCACTAATAGCACAACAGATTTCCTCATAGTGGATTAACTAATTACTTCAAAATTCGTCAGACGGTTAACACAAATTGGACGGAAAGTTACACACTACATGTTGTTCGGTTCAATTGGGGGCTTTGCGACATCGTGGCCACGTAGCCCTGTGTACTTGGGTATGTGTGGAATTTGTCTGTTAACCTGTGTTATTGTGATGGCTGCACGAGTAATTCAGATGAAGGTTGGGCAAGAGGCGGCCGTGGCCTTAATTTAGGAAACATTCCGGAATTCGACTGGAGTAGAAGTGGGAAACCACGGAAAACCAGCAGGATGGCTGTGGTAGGAATCGAACCCGTCTCTTCTGAATTTTGCCTCACGAGGAAATATTGTCACTTAATGTGCGGAGTACATTTTATTGGATCCCACGGCGTTAAATCGTACACCACGGCCGTGAGGTCAGCTGCATCAAATCCGCAGATCGTAGGTTCGAATCCCGTCGCTGACAGTGGCTTTTCTGAGTATGTTCCTTTTCCTGGGGTTTTTCATACCATTTCCAGGAAAATGACAGGATAATACCATATTACAAGTCCCGGGGCACTTACGCCATCCCCGACAATTTACAGCTACACACACTACTAGTCATCACATTAACACAGTACACAGTACACGGGGCTGATGACCAAAGCTGTCCAAAGCCCTATATACGAATTAAACGTAACGGCATCAACAACAGTACATTCGTGACAGGATTGTTGATTGCAGTGTCCACGTAGTTCCGATTGTAGAATTTCGTCGAAACTACTGAGAAGTGTCGAAATAAAAACAGATACATCCACTCTCGTTGCATTTGTGGTTCTCAGGGGATTACTGTATTGGGTAAAATATGATTTCAAATATGATGCTACAAACATAGTCTAACAAAAACAGCTCAATATACCGTAAATATCATGAAAACGGCATCAAGTTATCGATATTTATTAATTCTCTAATAAATGCTTTGGTGAAGTGATCAATTTTTGTTCCAGCGCTCCTCAACTGCCATTTCCAGCAGCCCGGAAATTCTGCAGGTGTTAATTTCTTCATGGACTGGATTTGATCCCAGAGTTTTTGAGGGAGGAAGTTTTGTCCTTAATGGAATAGTTAGCTATGGAACTTAAACCTCGTAATTATTTCTTTAATTGTTAAATGTGAAATGACATACTTTGTCCTTCCGTATCTCTGTCTTCCGTACTGCACATTCTTCCCGAGAATGGACTTTCTTACGTGAACGATGGTGCTAGTGGTAACAGTGGCGACGGTGAGTGGGAGTTGTTTTAAGAGGCGGAACGTTAACCTCATTTGCCCTTAATGATTTGGATGAGAATGCATTACGACCAACTACTGCCTACCTTACAACTGATGTTGCTCTTGTTTCATTTAGGGGCTTTGCGACTTCGTGGTCATGTAGCCCCCGTTTACTTGGGTATGTGTCGAATTTGTCTGATAACCTGTGTTATAGTGATTGCTGTATTAGTGTGTGTATTTCTAATTGAGTTGAGGATTGGGATGAAGGCGACCGTGGCCTTAAGTTAGGAGCCATCCCGGCACTTTCACCTGGAGAAGAAATGGGAAACCACAGAAAACCACTTTCAGGATGACTGCGGTGGAAACTGAACTCGCTCTTCTCAAGTTTGAGACTTCTTTTGTCACTTTGGAAAGTCAATCTCCTAGAAATTTGTTTAATCAAGCTTTTCACACGTCGCTTAGAAGCATGAAAAAAAGTCACTTTAAATTCCTCACAGGCAGTTTTGGAGAGGATGAACGCAATATTAAAATGCTGGGATACAACAGTACGGATTCCTAAATGTAGCGCACTATTGGAAACTAACAAGTTGCATGCAGGGCTCAATGATCTCGGCTGAGAGGAAGTATAAAGTGAAAAAGAGAGAATATCCCAGTACCTGATAATTTGGAAAACCTGCCTAAGAGGTCGCTGGGTTGGAACTCGATACAACGCAAGAAGAAAGACCCATTTGCCGTGTGAAATTAACTCAAGGCCAAAAGAAAACATTGCACACTTGCTGTTTGCAGGAGAGTAAAGGAATATCATGCGACTCACAAGGAACACTCGGCTCGTTCGAAACTTCTGTCGGGTTGGAACCTCCCTACTATATGGACCGGGATGAATTCCCGTTAATTCATGTGGAATTTTCGGGGTAAAATGTCCCATCCCGTGGTTCGGGTTCCACGTAAAAAGGAGGTCCTGTAGCTTATGATTGCGAGATAAAAAGTTACGTAAAACTACAAGAAGTTGGGAGGAAGTGGTCGTACCCTATTAGAAGATACCTCCCCGATATTTGCCCAGTTGAAAATGGGAAACTACGGAAAACAATTTCACCGCCAGTCGACAATGGGGTTCGAACACACTAGTCTTCAGATTCCAGATAAAGCCTATCCCATGGCCTTGCGCCTATTGTGCGAAACTAGCGCGGTAGGTATGCGGCCAATATTGGGTAACTCTGTATATTTAGCAGAATAAAGTCATGTTAGCACGCATCACCAATCTATACATTGAACAAGCAATGAAAGAAATTGGAGACAAATTCAAAGTAGGAGTAAAGATTCAAGGATAAATAATTTCAAATCTGGGATTTGCTGATGACATCGTCATCTTAGCCGACACACCAGAGGAGTTGAATGAAATTTTAAATGGTATGGATTCCGTCTTGAGGAAAGAATTCACGTTGAAAATTAATAAATGTTAAACAAAAATATTGGAATGCAGTCGAAATAAATCAGAAACCCCTATGGATGTTGAATTGGCAGGTTAACAGCTAAAGGAAGTAGGTGACTTCTGTTACTTGGGAAGCAAAATAACCAGTGATGGACGAAGCAAAGAGGATATAAAAAGTAGGTTAGCACAGGCAAGGAAAGCATTTCTACAAAAGAGAAGTCTGTGGACATCGAATATAGATTTAGGTATTAGGAAGTCATTTTAAAAAGCATTTGTCTTGAGCGTGGTGCTCTATGGAAGTGAAACTTTGACTATTGGTGCAGCAGAAAAGAACAGAATTGAAGCGTTTGAAATATGGTGTTACAGGAGAATGATGAAGATCAGATGGGTATATAGGGTTACGAATGAAGAGGTATTAAGACGAGTGGGAGAGGAGAGATGTTTCTAGCAACTGCTAATGAAGAAAAGAGATAGGCTGGTAGGACACGTACGAAGACACCCAGGAATAGCAAACTTAGTTATAGAAGGAAGGGTCGAGGATGAGATCAGTAGGGGTTGACCAAGGTTAGAATGTGTTAAACAGACTGCCTCGGAAGTAGGGTGTGGTAGCTATGTAGAGATGAAACGATTAGCTCAGGACAGGGAAGCATGGAGAGCTGCATCAAACCAGTCGAAAGACTGAAGACTCAAACAACAGCACGCATCTGTCGTGCGTTAAGTCCTTCAGACGTCTACTAACCCAGACAGTGTATTTAGCCATCACATTAGAGAAGGGTGAATCTTCTGTCCTTGTTCCCATAACGAGGCGCATTTCCGTTCATTGAGAGTTCACTTGCTGGGATAATTAAAACCGAGCAGACGCTGTCCTATTGAACTACATTCCTTATCTCGACTGCCGACGTTTCGCCCTAATAAGATAATACAGAAGCTGAATGAATGCAGTGTGGCGCACTGACCATAATAAGCACCCTTGTTCGCCATACACAGTACGTCCCGCCTCAGTTGCTCTCTGACCCTGCTCTGCCTTGGAATATTTAAATCCTGGTATAAGGATTGGAAGAGTAAAGGAAGCGCGTAGTTATACGTAACCGTTACATCTTGCGATCATAAATCACCGGACGTGACATTTCACATCAAAAATCCCACATGCATTAACCGGGAATCAAACCCAGTTCATCTTGGTGGGAAGCAAACAACATGACCACTGCGCCATTACCCTAATGGGTTTATTGCTTTAAGAAAAAGAAACTAATCCAGTGTGCTGCAACGCATTTCAACTTATCGGTTAAGTGGCCGAGTGGTTTTTAGCTTAAGATTCTTCAACAGTGAGGGCTCTCCCTATAGAACGGCACCTTGCAGAGGCCGTGTGGTGGCTGGGGCACACTGTATTGAAGCGTGTTGAGCAAGACATTGGCGCCAGCAGCAGCGTAGCGCTCAACTAGTTTAACACATATACACTTTTTAACGTATTTAATGATCATCATTACTTCATGGTGGCCACTCAAATCGGTCAACGATTTTCCAGTTTTCCGGGAATTTTCCAGGAGTAATTCTCATTTCTCCAGACTTAAAAATAAGCGCGAGTCGGGGGGGGGGGGGAGGGCTTTATCGGTTGCCTACTTCAAGGCCAAAATAAAGCAGTTTGGTTTGGTTTACTTATACAGATGTTGACAAAAATTAGTGGTGATTGCGTTATTGATACGCAAGTCTACACACAAATGATTTCATTGTTGTTTTAAAAAAAAGCCTTTGTGACTGAAATATCCACATATAAAAAGAGAAAAGAATGCCGCCTGCAATTTTATTGCGGTGAAGTTGTCTATACTCAATATGTTTACAAAAATACTATCGCGTGTTCTCCCACACAGAAACACGTAGACTGAGGAAATTTCTTTCGTTAACGATAGAGTGCTCACCCAAAACCGCAGCGGGAGTATGATTTAGGATGGAAAGAATTTTATAATTAACTAGCTGACCCGGCAAACGTTGTCCTGCCAATCAAAGAAAGTGTTGTAAATTTGTTTCTTGAAGTGTTTATGGATACCGTACACTATTTTTTTCAATTTCTGTTAACTGCCTCTAAACTATCGTGAAATGCATTAGCTAATCTAGAAACATTCGTGGGAGCGTGCACAACAACTCTCAAAATTTCATCGCAATAGGATAAATAGCATATAACGCATACGGGATTTTGTTTAAATGATTCGTGCGCTGTCACTCATTTGTTGAATCTACTCGTGCTCTAAGAACTGTGAAATGGATTTTCTAAGTTAGAAAGCTTCATGTAAGAGTACACAGCAACTCATCATGGTTTCATCACAATCGATTAATAGTATATTAATGCATACGGGATTTCGTTGGAACGCTTCGCGCGTCGTCACTCATTTGTTACATCTACTCGTGCGCTACCAATATTTTAAAATGTATTTACCAAGTTGAAAATCATCCCTGCCGTGTACACTACAACTCGTCAATGTTTCATCGGAATCGGATGATGACATATGAACGCATACGGGCTTTTCTTTAAACGATTCGCGTGCCGTAACTCATTGGTTGAATCTACTCGTGCGCTACCTATTGTAAAATGGATTTATTAAGCCAGAAACCTTCCGTAGGGTGTACACAACATCTCACCCAAGTTTCTTCGTAATCAGTCTGGCTGCGTGGCTCAGGGGTAACGTTCTCGCTTGCTGAGCCCAAGGTTGCAGGTTCGAAACCTGGCGCAGTCAGCTGGCATTTGAGGGTGCGCAAATGCGAGGGAGCCGTGTCAGTAGATTTACTGGCACGTTCAAGATCCCATTCGGGGCAAAATTCCGGCACCCCGGCGTCTCTAAAAGCCAGTGTAGTTAAAAGGGACGTAAAACCAATAACATATATATATATATATATCTTCGTAATCAGACGAATGGTATTTGAACGCATACGGGACTTTTTGAAACGCTTCGCGCGTCGTCGCTCATTTGGTGAATCTAGTTGTGCGCTATCAATTGTAAAATGGATTTACTGAGCCAATGCACTCAAAATCTCACCCAAGTTTCATCGCAATCAGATGAATGGTATATGAACGCATACGGGACTTAGAAACGCTCTAACGTGCAGAGACAAACAGAATTCGACATCACTGCCACCTTATGTACAAAACACAACTTTCCGCCACGGGCGGAGTGTATGTTATGGCGGTAGTTGCACAGATTGCGACCAGGTGGCTCTACGTGCAGAGACTAACAGTCAGAAAAGGATCACTTTTCACTAAGGCTAGCGGTTTCCATGACAGTTTATGACTGTATATTGTGGTTCTAAAATTGTGTGTTATTGTGGTTCTAAAATTCTAGAATTCCACCTACCTGGTCAAATTGTGAGTCTAAACCATACATGGACCCACCCTAACATACATACAAAATTTCATCGAAATCGGCCCAGCCATTTAGGAGGAGTTCAGTCACATACACACGTGTCGAAGAATTATATTTATAAAGATTAACAGTGGCTATTTTCCAGGAGTTTTCCAGGAGTATTCCAGACCTAATAAAGTCCAGGAGTTTTCCAGGATTTCCAGGTTCTCCAGGAGTAGTGGCCACCATGTACTTACATGAATATCACAGTATAAAGCTGTCCTTCAATTTCTAAACACACGTTGCACCGTCGTAGGAAGTTTTGGTACATTTGCTGTAATTCATCCTCACTGATATTTCGGATCAGTGCAGTTATTTCGTTCTCGAGAGCCTCCCGAGTACGCGGATTGATTATGAATACCTTTTGTTTGAGGTTCCCCAACAAGTAAAAATCACACGGTGCTAAAACTTAAGAACAAATTTACTGCAAACTTCTTGAGAAGATAAAGTTTCCACTAGGACAATTCTATGTTTTCTTCTACACCTAACCATGTTCACGGGATGCGAGGTAGGCTACAGAATTTCAGAGCAAGTCTTAATTATCCCAACTAAGGTATCTTGCCAGCTGCGTATGTAATAAATGCTATGACAGCATCCAGGGCTTCCCGACCCGCTGTTGTAATCTGTACATGCTATAAATCTTGCGGTGAGTCATTGCGACCATCCGCGGCATGGCCTCCGGGAGACTCCGTCCTATAGGGAGGGCCCTCACTGTATCCCAATTCCAGCAAACATTACACTCAATGTTTTGTCAAGTCTCACAATGATAAACATCCTCACAATGATAAACACTCAACAGCTTAATGCCAGTTCTTAACGATGGATGAAAACTCAAAAGTATGATGGAATTATAAATCTTATTCCCAAATGTAATTAACTGGAGACATGCCTTAACACGAAGGGTCGAATTACTGAGAAACATTTGTAATTAATGATTAAAAGAGGTAACTAATAAATGCGTTCAGAAAAGTACACAAGTACATCAGGAGAATACGAACAAAATGCATCCAGACCACATAAGGAAAATTGGTGGTTTCAAGGAAGAAAATGTTTTCAGATGCCATCCTATTTATCTCCCAACTGTACACACCTCCGCGACTTCCCCTTCTTGCCCTATCACTAGGTGGTGGTTGTTAATTCATTTTAGGGGGTTGCGACATCTTGTCATCAGCCCCGTGTAGTTGGGTATATGTTGAATTTATCCGATAACCTGTATTTATGTGATGAGTGTAGTAGAGTGTGTAGCTGTATTAGGGACAGGTAGGTACCCCAGGACTTTAAATAAGGTACTATCCAGGCATTTTCCTGGAGAGAGTGTGGGAAAACCTGGAGAAAATCACTTAAGATAGCCGCGGTCAGCGCCGGGATTCGAATCTACTATCTCCGAACTTGCTGCAGCTGCCCGCGTGGTCGTGCTGCATGATTTAACGAGCACGGCTAAGGCGCATAATCTAGTAACTAGGGCCCGGATTCTTACGGAATTGCATATTCAGTTCCTTTGCTTGTAGACAACTGATAATTATAAATGGCTGTGACCTGTGCTTCTGGTATACTTTTACTTGGTTTCATTTTACATAATTTTACATATCCATAGTAATAGTAATATATTGCACATGTTATGTAATGAATGTAACAATTCTGTACGTATCTAGACGATTATCTTTAAGACTAGTACAATAATTGGCGACTTACCTTTGACATAGAAAATGTTTCAATTGCTTAAGCTGGCTTAAGATAATAAGCACCTTTAAAATTGTAATTTCTAACCCTTTGACTGCAATATACAGCAGGTCCGATTGTCTCAACTCCATAGATTAGCACGAACTGTTTATCGGAATGTTATTTTAATTACTTAGGTACTTACCTTACTTACTGTCAAAATTAGAAAAGGGTTGACTGTCAAAATTATCCATTGCAACAACGAGAACATTGCCGTTTATGATCTCATCGGTAAGTTATACTCTCATAATACAAGGAGTTCCGTGAAAAACTAAATAGCCTATTTTCGTAAATCGTGCTTATGTTAATTGCCTCTATCAACATGAAAAATTTTAGTTTGATTGCTGTAATAGATTCTTAGATATTGAGAACCGTCTAAATATTTCTGATTGTTGCCATGTTCAATTTAGGCCATAGAGTTATGCACTATTAGATGAAGCTTATTGCGTAGGTTTATTATTCAAACTTCAATCGCATGATTAGGACACAAGAAATATACAAAAACTAGATTTTAAAATTTCGCACAGCCGCCATCTTGAGGTTATGAAAACAATTGAAATACATTAGGTGTCAGTGGATTAAAATCTCTATAAGCATTTACCGTAGCAAGTTTCACCGAGCTCGGGTGGTTAAATCGCGAGAAACGTCCATTTAAATATTTTAACTTCGTGTCGCCGCCATGATGGATTTGTGATCACCAGGCAATTGAAAGTCCCATAGGTGAACTTATGTTAATAGCCCTTATCAACAAACAAAATTTTAGTTTTATTGCTTTCATAGGTTAGTAGATATTGAGAACAGTCTAAATATTTCAGATGTTCGCCATGTTGGATTTTTACATAAGAAGCCATAGAGTTATGTAATATTAGATGACGATTATTGCGTAGGTTCATTACTCAAACGTTGGCTTCGATCGCATGATTAGGATACAAGAAATAAAAACTACATTTTAAAATTTCGCACGGCCGCCATCTTGAGGTTACACAAATAATTGAACTCAATTAGATGTTGGTGCATTTTAATGAATATAAACATTTGCTATACCAAGTTTCACTGCACTCTGATGGTTCAATCGCGAGAAAAGTCTATTTTAATGTTTCAACTTCGCTTAGCCGCCATGTTCGTTTTGCCCTTAACAGGTTTTTGAAAGTCACAGAGATGACCTTTTATTAGTGCCCTTTATCACCGTACAAAATGCCATCGTGAAATCAGTAATAGTTTCGGAGATATAGAATGCCGGTGAAATATTTCGCACAGCCACCATGCTGGATTGGAGAGACGTAATAAAATTTTGAAGGGCACGGTCGGGGTCGGACAGAATAGTACTATGACCATACCGCGTTTCATTGAAATCGCTCTAGTTGTTTGATTTTATTTGACACACACACGTGGACAAAAGGTTACGGTATCTCATAATCCTATTTTTACATAAATGGAGGTAATATATATATATACATACACGGATATTTATATGAATTTAATGCATTTAATAAAAATATTCAAACTACATATTTTTAGAACATTACACATTTAATTGCATATTTCCCTGATATTTACTACGTTCTTATGTACGTTGCACACTCTGATGTTACATAAAAATCTGGACCTTACAAAACACTCTAGGAATTATCACAAGCAGTGACAATAGCTTAATAATGGACTCGCTCATTTACATACAAATATATGATAGCATTTCGGTGAGTGCACATTCCATAGCTTGACTTTGTTGTCTGGATATGCAAGTAGAACGAGTCCAAGCAAGCAGGCAAGGTCGCCTGGTCTCCAGGGATAGCGTCTCCGTATGTGTCGTCTCCACCCTGCGCGCTGGACTGTGCAATTGTCTTCACCATCATCACCATCAACATCATCATAGAGTAAGCTGATCAGTTTCCACGCAGCGTTAAGTCTTAAAACAATTCAGGGAGTAAGCTTCCCAATTTGCATGAAGTACTGATTTCAAAAACAGAATGAGGGAGTGCGTTTCTCAGTTCGCATGCATCACCGAGTCTAAAAACAGGACGCGGGATAAGTTTCTCAGTTCCCAAGCAGCACCGAGTTTAAAACCAGAATGAGGGAGCAGACATCTCAGTTCCCATGGAGCACAGAGTTTAAAATCAGAATGAGGGAGTAAGCATCTCAGTTCCCATGGAGCACAGAGTTTAAAATCAGAATGAGGGAGTAAGCATCTCAGTTCCCATGGAGCACAGAGTTTAAAACAGAATGAGGGAGTAAGCATCTCAGTTCCCATGGAGCACAGAGTTTAAAACCAGAATGAGGGAGTAGACATCTCAGTTCCCATGGAGCACAGAGTTTAAAACAGAAGGAGGGAGTAAGCAACTCAGTTCCCATGGAGCACAGAGTTTAAAACCAGAATGAGGGAGTAAGCATCTCAGTTCCCATGGAGCACAGAGTTTAAAACCAGAATGAGGGAGTAGACATCTCAGTTCCCATGGAGCACAGAGTTTAAAACAGAAGGAGGGAGTAAGCAACTCAGTTCCCATGGAGCACAGAGTTTAAAACCAGAATGAGGGAGTAAGCATCTCAGTTCCCATGGAGCACAGAGTTTAAAACAGAAGGAGGGAGTAAGCAACTCAGTTCCCATGGAGCACAGAGTTTAAAACAGAATGAGGGAGTAGACATCTCAGTTCCCATGGAGCACAGAGTTTAAAACAGAAGGAGGGAGTAAGCAACTCAGTTCCCATGGAGCACAGAGTTTAAAATCAGAATGAGGGAGTAGACATCTCAGTTCCCATGGAGCACAGAGTTTAAAACAGAATGAGGGAGTAAGCATCTCAGTTCCCATGGAGCACAGAGTTTAAAACCAGAATGAGGGAGTAGACATCTCAGTTCCCATGGAGCACAGAGTTTAAAACAGAAGGAGGGAGTAAGCAACTCAGTTCCCATGGAGCACAGAGTTTAAAACCAGAATGAGGGAGTAAGCATCTCAGTTCCCATGGAGCACAGAGTTTAAAACCAGAATGAGGGAGTAGACATCTCAGTTCCCATGGAGCACAGAGTTTAAAACAGAAGGAGGGAGTAAGCAACTCAGTTCCCATGGAGCACAGAGTTTAAAAGCAGAATGAGGGAGTAAGCATCTCAGTTCCCATGGAGCACAGAGTTTAAAACAGAAGGAGGGAGTAAGCAACTCAGTTCCCATGGAGCACAGAGTTTAAAACAGAATGAGGGAGTAGACATCTCAGTTCCCATGGAGCACAGAGTTTAAAACAGAAGGAGGGAGTAAGCAACTCAGTTCCCATGGAGCACAGAGTTTAAAATCAGAATGAGGGAGTAGACATCTCAGTTCCCATGGAGCACAGAGTTTAAAACAGAATGAGGGAGTAAGCATCTCAGTTCCCATGGAGCACAGAGTTTAAAATCAGAATGAGGGAGTAAGCATCTCAGTTCCCATGGAGCACAGAGTTTAAAATCAGAATGAGGGAGTAGACATCTCAGTTCCCATGGAGCACAGAGTTTAAAACAGAAGGAGGGAGTAAGCATCTCAGTTCCCATGGAGCACAGAGTTTTAAGAACAGAATGAGGGAGTAAGCATCTCAGTTCCCATGGAGCACAGAGTTTAAAATCAGAATGAGGGAGTAAGCATCTCAGTTCCCATGGAGCACTGAGTTTAAAATCAGAATGAGGGAGTAAGCATCTCAGTTCCCATGGAGCACAGAGTTTAAAATCAGAATGAGGGAGTAGACATCTCAGTTCCCATGGAACACAGTTTAAAATCAGAATGAGGGAGTAAGTATCTCAGTTCCCATGGAGCACAGAGTTTAAGAACAGAATGAGGGAGTAAGCAACTCAGTTCCCATCGAGCACAGAGTTTAAAATCAGAATGAGGGAGTAAGCATCTCAGTTCCCATGGAGCACAGAGATTTAAGAACAGAATGAGGGAGTAAGCATCTCAGTTCCCATGGAGCACAGAGTTTAAAATCAGAATGAGGGAGTAAGCATCTCAGTTCCCATGGAGCACAGAGTTTAAAATCAGAATGAGGGAGTAAGCAACTCAGTTCCCATGGAGCACAGAGTTTAAAACCAGAATGAGGGAGTAAGCATCTCAGTTCCCATGGAGCACAGAGTTTAAAATCAGAATGAGGGAGTAAGCATCTCAGTTCCCATGGAGCACAGAGTTTAAAATCAGAATGAGGGAGTAAGCATCTCAGTTCCCATGGAGCACAGAGTTTAAGAACAGAATGAGGGAGTAAGCAACTCAGTTCCCATCGAGCACAGAGTTTAAAATCAGAATGAGGGAGTAAGCATCTCAGTTCCCATGGAGCACAGAGTTTTAAGAACAGAATGAGGGAGTAAGCATCTCAGTTCCCATGGAGCACAGAGTTTAAAATCAGAATGAGGGAGTAAGCAACTCAGTTCCCATGGAGCACTGAGTTTAAAATCAGAATGAGGGAGTAAGCATCTCAGTTCCCATGGAGCACAGAGTTTAAAATCAGAATGAGGGAGTAAGCATCTCAGTTCCCATGGAGCACTGAGTTTAAAAACAATGCAGTGAGTACCGGTAAGCTTCTCAGTTTACATGAAGCACTAAGTTTAAAAACAGAATCCAGGGCGTAACCTTCTCGTTCTCGATGGCGAGCAAAGTATAACACAATGTAGGGATCAAACTTCTCAGTTTCGCAACGAAATGCATCGATCCCTTGATTATAACTGTGTCACAGTAATGACGCACATTTTGCATTTTACCGTTTCTTATTATTTTGGTAAACAATTCTTCCGTTCCAGTCTCAGACTTAAAAAAAAAGGTTCTTGGCAGGGTAATGAATCCAACCTGGACGAGCCCCTCGATCACGGATGGCGGATCTAGTAACTGCAAGGATGTAAACTGACAGCACTCAAACTTCGTGGATGATTATTTTCCGAATCCTGGAATAGGATGCTGAAACATTTAGGATATTTATCGCGTTTAAGTTAAATTACATAATAAATGGTCGTTCCACCCGTCTTTATGACGAATGTTTCCACCACGCAGTGCTATGAGACCAAAGGAAGCACCGCAAGACTGCCAGAAGGCTTGAGAACAATACAGATACGTTTTATGTCAAAAGCTACCGGAGACGATCGTCCGGGGCACGTTATGTAAAATACCACTTGACATGCTTGTAAAATAAAAAGTCCCTTTAGAGCAGGGGTGCTCAACCTTTTTATAAGTGGAGCCAAGTTTATTTTTACATAATAAGTGGCGGGCCGCAAGTTACCTTTCCATAGGCACTTGCCAAACCCTACCGCTAAAGCTAATTTTACTATTATCTGAATAACCTATTTTACAAGCAGACAAAAAATGTGTTTCAGTACCATTTTGGTGTCCAAAAATGGATTTAAATCATTTTGAGACGTATTTTTTGGCAAATTGCGATATTAAGTTATCAAATTCCTGATTTACAATCAACTAACTCCTAATTCGAAAAGGTTTAGGTGCATAAAAATAAAATAATACTATCAAAAGGTTGTAATATTTTTATTTTTACAGAAGACAATTCTTAACATCAAAGTATATAAAAAATGAGAATCAATATATCTTCAAACTGACCATCAAATCAAGTAGTAGCCTAATGCTCCTAATGTGATGCCTGGCAATGTTTATTTTTCAATAGTCTGTCAATATCAGGTTCAATGTTAGAGATGGCAATGCGCAAGTTTCCCTCTGGTTATGCAAAACATTAAATCTGTCCAATAATTGTTTACTTTTTAATTTATTTTTATCATTTTAAATGATCTTGTCGACTTCGTCGTTACGCTGGAGTCTGGCGTTACGTTACGGTGACGGGACGAAATGTACCCCGATGCACTGAGGTGTGTAACGTCATAGTACTGCTTGGTGCACGTGTTCCCCGACAATCTCTACTTCGTTAGTATAAGACAAAAATCCCCGATTCTTGGATGTCATGGGTAATCTAGAGAACCACTGGATGGATTTTGATCCGGTTTTCACCATTCTGTAAAGGATATCTCGAGGAAACATTCTGTAGAAAATAATTTATGTATGATCAAAGGAAGCCAAGCAGTAACGAGTTCAGTGAAAAAGTCGAAAAGAAACTTGGCGTCCGTGCGCTACTTAAGCTTACGCTGGACAAACCGTTAAACATATCAATATACTATGAGCGTACGAATTGGTCAGCATGAAAAGTAATACAAAAATGTCCGGGAGAGCATATCTCTATCTTCAATACATCGCCCACTATAAGTGTTTTTAGACTGGGTGGAAGGGGCACGTCCCCGCGCGCTCTGGTGAGCGTGACAGCATCCCGCGCGCTTGACCTTGCTTTGCCCTTGGTTTGCACTTGCCGTTCGCGGGTAATTTGAAACAAGATAAGCAAGAGAAGTATTATGCAGATAATTTTCTAACATGTCAAGAGTCTTTGGCTTCGAGCGAAGCGAGAAGCCTCCTACCTTTCTAGCATTTAAAATGATACAATGTCTAGTCTTTCATACTGAATGTCACTTTTTAACGAAACATTTTTATAATTTTCTCATAACTAGGGCCTACAATAATGGGGAAAATCTCATCATTCACAATATACAGTATATATATTCAGGTTTTCAATACTATAAAATATTTATCCGGGGGCCGCATAAACAGACTTTGAGGGCCGCAAGTGGCCCGCGGGCCCTGCTTTAGAGTGTGCAGGATAGGTCAATGTGAGCGCGCTCTTAAGAGTGCGTGCAAAGAGTCTGAGATCGTTTCTTGTTGTGCATTAAGTGCATACTAAAAAGAGTATATGAGTTTGAATTTAGGTACTCGGAACAAACACCACTAAATGTCCTTGCTACAAGAATATTAATTGAAACAGGAAAGTACATAGCAACGAGACATCTCTACTTTTACAAAGCATGACGAGGACGTGTTAGGATAATGCATTTTGAGATGAATACAGGTGGAAACACTGAAATGAATTTATGTTGGAGCACGCAAGATGGTATATGGCCACCATACAACAGCTACTATACCAGGCCCAAAACAACTGTGAACATGAGGGAGGAGACAGATTCACGCGCTCACCCGCGCCAGCCAATTGCATAGCGCGGCGTTGCCTAGTTAACTACTCATTCTGGGCTCACTGTGCCGTACGAAATCCCTATTTCTCTCCGCGCTCGAAAATCATTAATTATCCAATTATTTAGATGAATTTATGTTACAGAGCTAAACATTCTGAAGCTGACTGTGCACACCCCATGACGATACGACCAGCCGTTCGGGAGATATCATCTGCTCTTGAACTGAAGGGATAATTAGAGCGAAGAATGGTTAGGTGTTGAAATATTTAGTTTCGCTGGGGAAGATAACGCAGAGTGACAGCATGGCTGTATCAATTCAGTAGTGGAGCTTATAGAAGTTGTACTGTGAGCTGAAGTTTTGAACTCATAACAATGTTCCGTAGCAAGCCGAGTGGCAGTCGAACAGTGAGGCAAGAAAAATAATTTTCAGGGTATACGGCCTTTTAAAGAATATTTCGAATACAGCAGTACGTGAAAACACAAAATCTGATAACCTGTGTTGTTGTGGTGTCAGCAATTATGTTTTCTTTTTTAAAATTGAGTCGAATAAAACTCACCTCTTCACAGTCTTACCTCACGAGGCATAGAGTACCCGGTTCTAACCCTGAGACCAGAACTAAATGTCTTGATTGAGCCGTGAATCGAATCTGGACATCATGGGTGACAGCAAGAGTTGTTGTTGTTGTTGTTGTTGATGGTGATGATTGTTGTAGGGGCTTTGTGACATCGTGGTCATGTAGCCCCGTGTATTTGGGTGAGTGTGGAATTAATCTGATAACCTGTGACACTGTGATGTCTGTACTGGTGTGTATATTTGTAATTGAGGAAGGATTTGCGTAGGAAGTGGCCGTGGCCTTACGTTAGGTACCATCCCGGCATTTCCCTGGAGTAGAAATGAGAAACCACTTTCAGGATGACTGAGGTAGGAATCTAACCCACATCTTCCCAGCTTTGCCTCACGAGATTGAGCGAACCCTGTTCCAGCCCTCAGACTAAAATTAAATAGCTTGACAGAGCCGGGAATCGAACCCGGACCTCCTGGACGACAGCCAAGAAAGCGGGCTGCTATACCAGTAGGTGCTCACTTGCACGAATAACGTTTGTGTGGCATCTTATATCTGCCTCATATCACATAGTGTGCAATCCGTTGTGAGGATAGATATTCGTAGGATTAGGTCCCCCAGCTCGTACATGCACTGGCATTCGGAGCGCCTTGTGTTCAGGGGGAAGGTCGTGTGTATACTGCGAGCGTAGAGCTGTGTCAACTCCCGCAAGTCTCACTGTGGCAACAGTGCTTAGCTGGACGCACGCTACTGGGCTAGCCCATGTTCACAGTTGTTTTGGGTCTGGTATAGTCTGTGAACATCAGGGAGCATCGTGACACATCTTACAGCACGAAAACAACCGCAACCAAAGGTTTCTAAATTAATTCTGTGACGGATTTATCAAAGTCGTGGGCAACTGTTACACACTTCACTTAAAATGAGACCATGGTTTGAAACATCCAGACACACTGTTTTACGAGCGACAGAGCTGAGATACGAGATGTTTCAAACTCCCGCTGAACGAGGAACGCGTCGCGTCGTCTAGTTACACGAGTACCTAGAGTACATACATGAACCAGTCACTTAATTACGCCTCTACCACAAAAACTGCGCGCATTTTGCAGTTCACCACACCTTAATTACAATCTTTATGATTGTTGACATAAATTAAAGACGTTTGTGTTAAAACAGTAATTCTGTCTAATAATTATTTATCTGGTTTATTATCTAGGCTTAAAGAATGGAGCCACGTTGTGCGTCGGTGATTGTATCCCTACCTTTCGGCTGTCATTGCAGCGGCCTTATTCATGGGTACGAGTTCGTGTCTGTACTCAAACTAGACATCGGCCGCGAAAGCCTACGATCTAAAACAAATTCTGGTTAAGATAAGAATGAAGATAAAACAACATGTACGATAGTGAACAGTTTCACACCTAATTCTTCGAATAGAAAGTAAATTGATAGTAAAAATATAAATTAGTTAATGTAATATTGAAATGTGACCATCAACGAAGGAAGGCTGTCTGGTGATTCCACGAACACATTTGGAGAACGATTCTACATTTTCTCCTCATTTTGAACCCTGGGATCACTTTATAGTGGACTTTCCTGTAGAAGCACAGCAAGTGCCATAAGTAGCGCATGCTCCATAGGCCCAACCATAAGTGTCAGTTTAAAGCAGCACATGTTCTTACGATCATGAATAATTTCTCATATATCACCACTGTGTGATGAAAAAATCGTACGTCAGGCTACAATTTAATGAAATTCATCTTCTAAAACCTGTCAACAGTCACTCTCACCCCCACACCCCCCAAAACTATGGACATACTACTGTTATTACTTCATTTAGCGGCTCGACGTCATCTATGTCCTTTACTTTGGTAAGAATGGAGTTTATGTCATAACTAGTGGTGTTTTTAGTAGTGAGTTTAACTGTAAATACTGTATTGGGTTCACGATTAGGAATGTTGTCCCGACTCAGCAAATGCTATAAATGATGTAGAATACCAGAGGAAATCAAGCACAGGATGTTCCGTGGCTGAGCTAGTATTCGAACTTCTGAACCTAATACCAGTGTTGGGTGTCTTACTTAAAAAAATAATTAGAATGTTATTGGTTTTACGTCCCTTCTAACTACTGCGGCGTTTAGAGACGCCGGGATGCAGTAATTTTGTCTCCAAAGGGATCTTTATCGTGCCAGTAAATTTACTGACACGGCTACCTCGCAATTCAACACCCTTAAATGCCAACTGACTGCACCGGGATTTGATCCCGCAACCGTGGGCAAACCAAACGGGAATATTATCGCTGAGCCACGCAGCCAGTCTTTCTTTCTTTCTTTCTTTCTCTTTCTTTCTTTCTTTCTTTCTTAAATAATAATACTACAATTTGTGGACAATGTTCCCACTAATGAACAGGTTATGGTGTCTCACGTTTGTTTAATTCCAGTAGGCAGTATCTGGGGCCGGTTTCACTTTGTGTCAAGCTGCGTGACGTAGGTACGAAATACGATACTATCTTCAAGAGCTGCAGCTTTAACTTCTACTAAGCGAATGACAATCATTCTGCTGTTCAGCATTCCACTTGACGTGCCGTTTAGAGAGTTAATTACGGGTAGCTATGATAATGAACAGACAATTGGTAGCTGGAGGAGCAACATTAATTTAAGTACTCAAGCTAATATTTTTATACCTTCCAGATCCCAACTGTTATTACCTTCACGTAACACACACCGTGGGGCTGAGTGGCGCAGTTGTGATCTGGCATTTTAGCTTGATTAGTTCAATTAATGTTATTATTATGCAGGTTTAACGTCCCATTGAGCTGCTGTAGCTTTAAATACGCCGGGTTTACGGAATTGTGCCCTTAGGGGCGATTTTTAAGGTAGTCAACCAATGAATCTCCTAACACATAGTTGTCGCATTCAAACACCCTTAAACGCTATCGAACTGAGCTGGAATCGAACCTGCCTTCTTGGGTTTTGAAGGCCAACGGTAAACCAACTGCGCCACACAGCCCTCCATGTAAGTAATGCTTATTAAATACGTTAAAAAGTGTAAATGTATTAAACTAGTTGGGCGCTACGCTGCTACTAGAGCCAGTGCTTCGCTTGACACGCTGCTACACACAGTGGCTGGCTCTACCGCCACGCGGTTCCTGCGAGGTTCAATTCTATAGAGAAGCACCTAACTGTAGAAAACTATTTCTGTGGAAGATACGGTGTTAGATACAGCACAAACATCCCACTTTTTTTTCGTATGTCTTTTAGTGCAGGGAGTGTCCGAGGACATGTTCGGCTCGCCAGTTTTGTAGCTGCTTCGAGAAGACACCCAATGGGTGAGCTACAAGTACCGTTGGGGAGGAAAGTTGGGATGTAAGGACGAGGAGTTGGAAGGTAGCGGCTGTGGCCTATAGTTAGGGACCAACACCGGCATTTGCCTGGAAGGAAGATGGGGAAACCACAGAAGACCATCTTCAAGGTTGCCGGCGGGGGGATTCGAACCTCCTCGCCACCCGGATGTGAGCGACTGCCAGCAGTCATGCCGTAACGACCACGGCTAACTCACCCGGTAACGTCCCACTGTAACTCATATACACCCACTAGCATGGTACATGATTTCTGTAGCAGCTTGAAACAACATTTACATTTAATGTTAACAGCATTTTCAACGATATCGATACAGAATCTTCAAGACAGTACTCGCCAACACAAGATATAATGCATCACATGGGCATTCACTTCAATCACTGATCCAGAACAATTAGAAGACAAATATTGAGACACCATTGCTATCACTATCCGAAGTATACAATTCAAAGTGAGAACACAATTCTATTTTGATATTTTGCGCACTTAAATAAGAAGCATTTACAACCATGTTTCTAAATTAGCACAATTACAATGGAACGTTTTGTTTCTTCGAAAGACGAACAATACATGTTAGAGTCTACGTATAGATGTCTATCAGAAGATATAATTTACATATGCATATTACATAAGCCAAACAATAGTATTCATTTACATAATAGCCTGTCATGAAGCTTATCAGGTGCAATGACAAACACCGCAGAATAGTTGATGTTGCTTATTTTAGGGGCTGGTCATATAGCCCTGTGTACTTGGGTGCGTGTGGAATAAGTGTGATTGAGAACCTGTTATTATGATGATGGCTGTACTAGTGTGTGCAGTTGTAAACTGGGGATAGGATTGTGCAGGAGGCGACCGTGGCCGTAAGTTAGGAACCATCCCAGCATTTTCCTGGGGGTAGAAGTGGGGAAACTACGGAAAACCACTTCCAGGATGGCTGAGATGGGAATCGAACCCTCCTCTTCTCAGTTTTGCCTCACAAGGCTGAGTGTAACCCGTTGCAGCCCTCACGCTATAATTAAAATTCCTTGACAGAGCCGGAAATAGAACCCGGACGTCCTGGGTGACAGCCAAGAATGCTAGCCGCTACACCAAGAGGATCGCAGAATAAAGACCATATGATTAGTAATTGGCAGATATACAAAGCATATGAAGAAGCTTATCACCCATACTTTTCAATATTTACATTGAACAAGCAATGAAGGAAATTCGAGAAAAATTTAAAGTGGGAGTGAAGATTCAAGGAGAAATAATTTCAACTCTGAGATTTGCTGATGACATCGTCATCTTGGCCGACAAGCCTGAGGATTTGAATGAGTTTTTGAATGGTATGGACTCCGTCTTACAGAAAGAATTCATGATGAAAATTAATAAATGTAAAACAAAAATACTGGAATGCAGCCGAAATAAATCAGAAACCTCTATGGAGATCAAATTGACTGGTGAAAAGCTGAAGGAAGTAGAAGACTTCTGTTACTTAGGAAGTAGAATAACCAGTGATGGACGAAGCAAAGAGGATATAAAAAGTAGGTTGGCTCAGGCAAAGAAAGCTTTTCTACAAAAAAGGAATCTGCTGACATCGAATATAGATTTAGGTATTAGGAAGTCATTTTTGAAAGCCTTTGTCTGGAGCGTGGCGCTCTATGGAAGTGAAACTTGGACTATTGGTGCAGCAGAAAAGAGGAGAATAGAAGCATTTGAAATGTGGTGTTACAGGAGAATGATGAAGATCAGATGGGTAGATAGGGTTACAAACATAGAGGTATTAAGACGAGTGGGAGAGGAGAGATGTTTCTGGCGACTGCTAATGGCGAGAAGAGATAGGTTGGTAGGACACATACTAAGACACCCAGGAATAGCAAGCTTAGTTATGGAAGGAAGGGTCGAGGACAAGAACTGTAGGGGTAGACCAAGGTTAGAATATGTTAAACAGATTGCCTCAGATGTAGGGTGTGGTAGTTATGTAGAGATGAAACGATTAGCTCAGGACAGGGAGGCATGGAGAGCTGCATCAAACCAGTCAAAAGACTGAAGACTCAAACAACAACAGTCCAGAATATGCGCACTAGTTCATGAATCGTTTACTTGCGGACCAATGTTTTGTGAGACTTCACTTCTGAACTTAAATTGTACATCACATTTCATCTCTTTATGCAACATCATACATGTGTACAATACAAATACTTTATACCAGGCGTTCTCAATCTTTTTGTGACCGTGAGCACCAACCTCATGCCATAGTAAACCCGAGCACCATTATATCGAATATAACAATATTATTATTAATAATAAAAATAATAATAGTAAAAATAATAATAATAATAGAAGCAACAATCCTGTGCCTCTTATTTTCTTTCCCTATCTCTCTCCATCAGAAGTACTGAAATATAGAGTGATACACCGCTCACCAGGCATGCTGCAACTGCCTACATGACTCATTCAGATAAGATACATTTACGTGTGGGCAGTAGAGTCAAAACAGTATCGTTCGAGTCACTCATACTACAGGGATCTCCAATTATTCTTACTATACATTAAAATACTATTCTACGAAATGATAAAATTTCTGACTGTCAAAACTTGCAATATAAACACTATTATTCCGGTTCGTGCAACGGAATTTGAATTGAATACTGGATCTCAGGGGAGCATGTGCAGGCGAGCACTTTTTGGTTCACAACACGAGAGCACCCAATTTCATTTAACCCTTGAGAACTGACGAAGAAATATAACACGAGAACTGGCGCCGGCTCATCTTGACCCATAGTGTATCGCTCGCTTTTTGTCGTAGTCTTACGGAATGAAATTAATTAATTTTACACCTGATGTCTTCCTATAACTATTCCCATTAAAATGAGGTTTACTTATATTTTAAAATTCAGAAATATGACAATTTTTGTAACAATATAATAAATTGGCCTTGATACTGTAGTGGCGGCAAAGCAATCATCTCAATCTTTTTGAACAAAGGAGCTGATGACCAAAAGTGTCCCTATACCCTAAACATGGATCAACAAGAACGTGAGCTATGTGATTGTGCTTCACCAAAATAGGTGCATTTTCCCCTTATTTTTTGCAGATTGTACCGACTAACGTAAGCCGAAAATTGTCACGCGAGGACTGGCGCCATGGGTAAATCTGAACCGACCGAAAATAATATAGAAATAACTTGGGTGTTCACTAGGTAATGGACATGTTACTTTTGCTGGGTGAAGTTCAAGGCTAGGAGGAAGGTACGGTACTGTCAGCGACAGGAAATTAGGGCGGACCAATACGAAAATACTGATCATTATTTAAGCCTTGGGTCAAAAATACCCATGCGCCAGTCCTCGCGGGTTAAGGAGCACCAGGATGAGAACGCTTGCTGTATACCATGGTTGATGCTAAACGAAAGAAGAATCAGAAGAAAAAATACAACACGTTATTAATGAGACAATGAACAAAGCTATCAATATTTTGCCATGTGTCAACATGAATGCTGGCATATTACATCAGTCGTCCGACCAAGAAGTGGCATTAATAGCACGCGATTTCAATAATTAGGGGCAAGCCATGTCACCGGGTCGAAGTACAGGAATATAGGAAGTGTTATGATGCCAAACACGAGCATATATACACAGTATCTAGAACGAGCCCATGCTTACGCCACACGATAAAACATTCCAATGCTAACAAGCCGCTTCATTAATTTCAGTATTTCAAGAGTGACACACTCAAATATATCAGCTGAAAGAAGACAAAACACAGCGCCATGTTCCACGAGCAAGGTCCTATCAAGAGTCTCAGAAAGCACAAGAAACAGTTTCAGAATGACCGAAAGTGAAATTGAGATTCATATGTCAAACAAGTCCATAGACAGATGCCACCATGGCCAGTGGAGTAACGTTGGTCGCTACAATTCACACGCATACTCGTACGCCTTCCAAGCTACAGCCAGCAAGTTGCGTTACAGTCCTTTTGGAACTACAGCCTACCCTCTCACTCTTTATTTACGGTACTGTATTCAAATATTGGATTCAATAATAATAATAATAATAATAATAAAATAATAATACGGTAATAATAATATAAATAATAACAATAACGCAACAATAGAAGTGCTATACACAACCCAAGTAACAATAGGCTAACTGTAAATATGTCTGACTCGTTAAACTCGTTAGCATTTCATAATAACTTCGACACACACACAAGTTCACTACAATATCTCCCTACCTGGCAAATACACATCAACCATAATTTATAACCTAACTTATTTAGCATATATATTTTCACATATAAATCTCTTCAATTCAACGCTGCCTTATCAAGACTTTTATTATGCTTTATTAACAAAATTCGTTTTTGAAATTTTACTCAGTGAACTTTCGGAACAAAAATATTTATAGTATCCTCTATGACAAAACTTTTATTAAGTTTTATGTTACTGCACAGTTACTTATCCTATACCACGCTGAAGAAGGTCACACACAATGTGACGGAAACCGGTACCGGTACGGTTTCAATGTACTAAATATTGACTTAAGGTACTAAATAGAGTAGTTTATTATAATCGATACACAAATTATCAAAAAAGTGTAATTTTATAGGCTATTATTAAAATTGATGTGCAAAAGTGTAATACATACCCGCCAAACCAAATCAAAGCCTAAGTGAGCAGGATCTGATGATTAGTACAGAAAGTGCGTTAATTGAGTGGTAAATATTTCATGTTATATTTCTTTCAGGTTAGGGTATTTAAATATTAAGTACTCCCCGCCTAATATAATTGGGCACATTCGTGTTAACCGACTGAAAAGCATTCTATGATACGAAAAACATCTCCTCCTCCGGCAAGAAGTACACCCTTCACACACTGCGGGTTTAACGCCTAATTGGGCCATCTGTACCATTCAAAGACAGTGCAGACATATACACATATACATTACTTCTCTACCATTTGGAACTACTAGAAGCCATTTTTCAGTAATGCCTAAATTATCTATTACTATAAGCTTTTCAGTCTGTCAACGGGACTGAGCGCAAATTACAGTTCATTACAGTGCCTGAAATTAATTACATGAATAATGTATACACTTACGAAAACACTTCTCACATAAATGGGGGCTAAATTGTATGACTAGATTCGTTCGTCAAGGCCATGGTCATCCAGTACGTCGGTCGTGAAGGGTCACATGACCGCTTGGGTACCAGTAGACACCATTTACAGTGTTCTAAAGTGATTAGTATGCTCTTTCAAGGGAGTGACTATTCAATTTTTGTTCTGCGGTCTTAGTTGAGGCAGTGCGCTTTGTTTGTAGAGGATAAGAGAACTCTGCGTACACACTACCCTGGGCTACTCCAAGACTCGCGCCCGTGTTGAAACGCACATATTTCTGAGGATGGCCGATTAAATTAAGAGATAAAATACTATCGTGTACGTTTTTCTCGCTATCTAATCAACAAGTGCATATGTAAAATTTCAGCGAAATCAGGATGCTCCCATTCTAGATGTTTCCTAGAAAGTCTGGGTAAGTAAGGGTGTGTGATTTGACGGGCGAAGCCTACCATGCGTTCCGTATAAAACAAGAAAAGGATTAACATACATTCACAGACAACATTTTATTATCTAGGCTTACAGGATGGAGCTGCGTCGTGTATCGGGGATTGTTTCCCGACGTTTCGGCTGTCATTGCAGCAACCTTAATCATGGGTAGGTACAAGTTGGTGTCCGTACGGACAGCCGAAACGTCGGGAAACAATCACCGATGTACGACGCGGCTCCATCCTGTAAGCCTAGATATTAAACTAGACACCGGCCGCGAAAGCCTACGATCTAAACAGACATGTCCCACGTACCCATAATTTTCTTTGAGGCTGGCAAAAGTCCCCTTTTATGTAGTTCATCCGCGGATAAAAACTATTTAACTAAGTACGAAAGTAAACCGTGGTATAATGTCAAGCTCAGTCCTTAGGTGATATTCAGTGAAATATTCTCTTACTGGCGATTGACATAGCACTGGTGAAGTTGCTAATTAGAAAATATTGCGTGTAATGATATGTACAAGTAGCCTATATATATAAATATTTTCGAACTCGTGAAGCATCGGTTGAAAACAGTTTGAAAACATACAGTGCCTTGCTACTATTGAGTATCAAAAACCTAGGTTTAATCTTTCAAATATTGATTACGATTAGGAACTTTATTCGGATGTAAATATGGTGTTAGCTCTCAAAATGCTTAATGCCGCCTCCTGAGGTTAGGGTAAACGTATCGAGACTTCGGTTCTGTAAGTCCTGTGTTCGATCCCCAACTCTGCCAAGAAATTTAATTCTGGTCCGAGGGTTGAAACTGTGTACACTCCGCCACATGAGGAAAAACTGAGAAGAGGCGAGTTCATTTTCCACCTCACCCTGGATTTGGTTTCCCGTGGTTTCCCAAATTTATTCCAGGCAAATGTCAGGATGGTTCTTACTTAAACACGACCGCTACCTTCCCAATCCTAGTCTGAATAAAAATACACACAGTAATGCAGATACTATAAAAACTCAGTTTACCAGACACATTCTACCGATACCCAAACACACGTGGCTGAGTAGAGCAGATAATCCGCCTAAGTCAAGGGCCGACCGCAGCGTACACATTATGGGAAATATTATTTTCATTAATCGTGGTATTGATAATATTGTAACACATTATCTGCCACAGCCTTAAGAGTCTTTCCCCAACATATTGATGAGTTTAAGAGAAGACAAATTTTGTGTAAATACTACGATATAATTAGCCTACTACCGTTCCCAAATCGCGACTAGTGTACATTAAGCGTGTTTGATATTACTGTTTGTAATTTTCTGTAATTGTACAATTTGCCACCGGGCAATTACCCCCTTTTGCACATAAATCAATGAAAAAAAAAAAGAATTATTTAGGGGTATGTAAATGAACCAACGCCTGGTTGATACCTGGATTGTGTTGAGAATATAATCATCTTGGTGGAATTATAAATACACTTACAATAATGTACCTCACATTACACTCAACAGAGATAATTTCTGTTTATAAAACGATCAGTTATCAAATACTCCCTTAGCCATCAACATTATCGTGATCTTATTGCTCGTGTGGGCGGTTTCACTGCTACGACTCTCTTTACTCACAAACTGCCTTTTGCATGGTCTTACAAGTAATACATTCCATGGTTTAGGTCAGTTCGTGTACTGATACTCCCATAGCAGTGCGTGGTTATGACTTTCAGTGGCATGGTGTTTCCCCATTTCAAGCCATACATTGAACGGATACCATTCGCAAATAAACACACGCATCAGGCAGGTTAATGCTCATGTTCCTGGTACCAAAATGAGGCATAAACAAACTCAATGAAGTGATCAATGTTCATATAGTACTTCTCTCTCCTAGCAATAACAAAAATGTAGGTTCGATTAGTGCAGCCGCTGTTTGTACGCACAACGTTCCCCAGGAGCTAAAGACGTTGTTGTTGTTGTTGTTGTATTAGTCAGCCGTATAATATTACACGATTCTTACCTTGAAAGAAATCTGTCAATCTTGTCGTAACCCCAATCTTGGGCTGTAGAAACACAATCCTTGGTTCCATGACTGTCAGTCACCTAGGAGGCGTGGGTACGAACACACGGCCATAACGCGAGACTTCACGGAGCAAACCGGCAAGCGAACCTCACCGCTACTGAGACGCAACTGACAAGGATACGAAGAGCCTGAAGAACATTTCTCTGTCTTCCCCCTCCACTGACACTACTCCTTTCCTTTCCAATCTCCTCTACTCCTCTTCCTTTCACTTCTTTTCTTTCTATTCTTGGCTTAGCGGCCAAGAAAACTAGCTTGGAGGAGGCCTGAAAGGAGCTTGGAACCTGCCCGCGCGGTCACCACACCACTCCCAGAACAACTTCGGCCATCACTTCGGCAACACTCGAGTACACTCGGCTCTAATAAAATGTAAGGGCCATTGAAATGTGTTCAGTATTTCAGTAAAGAAAAGAAGAAGAAAAAATTAAATATATATACAAAAAGAGTAAAGGTGAATGTTTCAAGTCTCGTCTTCACATCCAGAAACAAGTCTTGTACAAGGGATTCCGACTTACAATATCCATCTGTCCTCGGAAGAGTCGTCTGTGTGGCATCTGGTAGACTCAAACCTCCCAAGCCCAAGGTTGCGAGATGATATCCCGGCACAGTCAGTTGACAGGTCAAGAGAAACCTACAGGGTAGGATTCCAGGACCACGGGGTCTTCGAAGACCATTACCGGTGTCATATCTTCGTCATAATCATCTTCCTATGAGCAAATCATTGTTCGCTGTCTCAATATCGTGGACCAGTGGAGCAGCAGTGAAGCTTTTTGATATGGCAATCGTTGACTTGTTTCTTGGTCCTGAAACTGGTTAACCTAGCCTCAAGTGAACAGTAGGGTAGCTGCCAAAATTTAAGGGTAGCACCCACTTGTCAGGAAGCCAAGGTCCAGAGGCTGAGAGAAGCTTTGCGCACACTGACAGTACGACAGACAGACACACTGCCATACTCCTTAGGCTTCTTTCTTTCTTTCTTTCTTTCTTTTTTTCGACACAAATGTAGAACAGATGATTATTATTATTATTCATTTAGGGGCATTGCGTCATCGTGATCATGTAGCCTCGTGTACTTGTGTGTGTAATCTGTCTGATAACTTGCGTCCTGATCACTGTACTAATATTTATGTTTGTAGTTGGGGCAAGGATTGGGTAGGAGGCGGCCGTGACCTAATTTAGGAACCATCCCGACATTCGCCTGAAGTATAAATTTTTGCTTTCAGTACCATGCGTGGTGATTCTTTTGTTGTGCCTAACAGACTTTAAATAAAGGGGTATCGGGGGCTGAATGGCTGGGGTGTTTGCATTTTATAGTTTATTTGGTTGGCTTGTTGCCGGTTGTGTTTTTATGTAATTTTCTTCCTTTTCATTGGGTAAGTCGCCACATGCTCGAGCCACGATGTCACTTGGTATCCAACCTTTAAGGCACCATCCTAATTATTTTGTATCAACAAGTGTTGATTTCAAGTTCTTGCCGATGTAATAGTTGTAGTTACAAGTGTATTTAAAATTTTGGATGGGAAAACTGTTTATTGGGGGCCCTTTTACTTCAAGGGGTGGGAGGATTTCCTTTGGTCTTAATTACCTTGGCTCGGCAGCCATGTTTTTTGCTTGTCTGCATTGTCTGTCGTTTGAGCTGGGCAGTCGCATTTGTGGCGACTCCTGCCCTGCTAATCTAATTTCCTTTATTGTTTCTTGACTGATTGTTTTGCAGTCACGTTTTGCTCGTATTATTGTAATGTTTTAGTGTTGTTGACCGGTCGATATACGTAAATTCTGTATTTTATTTCATTTTTCATGTGAATTGCTTTGCATCGTGCTTGTGCAATTCCGGCATTATTTTAGCTATTTCTCCTCCGGGGTTTTCCAGTGATAGGTAGTATGTTATTCTTTTTATTGTGTAAATTTGTTGAATTGTGTTTGTTAGAATACATTTGATATCTGGCAACCCTTGCCTTTATTTTATTTCAGTTAGTGTGTAACATGTCCTTTTGAGTAATTTCAGCCCTCCCCTGCCTTTAACTCGCAGTCAGCGTGTAACACGTCCTTTGAGTAAGCTCAGCCCTCCACTCAACCGGCTAGTCCTGCAGTCTTCGTCATTTCCTGAAATATGAGGTAGCAGTGTTTCTATTTCATGGAGATGGAGCACTCCTCGATTTCGGCCCTCGTGGTGAACTCGACGAGGCTGGTTTCGGGACAGTAAGTAAACAATATTTTACATACGTTTCACTTGAAAGTTTTTCTCATTTATACGTCATTAGGGACAGATGACCTAGCTGTTCCACCCCTTAAGACAAAAATTACAAACGCTATTGCAGTTTTTCTTGAAGAAAAAAAAAAGAGGTTTGCCTGTAATAAATATAAGATAGCACATACAGATTTTTATGAAGTGAAAATATAGCTTTACACTGCGCTATTATTGAGGGGCATGGACATCGTGGTCATTTAGCCCCGTGTACTTTGGTGTGTAGATATAGAATATTTGAATGATAACCTGTGTTATTGTGGTGGCTGTAGTAGTGGCTTTGCCCTTCAGTTAAGTGCTGTATTTAGCCAACACAACTAGGGATGAGGTAATCCCTGAGAAAAGAGGATCGGCTAATACGGCCACCTTCAAGGTAGACTGCAAGTACCAATTTCTATGATGTGAGTTTGGATCATGAATGGCGACAGCAAGAACGTTGCTATCATGACCATGTTTATAGTGATGGGGGACAAATGGTAAGGTCTCATCCTAAGTGACATATATAAGGTGACTCGAGCTATATTTGGCGGATTAAGGCCACGTCTGAGGTCAATCAGTCCACTCATTCCACAAGAAAGTGAGTGCCGTCACATCTGTAGAACTCTGAACTCACAACTATTGCAAGGTCTTGCAATAGGAACCATGAGAGCACAGGCAAACAAGGTAACGAAAAAATTACAGTCAGTCTGAAAGACTAGACGTTATATCATTTCAAATGACGCATGCTACAAATGCTACACATGTTAGAAAGGCTCAGGAGGGCTCTTTCAACAGGCTCCATTACCCATTAACTTAGGATTCCCGCGCGGGCACCTCTTTAAGGGTCACCCTTTATTTGAGTCTGACATCTTTTACAACTCTTTAAGGGTCACCCATTATTTGAATCTGATATCTTGCAAACCTCTTTAAGGGTCACCCTGTATTTGATTGAATCTAACATACTGTACACCTCGTTAAGTGTCATCCTGTATTTTTTTCTGACATCCTGCACACCTCTTTAGGAGGCACCCTGTATTCTTATCTGGCATGTTGTATATCTCTTTAGAAGTCACCATGTATTCTTATGTGACATCTTTTACACCTCTTTAGGAGTCACCCTGTATTCTTGTCTGACATCTAGTGCACCTCTTTAGGAGTCACCCTGTATTCTCCTCTGCCATCTTGTACACCTCTTCAAGAGTCACTTTGTATTCTTATCTGGCGTCTTGTATATCTCTTTAGGAGTCAACCTGTATCCTTATCTGGCATCTTGTACACCTCGTTAGGGGTCACCCTGTATTCTTTTCGCTTCACTCGAAGCCCCAGGTCACTCGACGCCCCAGGACTCTTTCAACAGACTCCATTAACCATTAACTTAGGCTTCCCGCGTGGCTGCATGACGTCACGCACTCGCCATCCTTTACCCATTAACTTAGGCTTCCCGCGCGGCTGCATGATGTCACAGTCTCCGTAACGCAACCGTCTCCGTCCCACGTAACGTTAGACCCAAAGCATAACGACGAAGTCGACAAGATCATTTGAAATGATAAAATAAATTGTGGCAAAAGTAGGTAGTTCCACTAGAGATCATCCTGCACAAATCTATCACGCGAGCAAATCTCCTGGCTTTACCAACTATACCCTCGCCAGTTCAACTGTCCATTGGCAGACTCGGGACGGACCAGTATCACGTCGATCACCAGTAAGAGCAAGCCCTGCTCACCTGTCGCCGTGAGATGATGGGGACTCTCCTGAGAGTTCCCATGATTCCTAGTAGCGTTCCCAATACGAGAATATATCCTCGTTGTGTACCCTCATTATTTACCATAAATGCGAGTTGCGTCACACATATTTCCCTTCCCACTTAGACTGAGGACTGGCTACCATAGGTGTGGTTGAAATATGTCTCTTTGAATTACAATTTAACATTTTAAAATTTAAGACGAAGATGTATATGCCACGGCTTTAATGTATTTTAATATGCTTATTTCGCCCTGTCGAAATACCCCCTTGTCCAGTGCGTTCTTGTTCCGTCTGTTTTTTCTGGAATTGACACTAAAGCGGTGGTTTGTGCCTCGCTGACGGCTCTTAAAAATTGACATATGTTTCGATGTGAGTGATAAAACTTACCGTTCAGCTTCGAATAAAATGTTCAGACGCGTTTGCAATTCTGCCCAAAGTGACGGTGGAAAATTACACTCAGGCCCAATGTACTGATCCAAAATATAATCGGAAAAGTAACCCACCAAGGTCGTGTACGCAACGGATATGCTTATGGGTAACCCTGATGTTTACTACTGCGCCCGGAGTGGATTTATCCGCAACTTGTGTGCAGCCGACTGTTCACAACGAGTGCCCTCACCTAATACACACGGTTCGACATTCCAGGAGTACGTTGGTCTACAATACAGACAAAGTTATGTATGTTTTATACACACAGAAGCAAGAATTTAGAATTGGATGATCATTTAAGATGAGCTCGAAATGTTTCCGGACATGGATTCATATTACAATTTATTCAGCCTTCCTTCTTGTCGTATTTGTTGGATTTTGTTTTTGTTTCATTTAGGGGCTGTGTGGCACCATGGCCATATAGCCCCATGTACTTAGGTGTGTGGAATCTGTCTGATAACCTGTGTCCATGTTATGTCTGCAGTAGTGTAACTTCATAATCATCATGTAATTGTCAACGAAGGATCAATCAAGTTGTTCGTAGTAAGAAAACCGTTATATTTTAGAGTTAGGATGTTCAATGACCTAAAAAGTTGAAAAAATATGCAAGCAAATATACCGTTTAACTAGTTAAATACCAAAGATGAAACATGACCAAATAAATGGATACTGATTTAAATTTGTAAGAGCATCGGACCGGAAATCTGAACGTCCCAGGTTCGAGACCTGTGTTTAAAATCATCTTGGCTTGTAATTTATGTACACAATACAACCTAATAGCTGAAAAATCGCATTTTGCATACATATTTACCTTATTCTTCTGTTTTGACATATCGCAATGCTGTTTCATATGAAAACATAGCTTTCTTGACGCTACTTTACCTTCACATGCTACACAAGAAAAGAGTTTCGAGTGGTACAGATTTGTTCTACTTCAAACTATTTAACTTATCTTTCATCTATCACATTTAGTTACGGCATATTGATCTTCACGGGGGATAGGGCAGAGTCAGTTTCTGAGTTTGAGCTATGTGCTGGAATACTTTCCAGTTAACTGGTATAAGTGGGCCGTTCCTTCTTGACCGGTACATATTACGTTCGCAGTGGTGTCTCCACACACAGTGAGCATTCTCACTATTGAAATCAATGCAAATAAAGTGCGCAATGTGTCCTCGGCAGTGCATGTGCATATTCAGTGGTCTCAGTGTTCTACTTGGGCTTGAAGCACGCGCTTATGCCCGGCCACGAATGACCGGCCCATCTATAGACTACTAGGTTATTGTATGAAAAGTCCGGGGACTTGGGAGACAACAAAGGGGAGTCAGCCAACCCTATACTGCCTATGTTAAATCATGAAGCATGATACCCCATTATCTCAGCAACTGCCCCAAACACATAAGAACGAAATATTCAGATATTAGCATGTACCGTACCTATTTCTATTCACCTTCCTAGAACAGTTAATCTACAGCCTATAGTTACACAACTATAATTTATTTAAATTTCGGTTAATTTTTGGGGGTAAATATTCTGCACTTAAAGGATATCTTAAATGATGTTTCAAACTTGGCTGAATAATTTTAGTACCAAAACAACAGACACCGCATGATAACGATATGGTGAAAATTCCAGGTCTTTATCTCAATTACGTCCTGAGAAAATGGGTCAAATGTGCAAAGGAATTCAATTCTTCAGAAATTGGATTTTAAGTTAGAAATAGATATAAACTTACAATAGTCTTACAAATAACATATGTACTACTCCTTTATGTATCTGAGGGCGCCATTACTGTTATGACAGTAATACCAACATATGAAATGGAATTTGCTCTACAAAACAAAACAGAAATTCACAGGTTTCTGCACAAAATAGTTTTTTAAATATAATTTGTAAAGTAAAAGTGAGCAATGTTCTTACAATAAAGTGAGATAAGTATTAATTCAAATATAATTTTTAATGTTTTAGAATTACAATAGACTGATACATACTAAGAACAAAGTTCCAACTGGTTCCGCCTCGTCAATATTGACGAGGCGGAACCAGTTGGAACTTTGTTCTTAGTATATTTCAGTCAATACGGAAAAAATGTGCGACTCTCAGAGTCAAAAAGATAGACTGATACAGAATACACTAATTTTGTTCAGAAAACTTCACAGATTTTTTTTAAAGCAAAAACAAATGAAACAGCATATTGTATCCCCATTAAATAAGCAGACAACAAGCATTTGGCTTAAATGTTAGGAATAATAACTAATTGCTTTATTTGTGTTAAGAACATCAGTGAAGGCTGATTTCTGTTCAGTTTCTACAAGTGTTGAGCACAGAGATATTACATATGAATTGCAGCCAATGGCCATAGCAGGGTATTTTAATTGAACGTCCATGGGCTCCCAGCAAATTCAAATTTCAACTTGTTCCAACTTTGGCTACCAGATGCCACTGTCACTGACACCTGGCGGCGAACGTTGTTACTTGATACAGCGTTTCTAACCAGCCAAATATAACCTACAAATTTGACTACACACTACCAATCGTAGTAGTAGGTTCTTTTACATGGTATACATCAATGACATGAGCCCGCCGGCTTTACTTCCCCTCCGAAGGAAGACATACTGAAAGATTTTAACGCTCTTAAAAATCCAACGACTTTGGCCGGGTATGAACCCGCGATCTTGGACTTAGCAGTTCAGCATGTTACCGACTACGCTACCGAAGCCACTGAGCACAGAGGTATGTATCAGTATTCAAGGGCATACTTTTAGTTAAAAAGTGACAGTCAGTCTGAAAGACTAGACTTTTTATAATTTTAAATGCTACAAATGCTGAAAAATGCAAGAAAGGCTGGAGGCTTCTCGCTTAGCTCGAAGCCGAAGACTCTTTACAAGTTAGAAAATTATCTGCATAATACTTATCTTGCTTATCTTGTTTCAAATTACTCGCGAAGGGCAAGTGCAAACCAAGGGCAAAGCAAGGTCCAGCGCGGAGAATGCCGCACGGTCACCAGAGCGCGCGGGGACTTGCCCCTTCCATCCAGTCTAAAAACATTTATAGTGGGCGATGTATTGAAGATAGAGATATGCTCTCGCGGACGTTTTTGTAGAACTTTTCATGCTGACCAATTCTTACGCTCATAGTATATTGATATTTTTAACGGTTTGCCCAGCGTAAGCTTAAGAAGCGCACGGACGCCAAGTTTGTTTTCGACTTTTTCACTGAACTCGTTACTGCTTGGCTTCCTTTGATCATACATAAATTATTTTCTACAGAATCTTTCCTCGAGATATCCTTTACAGAATGGTGAAAAACCGCATCAAAATCCATCCAGTGGTTCTCGAGATTACCCGTGACATCCAAGAATCGGGGATTTTTGTCTTATACTAACAAAGTACTGTAGAGATTGTCGGGGTACACATGCACCGAGCGGTACTATGACGTCACACACCTCAGTGCATCTCTCCGTCCGTCACCGTAACGTAACGCCAGACCCCAGCGTAACGACGAAGTCGACAAGATCATTTAAAATGATAAAATGTAGTGACTGCAATTTAAAAAAAATATATTTCGTTCCTTTCTATGGACACCAGAGGATCGAATTACAAGACCGTCTGATAACACCCGCCAACTTCTGAAGTATCTAATAACTGCGACTTTTGTCAATCTGCTTACTACTTGCCCATTCGTGATTCTTGTGTGCGAAGGATTCACCAAAGTTCTATAGAAATCAATAAGAATTGCAGTTGGGGTCTTGAAATTTTAATATTACGTAACGCTCAAGTTCTAACACAATAATTCTTAAGAGTCCGATACCGCCCGCACTTCTCCTAATACTTATTCCAACTGAAATGTATTGGGGAGGGGACAGACGGTTACCCTTACTGATAACTAGACAGGTGACAATCGGCCGAACTGTACTTCAATGTTTCCTACAGAGCCAAGTTCCATTGACAGACCAAACTATCAGTAACTCGTGTAATTCTCAGAATGAAGACATTTAATTCATCTGAATGTAATTATGTCCACAAATATAACCTTAAATCAGAAAACGATGTACAATAAGGCTAGCATTATGCAGACCTGAATATGCAAGTACATGACCTATAAAATATATCTAAATGTACGTGGAACGTTCAATTTGTGTTTAATTGAACACTAGTACCGAAATTTAAAACCAGGAAATAAATGGCATGTCAAACATCCAAACTCTAGGACAGTGGGACATCGCAAATGTGAATCCAACTTTGCAGAATGTTGGTCAGATTGTGTGATGGTATTTCATCCCTAGATTCATTTCGGTCATCCCTTAAGAGGGTGAAATTGTACGTGCCTCAAAATGGATGCACGAATTGGATAGGGACAGGTGTGTGAGTGTGAGTGCACACCAAGGCCACAATCGACAGCGGGAATGCAAAACCTCCTCGTAAGCCACAATGCTGTGCCTGTCTATTCCTTTCCTTGTAGGTGGTCACAACGCCTAGACATACGTGGATATACATTCCCGCCGAACATCGTCCTTTGATTGAGGACATTCGAACTTTAATACAAGTTTGACGGGAGTGTATATCCATTTATGTCCAGGGGTTGTGTACCACAATATCGTAAGCTTTCTGTTTGCACATTGATGTTTAATTTAAAACTTCATATTTCTCCCAGATGAGGAGTATATTGATCAAATATAGCCTACTCGTCTATTTGTTTCTTGTCGTCTGGCGTCAAAACTGATGTTGATTTATTGAGGGGCTACAGCTCCTTCGTGAGAAAAACTCAGTGGAGTTATGACTGCAATAAACATAAAGTAGCTGTGAAGATAATCCATTATCGTTACTTTTGACCTAAGACAGTAAAAACAAACAATGTTATTGGTTTTAAATCCCTTTTAACAACCGAAGCTTTATAGAGACGCATAAATACTGTAGAATGTATATCATCCTGCGGAACGATTGACATGAAATACCGGCGCGCAGCTGTGCACTTGACCTTAAAAAGCTCAGTGGTAGGAGCGGGGTGTAGGGCGGAGCGGGGGACGTGTTCTTACTGAGAACATTGACTCACGTGGCAGTAAGTTCTCACAATCATACACAGACACGCTCGGCTTGGCAAATGTTTTACGGTGCAGTAGTATACGGGAGAGTTGGATGGGGAACTGCAGAGCAAATCGCCGGGTATTGTAGAATGCACACCTAAAATATAACTAGACTACAAATTATTTATGCAACACAAAAGGACGAGGGGTTTAACAGGAAGCCTTAAATACCGCAGTAATCCAATTGCGCAATCTGTATCCTTCTCTTGACATCGAAAATGCCAAGTAGGAGAACTGCTTGCTGATATGTCCTGACATGGATGCCACAGTACAGTTCTACTGCATGTGTCTCAATAAATCCTGTAAGAAGTCGCCAGCTGAACCCTTACCGAGATAAGTGGGCAATTTTGTCCAGAAAAGGAAGACCCTGAATCATCATTTCTTTCTTTTTGCCAGCTGGCGTGGGTCAGAGTAAAGTGTTGGTCTTGAAATTGAACTATAGCTCGTGCACCGGTTTGAATCCAGCCACGGGTATATACTGTATGTGCGTGTTGTCTTTAATTGTAATCCCATTAAATTATATGATATGGAAATTTATAGCCTACATAGTAAATATTTCCTCATTTTACCAAGATACGAAATACAAATAAAAATAAATTAAATCGGAGCCGCCGCATGGCTTAAAAATGTCAAAAGCCTACAAATATTAAACAACAAAAAAGATATTTTGTCAGAATTTGCGTAGAGGTTGATAGTTTATTTCTCTTATCAGCTGTTTAATGGTTAGTTTTTTCCCCTAACCCTTCCCACCTATCAGTGCGTAATTCTAAGCAGAGCAATGAACTGTGTGCAAATTGCGGAATTACACGGGTGTTGGTCGAACAAGGTCAGACAGTCGAGCCATAACTAAGCTAACCCCTGTCGCTATTTTTGTGTCCCTTACAATTATATGATATGGAAATTTATAGCCTACATAGTAAATATTTCCTCATTTTACCAAGATACGAAATACAAGTAAAAATAAATTAAATCGGAGCCGCCGCATGGCTTAAAAATGTCAAAAGCCTACAAATATTAAACAACAAAAAAGATATTTTGTCAGAATTTGCGTAGAGGTTGATAGTTTATTTCTCTTATCAGCTGTTTAATGGTTAGTTTTTTCCCCTAACCCTTCCCACCTATCAGTGCGTAATTCTAAGCAGAGCAATGAACTGTGTGCAAATTGCGGAATTACACGGGTGTTGGTCGAACAAGGTCAGACAGTCGAGCCATAACTAAGCTAACCCCTGTCGCTATTTTTGTGTCCCTTACAATACAAACCCGTCAACGACGGGTACAAAAACTTAGTCATAGGGAAGAGAATGGGAAGGAGTAGCGTACGGTGTCTTGCATTCCCCACCGCCGATATTCTCTTTGACGAATCTCACTGCTGCAATTAACTCCTCCAGTATATACCGTAGGCTCTTTCACCATCGACAGCTTGTTGAGGGAGTGACTTCAGTAGTGCGATTGGCCGGAGAGGACATGAGAGCTCGCAGACTGCACACCCACCTGAACAGTTCCAAGTCTCGCTTCCTTTTTCAGAAACGGAACATTTTGACCTCACCAATGACTTCGGGGATAAAATTCAATTACTTGAGATTTTCTTACATTCCGACCAACATTTATGCAAACGTTTCAGCGAGATCAAAGTTCACAACGTTCTCTTGCGACACTGAACAAAACCAAAGCATGAGGAGAGTTGTTGGTGTGTTGAGATAGCGGACTCCACCTCGGCATCTAACTTTGAGGCTCGCCATGGAGATTTCACATTTACTGTAGTTCAAGTGTACACTAGTACATGCCACATCTTATATATATATATATATATATATACACACACATCAAAAAAAGTTTTGCATCACCTCGGTTCCAAGAGTTCCGGAACCTTTAAATACAAAGGGAATAGAGATCAACACAAACAACATTTCAGCTCGTTTTATTGCTCATGAGACCCACACATTGCATGTTGTACCATCATACAGCTAGACTTTCAGCATTTGTGGTCCAGATTGCAGTACACACCACTACCTCTAATACCCAGTAGCACGTCCTCTTGCATTGATGCATGCCTGTATTCGTCGTGGCATACTATCCACAAGTTCATCAAGACACTGTTGGTCCAAATTGTCCCACTCCTCAACGACAATTCGGCGTAAATCTCTCAGAGTGGTTGGTGGGTCAAGACGTCCATAAACAGCCCTTTTCAACATATCCCAGGCATGTTCGATAGGGTTCATGTCTGGCGAACATGCTGGCCACTGTAGTCGAGCTATGTCGTTATCTTGAAGGAACGCATTCACAAGATGTGCACGATGAGGTCGAGAATTGCCGTCCATGAATACAAATGCCTCTCCAATATTCTGCCGATATGGGTGCACTATGGGTCGGAGGATGTCATTCAGGTATCGTAAAGCCGTTTCGGAGCCTTCCATGACCACCAGTGGCGTACGTCGGCCCCACATAATGCCACCCCAAAACATCAGGGAACCACCACCTTGCTGCACTCGCTGGACAGTGTGTCTAAGACGTTCAGCCTGACCAGGGTGCCTCCAAACACGTCTCCGACGATTGTCTGGTTGAAGGCATATGCGACACTCATCGGTGAAGAGAACGTGATGCCAATTCTGTGGGGTCCATTCAGCATGTTGTTGGGCCCATCTGTACCGCGCTGCATGGTGTCGGGGATGCAAAGCTGGACCTCGCCATGGACGTCGGGAGTGAAGTTGCGCATCATGCAGCCTATTGCGCACAGTTTGAGTTGAAACATGACGTCCTGTGGCTGAACGAAACGCATTATTCAACATGGTGGCATTGCTGTCAGGGTTCCTCCGAGCGGCAATCCGTAAGTAGCGGTCATCCACTACAGTAGTAGCCCTTGGGCGGCCTGAGCGAGGCCTGTCATCCACAGTTCCTGTATCTCTGTACCTCCTCCATGTCCGAACAACATCGCTTTGGTTCACTCTGAGACGCCTGGAAACTTCCCTTGTTGAGAGCCCTTCTTGACACAAAGTAACAATGCGGACGCGATCGAACTGCGGTATTGACCTTCTAGGCATGGTAGAACTACAGACAACATGAGCAGCGTACCTTCGTCCTGGTGGAATGACTGGAACTGATCGGCTGTCGTACCCCCTCCGTCTAATAGGCCCTGCTCATGCATGGTTGTTTACATCTTTGAGCAGTTTTAGTGACATCTATGAACAGTCAAAGGGACTGTATCTTTGATACAATATACACAGTCAACGTCTATATGCCGGAGATCTGGGAACCGAGGTGATGCAAAACTTTTTTTGATGTGTGTATATATGAATATTCGTTTGTTCGTCTTTTATGCGTTCATAAACCATTCATCCGATTGCGATCAAATTTTGGTGAGTTGTTGTAAACACTTGGTTATAGGCATAGTTAATCCGATTTACAATAGATAGCGCGCGAGTAGTTTAAACAAATGAGTGTTGACTATGCGTTTATATACAATTCATCAGATTGCGATCAAATGTTGGCGAGTTGTTGTGCACACTTCCGGGAAAGTTATAGGCATAGTAAATCCAATTTACAATAGATGACACGCGAGTAGCTTCAACAAAATGGCATGCGGTTCGTTTCAACAAAGACCACATGCGTTCATATACCATTCATCCCATTGCGATTAAACTTGGGTGAGATGTTGTGTACACTTCAAGGAAGGTTTCTGGCTTAGATCATCCACTTATAATAGGTAGCGCACGAGTCGATTCAACAAATGAGCGACAACGCGCGAAGCGTTTCAACGAAGTCCCATATGCGTCCATATACCAATCGTGCGAAAGCGATGAAACTTGGGTGAGTTTCTATGTACACTCCAGGGAAGGCTTCTGACTTAGTACATGCATATTACAACAGGTAGCGCACGAGTTTATTCAACAAATGAGCGACGGCACGTGGATCGTTTCAACCAAGTACCGTATGCGTTCATATACCATTCATCCGATTGCGATGAAATTTGGTGAATTGTTATGTGCACTCCAGGCAAGTTTTCTGGCTTAGTAAATCCATTTTACAATAGGTAGCGCACGAGTAGATTCAACAAATGAGCGATGGTGAGCGAATCGTTTCAACAAAGTCCCGTATGCATTCATATACTATTCATTCGATTGCGATGAAACTTTGGTGAATTGTTGTGTACACTCCAGGGAAAGTGTCTAGCTTAGTACATGCATTTCACGACAGGTAGCGCACGAGTAGATTCAACAAATGAGCGACGGCACGCGAATCGTTTCAAAAGAGTCCCATATGCTTTCATATACCATTCATGCGATTGCGATGAGACTTTGGTGAATCGTTGAGTACACTCGAGGAAAAGTTTAAGGCTTAGTAAATCCATTTTACAACAGGTAGTGTACGAGTAGATGCAACAAATGAGTGACGACGCGCGAAGCGTTTCAACAAAATCCCGTATGCGTTCATATACCATTCATCGATTGCGATGAAACTTTGTTGAGTGTTTGTGCACACTTACGTGAAGGTTTCTAACTTAGTAAATCCATTTCACAGTAGGTAGCGCAAGAGTAAATGTTAAAAATGAGTGACAGCGCACGAATCGTTTAAACTAAATTCCGTATGCGTTCATATCCCATTCATCCGATTGCGATGAAACTTTGGTGAATTATTGACCACGCTCCCACGAATGTTTCTAAATTATTTAATCCATTTTACGATAGTTTATAGGCTGTTAACGGAAATTGAAATAAGATTGTTTCCAAAAGCACTTCAAGAAACAAAATTACAACGCCAACACTTTCTTTGATTGGCATTGCAACGCATGCCGGGTACAGCTAGTATGGTTATAAAAATGATTGTGTTATTTGATTGGTTACACCAAAATTGGAAGTTTCATTTATGGACTCACCAAAGGATGCAGCGATATAAGACTGTAGGAACATCTGAACGTACCTGCAAAGAAAATAGCATAAGTTAGTACTTCAGACACTTTACGTTGCATTTCATACATTTTGGTCATCAATGAAGGAATACAAGACTCTTGTGTAATTCAAATAATGTTGTTAATTTGTATTAGGGGCTTGGGATATCTTTGGTTATAAGCCCCGTGTATTTGGGTGTGTGTTGAATTCCCTTGGAATCCGACCAACATTTATGCATATTTTTTGGCGAGATTGACTTGGATGTGTTGAATTGGTCTGATAACCTGTGTTTTGTGGTGACTGTAGTACTGCGTCTAGCGGTAATTATGAGGGTCAGGGTTGGGGGTAGATGCCCCTGCATTTGAAATATCCCGGCATTTCTCTGGAGGGCGTGTGGAGAAACTACACTCAGGATAGCCATTATCAGCTCCAGGATTCAAACTTTGGATTTCAGGAATTATTGTTGTTTTAGGGGCTGTGACATCGTGGTCATGCAGCCCCGTGTAATTTGGGTGTGTGATAACCAGTGTTATTGTGTTGGCTGTACTTGTGTGTATTTGTAAAATGGGGAGAGGATCAGGAAGGAGGCGGCCGTGGCCAGCAATTGCCTGGAGGAGAAACAGGGAAACCACGGAAAACCACTTCCAGGATGACTGAGGTGGGAATCGCACCCTCCTCTTCTCAGTTTTGCCTCAGGAGACTGAGTGTACCCCGTTCCAACCCTCACACCAGAATTAAAATTCCTGGGCACAGCCAGAAATCAAACCCGGACCTCCGGGGCATCAGTCAAGAACGCTACGCTAGCCGCTACACCACGAGGTGGTCTCCGTAATTGCTGCAGCTTCCCGTGGTGGCCATGGTGAACGAGTTAACACGCACGGCTATGTCGTGGGGTGTGTAAATAATGCGGAACATATTCGTACTCACAGCAAACCAATAAATGTGTGAATAACGTTAGCCCTTACTCTGGCAAATTGAACTACGTATCAGAACAATATTATTATTATTATTATTATTATTATTATTAATTTGTGATCATTTAGAATAAAGTGTGGTTATTGTTCTCAACTACAGCTGCATAATGTTGGGGGGTTGGCAATGCTGGCTAGAGTCAGGCGTGGCATCACTCCAGTGACAATGGCGAAGTTGTCGGCAGTGTCTGTTGCATGCACAAGACAATCCCACGCCAAGTATTATCAGAACAATCAGGACATTGTTGCGTCTGTAACGGGATAAGTTCCTCCACCCTGGGAGACTCGGAGGCAAGCAACCCACTCACCATATTGGCATAGGGATGAATATTGAAGCCACACCTAAAATTTACGATGCAAATGACAAGCCCTTCAGAAAATTTGCAAACGAATTGGTACTTAGCATGTAGCTGTGAAAATAAATTTGAATGATAATGGACCATCGAAAAATACCTTTTTTAAGAAAGGAAGGAAGATTTTAGTTTTACGTGACCGTTAATCTCAAGATCATAAGCCACGGGAATAACTTTTCTTTTTACTGTTATCTCACTGTAAGTGTTTTATACGTCTTACACAAATACTGTTTTGCTCAATTGAGGACACGCATAAGCCATTTGATGGACGTACACAACAGTTGCCATTCTCAATTACTAAATTACTACAGTAAGTAGGGAATGGAGGAGGTCAGGTAAAAGGGCGAAACTCTTAAACGTTATCAGGGGAATGTGGGATAGGAAAGCGACAGATGAGAAACACAACAGAGATGCATGTGGAACATACAGCCTACTGTATAAGGGTGTAAGAGACTGTACCCTAAACTATAAAAGTTAAAGTCTACGATAGCATTTGTGTATGAATTAGAATAAGATCATGATAGTACACAATACATAGCCATTATTAGTGTTTACACAATTGCTTATAACATTTAACACCATCTTAATTAACTTAATACCAACGGTTATTTCATAAATGCATTACACCTTCATCAATAATAATTAAGTAATATACGGTACTGTACATCAATGAAATGTACCTAGGGGCTGATAGCCTAGATATTAAAACATCAATCATCATCATCATCAAATGTACCAGTTTCGGCCATACATAGGGAATGGAGGAAGCCAGGTAAATTAGCGATTTTTTATGTTATCAGGAGAATGTGGGATAGGAATAGCATGTATCCGGTGATAGTTGCAATAAATACTGTAATACTCTCGCCCCCAATCGCTGGCTATCCGAGATTTGGAACAGAGAGTATTCTACTCTATTCATTCTCAATTTTGTTGCTTAGAAACCAAGGAATGTAAGTGACATATCATTAAATTTGTAAAGCAATCCTGAAGAAGGTATGTTTCAAATATCATTTTTCTATGCTTCTCAGCTAGCACAATCATGTTCTCTTTGGCTTCTAAGCGCCTCCATTCAAATATTCAATGGTACAGTGCAAATCCACAGATTGTTTGAATTAGGTCTCCGAGGTCGTTCCCTCTTTCTTCGAAGAACAACCCCACAATGCCGTGCTTGCACGAGTCATTTATTCTCCTAATAATAATAATAATAATAATAATAATAAAGATATGTCAATTTTGCTCCCGTGGTTTTAGAGAAGCCGGAGTGCCAGAATTGAGTCCTGAACGGAATTATTTACCGATCCAATAAATCTACTGACACACGCTCTCTCAAATGCCAACCGAATTTGGCAGGATTAAAACCAGCAACCTTTAGCATAGGGGGAGAACCTTTCCAACTGCTCCTCAAATCACACACATTATCCTTTGAGAATGTTATGCTACGTATTTTGAAGTTGTTCTTCAGTAAGGGATGAGATGAAGTTAGGAATAACAATGACAATACACTCATGGAACACCGCACAAGGAGTACACTCAAACCCTTCCGAACTGTTGTCACCAGTCGACTAAGCTCTGTAGCAGTTAGAACTTTCCTTGAAAACATAAGGCCATGATTTGAGTATTTTTCTTTTTGTGTCGTGTGGCCTCCTGCGAGGCCGAGTGCATGTCTTTCTAGTCGACGCCCATGGGCGACCTGCGCGTCGGGATGAGAGATGGAATGGGTGAAGATGAATGAAACTGGTCAAGGATGTGGAAGGAAGCCGCCGTGGCCTGTCAGAAGGTACCATCCCAGCATTTGCCTGGTGCTTAAAATGGGAAACCACGGAAAACCATTTCAAGGACGGCCGACTTCGGGGTTCGAACCCACGCGTCTACCGAGTCAGCAAAGAGCTTGGCCCCATGACCTAACGCTGCGTTTTATCCAGCGTAGCCACTGCTGTCGGTAATTTGAGTATTAAAAAGTTACATGGTTCTCACAATAAAGATTAGCATAAATGTGAGCTTGGTGGAGGTTAGAAGAGTGAAACATCGAGGTAATATGCCACTAAAATGGAGTTGAACAGTATTATCTGCACCAACATCAGTAGGGTTAGCAACAATATGCAACACAGGTTCCAGGGGAAGCATGCTCTCAAAAGGAAGTATGAAGTATTCCATTAACCAGTTCTCAGCACAGTAGCAATGCAGGAGACAGCAAGATCATAACCATAAAGAAATGATCCCGTATTCAGAGAGAAAGAAATGAAAACTTGGTAATAATAAGATTATTACTTGAACCGAGCTATTGCGAGAAGTCGAAGGCGTGCCCCACAATGCAAATACCACAGAACATCCATTACAAGAGAGAAAGTAAAATTCTAAGAAAACCTTGACAAGAACTGAACTCCGGGTTAAATTCTGAATCACTTATTCGTTGTGCTGTCTGCAGGATCAGATGTTGACATCACGGATTGTGCAGTATTTATTTCGAGAAGTGCAGAAAATAGAGCGTGTTTAAAGACGTATGCACAGAAAATAAATATTATAGAGCGGATTAAATGTAGTAATAAGACGTAGTATATGTAGCAATGTTTGGAATACCTTGCTTCCACATCATTGAGAAGGGTTAATCCCCCAGGAGCAACTTCATGTTGTTCAAAATGTATTGTCCCGTAATAGTGGCGCATCTAGCTAGGCTAGCTGCGTGGCCTATTAGAGCTTACACCTTATGAGATTTTTATTAGATGAGTTGGTTTTTAAGTCGAGGGAAATATTTTCTGGATACATTATTGATTTTCTCATCGGAATTCCATATTTTAGAGTTATAGTATAAGATTAATTGACTTCACCTGATATGTCTACCGCATCCTCCAGCTAATATTGTTTCGTTTAATGTTTTACCACAGACCTGCGCTATAGTTAAAAGCCCTGCGCGGATGCAAAATATCTGCGGATAAACCCGCATATATCCGCATAATTTTTCGCCATGCGGATATAGTTTGTATGGTTATGCGGATTGCGGTTAAGCTGCGAATAATGTTTGGAGTAATATTGCGGAAAGTTTTTAGAATACAATCCGAGGACCCAGATGTTTATGCCATATATTTTTTCCGTTATGTTCTTTCCATGACAGAATTAATTTCATTTAAGCTAACCTCATTCAAATTATGTCATTAAGCATAATTAACATTCCGAACTGAAAAGGGTTGCAATTCTGGCTGTCTTACATTCATTTTAAACATATCACATGACATACATAGCCTAAGGGAACGACTTTCTCCTCAAATGTCTAAATATGTTGCTTTAATACATTATGCTTTATCTAATGAATTAAGATATTATAGTAATTACTGTATCATTATTATTTATTATGTATTTACCATAAATCAAACAGAAGTATGGAAGGCCTAGTGAAAAAGGGCAAGCCCTACATGCATATTACATGTCTCACTAGCACAATTTATATCTACCATTTGGTTTTGCAATATTTACACGTGTTACAAAGATTTGCATATTTACATATTTAGAATATTAACATAGTTCGCTCACTCTCTCACGCACGCACTTTCATCACCTCACTCCATTCATTCATTCATTCATTCATCGAGACAATCACTCAGTCGTACAGAAGTTTATACAATGTACTTTTTATGTGCGGCCTGGATTTCCGAAGAGGCAAGATCTTGGCATCCCCTGGCAGCTTGTTCCATAACCGCGCAGAGCGGCCGTAGAAACCTGTCAGGTAGGCATAGCTACTGCAGTTCAAACCCGACTGCCATCTCCTGGCACGATATCAGTAGGCATTGCTACGAATGAAGGGCGGAACGAGAGGTACACCTAGTCCTCTCCGAACTCAGCGATATACCAATGAAAGTCAGCAGATTCGGATAAGAGTCGTGCGGATGCGGGGTGGATGCGGATAAAGTTTTGTTGATCCGCGCAGGGCTCTAGCTCTAGACCAGAGTGATGGGCCTGCTGAGCGGGTGGCCGGGGGCCAGGGGCAACCCCTACACTCTCGTACGCGGATAATGTTTCAGTACAGTATTCAAAAACTAAGAACCATTTTCTTCAAGAGATCGCGATCGCTGCTTCTGTATAACACAACACAGGTGGGCAACCTTCCAACTTCCAGTACGGCTAATGCAATAATTTTTCTCATAATATTTTATCGAAACCCGTTAAATATGGCTTTATTGATATTAATTTATTAATCTCAAGTATATTTTTATTTCAGAAGTAGAGAAACACCCATTACAATTCGGTACAATCGGGATGACCGAATGAAAAACATTTAATTTCGGTTACTAAGGCAACATTGAAAATGGCATCCAATAAGATAATATGGCTTTATGTATTACGTCATACTCTATTACATTAAACTATGTTCACAATGTTGTTACGATTAATAATAATGGCTTTATAGTGGTTGGTTATATTTCTAGCATATGCCTTATTTCCATTGACGGAACGAATATTGTAGTCCTATTGGTAATAATGAAAGTTGTGTTCGGGCGGAAGCTAGGGAATTTTACTGGATATTTCTTAAGTAAAAGTTATTAAATTCACAATTACTTCAATTCAAGCAAGGCGTTTCTATTGGATGAATACTGCACTCATAAAATCATTGTTATGAGTAGGCATGACACTACAGCAAAAAGCTCGAGTGTTGAAAACAGCCTACGCTGCTGTCGCTTCAATAGTAATCTCGTATAGCCCTCTGACCCGGCGTATGTCTTCGAAGTTGACACCTTTGACTCGTACCTGAAAGGAACTGCATGGTGGCTTGGTGTGTTAAAAGTCAATGTACGTAACTGTCTTCGAGTAGAGCTCGGTACGATGCTGAGGTATTTATTAAACATAAACAGACAGCTTGAGTGGCATTTATGATTTATTCCGGAACATTAAATAGAAAGGAGCATTACCTTTAAAACACCTTCCATATAAAGAGACCGTAGAGAATGCGTTACATTACAGTAGTGCAAAGAAAACAGTATCATGTCAGTGTAGAAGGTTTGCGAGTTAGACCCAGCGGCAGACACTACTTATTCTCTCTATTCGTGAAGTTGATGACGATTTACAGGCCAGCTGTTTGGAATAATTCAACTTTGAAAACATTATTTGATTACACGAGAGTACAGGAAGAAAAGAAAAAGGGGTGACGAGTACTCTACGAACCTCCAAGTCACTCACTAATTTCAATCCCTTAACGTAAGTAGTTTCGTTATTTTATTTCGTTAATACAAGTCACTCAGATAATTTATAGTCTCGGTAGTTATTCGTATCCATCGTTGACGGGATCATATTCATATAGGCTATATTACTTTACTGTTGTTGCTGCTGTGTTTCATTTAGGGGCTTTTCAACATCACTGGTATGTAGCCCCGTGTACTTGGTTGTGTGTTGCATCTTTCTGATAACCTGTGTCGTTGTGAAGGCAGTAGCAGGGTGTGTATTTGTAATTGGGAGGTAAGATGTGGCAAGGAGGTAGACGTGGCCATAATGTAGGTACCATCCTGGCATTTGTCTGGAGTAAAAACGAGAAATCACTAAAGACCACTTCCAGGACAGCCAAGGTGGGCATTGAACCCACTTCTCCTCAGGTCTGCCTCATGAGACTGAGTGTACCCCGTTTCAGCCCTCAAACCAGAATATAATTATCGAAATTTAATGTTTTCAGTCGGTCAACACGATTGTATCCAATTGTATTTATTAATCTCGTTAATTTCATGTAATTGTTTTCAGGTGTTGAACGCCTTTATGGTGAACACTCCTGGATTCACACCACGTATAGGTGCAGAGCCTGACATCGGAAATACAAGCTTTTTCTTAAAAAATCATTAAAACCTTAGTTTTTGAGTTAAAGGCATGAAATGTTGTGTGAAGATAGATAACTAACTGTAATAAATGGAAATAATACAATTAGAGACCTAGATGTAAGATATATACATTAATATTATAAGACATTCAACAGTTATGCCCTTTTGCATGAAAGCCATAACAGGAATTCAAATGATACAATCACTTTGAAATTTTTACTGTATGAATCTATCACTACAATATGAATACTGAACTAAAATGAATTAAATATGCATAATAGTTTTTTACTTTAAAAATCTTGAACTTTTTGTTGCAGAAATAAGACATCTTTTCGTCACATAAAACCCTATAAATAAAAATGTAAATAAGTAATGATTACAATGCTAATTCCATATATTCCACAATGTGTAATGAACAACAACTGAAAAAATCATAGCTTTGCGATTTATAGTTTTTGAGAAAAGGCTTCAGATTCTACAAAAAATGTATTAGAGAAAAATGCATTAAAACATTTGGTTACCATATTCAAATATGAAAAATGCTTATTCGATTTAAAAATCCTCCATATTCATACGCTTCATCCTCCAACATTCTTCTCTGCCCTCTTCTTTTCTGTCTGGCTTCCAGATCAAAATCAGACATCCCTTTCTCAGGTTTCATGAGTCTATGCTTGTCAATGGTGTTGAACGCCTTTATGGTGAACACTCCTGGATTCACACCACGTATAGGTGCAGAGCTTGACATTTAAGGTTTTTTAATGAACTTACATGCCCTCGATAACTTATAAAATTTATACACAATGTAAATTACGCTATGTAGATTACAAAAAACAGGTTTCCAAAAAATCGATTTTTGACACAAAATTAATTACATCCCCCCTTAAGGAACCACCTATTACAGTTGAGTACAATCGTGTTGACCAACTGAAAAATATTAAATTTCTATTACTAAGGCAACACTGAAAGATGGCTTCCAACACGATAATAAGAATTAAATTACTTGGCAGAGCCAGGAATCGAACCCTGACCTTCGTAGGGACTGCTAAGAATGCTAGCTACAACGCCAGGACCAAATGTTGACTGGTCTGACCTCAAAGCTCCCATGTCTGGTAGGATGAGGCGGGTCGTGGTTAGGCTGTAGACTTAGCGCACCCTGTTAGGGAAGCACCCGCATGATTTTTACAGTTTTCTCCCTATACACAGCTCTGGTTAGATTTAAGTGGTTGCTTGGAAGTATGGTTAGGGTAATGACAAACAAAATAATTGTTACGAGAAATACTGTATAAAATCTTACAGTAAACATATACGAAGAGGTGACTATCGAAATGAATACACCTGCCCGAATATATTTCATTCATTAAATCCATCAATCCATGTATCCTAGACACCATGCGAAGTTCTGAAGGGCTTTGGTGGCGTAGTCGGTCGGTAGCATGCGGAGCTTCTATGCCCAAGATCGTGGGGTCAAACCCGACCGAAGTCGCCGGATTTTTTAAGAGCGTTAAAATCCTTCAGTATGCCTTCCTTCGGAGGGGAAGTAAAGCCGGCGGTCCCATGTCATAGATTTATGGCATGTAAAATACCTTCCACTAATTATACTAGTGTGAAGCTAAATTTGCAGGTTGTATTTCTTTGAAACGCTTAATCGAATTTCCAACGTTCACCACTAGGTTTCAGTGACATCTGATAGCGAAAGATGGAACTACTTGAAATTGAACGGAACTAGTAGCTCACCGCATGGGTGTCCGCATTGAAGCAGCTACGAACTCTGGCAAGCCGAACATGTCCTCGGACACTCTCGGCACTAAATCCACACGCTAAATAAAAAATCCACACATCTACGTCAGAAAGGAACGATACTTCGACATGATATCGCGATGACGTGTGTGTCTTCAAACCCTGCTCATTGAAACGCCATTAAATCGCTCACCACGACTGCGATGAGGAGCTGCAGCAAGTGCAGAGATCTGAGGTTCGAAACCCGGCGCTGACAGCTAGTATCCACTGTGGTTTTCACATTCCCCCAGACAAATGCGGGATAGTGCTTCATTCAAAGTCTAGGCATCTACACCATACCCTACCTTCATACAATTTCACTACTTCAGTCACCACAGAACACAGGTTATCCCACAAATTGAACACGCATCCAATTACACAGGGCTGATGACCAATGGTATAGACCCGGTATTGAGGAAAGAATTTATGATGAAAATTAATAAATATAAAACAAAAATTTTGGAATGCAGCCGAAAGAAATCAGAAACCCCTATGGACGTCAAATCGGCAGATGAAAGGCTACAGGAAGTAAGACGTTTGTTACTTAGGAAGCAAAATAAACTGTGATGAACGAAGCAAAAAGGATATAAAAGGTAGGTTGGCTCAGGTAAGTATTTTTACAGAAAAGGAATTTGTTTGCAACGAATATAGATTTAGGTTAGGAAGTCATTTTTGAAAGCCTTTGTCTGAAGCGTGGCACTCCATGGAAGTGAAATTTGGACTGTTGGTGCAGCAGAAAGAGGAGAATTGAAGTGTTTGAAATATGGTGTTAGAGCAGAATGATGAAGATCAGATGGGATAGGGTTACAAATGAAGAGGTAATAAGACGAATGGGAGAGGAGAGATGTTTATGGTGACTGCTAATGAAGAGAAGAGATAGGTTGGTAGGACACATACTAAGACACTCAGGATTAGCAAACTTACTTATGGAAGAAAGGGTTGAGGGCAAGAACTGTATGGGTAGACCGAGGTCAGCATATGATAATCAGATATCCTCGGCTGTAGGGTGTGGTAGCTATGCGGAGATGAAACGACTAGCTCAGGACAGGGAGGCATGGAGGGCTGCATCAAACTAGTCAAAAGACTGAAGACTCAAACAACAACAAATCTAATGAACCGTTTTGAAGAGAGAATAACTATTTAAGGATTCCTCGTAACACACCCGATGCCTAATACCATACACATAAATCGTAGCCTAGTTTCCTTTTGCTAAATATTAAACTGATGCTATATTCGGTTATAATGCATGCTTAGACTATTTTATATCTACCTAATTTACATTTAGAAATCGTAACTTTCAAATTTGCCACCAATATATATATAACATCCCCCAATAAAATTAAAAGAATTCTTTGAGGAAATCACACAAAACTAAAGATGAAAATTATTGAAAATATAATCAATTCATCTTGTAAATGAATAGTTTTTGTTTTATTCATTACTTTAGTAAACCTTTATGGAACGCGACCATAGAACAAGTTGAAATCCCGTCTACCGGTACCGACGTGGCACCAACCGCATCTCCGCAACGTACTATCACAGTTTCTTCTTCACACTAGACGTAACAACCTGGGCGAAGAATGTCAGATATCCCCAGTTACATGTTAACCCGGAGATTAAACCAGGGGAAAATAATGAACTTTCTAAAATTAAAATAAGTTTCAGTCGTTTGGCTTATTTGCCAATGATAGTTTATTCTAGAGCTGAATGATTGTAATGTGCACCTTCCAAGTTTCAAGCACACCGAGTCCAAAATTTACTCTGTTGATGACGATGATTATTGTTGTTTTAAGCAGCCTAACATAGAGGTTATCGGCCCCTGAGGGGTTGTTTGATTGTGAAAATGAATGATAATGACATGAAACCTACAACTAAAACTAACTACTCACTTAACAACTAACTCACATACAGAAGAAGAAATGAATAAATAAGAAAGGAAAAGAGAAATAATAGACAGGTGGAAAAGAAATGCCCTCAATCTACGAAGAATAAGGATTGAGGGACATGGAAGGAAGGAGAGCCATGAAAGACAGATAGGAAAGAGAAAGATGAGAGGGTTGGCTCCAAAGTCAGTGGAAAAAGGGACAAAATGGACTCTGCTCAAGAATCCCTCAGGGTCACCAACTACCGAGCTCAAGAGCCTTGAGCCCTTGAGGGTGTAGTGTGCACCTTACGTGGTAGAGGTACACACATCCTGCCTCCTTGAAGGCCTTGCTTTATTCTTTTACCACCGTAAGCACATTAATTTAAAGGAGGTAGGAAGGAAGATTGTAGTTTTTACGTGACCGTTAATCTCGAGATCATAAGCCATGGGACCTCCTTTTTACGTGGAATCCGAACCACAGGACATGACATTTCACTCTGGAAATCTCACATACATTGACCGGGAATCGAACCACATTAATTTACTCCTTCACTCAATTTTAATAAGTGTTTTAGGATGTTCCAACTCATCTCTAATGTGATAAGTCAATGGTGTGCACACTCAACCTTCCAATAAGTGTTTCACCGTAATAACCAGCTATCATACACTACGTTCTGTTAGAATTTTAGGAATGTCCTCAAGCTTCCCAAGCCATGAAGCCAAGTACCCACTAGATCCACTTCGGTTTTATACCACACTGATTACTTCCTACAGGACAGGAAATGCTCATATAGAATAAATATGCAATCAAAATAATCCAAAACAAAAGAGAGAAAAAATTATGTGAAACTAAACAAATCCATGGGGTGTGGTCCCGGTAAAATAGACCGAAATAACTCCTACTCCCCCTCTCCACATCCGAAGTGGGAATCAGGAAATACACGTGCTATGTTAAGTATTCCAAGAAGATTGTGGCGTAAGTGCACGCCTTCTCTATCGAATATCATTGCATCGAATTCGGCACAGTCAGCATGCATTGAAGGATGCGTCAATGAGACAGTTCCACGTCAATACATACAGTGGCACGTTAAAGATCTCAAAAACGAGCAAAATTCATCCTCCCATTTTGTCTCTTAAGACCACGCCTATCAAAGACAAAGTTAAAACCATATTATTATTATTATTATTATTATTATTATTATTATTATTATTAGCCTATTATTACTATTATTATTCCGATATTTACGATTAATTTGTGAAAAAGCTGCAGGTTCATATAATCTCATAAATTCGTGGTCAAGGGCGGGCAACGCTCATCCCCGCAAGGTACTCTACAGTACTTCAGTTTGGCTGTCAATTGGGGTTATCAACCATTTGAAAGAAGCAACTTAGTTTCACAAGCACTTTCTCCAAGGAGCATTTTGCGCCTGATAACCATCTCAAGTAATGATCATTTTCATCAGACAGATGAGATGGTCGTCTTAAAATAACGGTGCCTTGAGGTCCCACTTCATTAACTCTTGGGAGCTCATTACCTCACTGGCTGAAGAACTAGGAAAACAATGAACTCATTTTGCTTCGCTGTAGCTGGTAAAACATCTTGGCACGACATATAAATCATTTGAAAAATCAGTGGTACCACTTGAAAATGTTGTTTGTTGGAAACAGCATTTAAGGACACAAACGGTACTCTTTTCTTTTAGGGTATTTATGTAGAGTAAAAGTGGGAACCATGGAAGACCATTTGAGTCTATGAGCGCAATAGTGGCCTAATCTAAAATTCGTTAAAGGCTATTGTCCTGTGTTTTATAACAAAAGAAAATAGACTATATAATTGTGGGTTGGGCCATTATTGCACTCATAGCCTCATTTCTAATATGCATGTGGTGGAAATTAAATCAAACTTCTTGTCAGTTATTCTCACAAGGCTGGGTGTAAGCTGATTCAGCCCTCGAACTCGAATTGTATATCTTGGCAGAGCCGAAAATCCAATCCAGGACCTTTGGGACACGAGTTTCAATATGTAGCCCTAGACTACGGAAGCCAGATAACCAAAGGAATATACCAAATAGTAGATTATCGTGGAGTTTATGTTATAACAAATTAAAAATGTATTATTTAAAAGAGAATACATCTGGCTTTAAAAATCATCGACTTGGCACCTTTTACGTATGAGCCGTGAGGTGAGATGTGTAATACGTTCCAGACTTCTGGATTTCTTATAAGAATAACACTTGAGCTTGAGGTTATTTCTATATCCCGATGTATTTCCCGGAGAGTTCGTTCCAGAAGCCTACTTATGTAATTCTTCCAGACTGCCACATAGACGTCCAATGCCTTGAATGACTGACTGATACTTTCCCAAACAAGACATTTCGAAAGATGCATTTAGTTTCAAAATTCCCACGGTATGAAACATAAATAAGTTCTAGGCTATTGCGCCGGCTGCATAGAAATTGATATGATAATTGTTGTTTTAAGGGGCCTAACATCTAGGTTATCAGCCCCTGGTGATCTGGGTGATAGCAAAAATGACAATGAAATGGAAACCAGAACAAAAATTAAGTGAGACGGAAAATACTTACAAAAAGGAACTCAGATTGACACTACTCACAAAATGGAGAGCGGTAATACTTACAGAAGGGAATTAAGAACGAAAATACTCAAAAGAAATATGGAAAAATACGCACAAAATGTAGGTTAGGTTCAAAATACGTACAAAATGCAATGTAGAGTCGACATACAAAATGCAATTGAAATTCACAATACTTACAAAATGCAAATGAGATTGAAAATTTGTACAGTACAAAATACAAATAAGATTGAAAATACGTACAAAATGCAATTCAGATTGAAAAACGCCCATTTCAGATCCAAAATACTCACAAAGTGCAATTGAAATTCAAAATGGTTACAAAATGTACGGTAGATTCAAACTACTCATTTGGATTGACAATACTTACAAAATGCAATTTAGATTGAAAATACTTACAAAATGTAATTTAGATTTTAAATACCCGCAAAATGCATTTGAGAATCAAAATACTTGCAAAATGTCCACCATACAAAATGCAATTTAGATTGAAAATGCTTGCAAAAAGCGGTTTAGGTTGGAAATACTTAAAATATGCAATTGAAATTCAAAATACTCACAAAAGGCCCATCCCTATATTGAAAGACTTACTAAAAAGGAATTTAGATCGACAATCTTTACAAAATGCAACTGAGGTTGAAAACACTCGCAAAATGCAATTTTGATCAAAAAAACTTAAAAAGTGCAACGTAGTTTGAAAATACCCACAAAATGGAGTGTAGAGGCAAAAACAAAATCGCTAAAGGGAATTTAGATACACTGGGAGTCAATTAACAAAAACAGTGCGGGAATCTTAAAGAGAAAAGGAAATCTAATGAAAAGAAAACAAGAGGTCTGACCCCTCGAAGAAGGAGGGATCAGGAAAGATGAGACAAGGGCCAATTAAGGCGAGAAAGTGAAAGACTCCCTAGGCCTCCGTTACCCTAATACCGTCGGGGTCGGAAAAGAACAAGAGTTGACCAAGGGAGGTCGACAGGAAAGAAGACGGAGAGGAGCCCGGCACAAGTAAGTGGAAGCAATGCCGGACTCAGCTGTGGTCCCATGGTCGCCAACCCACGTCCTACTAGATTTGAGACCCTGGGGGGTGCATAGAAATACATGACCATGAGAATATTAGGGGGTGAGAGTCGAGTGGGTCGATTCCGTTTATCGTACTGCTGTACGTTTTATGGTACCCTTGTTACTAGTCGTAAAAATGTGATTTTTATTGCCATTTCCTTAATGGCAAGGAAAATGGTCGACTAAATTTCAAATTAGGTAGGCTACTGCACATTGACTGGGTTAGCAGAAGGAATCTGCAGCTGTAGGGATTCTTTGTTGCAGTTAATATCGAAATGAACATGGCAATGCCTCATAATATGCGTTGCTTTCATTAGGAGACGTTCGTCTTTATATTTCGCGTGTATTACATGACCAATGTCCTCCGTTGCAAGATGACGAGATCTGGCCAACTAGGGCAAGTCAGAACGGATACCTCGTAAGTACCATGTACATATTCAGTTTGTGTGTCTGCTAGTAGATTTGAACAGGCGATAATGTGCCATGACGGCGTCAGACTTTGACTGAAATCAGTTCTTATAGTCTGTCTTCCATAACTCCACAGTGCGGTGGACTTCCTCACTCCACCACCAGATCGGCTGGTTTACAAATCTGCGGGATTGGCGAATAGTGTTATTTTGTGATAGTGATAGGCCATGCGGAGAGATGTATTTTGCAGTCCAAGGAGAAGAGATTGTGCTGGGAGGAGAAGCCCGGAGGGATGAACTTTGACCCCATCACCTGCCACAGGTATCGTCTGCGAAGCATTGATCTGAGTGGTGTAGACTCCACTGTTGCTTGAGTGTGCGATGGGCGCTCCCGAATACGGTATATACTTGTTTTAAAAAAATGTCGCAAGCTTCAGTGCACTTGAAGAAACGTCGGAAATGAGTTTTATTTTGACGATACTATTTCGCCACTCACCGGCGCGCGGCGGGTAGTCTATAATCTTGTATCCTTTACCGATAACACGGACCTTCGTTCCTTTCCTTTGTCCCTCAAGGTGTACGCTGAGCGATTCGGTCAGTTCTCACCTTCGTCCAGTCAGTCACCTGAGATGCCCTCTGATCAATTGCATTCAGTTTTCACTTTTATGGACGGTGGAAAAAAAAAACAATGTATTACCCATTCAAGATTTGATTGCCGCTGAACCTGGCTGTGCCAGCGTTTGTTGTTTATTGTACCTTTAGCTCCGCGGGGCGAAGCGGAGGACACAGCGATGACAGAGTGCAGTCTGCACATACGTCAAGCAGCATTGCGTCAGATAAGCGTCACAGGAGCTCATGTCACCACGGACAGTTAAACGATGGTTGAGGCTATTGGAGCTGAGTCATATCCTACTCGCGCAACTGTACCTGCCAACGAACCAGACTGACGTGTGACACAAGTAAACAAAGAATAGTTCCCATCTCGACCGCCGGCAATCAATTCGTGAAAGGGTAATACAACTAGACTATATCCCATGGCATTATTAATCTCAGACTCATCACAAGCCTCCCAATAGAAACTATAATATATTCTCTCCAATATGCCAAGTTTCTTCCAACCATATCCATTCAACTACTGAGGCGACAGTTTACAAGCTAGCTAAGGGCGAGTGTATCATCCTTGTAACAAATAAACAGTAAACCTTGTACTCACCACAACCATTCATAACAGATGCTGGAACCATTCACAGTACACCAATCTTTTTCCGTAATCAGTTTGTTTTAATTCATGAACCACTGTAACTTTCTGAGGGAACAACTGAAGCTTGTCTCTTACAGCTTTATGTGCTGTCGACTTAGAGATTCCTGTTTGTTGAGCTAATTTTCGTGTTGATTTGCTTGGACTACGCAGCATTATATCGGAGATTTCATCAAGGTTTTCGTCTGTTAAAAGCGTAGACCTGCCTGTTCCCGGTACTTCGTGAACTGAGCCAGTCACACGAAATTTACTTAGCCTACCAAATCGCGAACGGTATCACGGTTTGAACACTTTGAATTAGGAAACCACGCCTAAAATCTTAATTTTACATTTTCTGTAAACCGATCGCCTTCGCGAAAAACGCATTCTAGTAAACATTACCGCCTGTATACTGTTGCACTCTTCCAATAATAATCTATCTGAACGCTCGCTGACTGTAATACACACTGAAGGCATGCAGGCTCGCGCGCTTATCGCGATACACACCGACAGCTCACACGGGGAAGTCCCGCTTTGAAGGACACAGTGCAGTGCAGCCAACTAAAACTCATGACTCAACCACTCACAGCTGCACGTACCCACTGCGGAGAACATTCTCGGGCGCCCTGTGCTATGCAATTTATTGGACAGAATATCTACCTAAGCTCGGGGTGGGTGCAGAGAACTTGTTTCCGCAACTGTCCCAACACAAGAAACTAAGTTGCACGGAAGTGAGAGATCGACTTGAAGCTCAGTTCTAAAATGACATCCGCAATTCTCCTACAGTTAAACGAGTGATCAGCAATAGTGCTAGAAACCTGGGAAATCGTTTCGAGCGAGTGAAGTGCTAAACACAGCATCTGTTCCACAGCAGAGAGACGGACAGAGAGAGACAGAGCTAAAAACACGTGGAATTCTAAGAATCACTGGCAGGAAATACCACCTTGTCTTGAAACGGGCAATGGATAGCAATGTTAATGTGTGCGCTCAGGAAAAACGGATGCCAGGAGGTAAGGATCAAAATTGGAAACCGGTTCTACTGATTTATGATCTGTCCGATAATCCCACAAAAACTTCGAACACGGTACACAAGTTTGAATCATATAAAGTGCATTGTCCAGTTGTGGGGATATTAACCTGAAACAGTTCCTTGTACAGAATTTCCATGGGTTCAGAGGACAACGAAACTTGGGTTCAAATCTAGACATCCATTACTAGATCAAGGGTTTTAACAAAGACCTACTTAGATCCTGAAGAACACACATTTATAGTACCTGCGTTGTCATTAGAATCTCCTCTTTTCCTGTTCACTAATTTGTTCGTAAATCACTAAAATGAATTTCCTTTTCATTCACGAACGCCTGAAATATTTATTTTATTTCCAAATATCTATGACAAAGCTGACCAGTTTAGTGTTCGCTGTGGACTGAGCTACTGCCCTTCGTCTCACTTAACTCGCAGACAGCAAATGTGCATGTTAGATGGTAGCAAGGATGGTGGGTAGAAATCCTTCACAGCTACTGTCGTGGAGTTGCAATGTCTTATCATCCGTTTAGGTGAATATGGCCAAAGGAAAGTGTGTGAAGAATATTATTCTAAATCCTGCCGAAAATTTACATAGCCTTAGTGTCCCGCAGTAGCGTAGAATAGCCTACTTATCTGAGCCCCACCACGAAAAATCGTATGGAGGCCCAGGTGTAAAACATAGGATCAAATCAATTCTAAATGGTGTAGTACTAATGGTACACTGGAGGTATTTTTTCTACGAAATTAGAATTCATTCGATCAATCGATTCTTTAAAATGCAAGAATAATTTGAAACAATAATGGATTATTACATCAATGCGATTTTGGCTCAGAAATAACCATGGTTTCTTACCGTACGAATTTTCTCGTTCATGATCTACAGCGCATGTTATCTGCATCCTTCGCATTTTGGAAACAAATACATAATCAGTTATTTTATACCTCTGAAAAAACAGTTTTTTATGTTCACCTCACTGGACAATTCATGGCATTCTTTTCTACAAAAGGGTCCTGATAACCTTCAAGTTAGGGCCCCTAAAGAAATGATAATAACAATAAGACGAAAATTTGATGCTTTTCAGTCGGTCAACACGATTTTCCCTAAAGAAATGGGTTATTTCCTAATCCTGAAAGAAATTACATGAGATTAACAAATACACTTGGATGACCAGTTTCGATCTTCAAGCGAACATCATCAGATCCATTACACTTAGGCCTAAAATTTATGTCAGAAAGTAAGGGTGAAAATATTTACAATATGTACACTTATACTGTAGGCTATAGGTTCATCAGGAGTTGAGATAATTCAACTCGTCAATATTTGTTAGTTGTGGTCTATGTGAAGTTTTGTAAACTTGCTTGTTTGGAGTGAATATGTGATTGTCGTTAAATGGTTAATACAGATTGTATTGTACCGGCTACTTATCTGATGGTGTCTTGCGCTGTACTGGTGAGAGTAGTTATCTTATCTACTCTCAACTCCGGTACAATACAACCTGTATTGACCATTTAACCACAATCACATATTCAGTCCAAACAAGCAATCAGCAACTCCAGTATTTTAACAAAACATCACATAGACCACAACTAACAAATATTGACGAGTTGAATTATCTCGACTCATAATTAAACTATATAAGTGTACCTATTGTAAATATTTTCACCCTTACTTTCTGACAAAGTTTAGGGCCTAAGTGTAATGGATCTGATGACGATCGCTTGACGATCGAAACTGGTCATCACAGTATATCTGCTAATCTCATGTAATTTCTTTCCGGATTAGGGAATAACCGACCTCTTTTGGGAAAAATCGTGTTGACCGACCGAAAAGCATCAAATTTCGTTTACCAAGGCAAAACTGAAAATGGCTTAAAACACCATAATAAGAAGAAGAATCGACAATTGTTATTTTCAGTGATAATGACTCCATTCAGGACCATTACCTCACTGACAGAGTTGCCGTTATATGACACGTAGGAAACTAAGATGGCTGAAAGTGGAGGTGGCGGAAATAGTTATTTCGAAGGGCGTAACATCTAGGTCACCTGCTCCAATGATATGGGTGATAATGTAAATGATTATGAAAATGGAACCTGATTTATATCCAACCCACGCACCAAGAACAGAACTTTTATAACATTGAAGCAAAGGGAATGCGAGAAATTAATAGGGAGATGCCCATTGCTCTGTAACTAAAGGGGAGTAAAGTGCCCCCCCCCCCACGTCTTCACCTATGGAAGGTCGGGAACGAGCGCCTGCACTGCGAGGGTCTCGGTGGTGGCTGCTACGTAAATCGTGGCTGGAAATGATAGTTTATGCATGTTCAACACAAGGAGTTATATTAGTGGCCACGCAAGAATTGCTCAGGAATCTCTATCCAATAGATATTTGACAGGCAAATATGCAACTTTATACTGACTTCTAAGAATATATTCAGTACAGCAAAAAAATTGCTATTATTTCCACGTACAGTCACTCAAGAAAAGAATATGCGCATCTCAATGGAATGAACAGAGTAATCTTAAAAAGAATACCATAATTTAAAAAAATGGAAAAAAATCAATCCTGACACCGATGTAAAGGTTCTCGTGTCAACCCATCGTTGGGACGTGGCTAAAACAGTTGTCGCGATGGCCCACTGAGTCCCAGGCAGTTTCAAAGAAATCGGCATGCGATTGATTCTAAACCTTATGCATGTGTTTCTCGCCCAGGAGGGAGGGCGGTTTTACGAGGCGTTGTGGCTTTAATTGAAAATTGTCTCTTTAAGTTTCTCTCTCCAAGAAAATAGTTATTCTGCCACAGTACCTTTAAATAAGAAGGGACATCTGTTGTTGCGAGAAAGAAGCAGACACCAAACCCTCATTACTAGTTGGGTGGGACTGAGCGGTAGCATTATGGCGACGAAAGAACGCCACCTGGGTACGCATTGGACGTCGCGACGAGTGTTCTCAATCATTGATGAGTTTGCCAAGGCCATGAGCAAGGCACCATCCGGCGTTTCGACTGAAGTTTAAGTGGTGAATCACGGAAAACCACCTATTGACTGGTCCAGAGATTGGAATTGGAACCCATATCCCTTTCCAGTTGTCCTCATAATACCAAGCATCATACCAGGATTTGATCCCTCCATGGCTGGGACAGAAATTGAACCTATATAGTCTACTACACTTACGCACAGCGATATCTGTAGTTTTCAGACTTATCCAGTCACTCCTAGTCGAGATGTATTTATGAATATTAATTTAATGTTTGTTGTTGATTGATTTAGGGGCTTTGAGACATCATGGCCATGTAGGCCCGTGTAGAATTTTGTCTGATAACCTGTGTAATTGTGATGGCTGTACTAATGTGCATATTTGTAATTCAGATGAGGATTTGGAAGAAGATGGATGTGGCCTTAAGTTAAGAACCATCCCGGCATTTGCCTAGTGTAGAAGTGGGAAACCACGGAAAACCACTTCCAAGATCTCTGAGATGGAAATCGAACCCACCCCTTCACAGTTTTACCTCACGAGGCTCAGTGTACCCCATTCCAGCCCTCAGACCAGAATTAAATTTCTTGGCAGAGCCAGGAATCGAACCCGGACCTCCGGGGTGAAAGCCACTACACCATGGGGTGGTCAAGATTAATTTTATAATTTGTTTTTTGAATATTGTGTTGGGAGGAGATTGTTTTGTAATCTTGGTGGAGATTAATGGAAATTGTGGAAAATAAAATTATTTTGGAATGTAAGGATTCACTCAGTATGAATACTTTCACATAATTAACATTAAAGGTACATTGAATTCTGGTAATAGTGCGGTATGGTCAAGGAGAAAATTATTTATTGCACTTCTTACCTGGCTAATCCATTCTCTAGTGTAAAAGTTGACCCGCTGTATTCACAATCAATAGGTTCATGCAGGTATTTTATCCTTAAAGAGTCTTATGTAATTTGATACCACAAATTCATATGAGCAGCAAAACTTACCGATAAATAAAACTGTCAGAAATCAAAAACTCCCTGTTAAACGGCACAATGATAATAATAACAATAATAATAATAATATTAATAATACAGTAATATTAAATAATCTTATTATATAATACGCTAAGGTGTATGTTTCACAAAACTCAAGCTCCTAAACCAGAGGGAGTTAGAAGGTGTGGTTAGTACTAGATTCTTCCAAATCGTCTCAATAGTACAGGAAAAATCTTGCATTTCTTGAAAAGTCAACGGAAATATATTGTTTTGTTTACAAAGTATTTTTAAACAAATAAACAAGACGATAGCCCCAGGCAGAACTGTTTCGCGTACAGTCCGCATAGCACTAGAGCAGGGCGGGTAGTCTGTACACCTGGGGCACACACAACCCACAATTTGTTTAAAAAGTGCGTTTAAACAAATACACATATTTATAGAAGCCCGCATAACAGTAAAGCCGGGCGGGTGGTTTATACACAAGTGAGAGTTCTCGCACTGGTCCGCTGGTAATATATAAAACATTAGGGAGTATAATACAAAATTTTGGTGCTTTTCAGTCGGTCAACACGAATGATATTAATCTCATGTAATGTTTTTCAGGATTAGGGTATAACCCAACTCTTTTGGGTACATTCGTGTTGACCGACTGAAAAACACCAAACTTTTGTTTACTAAGGCAACACTGAAAAATGGCTTCAACCTCCATAATGCTAGGGTGTATGGTTCACAAAACTCAAGCTCTTAAACCAGAGGGAGTTAGAAGGCGCGGTTTGTGTCAAAATCTTCCAAATCGAATCAATAGTACAGGAAAAATCTTGCACGTCTTGAAAAGTCAACGGAAATATATTCATTTGATTAAAAAGGAGTTTAAACAAATACTGTAAACAAGACGACAGCATATGATTCTGTGGACAGGCAGACCCTGTTTGAGACGCTAGAAGAACTTCAAGTGGACAGAACTTCAAGTGGACAGGAAGACCAGAGAACTGATTCGTCAGACTCGCACCAATACACATCGAAGGTGAAGTTTCTTGGAGAAATTTCTGACTCTTTTGAAGTACGAACAGTTAAGGGAGACATTGAATGCGAAGAGTTAGAGATCAGGGGACGACTAAAGGCATTTAAACTAGGAATTACCTACGAATCACTAGAGAGCGTCTACAAAGCAGAAGCCTGGCCGGCGGGAGTACTAGTAAAGAAATATATTTTTCGGAGAAGACAAAACAGTTGTACTACCGGAAGCTCTATATGCTTCAGAAACCATAGCATTAGGAGGTCATTCTAAAATTTCAAATATAGAAAAGCAAGAACGTAAAATTCTTAGAAAAATATTCGGCCCCATACAAGAAAACGGAATTTGGATTAAAAGACGAAATTCAGATCTATACCGTCACACAGATAGTGTCAGCAACACTGTACGAAGAAGACGTTTAACATTTTATGGACACCTCTTCAGGATGGACGATTATAGACTTACAAAAAGGTTATTCAATGTAATAAATTCTCAGAAGTCAAGGATAGCCTGGCTGGATGAATCAAGAGAGGACCTGCAAGAGTTGAACATCGGAGAAAATATTCTGAGAAACCGCAAAGTCTTCAGGATCGCAGTAACAAAGCACAAGTTTAGGGTGAAAACTAGTGGCAGGACTGGAACCAAGTGGACAGAAGAACGGAAGAAGCAGCACAGTGACTTCATGAAGAGATTTTGGGAAGATAGGAAGGCGAATAACATCAAGCCGAAAAACAAGTTCAAGCGCGCTCTATAATGGGCAAAACGCAAAAAGAATAATAATAATAACAATAACAATAACAATAACAACAATAACAACAACAACAACAACAACAACAACAACAACAACAACAATAATAATAATAATGGTAACTAGCAGATCCGTGCAAGAACTCTCGCATAATGGGTTGTGTGCGCCCCATGTGTACAGACTACCCGCTCGGCTCTAGTGCCATGCGGGCTGTACGCTACACAGTTCTGCCAGGGGCTATCGTCTTGTTTATTTGTTTAAAAGCACTTTATAAACAAATGCATATGTTTCCGCTGACTTTTCAAGAAATGCAAGATTTTTCCTGTATTATTGAGATTATTTGGAAGATTTTGGTACAAACTACACCTGACTCCCTCCGGTTTAGGAACTTGAGTTATGTGAAACATACACCTTAGCGTATTATATAATAAGAAGATAAGTACACAGAGCTGGCAATTGAGATATAGCAGATGTGAAAACATGAGTCGGTGACTAAAATCCCAATAATAATTGTATCGTGTACTGGTGTTATACACGAAAACCCTCCATTCGTTGATGTCAGCCTTGAGTCTGAATCCGCTGATATTTATTGAACAACATAAGGCAGTTCTGGTAAGCACATGCCACATCGCCAGGAAGAAAACACTCCACTCCATCACTCAGCAAGAATCGAAGATGATTCAGATGCAAACTTAGCTCATTCAACAAGTGAAGGAGACTCGTGAAGAGCACGGGCATGAAATGGATGTACAGTAATGTGAGGTTTCTGTACAGTGTAATCCACAAACATTGTACCTCAGTACAGATGGTTCCTTGCTAAGGCCGAACCAGGCTGTAACTAACCGGGCTATGCCGTGATAATGATATGAAATAATAAACAATAATGATTATTCTAATAATAATAATAATAATAATAATAATTTGACTTTTATTATTATTATTCCCGAATGCGCTCATATTTCACGATAGCATTAACCGTAATATTAAATATTATTAATTAGATTCTTTGATTCGTGAATATTGGCAAAAATCAATCTTGTATCTAATATGGTGTGATTATCACAATCACCGGCTCATTACTATCATAGGGCCTAATAGATTTCAGACTATTGGAAGTAATTCACATTAACTTCTTCGTGTACAGCGTTTATTTTAGGAAACTCCTTTACACTTGGAATGCTGCTAGTGAAGAAAGAATTATTTCCTGTACAGTTACGTTTATCAAGAAGAAGATCCTGGCACGTCCAGTCGGAGCCAAGAGCAGTGACCTTCCCCCAGAGCTTGTCACCAACACTGAGTTGAGTCATTGACTAACGACTCCTCATCCAGTGATGTGGCGTTCAAGGCTGCGAGATCGAATCCCGGCCTAATCGGTTACTTATTATAAAGAATGGTTATGTGCGAAAACAGCGCCAGCAGATTTACTGACACGACAACGAACTCTTCTTGGAAAAATTCCATGCATCCTAATATATATCATGACTGGTAACAATTTGAAGGTTCGTTAACCGAATAATAATAATAATAATAATAATAATAATAACAAAAAATAAGAATAAAACTGACAGCAGTAGCTACAAACACTAACGCGCAGCGCTAGTTGGACATGGGGCCGAGCTATCAGCGGACACAGTAGACGTTAAGTCTATTCGCCGAGTCGAGACAGTGCCCCTGGCTACCCGGGCAGGGAAAACACGCTCAGTTCATCTCATCGGCTCTGCCGGACAGGGGTAGTCAAGAAGCTCCGAGGTCACTAGTCATGCCGTAGCCCTAGATAAGACAAGACTTGCTACACTTAGTGCTGTGCTGCACTGTATACTGTTGCCTGTCATAAGCAGTTAAGAACTTATTAATTAATTAATTAATTAAATTAATACATAAACGAACAATATATAAACCGCGATGTAGCATGTAACCGATAAGTCAGCCCGCTTCACATGTAGGCTATATACACCACTGAAGTTGGCGTAAGTTCAACAGGCACAGCTCTATGCACCCCTTGCGGGCAGCCCTGCAATCACGTGCACAACTGTGTTTACTTCCATTATCTCGACTCGGCGAACAGACTTTAGATTCGAATCCCACCATCCGCCGTCCTTGTAACGGTTTCCATGGTTTCCTCATTTTAAGCTCCAGGCAAATGCTGGGACGGTACCTTCTTTCATTCCATGGCCGCTTCCTTCCAACCCCTTGCCCAGTTTCATTCATTTCGTATCTCATGACTCCACTCTTGAGGTTGGCGTCAAGAAGGGCATCCGGCTGTAAAAACTCGGCACACAGAAATTAATTACATCTGATCCCCAATTTGAGGAGCTTTGACATCGTGCTCATTTAGACCTATGTATTTGTGTGTGTGTGTGTGTGTGTGTGTGTAGCTTTTGTCTGATAACCTGTGTAACTGTGGTGTCGGTAGTATTGTGTGTAATTGTAATTCAGGTGTGGATTGGGAGAGAGGCGGTCGTGGCCTTTAGTTAGGAACCATCCAGGCATTTGCCTGCAATAGAAGTGGGGAAACCACGGAAAACCAATTCCAAGATGGCTGGGGTGGATATCGAACCCCGCCACTTCTCAGTTTTGCCTCACGAGGTTGACTGTACCCCATTACAGATCTAAGATCAGATTTAAATTTCTTGGCAGAGCCGGGACTCTAACCCGGACCTCTGGGGCGGGAATAATAAGGTATAGACATTTATTACTACCGCCACTACTAATCTCCATAAAAATAAATGTATTTTTCTGAATGTTTGCGGATTTTGCGTTATTTACACGTTTCAGACTGTTATATGACGAATGTGAGCAAAAACAATTGTTTCTTTGTCTGTCTTTACACGATTGCAACTCAAGTGCGGGTGTATGGATGAACGTACAATTTTATATGGGTATACATCACAGGGAAGGCACCAATCATTTACATAAATGTTTACCGTATCATTCATTCAAAGGGGGATATGGTGAGGGGGGCTCAATATACATGCTAAAATATGTGAATATCAAAGTTGTTGTAGAAGGTCGGGACAGAGCTCATTGTGTGCCTCCCGATTTAACAAAAACTTCGGACGGTTGCTGACCCATAAATCATGTTAAGTCACTAGAATCAACCGATTACGAGATATTTGAAAACTACTATCCAATGTATGAAACCAGAACGAGAAAAGGCTGAGCACGCTTACCCCTAGACCATTCACTGCTACCTTAGAGCATAAGTGGCTCGTATTGTCTTAGTATGATAGATTCTACGATAGTCAAAGTCCTCTTGTCGAGAGGATGTACCAGGAAGAAACTCAACTTTTCCGGGGAATACACCACAGCACAAGCTCTTCCCCTGAAGTTCGCATTTATAAAAATTTGATGTAATATACTCAGTTCAGTGAGATACGCCCCGTAGAATATGTGCTAGTATTCTCATCTGCCATCACGAGGATCCACGTTTTACGCCCAGCTCTACCATGGATGATTGTTTACTCCTAGTATGAGGGTTGGAACACAAGGACGTACTGCTCTGGTCAAAGCTGTGTGAACCTGAAAGAAATGTGCATTGCGGACTAGAAGTGGCGATGACGAGTGATTAGGTTTCTCGGCCCGTGCATAGTACAGGACCAAATACATTGGTCGGTGACTCATTCACTCATTCGTAACACCACAGTGGTTTGAGCAACGGCCCTAGGTTGGCAGTATTGGAATAGAATGGATTACCAGTTATCACGGCGGGCTGCTGACAGACCCTTCTCTTCTCGCCTGACCCTTCCCTGCTCTTTCCCCTTACCCCGCAAGTTCACAGAGCTTGGACCCGAGCTTTAGCCAGGGTGTGATAGTGAATCTGCATCCATCACCTCAATGTGTAAAGGAAAAAAATCAAGAGAATATTTTAAAATATTCGAAGTACGGTACATGTTCTCGTAGTGATGCACGTCTCTGTTTGCAGCCCAGAAACGTTCTGTGCACAGACGTGACAGTGAGAAGATCTGTCCATAACAATAATCTGTATTGTCTTCTGCTTCATTATCAGAGCGCATTCCTTATTGCCGGCCAGTTTATGAGGAGGAGGAGGAGGAGGAGGTCATTCAAATGTAACACTCGTTCACACCCCGCCTCGTTCACTACGTGATACACATGACTCAAGAGTTTCTAGAATGATGTTTGTCAATCTGGCTTTCGCAATTCATATCAAGTCATATTTTTGCTCTTTCTCATCCAAAAGAGAAAAAGCAGTGTAAGATTGTTTATTATGGGTTTGAAAAAAAAAAGAGAACTACATTTTAGCCCTTCCTCCTAGAACAACATATGCAGCACCTCCGTATCCTTAGTTCATGCATCGTGGATATGCCGATGTTGGAACGAGGTACAGACAACCTTCTGTTGTCAAGTGAGATGAGAGCTGGGTTCGAATGCCACTCTCAACCATTCAACGAGGTTTTCGATGGCTTCCCCTTTAACTCCAGGCGAATGACGAGATGGTACCGAACATACTAGGTGCTGCCCTTAATTCCTTATCCACCCTCGGGGAAACGTGGGGGCAGTAAAGGAAAGGACATTCAGCTCTCAAGCCCCAGCCAAAACCAGAGATAGGCTCGCCCAGAGAAAATACCCAATGAGAGTCGGGAATAGGCCTAAAGGAAAAAGAAGAATCCTCAGTCCGTCAAGGTCTTTAGTACTGAAAAACCCGGTGTACCGAATTGAGGCAACAGATTTTTCCAACTCCCTCCTAAAACAAGCCAACTGTCGGCACTGTAGTGAATTTCGAAGCGAACATTCTCATACCGCCAACTGCAGCCTCTCTTTTCTGTAGCATTAGTTTCGCTCTGCCACAGTGTACAGACTAGGGTACTACAGGAAGTGCCCACACAGTGAACAGACTAGGGTACTACAGGAAGTGCCCACACAGTGAACAGACTAGGGTACTACAGGAAGTGCCCACACAGTGAACAGACTAGGGTACTACAGGAAGTGCCCACACAGTGAACAGACTAGGGTACTACAGGAAGTGCCCACACAGTGAACAGACTAGGGTACTACAGGAAGTGCCCACACAGTGAACAGACTAGGGTACTACAGGAAGTGCCCACACAGTGTACAGACTAGGGTACTACAGGAAGTGCCCACACAGTGTACAGACTAGGGTACTACAGGAAGTGCCCACACAGTGTACAGACTAGGGTACTACAGGAAGTGCCCACATGAAGGCTGCACAGCTCCCACAACAAATGGCAAGGAATCTATATTTCAATCGTTTTATGGAGGCACTCGTAACTGTCAGACAGTTGCATGTTCATTAGTGTTGTTGAACGTAGAAGGAAGAAATATGACGCAATTTGAGTTCCACAATGTCATAAAATATTCAACTCTTGTACTTTGTGCAATACAAGAGACAAAGGGTAATTGATGTGAACGGTCACAAACGGCAGTAAGTTCAGAACTTAATATCAACGTATCATAATTCGAAAAAGCGGCTTCGGTGGCGTAGTTGGTAGCATGCTGAACTGCTGTGCCCAAGATAGCGGGTTCAAATCCGGCCGAAGTCGTCGGATTTCTTAAGAGCGTTAAAATCCTTCAATATGCCTTCCTTCGGAGGGGAAGTAAAGCCGACGGTCCCATGTCATAGATTTACGGCATGTAAAAGATCCTTCCACAAACTAAACTTGTGTGATGCTAAATTGTTAGGTTAGATTTCGTCGGAACGCTCTATCAAAGTTCCAACGTTCACCACTAGGTATCATTGATATCAGGTAGCGAAAGTTGGAACTACTTGAAATTGAACGGAACTTGTAGCTCACCCTAAGGATGTCCGCTGGAAGCAGCTACAGACTCAGGCGAGCCGAACATGTCCTCGGACACTCCCAGCACTAAAAGCCATACGATAAGTAAATAAATAAATAAATCGAAATAACGACATTATGATCTTGTTTCAGTATCCAGTTTGTAAGAAGAAATGCATGGTCATTTTTGCAATCTCCCCCAAAAGAATCAATAGTACTGCAATCCAAAGTAATATGTGGTTCCAGCGCAGCGATCTCTCAGGACAAGCATGGCAGACCTCATTGGGTGACAGACGACACGCAGCAGCTAGTCAAACAAGATATTGGAAAATTTCCTACTGTAAAAAATCACTAGTCTGTTGTCAAAATAAGGCCGGGAAGGCAGTAGGCTACCTCAGTTGTGACTTATCTGTTAAATGTTCCTATTGTTCAAAGAGAAAGTCAAAACCATCAAGTTTTGGTTCTAGAGACATTTTTCATAGCAATAGGGTATGGACTGCCAAGGAGTGCTACATGCTCTAATTCGTGATGAATTATGCTGTATATTCAAGATATACAACAGAATATGACTTAGGAAATGGAGTTGTATCAACGAAAAGCAGATAAAGATTCTAAAACTTTAGCAGATGAAATGACACAATCCAATGGTTATCCAAATAATATATTAACTCTATGTATGGATATGTAGCAAGTCATCTAGACGCTGAATCTCACTCATTCTAATATCTACTACCCGAGGCAATAGGCGAACTACAACTTCACATCTGCAACTCAAAAGATTATACACCGTTCATGTTTTTGTGGCACGGGTCTGTCGCCAAGAGAGCAACTGACATCACATATTGGATTTTACATTTTTTTTTGTCAGAAAACGTCCCTGTTTTGGATCCCGAATGGGTGCTTACTGTTTGGTCCGATAGGCGCGTAGGGCAAAGCAATAACGGGGTTGGTCGCTATCTTTTAGTATTTAAGTTATTACAACCTTATTTCACCGACAGGCTATTCATCAGAAATTCATGATGACAAACCATTCCTTTCTGCCATATGACAGTCAATTTGTAATCATGAGCTCATACTCATGACTAGGGCCCACGGAGACGATGCTTAGTGGTAATTAAGTGTATTCTACAGTAAATATGTTAGATATATGGGGTTTTTAAAAGTCATCAAAATGCATTTTTCCTACATTTTGCAGAATAAAGTCATTTCCTAACATTTAGGGGCATTTTAGGTCATTTTTCAGGTGTTATACGTTTATAGGTCATTTTTTTTCATTGAATATGGTTAAATGCTCATTTTAAAGTTATGTTTTTAGAATCTGTATTTCTAAACATGTCAGCGTTAACATTCTTGGACTAACATGACTACTGTACATACTGTAGTTCTGCAGTGCTCATCTGTTTTCATTACTAGTTTCTTATCTACGCAGCTGATTTAATTTTTCTCGACGAAGCATTTGTGTATACGGTTTGCGTCACTGATTTATTCACGTGCACGTGAGTATTGCGTCAGTTCAGCGCCATGTGGTTTGTGTCGAGTTTATCTTTATTAGAAGTGTTGACAGCTCTGACGGCAGCTCTGGCCGGCTCTGAAGTCTGATCGTTCACTCAGCAGCCCGCCAACTACAGGACTTTTAAGGTGTGTTTGTTTTGTAGGTGTGTGACGCTTTGTTGTGCAGTGCAATTGAAATGCCAAAACAAAAGCAGTCAACTGCAAGCCGTTTAAAACAGTATGTGTCAGATTTTGGTGAAAACATATTCTCAACTTTTTTTTTTTCGTGTGGTCTCCTCAGAGACCTAGTGCAGGTCTTTCTATTCGACGCCCGTGGGCGACCTGCGAGTCGGGATGAGAGATGGAATTGATTAAGGTGAATTAAATTGTAGAAGGATGTGGAAGGAAGCGGCCGTGGCCTGTCAGAAGGTACCGTCCCAGCATTTGCCTGGTGTTGAAAATGGGAAACCACGGAAAACCATTTCAACTGATGGAACTATTTTGTTCTGTAAAGTGTGCGAAATCAAAGTCGCTGCAGATAAACGGTTCACCGTACAACAACACGTCAGGCGCGATAAACATTTGCGAGGTCTTGAAAATGTGGAAAAAAGGAAAGTGTCTCAATTACTGTTAAAAGAAATTGCTTCGACATCAAATAACAAGTCATCTTCCTTTTATAAAGAATTATGTGAAGTGCTTGTTAGTGCTAATATTCCACTAGGAAAACTAAGCAATCCTAAATTAAGTGATTTCCTCGAACGCCACACTGGTCATACTATTCCAGACGAATCAACATTGCGTAAAAACTACCTATCAAAATGTTACGAAGATACGTTAAACCGAATACGTGAATGTGTGAATGGGGGGAAAAATACGTATCAATTGACGAGACTACAGATTCAGAGGGACGTTATGTAGGAAATGTAGTGATAGGGACCCTAGAAACAAACAGTCCCGGGCAAACTTTTCAGCTGATCTCAAGAGGTTTAGGAAGCGGTTAATCACACTCAGATATGCAAACTTTTCGATAAATCCATGTGTTTAATATGGCCTATGGGAATACAACATGAGAATGTGCTCCTCTTCCTAACTGATGCAGCACCTTACATGGTAAAGGCAGCAAAATCTATCAAAGCATTTTACAGTAAGATGGTGCATGTTACTTGTCTGGCCCATGCTTTTCATCGAATTGCAGAAGAGGTCCGATCAAAATTTTCAGAAGTAGATAGACTAGTTTCCACAGTAAAGAAAGTCTTTGTCAAAGCACCATCCCGCACTAAATATTTCAAAGACAAGGCCCCTGATGTAGCTTTGCCCCCCGCACCAGTTTTAACACGCTGGGGTACCTGGTTGACTGCATGCATATACTATTGTGACAATTTTCACATAGTGAGAGAAGTAGTGAATGGCTTTGATAGGACAGATGCTAAGGCTATTGGGAGTGCACAGGACCTGTTTTCTGATCCTCAAATGGAAGGTAAATTGGCTTGCATAAAATCAAATTTTTCATTTTTGCCAGAAACCATAACCTGCCTAGAAGAAAGTGGCATGCTATTGTCCAAGTCAATAGAGTTAGTCAGGAATGCTGAAGGTTGTATAAAACATGTAAAAGGTGAGATTGGGGACACAGTCAGACAGAAAATAAAATTTGTATTGGACAAGAATAAAGGGTATCAGACAGTGTGTCAAATAGCTAGTATTTTGTCGGGAGAAGACTTCAGAATTGACATTTTTGAAGAGGATTTAACAGCTAGTGACGGTGTTTTTCAAATATGCTCCTATTACATCAGTGGAAGTGGAGAGAAGTTTCTCGAAATATAAAACAGTATTAGCTGATAACCGCCGTTCCTTCACCTTTGATAACTTGAGGATGACGACGGTGGTGTATTGCAACGCTAACTAAGGTATGTTTATTTAGTAATATATTTTTTCACTTTGTAGTAGAAATGAAAATGACGTATTGTTAATCAATTGATTAATAGTTTACACTAATTATACTAAGAATGTTTGTTATTCGAACCATTATTTGTACAAGACAATCACGAAATTGATCATTTTTAGGTATTTTTTTAATGATAATTTTTAGGTCATTTTTTTAAATAAGGTCATTTTAAGAGAATTTTAAGGGCATTTTATAGGTCATTTTTCGATAATTTAAGGTCATCAACATCCGGGCCCTACTCATGACTAAGGCCCGGAAGTTCATGCAAAATCATAAGTTTTGCATATTTATGCATATTTTGGCACAGTGTATCATTTATGTTTCTCCTTTGCCTGTTAAGTGCATATATCTGCTTGAGAATTTCCTGTTGTTTTGAAGCATTTTTTGTTACCTCCTGTTCTTGAAGTCGTAGGCCTATATTTCAATTCGGACTCCGGAAGTCTATCAAAGAATAATACTGAAATAATGTTTAATACCTATTACGTTTCAGTCCTTTTTGCAAGTTAATATCAATTATTTTTATTCAGCATTCACTATGAAAATATTGTAAAATTATTTTCAGTTTAAAAAATTCAAAACCTATTAAAATTGTATATCAGTTATACTTAAAAATTAACATAATAAAATAATTATCGATGATCAACACCGGTTGAAGTTCCATAAAATAATATTTCCTACTATTTAGTACTGTTTCTTAGTAGAAATATTTTAAAAGCGTCTGTTCATATTTTATTTATAGGCCATTCAAAGAAACGCTAAAGAATACGGAGAGATCGCAATTGCCATAGTTATTTCTTAGTGCATATTTGTTGAAACGTGATGCATATTTGACCTATATTTAGTGCATTATTGCATGCATTTTTATTCATTTAATAGTGCATGAACTTCCGGGCCTTACTCGTGACAATAGACCTCATCGATTGACAGAAGACACGAGGCAATTAGTCAAACATCTTATTGGAGAATTTCCTACTGAAGAAAACCATTATTCTGTTGTCAAAATAAGGCCCGACTTTAAGAGACTGCAGGCCTTGAAAACTGTATCTCAATAGCAATGGATCTGAAAATCACTAAATACCAATGGTTGAAATTCCAACATGGTGACACAATGTACCAAATTCAACTTCGTTTAACAAATTTCCTGGAATCCTGGACAACCTTTCCACTGACAAAGACTCAGTGATGGTACACTACAACCAATCATCTTTCCAGACATTTTGAGCTCAGTTTATACTAGTCTGATACGTCTACATCCAGAAATGGCCGAGGATCTGAAGCAAATGCAATAATTAGGGCTCGGATTTTTAGGTAAATATTTCTTTATGTAAATACATATTTTAAACATTTTGTCCATAAATACATAAATTACTGCTTTTCACTTATTACCACATAAAAAGACATAATATTTACATTTTTAAATCATTATGCTAGATCTTTGAGTTAATTGCATTTTTGTTCTGTGTTACTTTAACGGGAAAGCACCTGTGAGCTATCTTAATCTTCATGCATAGCTTATGTCAGCTTGCAACTGTGTTATTCTTAACGTGTCGCCCCGTGCCACTCACTGTGGAAGCCGGGGATTTCCTTGTCCATAGCCATATTGCACCACGTGCTAGATCTTCCCCCCAGCTACCTGGAACCAGTGTCACATGCAGTTCATTTCTGGCACTGTGAAGAGTTAAGGCAGTTCTACAATTCCTTAAAGTAAAAGCAACTAAAAGTTATCGTCTGCAGCTGTATGTTGCAGAATTTAAGGATAATTTTACTTCTGATGGGAGCGTTTAGTTCTTCCAAACATGTGGGAAAGCAATCAAGGCTGAACAGCGATCTCAAGTTACACAGCACCTCAAGGGCAAGAAACATATTGCCGCAGTTTCGCGATAATCGTCGGTTATTAATGATGGACAACCTGAAGATTTATCTCGTTGTGTATCGTAATTCTTCAGCAGTCAGTGAGGCATAGCATAAATTGCATTCGTGAGTACTGCATATTGTTTATATTGTCATTAATAAACTAAATCATGATTAAATATTTTTACTTTTTTGTCACCTATTTCAGGTACTTCTAATACATAAAAAATAAATATTTCCCCGATTTTTAGCACCTAAAAATCCGAGCCCTAGTAATAATACCCGTCAGGTGAATCCGGCAAATCATTGTACGAAAATGTTTGCAACAATCTGTAATGTTCAGTAGAAAGCGACTGTATCAAGTTTATTCTATTCGAACAATGCAGCGTGCATATTAATTTACAAGGAGAATACTTCTGAAATCACATTAACTCGACAAGTTCACATCGTGAAAGATGGCTGTGAATTGAGGTAGACGTTCCTATAAAGGTGGAAAGCGCGCTGCGGTCAAGCAGTTTGCTCTCCCCAAGGTAGACAGGGTTCGATTCCCGGTCAATACATGTAAGATATTCAAATGCCATGTCCTGTGTTTCGGATTCCAGGTAAAGAGGAGGTCCCCGTGGCTCTTGATCGTGAGATTAACGGTCACGTGAACTACAAGCTTCCTTCCTATAAAGGTAATTAAGTTACTTGTCAAAAATATCGAGTTTATCTGTACTTTTAATCACCTCAATCGAGAGATAATGTTTAAGATTGTCTTTGTTGTTGTACGATTGTCAGTCTCCATGGCTAAGTGGTTAGCATGCTAGGCTTTCACCCAAAATGTTTCGGGTTGGATTACCTCCCGAGCCATGGGGATTTTTCCCCCTATGGTTAATTCCCAAGGCTTGGGAAGTGAGTTTTGTATCATCAATATCATCATCATCATCATCATCATCATCATCACGTGCATGTTGCTTGCGGGCGTCATCTAGGAAGACCTCCCAGAAAGCCACACGACATTTCATTTCGTGGTATCATTTCGTTGCAATGCTGGTGCTATTAAAGACCAGCGTGTGTATTAATATACAGTAAGTAATTCTGCCACCTAATCATTGTAACAAAGCACACAATAAATACATGCTATTAACGATTGGGCTCCGAGTCCAAACCTGTTACGTGAGCCCTTCTTCCAATATTATTGGCAACAATGCTCGAATATATATTCAGTGTTAACATAAGCACCACACGTGTAAAATGTTCATATAATAGTAGGGACCACTTATATCAAATTTGGACAAAATTCCCGCAATAGCGTTCCTATAAACAACAAACACCTAATTTAAATAAAACATCAAAAATGCCGTGTAAACTTTTCTTTGTCGCACGGGATCATTTAACGAATCTTCAAGTCAGAAGTTCCGTTTAAAAGGAGGTCTCTACCGCTGTCGAATCTCCAATTTTGCTAGCAAAAATGAACATACTTTCTACAGCAGTATTGTCGCGTTGCATACCATTTTACTGGGATAAAGGGAGAAATTTCACAAGTAAATATCGCACGGCGCTGAAACGTACGAACGCATTTACTGGGAGATTTCTTTTTGAGAAGATAAGTTTTAAGTTTTCACTAGGAAAATTCGTGTTTTTGTTCTATACCTAATTATGTTCACGGGTTACGAGATGGGCTACGCAACAAGTCTTAATAATCTCAACTAAGGCGTCTTGCCAGCTCTGTATAAAATAAATGCAATGACAGCATTCGGGGCTTCCCGACCCACTGATGAGTAACGGTCGATACTAGTCAACTGGCGCCGCTGACTCGATGCTCTCCTTCTGTCACACGGCCCCGGCGAGTTTCCGTTCTACAGAGAAGACTCTTCACTGTACATTAATGATACGTGGGTATGTGATACCGTAGTTATCTGCGAGTTTGTGCTAAAGGCCGTTCGAGGAATGGACACACCTGCTAGTTATAATAATCTTCTGGAAAGTATTTTGGATTGATACTCTTGAACACCCCGTGGATGTTAGATGATTTCCCAGAAATGTCCGAGAGGGGAGACGACGGTATGTCACACTCCCACATAGATTGTCTCGTGGTCTCACCCGCAGCCCATCCCACCTCGCAGCACTCAAAGGTTCCGCTATCAGATGACATTTTCTGTTTAATCCATCACGTCTGTCTTGTTGAGCTACGAGACATGCCTTTAGTTTTACTGGGCTCGTACATAAACAGAAATCTCATGTTGGTGCAGTCCCCGCGACATTTGAGAATGTAACCTTTCGAAATCTCAGCTCATCTCACGGTACGTACTGGGTAAATAAATCAAAGACCGCCGGGTGGGCGGAGAATGCTGAGCACAAGCATTGTATGGCGAGGTGTGTGTTTCTATGTACGAGGGTAAGAAAGACAATACGGTTCGTGAATCTTTTACTAACCCCTTCGTGGGCGGTGGTAAATTATGTCTGTAGGAGGAAGGTTTATGTTTTTGGCATGCAAACTATCATGAAGTTAAAGTAACGCATCTACAGAGAGGTCCTTCTCGAGATGCTTGAAAGGATCACAATGAGTTACGGCCAGATAACTAGCCTTGTTGTTTTTGTTTTGTTTGATTCATTCAGGGGCTTTGCGACATAGTGCTCATGTAGCCCCGTGTACTTGGGTGTGTGTGGAACCTCAAACTAAAGGTATACAGAAACAATCCCCGTACTCAGGGGGCTCTCGAGAACGAAATAACTGCATTGATACGAAACATCAGTGAGGATGAACTACAGCGAGTGTACCAATACTTACTACGTCGGTGCAACGTGTGACTAGAAAATTAAGTACGTTAAAAAGCGTAAATATGTTGGACTAGTTGGGCGCTATGCTACAGCTAGCAGCAGTGTCTTTCTTAACAGGCCCCTACACACAGTGGCCCCTGCAAGTTTGCGTCATTTAGAGAAGGACCTCACTGTGAATATAATATATAAAAGTTTTGCACAACGACGAATAAAACGAAGAATAAACACACAGTATTTCTGATGCTCCTTTCTCTGTCTTGTAATTTTCGTTCCCGACATTAATTAATTCTTCATGATATTCCTGAGAATGCAGTCCCTCAATATCTCTAATAAGCACTGAATCATTGCGAACAAGGATTATGGATAAAGTTCTTGTATGCGAGTATAAAGTCGCCTTTACCAGAGTCGATGCCCTACAATGAAGTGATCTGTAGACAAAATACATTTCTGCAGATCATTTTTTAATAATATTGATGTTATTTGTTACCGTACATTCCTAGTACTGCGGCTTTTAGAGACGCCATGGTACCGGAATTTTACCCTGAAGGAGGTCTTTAACGTGCCAATATATCTACGCATCTATCTATCTATCTATCTATCTCTCACGCATTTGCGCACCCTCAAATGCCAACTGGCTGCGCCAGTATTCGATCCTTCAGCCTGGGAACAGCAGGCGAGAACATTACCGTTGCGCCACGCAGCCAGTCAGTTTGTCAATGTAAGAATAGCACAAGCAACATTCAGAGATATGATCTTACAGTGGTTACACCCTTTTGTTACTTATGCAGAATGGCCGTGGCGATACCTGAAAGGAACAAATTAGGTTCATATGAACATATGTCCAAAGATGGATATTATCCAAAGTAGATGGCACTGATAAACCCCCGCCATTTCAGCATAACACTCAGAATGATGCAAAAGATGTTCTAAGTGGCCTCCATGGCTCCAGTCACACAACACGCAACACAAATAAGTACATTCTGAATTTTAAATACGGATCTACTGTATGGTGAGTGCCATTTCATGATAGGACTAACCGCTTACATATTATGTTGACTTTCTAGGACAGTTTCGGAGAACCAACAAACCCTCGAAATCCATTAAGGGTCGCGAATAAAATACGTATGATCTTTCTTGTAATATAAAACTGAATTTTAAGTTTACTTCTTGGGTCTCACTTCGTGATAGGACTAATAGTTTCCCCATTATTTTGGTTAATAAAAAAACCAGCTGAATTGTTTAAGCACTTTTTACCATGAGCATAATCGCTACACAATATATCAAGTTGTCTGCAGCATTCGACGAGACAGAAAGCCATCAAATGCAATCATTGCAGTCGTTGTCGTTGCTAATTGAATTTTAGATACTCTTACATATGTGGTGGGCTCCATTTCAAATTTCCCGGAAATAAATTCAGGTTACGAAGAAAATGCATGTAGCCTTTCTTGTAGAAAATTGAATTTAAATACAAATGACCTAGTCCACTTCGTTTACCGATTATTTTTGGTTTTTAGTAGTTAGAATGTCATGTAGAAGTAACTAAGTTGGAGCAGGTGGACCATTTTAAGTCTTTAGGCTGTGTATTCTCTCAGAATTGTAGTACAGTGAAAGAGAGTTAAGGTGCAGACACCAGTGCAGTGAATTCTCAGTTGCATTCTACAGTATTCTGCAAGAAAGAAGTAAGTTTAGTGACTAAACACTCTACAGGGTCTTTCATATAAAATAAGAGCGCCAAGCGGCGGCTATGTTAACCGCAGCTGCGGTCACCTTGGCCGAGCTTTTGGCGCGTCAAGGCCCCCTGCTTTAAGCGTGTGTACAATCCTATATGATGCAGCGGCCTTGCTAGCGTGTGTACAATACTGAAATCTTACTTTAGTTAGTTAGTTAGTTAGTTATTGTTGATGAAACCGAAACCCCTACTTGTGCTAATTTTGTGAGTGATTTATTCGGAAACCGTTCAAGATTCTCGCCAATGTCTACTAGCTAGTCCTCTGTTAAAACTATTCGTGTGCGGGCATGTTTTTTATTGAGTACTGAGCCAGTAGTGTCAAACTTATTTGCAATTACGTGAATCAGTGCTAGTGAAGGTGGCACTTCATCAAGAAATTGCTGAACAAATGCATCACGTACCCGCCGAGCCGACTCGTACTTAAAATAAGTTTTACATAAAAAATACGATGTTGCAATGATAACTGTCTCACCATGTTAGTACTTTAGGTTTAGACTGGCGACTGAGCACCTGCACGCTATTGCAAGGGCAAGTTTGGTAATGTCAATCTGTTATTTTTATACAGTTCATCGGAACTTGAGGAAAAAAAAATAGCCCTCGTATATACTATGCACGCGCTTTCAATACTACAGCAGGGGGCCGTGGCGCACCACAAGCTCGGCCAAAGTGACCGCAGCGGCAGTTAACAAAGCCGCTGCTTAGCGCTCTTATTTTATATGAAAGACCCTGTATACCGCTCAGTATTTAGACCGATATTGCTGTACGGAAATCGAACCCGGCCCTCCGCGGTGGCAGCCAAGAATGCTAGCCACGGGAGAGTGTATTTAAATGAATGAAAAGTGGAATATATAATATTAATAATAATAGATTCAGGATATCTCATACATAAGCTGGAGGTAACCGATATGAGGTTAGCATGAATCAACGCTAAGACAAATAGATAGGACCAATGACAGGAGAATACTCCTAATGAAGACTAAGACTAAATTAAAAATGAACTCGTTACATGAAGCTGTTCGTATGGGGTCGACTCAGATAGTGGGGTCATGTATTGAGAATGGGAGTAGAGAAAACCTAAGGAGTAAATGAATTCCGCAATAGATGGTAAAAGAAGCCGAGGTAGAATGAGGAGGCGTTGGTTGAATTCAGTGTAATATACTCTCGAGGTGAGGGATATAAAGGCAGAGGAGGCCGCAGCGCTAACTGCAAATACGGGATCATGGAGGCGACTCGTTCGCAAAGAAAGGCTTCCACATTAGACTGGAAGCTGAAAGGCTGAACAGCCTCAAATGACGATGTTCCATTTGAGGGCTTGGACATAGCGGTCATTCATCCCCGTGTACATGGGTGAGTGTGGAATTTTGTCTGATAACCTATGTTGTTGTGATGGCTGTATTAGTCTATGTAATAGAAATGAAGGTGAGGATTACGAAGTAGTTGGCCGAGGTCTTAAGTCAAGAACAATCCTGGAGTAGAAGTGAGAAACCACGTAAAACCACTTCTAGGATGGCTGAGATGTGAATCGAACCTACTTCTTCTCAGTTTTCCCTGATGAGACTGAGTGGACCCCGTTCCAACCCTCAAACCAGAACTAAATTTCTTGGCAGTGCCGGGAATCGAACGCGGACCTCCGGGGCGACAGTCAAGAACGCCAGCCACTACACCAGGAAGTGGACAGTTTCAACTGAAAAAATTACTAGGTACGATCTGAGCAAGTTTAGTAAGAAGCTACTGTCGTCATTTAAATTGGTTGAATAGAACAAAATCTGAAACGCGTAGGTCAACTATAAAAACTATACCAACACAAAGTGTCAGCTTAATTGGTTAAGCAGAGTTTGCGTGATAGAAGAGGAAGAAGAAGAAGAAAAAATAATAATATTGGTTTTACGTCCCTTTTAACTACTGCGGCTTTTAGAGACACCGAGGTGCCGGAATTTTGCCATGAAGAGGATTTGTATCGTGCCAGTAAATCTACTGACACGGCTCCCTCTCATTTCGGCACCCTAAAATGCCATCTGACTGAGCCAGGATTAGATCCTGCAACCTTAGGCACAGCAGACATACAATTCAGTATGATGCAGGTACAAAAGAAAACTACTTTGAATGATATTTTGGTTACTTTCCGAGTGTATTTGTTGACGACAGGTCATTTTATAGTCCCTGTTGTAGATGTACGGGGCATGATCCTACATTATAATACGACGGTAATATCAAACCTCGATCCATATTTCGAATAGGAAACCACGGAATATCACTTCCAGAATGAATGATTTAGGAATCGAACCAACCTGTTCTCAGTTTTGCCTCACGAGGTGAGTGTACCACGTTCAGCCCTTAGACCAGAATTATATTTCTCGGCAGAGCTGGAAATCGAACCCGGCCCTCCGCGGTGGCAGCCAAGAATGCTAGCCACGGGAGAGTGTATTTAAATGAATGAAAAGTGGAATATATAATAATAATAATATTTGTTTTACGTCCCATTTAACTATTGTGGCTTTTAGAGACGCCGGGGTGCCGGAATTTTGACCCGAAGGGGATCCCTTACGTGCTAGAAAAACTCCCTCGCATTTGCGCGCCCTCAAAAGTCAACTGACTGCTCCATAATTTGATCATGCAACCTTGGGCACAGCATCGAGAACGTTACCGCTGGGCCACGCAGTCAGCTCTAGAATATAAATGAAAATGAGCTATTTAGTTCTTCACGAACTGATGAAAATCCACTGCCTGCTTCCAGTCTCCGACCGGGTCAGGAATGGAAAGAATGGAGCCCCCATCTAGCGGCGAGGATATGAACTGTGCCGGCTGCCGAGGCCTGACGCACTCCTCTGGGGCAATGATTAAATGAATGACAGATGAAATGAAATTATAGTGGAGAGTGTTGTTGGAATGAAATTTTGACAGGGAAAACCGGAATACCCGGAGAAAAACCTGTCTGCCTCCGTTTTGTCCAGCACAGATCTCACGTGGAGTGACCGGGATTTGAACCACGGACCCAGAGGTGAGAGGCCGGCGTGCTGCCGCCTAAGCCACGGAGGCTTTAGTTCTTCACGAACTATTCGTTTTAAATAATTGAATTGCATTATACGCCGATATATTTTTCTTTAATTACAGAATCTTTATAATGAAGTTGCCCTGCATTTGGGTGCTTAGGGTGCCAGTAAAAGCAATACGGTTTTTGAATTTCACGTGACCATTAATTTCTATTGTACTGATATATATAACTATACAAACATGTATTTCATAGGTCTTGCTAACCGTACAAATTTTAAGGTTAATTACTGTAATAGATTTGGAGGTACTGAATAGTAAGAAAATCCCATCTTGTTGGATTGGTGACACCGATCACACGGTTGAAAAAATCCATCATTTAGTTATATTAATTAATTTCTTAAAGTTATGGTATTGAATTCATTAGTTCCCCTACAATATGCTTTGCTTTGAACAACTGGAAAGTGAAACACATGTTTCATTCAAATCGCTCATGTCAATCAAAACTTTTAGGGGACATACAAGAACTAATGTCTAATCTTATAATGAAAATTGGCTAGGAATCAAAGGTTTCGTTATTCAAAACGGTGCACGAAGAGAGCCCAACAGGGAGGGATTTTGTCTTAGGAATTTAGAAATAACGTACAGCTGAGCGGAGACATGCATGAGTGGTAAGGGTAGGCTCGCCCACTGTCCGTGACAGAATTCCAGATCGTCTTTACAGGTGCTCACAAGTCATTCTTGTTTTGTTGTTAGCGACGCTTTCAAGTGCACCCGTGGCATCACCGAAGGACACGGGGGAGAGAAATTAAAGCTTAACAATGGTGCCTGCACAACCCATCGTTATATACGAGCTTACTGTATTTCAAAATTAACATTACAAGAGTTACTGTACTCCTTTGTCATCTATACTAATACAGCTAATCTATACTAATAAAGCTGAAGAGTTTGTCTGTGTGTTTGTGTCTTTAAACGCGCTAATCTCTGGAACTACGAGTCCGATTCGAAAAATTCTTTTTTATATGATAGCCAGATTCAAGAGGAATAGTTTAGGCTGTGTAGTATTAGGCTAGACCTCTCAGGTAACTTTAAAGATTGATTTTTGTTCAGTAAGTCGGTAGAACAAGCGCTACCGAACTGTTCTATCCGCACGCGTTGGCGTTATGGTTAATGATACGTACACCGTTTCACCGATCTGAACCAAAATTTGTATACTTACACTTTGGAATCCTGCGAGTAACACTGTCTACGTGAAATTTTGGACAGACCAGTTCATTCCCTGCATTTAGGCCCTTTGGCACAAATGTACACCGTTTCACCGATCTGGACCAACATTTGTATACTTACCCTTTGGAGCCCTCCGAGTAACACAGTCTGCATGCAATTTCGGACAGACCACTCCATTCCCTGCATTTAGGCCCGTTGGCACAAATCTACACCGTTTCACCGATCTGAACCAAAATGTGTATACTTGCCCTTTGGAACCCTGCGAGTAACACTGCCTACATGCAAATTATGACAGACCACTCCATTCCCTGCATTTAGGCCCTTTGGCACAAATCTACAACTTTTCACCAATCTGAACCAAAATATGTATACCTACCCTTTGGAACCCTGAGAGTAACACTGTCTGCTTGAAATTTCGGACAGACCACTCCATTCCCTGCATTTTGGCCCTTTGGCACATATCTACACCGTTTCACTGATCTGAACCAAAATTTGTATACTTACCAGAGGCGTAGCGCTATAATACGCCGATACGCCGGGCGTTCCCTGATTTAAAAATTAGAATGTGTATTCATCAAAGAGTAAAATATAACATCGTTTTTAATTTATATAAATGCGGCGATAGCATATTACATGGCGCTTAGTTATTTTATTTCCGCACCCACCATATAACTAGTCTTAGCCCAGCCGCGGTCCACTGCTGTGCTTTGCTTTTCTTGTACGCCAGAACTTCTTGGCGTCAAGAGCTATGTACCACCCCGGCCAGGCCACGGATCAGCGCATGCGCGAGTTCATTCTTGCTTCTCGGAAGGAAAGTGCTTCCGTACGCCGGCGTTTGGCTGGCGTAAACCACAGATTACGTACTACACCGATGGTGCCAAATAAATCCTATCTGGTTGACACCCACTGGCGTAAACTTTGTATGATCAGATGATCACTGTTCTGTTAACTCAATGGCCCAATCGCTGCGCTAGTGCTAGTTCGAACTGTAAAGTGTAGTTAATTTTAATTGTGCGTGAGTGTGTTTAATGCTGCCAATATGACTGAAGTAAGTTCACAGGACTCGAATATTATTAATTTTCTAAAGGCAACTCCTTTGAGCACTTTATCATATGAACAGCGATGTGAATTAAAAACAAAAAGACCAAAGCCAAATTTATCAATTAAAGAAGCTGGTAAAAATCGCACACGGAGTTTTCAGTTTTCTTGGTATGACAGGTTTTCCTGGCTAACTGGGCCGAAAGATACTGAATGGTGCAACAGAAGGAATTTCGGACCTGAATAATTCAATTAACAGAGCTGTAAAACACCAGTCTTCAAAATACCATTTGTTACATTGTGAAGCATACCATCTGCTAGGTAAAACTCGCATTGAGCATGCATTTTCTGAAGTTGCTCGACTACAAGCAGTAAAACATAATGAGATCGTGTCTTCAAACAGGCAGTATGCGCGACGACTTATTCAATCTGTAGTATTTCTCAGTACACAAGAACTAGCCTTCCGAGGGCATAGAGAAGATGAAAGTTTTATTAACAAGGGTAATTATTTGCAATTGTTGAATCTGCTCGCTCATAATGAATCGATAGTTAGAGACCATTTACAGTCATCATCATTATTAAAAGGAACATCTCCAGACATTCAAAATGACTTCATAGAAGTTAAAACAATTGCATTAAATGAAAAAATCAAATCAGAAATAAATGAATCCCCCCTTTCTATCCATACAAGCGGATGAGACATTAGACGTGTCATGTAAGAGCCAGATGAGCATAATATTTAGATATTGTGTGGATGATAGAATAGAGGAGAGATTCGTCGGCTTTTATGACGTTTCCAAGAATAAAACAGCTGCGGGATTGTCAGAAATCGTGCACAAAGTTTTACTTGACTGGGAAGTAAATGGAGAAAAAGGCGTAAGCCAGACATACGATGGCGCAGCTGTAATGGCAGGCAGATAAGGAGGAGTTCAAAAGCTAATGAAACAGTTTTGCCCATATGCTCTTTTCGTCCATTGTTACGCCCACCAATTAAATTTGGTACTCCTGTACGGCTCAAAAACAATAAATCAGGTTCGTTTGTTTGTCTGTACCTTGACTGCTTTTCACAGTTTTTTCAGCAAATCTTCTAAAAGGACAGTTTTGTTGACCAAAAGAGGATTTAAGCTTCCACGAGCAAGCAATACGAGATGGAATTTTCATTCGAGGGCAGTTTTCACCATTATTAAACATTTCCAAGAATTGTAATGTATTTTGATGAAATTATTTATGATGAAAATAGTGAATGGGATGACGATTCTGTGAACTGTGCCATTGGTCTCAAATAACATATGGATGACCCAATCTTTGTATATTACCTATGTGTATTCGAAGCTTGTTTCTTTTACACTGATCATATTTTCAAATTGTTACAATCATCGACAGTGAGTATTATAACTTGCCATAATGAGAAAGCGGCTGTCGTCAAAAGCATAGAAAACTTAAGAAATGAAGATCTCACTGACATACGCGTTCAAAAAAAGCATCCAGATGAATGAAAACGTAATGTATGATGGCAATCAAAAGAACACTTTGAGAGTGCTGTCTTTTGGAATAGTAGATTCACTAACAGCTCAAATGAAAAGTAGATTTGAAGATCGCACTCATCTAAATTTCATAGAGTTAGTACAAGAAAATGAAGTTTAAAAATACCCCGAAACATTCCCTCAGAGCAAATTAGATTTTTTGGTAAAACAGTATCCATTATTTAATGTTAACCAATTACTATAAATGAACTTCACATTGTTTATCCAGATCAGACAAAGCATTTAGCTCTAAAAGATCTTTTAAAATATTTTGTTACGAACGATCTTGACTCCATCTATCAGGAAGTAACTAAACTACTACGCTTTGTACTGACTATTCCAACTACTACAGCTATCGGTGGCGTAGTTGGTGGCATGCTGAGCTTCTATGCCCAAGATAGCGGGTTCAAACCCGGCCGAAGCCGTCGGATTTTTTAAGAGCGTTAAAAATCCCTCAGTATGCCTTCGTTCGGAAGGGAAGTAAAGCCGGCGGTCGCATGTCATAGATTTATGGCATGTTAAAGAACCTTCCACTAATTACACCTGTGTGAAGCTAAATTGGATAGGTTAAGAATGTAAACAACGCTCTTAGGTTTCTACGTTCGTTGCCAAGAGCCGACTGCGGTGGCGTCTAGTAGCTAAGTTCTGAACTTGGCCTAGTAGTCGTTGACGGTGGCGCTTGGCGACCAAAGTAGGAACTATTTGAAAAATTCTAAGTTGCAGTCTGTACTTAAATAAAAAACAGATAACTCACACTAATACAGTCATCACAATTAACACCGGTTATCAGACAGATTCTACACACACCCAAAGTACACGGGGCTACATGATCGCGTTGTCGCAGCCCCTAAACTTAAGAACCAACCAACAAACTACTACAGCTAGTAGTAAACGCAGCATGAGCACGCTGAAAAGAATTAAAACCTACCTTAGAAATTCTATGAGCAATAGTCGCTTGTCGTGTATAATTCATTGGCTATTGAAAAAAAAAAAAAAAAAAAAGGTGAGCTTTCATCAGAGCCCGCATTTCTTGAACACATCATAGACGTTTTCGCAGAAAATAAGAAAAGACGAATGGAGCTTAAGTACAAGACTGTGTGAGGTATGTGACAGTATCTTTCATATTAGCTTTTTGATTTGTTCCTTAGTTTAACTGTCGTTTAAAACTTTGGCGTCCCCAGCTCAAAAGTTCACGCTACGCCACTGATACTTACCCTTTGGAACCCTGCAAGTAGCACTGTCTGCATGAAATTTTGGACAGACCACTCCATTCCCTGCATTTAGGCCCTTTGGCATAAATATACACCGTTTCACCGATCTGAACCAAATTTTACATACTTACCCTTTGGAACCCGGCGAGTTACACTGATGCTTGAAATTTCCGACTGACCACTCCAATCCCTTCATTTAAGTCCTTTGGCACAAATCTACACAGTTTCGCCGATCTGAACCACATTTTGTATGCTTACCCATTAGAACCCTGCGGGTGACACTGTCCACTTTAAATTTTGGACAGACCACTCCATTCCCTGCATTTAGGCCGTTAATCACAAATCCACACCGTTTCTTCTAATTGCACCAAATTTTACACACACTTTGAAACCCTGCTGGTAACACTGTCCACTTGATATTTTGGACAAAGCTCTCCATTCTCTACATTTAAAATAACAGACAAAATAAACTTGAAAACCACTTATTAAGGCCCTAGAACCATTCATGTCCGTAGTAGTGTAACTGTGAGAGTATTTTAATAAGTCTATTGTTGACGGGCAGTTCGGGCTGCATCAAGTCACCCCTACCAGTGTTCAGGTGCAGAATTGCGAAAATAGTTGCATCTTGCGCTGTTTATAAATTGCAGTCACGGGGAGTAATTAGTGCAAAAGGATCTCTTAGGCCCCTTAAAACAGTTATCATGAAAATATTATGGCTCTGTATAAGTGCAATGGTGTTGGTGCAGTACACTGAGGTTACCAGCTGCAATAAGCGTTGGTGCTTTCAAATTTACCTTAATTTATTCCGAACCTTATCGTTGAGCGCTATGTGGCGATAAATTATACTATTGCTACCTCAGTAGCTTGGGACAGCCGACGTTTTCCAAAGTGTTCTGATTATTTTCCCACGGCGCTATACGACTTTAGACGACACTATTGGTCTCCACATTTCTAACAGCCAATGAGATACAGGCCCTAGGCAGTGTCTTTTATTTCACTTACTACTCTTTCTAATCATTTTTAAAAAATTTGTTTGTAAATTACATGTGTCAGTGCTGTAGTTACGAAATAGCTGTTTCCCTATTCATTATTATCATTACGGGAAAATGTACTGAATGTTACGTCCATTATACTGTACTACTTATCACTCCCACTACAACCACCACCACCACCACCACCACCACCACCACCACCACCACCACAAAAAGTTATTTTTTTAAATATTATTTTCTGTTAGTTTAATATCATGTGCCAGTTCTGTAGTAGTATTCATTATCATCCATAAAACAAATACATCCACAGGGCACTACTGCTAGTAGAAGAATATACATCTTTGTGGCTAAAGGGAATTTTAAGTCTAAATCTCTAATATGGAAAAACACCTGCATTGGTGATACTGAAACGAACGAATTTGTTTCAAGCATTGTGCTCCAAACCAGGAGAGACTGGAATTTATGGTAAAACCACACATTAAGCTATTCACCAAAACACAGCTGAAATACCATACCCCCCTCCACTTTCCAGTTGTTCAAAGCAAAGCATATTGTAGGGGAACTAATTAATGCAATACTAAAACTTTAAGAAATTAATTAATATGACTAAATAATGGATTTTTATCAAGAAGATTTTAGTAAAATATGAATCTTGTAAGCAAAATATATGAAGATATATTAATTCTAAAACCAAAACACACAAAGATAGACCACTCTACGAAATTTTAAATAATAAATACATTAATAATAATAGTAATAATAATAATAATAGTAATAATAATAATAAATGCCATATCAGAACTAGAGCTCCTACAAAATGAAGAGGTATGCCAAAGCCGGTTGTAAAAATGATTCACAAGACATAGCTTCCTATATTATGTCAAAGCTGTGCAGGCAACGTGGCATTATTAGCTTGCTACTTAATTTCAATTCTAACCTTGATAACGGAGTAATCATTTGTCTCGAAACACTGTGATGGTCCCAATTTGTGACCAGAACGAAATAATTTTATATATTTTATTATTATTATTATTATTATTATCAATATTTTTAAGTTTACATTTTACCTTTTATTAGTTATTATGTTAACTAATATATTTATATCTATTATTATGCGGTAATGTAGAATATTATGGCAATTGAAAGGATTTGGAGCGATACACATTATATTTGAAATTAGTTTGACGCTTGACTGAATATTATTTCTGAAGAAAATTCGAACAAGAGAAAAAGAGGGTGTTCACAGAAGGCGGCTTCTTGGAAATGACATAAATAGACACTTATGTCTGTCACATCAAGTATTCTACCAATATACAAATCATACTAAGAAAAGATTCTAAGAAGACTTACCACTAACAATGCTGGGCCGATGAATGAGTCCTTTGCAACTTTATACTAAAGGTGGGCTAGACCTCCCGAGAAATACTACAAAGAAGTATTGTCATTGTTGATATGTGAAAGGCCTGCTTATATCGCCTAGCGACTTCTGAAGAGGGGTCAAACACGTGCTTTACCTGGGAACGTTATATATATGACGGCCGCCCAAATGGATTATTATTATTGAATTGCTGGAGGAGAGGGAAGGATGCTGAGTGGAGCAGAGGAATTTGTAGCGAGATGGAGTCTATAACGCAGTTCTAAACTAGACAGTTGACTATTAAGTATGTGAATTTGATAAGACATTCTGTCTCATCAAACTGTGACATGGTTGTGTACGAGGCTATTGTCACAGGGATGATTTTTGGAATTTATTCCGTCATCCACATATAAATTAATTACTTTGAGGATGATCAGGGCCACCTGGAACTCTCTACGCAACAATCCAACTACAAAGATCTTCAATGCGGTGAGCGATGTAAACAGTTATACTCCAGTCAAATCAGAAGGCTATCATGCTTATTAAATTCAATATATTCTATTCAATTAACTCAGTATACTCCAATTTCCAATCAAGAACCATAATACAAGTAAATTCAGTAGATTCTTTAATTTAAATTTATTATTATTATTATCTTTAGTATTTTATATTTTTTTGCACTTGTTGTTTTTATATATTAAATTCATTTTAAATTCAAATGTGACTGGTTTCCTTTAGTAGCTAGAAATTACTATAAGGCAACACCATACTCCTGAACTAATTATCGTAAGGTTAGATTACGTAAGTTTCACTACGGCTGGAGATAGGAATTTCGATGCTCTGCCTCTGTTTAACCGAGGTTTAATATATTATTTTGATCATGATATATAAATGATCTGGCGCCCTGGCAATACATATGATACTACACATTATGTACTTTTTTAGTGAAGCTGACAACAATACAGATACACTATTAGATTAATACACAATTAAATGTTTCTTTTTGATCACCCTAAAGTGGGCGACTATTTAAATAATGAGCTTTGCATATTAACTTTTTTTAAATTAACTTTATTCTTATTAACAGTAATCAAGTTTAAATATCTCTATAAACCATTACAATAACGCCCAACTAGCGGAGCGCTTTTCTTATTATTTATAGAACCCTAAGTTAACCCCCAACCCATTACAAATAACGCCCAACAGTGGAGCTTTCTTATTAATAGTCAATTAAAATAAGAACGCAAAACCATTACAAATGGCCCCCAACTATGTGGCACGAAAACCTAACGATATTTACGGAAGGAGTGAGTGTTAATTCAGTGCAAATTGTCAGTGATTTTGGGGGAAAGTGAAGTGAATTAGTGTATTATTAGTGATTGATTTTGGGGGAAAGTGAGGTGAATTTTGGAACGGTAAACTTTATACCGTGTACTTCGAGATGGCGGATGAGGAACAAAGGAAATTGAGGAGTATGGGTAAAGGCGAGAAAGCTAATTATACGAAAGTTGATAGTGGCACTGAGGCTGAGAGTGTAGAGGATTATACCAAGATGTCGGAGGTAAATCTTGAGAGTAATCCTGAGGATAATCCCGAGGTTAACCCTGAGACGAATATAGAGGTACATCCTGAAATAAATCCTGAGGCTAGTGGAGGGAAGGAGAAACAAAAGCCTTTGGATATTTCGGAAAACAAATTAGATGAGATCATGGGAATGTTTCGGGAGATAAGTAAGCAAAATCAGGAGATAAGTAAGCAAAATCAGGAGATGAGTAGGGAGATGAGAGAGGAAATAAGTAAGCAAAATCAGGAGATGAGTAGGGAGATGAGAGAGGAAATAAGTAGGCAAAATCAGGAGATGAGTAGGGAGATAAGAGAAGCGATGTGTAAAGATAATAAAGAAATTAATCAGAAACTAGATAATATGGTCAAGGAGAATGAGGAATTAAATAGGAAGTATGGGACGCTGCAGGAGAGTATTCAGGGGGCAAAACAGGAGATCAGATGTGAAATTAAGGATGTGTTAGAAGAAAAGGCTAAAACTATTATAGAGGAAGTAGATCTGAAATTAGTAGAAGTGGAAGGGAAAATTCAGGAAAAGTTAGTCAATCAAAGAGAGAATCTTCAGAAAATAGTACAGATGGAAACTAGACAAGTAAGAACAGAATTGGGAGGAGAGATAAAGAAAGTGCAGTCAGAATTTCATAATAAAGTAGAGGATAGTCTCCTGACAAATGAAGAAAATTATCAGGAGATTCAGGAAAAACAGAAGATATTAAGAAATGAATTGATAGAAAAAGAGAATAATTTGAAAGAAAGAGTGAAAATGGTAGAAAAAGTGGCCGATAAAAAGATAGCAGAAATTGAGACTAAGTTAAGAAAGCAATTAAGGCAGGAGGGAATACAGGGTAGAGTTATGGTATCAGGAGGTGGAATGAAGGAAACTGAACTAGTTAAGTTCTCTAACGAGCAGGGATGTCCTATGGAATTCATAACTATAGTTGAAAATAAATTCAAGGAAAGGCTACTAGAAGGACAGATAGAGTGGAATATGGTAGTGGAGATATTAGATCAGGCTTTTGTGGGGGAAACAAAAAGCTGGTTTTCTGTCTATAAAAACACTTTAGTGGACTTTAATGATTTTAAAAATAAATTTTGTGAAAAATATTGGAATGATGAAATACAGGCCCAGAAAAGGGAAAGTATTATTTGTGGGATATATCCGCCTGACAGTACTTGCAATATGACTGAATATTTTCTGAATAAGGTTATCATCTGCAAATATCTAGATGGCATGACACAAGACAGCGATATAGTCAGGCAAATGATAAAGCATTTCCCATTCCGAATAAGAGAGGCTGCATGCATGCAACGCACTTCGACTATCACAGAGTTAGAAAGATTATTAGGGAGATTTGATGCTCTAGGGAATAGTGTTTGTGAAACACCGGCAGGACAGCAGAATAGTCGATATATGAATGAGAATAGGAATCAAAATAATAATGGCAGGCAACACCACCAGATTTTTCAAGGCAACAATAGGGGGCGTAATTTTGAAAATTCATATGCTCAAAATAACAGGGGGCAATTTCAAGGTAGAGATGGTTATCAGAATAACCGTGGCCAGTATCATGGCAATAGGAGAAACCATGATAATAATGGTAATCAGGATAATAATGCAGGTCCTAACAATGGGCAGCGTTATTACAATCAAAGAAATAATGCAGGAAATTCGGGGAGGCAGAGAGAAGAAAATCAAGGTAATGGCAGCAACCCTCGTCAGAACCACAACAAAAATAACGGGGAGACACAAAACCAAGATAATGGTACCGATACTTTAAATGTGAACCAGACTGTGACGTAAGGTCAAGTTGTCAGTCTGAGTCTTTTCCAGCTTACACCATTTTGAGCGAACCGTATGACCTAAATATCCGTAATGATTTATTAAGTGAATTAATGGATGTATCTAAAGAATCTACCGTTATTAATTTTAACTCAGTGTTAAAATTACAAGTGTTAGGGGCGTGTATCGATACACTTTTTGACAGTGGCTGTCTCAGGTTTCTGCATCAGTACAGCATTTTATAATAATAGGAAGGAACATGGTATAAAAAAAATATAGGAAATTCCAATTAGAACTACTATTGTGTTAACTGCGATGGGAAAGATATTCCAAATAATTTCTAAACAAGTGGTTGGAGAAATTTTAAAAGAAAGTAAGATTGGAACACAAGTATGTTTTTTTTATTCCAAATCTGATATATTCACTAATTATGGGTTCGGACAGGATGTCGCAACATTCTGCACTGCTATGTTATAAGGAGGGTAATGTTAAATTCAGATGGATGGATAAAGATGTGATCATGTCATTTAATAATTGAAGTAAGTTATATGGAGGTTCTAAGAATAGATGTACGCTTGAGGAGGTATTAATGACTAAAGGAGTCGATATTTGTAGTGAGGTGGTGAGTGGTGAGATTGTTGGGGTATCTCTTGAGAGGGAACCTTGTTTTTTACATTTTTAGGCAGTATGATGACGAAGGATTATCTAGAGGATTCCTTGCGTGAGGCTGCATTACAGGGTGCGTTAGAGTGTGATCGTGTGGATCGATTTTTGATCGTGTGGATCGAGTGTTGAAGGTGTTGTAAGAGAATTAGTATATATTTGAGAACCGTATTGGATTAGCTAATTGCTACGAACATTCATTAAATGTACATGATCGCAGTATTTTTGTAGGTCATCGCTACCCCGTGCCTTACAAATTTCAGGAAGCTGTGAGAAGGCAGATTGAAAGCATGTTGCAAGATACAATTATAGAACCCTATATTAGCCCATATATATATTAATTCGTTAAGGGTAGTTCCCAAGTCAGAAAGGAAAATAAAGCTATGTTTTGATGCCCGTAATTTAATTAGGCAGATTTTTGTGAACAGTTAATATTTCAGTAGCTAGGATGGTAATGCAAGGATTTAAAGGAAAGTCATTTTTTGTAATGGAGAAAGTAAATTTTATCGGTCATACGGATTCCGCGAAAGAAAGGTATTATGAAGTAGAAAGAAGTGTAATTTTGAGAAATAAGGTGAATAACTACGGGTGATAAAGAGGTGTAATCTTGAGTAGAAAGAAGTGTAATTTTGAGAAATAAAGTAAGTGAATACGGATTTAGCGAAAGAATGGTAATCTGAAGTATAAAGAAGTGCAATTTTGAGAAATAAAGTAAGTGAATACGGATTAAGCGAAAGAATGGTAATCTAGAATAGAAAGAAAGGTAATCTAGAATAGAAAGAAAGGTAATTTTGAGAGAATAAGGTGAGTAATTACGGGTGATAAAGAAAGGTAATCTTAAGTAAAAAGAAGTGTAGTTCTGAGAAATAATGTGAACAACTACGGGCGATAAAGAGGTGTAATCTTGAATAGAAAGAAGTATAATTTTGAGAAATAAGGTGAGTATCTACAGGTGATTAAGAGGTGTAATCTTAGGTAGAATGGAGTGTAATCGTGAGAAATAAAGGGATCTTGAGTAGAAATGGACTGTAATTGTGAGAAATAAGGTGAGTAACTACGGTTAAAAAAGGTGAGTAACTCAGGTCAAAAGTGAGTAATTAGACGATACAGTAAAACGATTATGCGGGACCTATAATGTGAGATCCTTAAGGAAATATGTATCATGAGTAATAAGAAGTGAAGCTGATGGTAAGTAAGGAAAGTCGCTTAATATTAAGTGAATAATTGTGGTCTGAACGAGCAGGTAATGGCGAGGGTTTGCATCAACCTATGATATTGTGTGTCTTGAAGAGCACAGGGGAAATATAATGCGTATTTTGTCGGCTATAAGCTTGTGTATTTGAGTGTGATATATGTGGGGTAATTTAGCGCACTGCATTTGCACTGAACGATGTTGCCTTAGGTAATACAAGCTAATAAAGTTTCTTTTTTTATAATATGCCTGTGTTACTAGATACATATAATTCCTGAGAGACTGGAGTAGATCTGGTGATTCGCATCACATACCAAGTGTCGTGAAGTGATAAAGTGAATTAATCAGTTGGCAGTCCCACCAACTAGCCATAGTGTATTCAGTTCGACACCAGGCTGAAAATTGAATTCTACGTCCTCAAGATATAAAGCAAAGGTGTATGCCACCCAAATATACATAAGTGCAACGATTACTTATGTCCAAAACAAGAATATAAAAGTGAAGGGTATTTTGATGTACATTGTTTACAGGTCGCTTTAATTATGTAAAGAAGAAAGAAAAAGACATTATGAACAGTGAATGACTGAAATGATGAGATTTAAAAATATATATACATAAAACTTGAAGGGTATAATTTTTTTTTGATGTTGGTAATTGCTTTGAAGGGTATAATAATGTCGATGTTTGTAATTTCTTTGTAGGGTATAATATTTTATATTTGTACAAGTGTTGAAGAGAAGTATGGTGATATGATAGTTGACATATACCATAATTCTCTGGGGCGAATATGTGATGGTCCCAATTTGTGACCAGAACGAAATAATTTTATATATTTTATTATTATTATTATTATTATTATTATCAATATTTTTAAGTTTACATTTTACCTTTTATTAGTTATTATGTTAACTAATATATTTATATCTATTATTATGCGGTAATGTAGAATATTATGGCAATTGAAAGGATTTGGAGCGATACACATTATATTTGAAATTAGTTTGACGCTTGACTGAATATTATTTCTGAAGAAAATTCGAACAAGAGAAAAAGAGGGTGTTCACAGAAGGCGGCTTCTTGGAAATGACATAAATAGACACTTATGTCTGTCACATCAAGTATTCTACCAATATACAAATCATACTAAGAAAAGATTCTAAGAAGACTTACCACTAACAATGCTGGGCCGATGAATGAGTCCTTTGCAACTTTATACTAAAGGTGGGCTAGACCTCCCGAGAAATACTACAAAGAAGTATTGTCATTGTTGATATGTGAAAGGCCTGCTTATATCGCCTAGCGACTTCTGAAGAGGGGTCAAACACGTGCTTTACCTGGGAACGTTATATATATGACGGCCGCCCAAATGGATTATTATTATTGAATTGCTGGAGGAGAGGGAAGGATGCTGAGTGGAGCAGAGGAATTTGTAGCGAGATGGAGTCTATAACGCAGTTCTAAACTAGACAGTTGACTATTAAGTATGTGAATTTGATAAGACATTCTGTCTCATCAAACTGTGACATGGTTGTGTACGAGGCTATTGTCACAGGGATGATTTTTGGAATTTATTCCGTCATCCACATATAAATTAATTACTTTGAGGATGATCAGGGCCACCTGGAACTCTCTACGCAACAATCCAACTACAAAGATCTTCAATGCGGTGAGCGATGTAAACAGTTATACTCCAGTCAAATCAGAAGGCTATCATGCTTATTAAATTCAATATATTCTATTCAATTAACTCAGTATACTCCAATTTCCAATCAAGAACCATAATACAAGTAAATTCAGTAGATTCTTTAATTTAAATTTATTATTATTATTATCTTTAGTATTTTATATTTTTTTGCACTTGTTGTTTTTATATATTAAATTCATTTTAAATTCAAATGTGACTGGTTTCCTTTAGTAGCTAGAAATTACTATAAGGCAACACCATACTCCTGAACTAATTATCGTAAGGTTAGATTACGTAAGTTTCACTACGGCTGGAGATAGGAATTTCGATGCTCTGCCTCTGTTTAACCGAGGTTTAATATATTATTTTGATCATGATATATAAATGATCTGGCGCCCTGGCAATACATATGATACTACACATTATGTACTTTTTTAGTGAAGCTGACAACAATACAGATACACTATTAGATTAATACACAATTAAATGTTTCTTTTTGATCACCCTAAAGTGGGCGACTATTTAAATAATGAGCTTTGCATATTAACTTTTTTTAAATTAACTTTATTCTTATTAACAGTAATCAAGTTTAAATATCTCTATAAACCATTACAATAACGCCCAACTAGCGGAGCGCTTTTCTTATTATTTATAGAACCCTAAGTTAACCCCCAACCCATTACAAATAACGCCCAACAGTGGAGCTTTCTTATTAATAGTCAATTAAAATAAGAACGCAAAACCATTACAACACGTCGGTATTTTCATGTTTTTACTACTACTACTACTACTACTGGTTTACGTCTCTTCAAATTCTGCGACATTGAGAGACGACGCGGTGTCGGACTTTTGCCCTGAATGGGTTTTTTGACGTGCCAATAAATACACGGACACGGCTCTCTCACATTTAAAAACCTACAAAATGCCAACTGACTGTGCCGGGATTCGATGCTGCAACCTTGGGCACAGCGGGCGAGAAAGTTGCGAATGCGCCACGCAGCCATTTATCACCTGGACCTAATAACCCCAAATATTATTATTGATTACTATCATTATTATTTAAGCACTTCAAAAACTCTGTAGCCTACTTATGCAACGATGTTAATACTCACGAGCTATATAATACTCATATACTTGATTCCTGTACTGAAAGATATAGCCTACATTTCAAGTAGAATGTATTCTACTCTCAATGATTGGATTAAACCATTTTCACTACGTTCTGCTACAACTGCCGGTGATCGAACACACCACTATATATCTTTTATACAATTTTGAGGTAAAGTGTATCAAACAAGTAACTTGTTGGGCTTCCCAGAAGTGCGATTATATCCTAATTTAATATTATTGAAGCACTTAATTTCACTGATCTACTGTGTGTACAATTGACTCTACTCCTCACCTGCAAACTAGTTCCAAGAGATGATTACAGTGCAAGCCAGGAAGACAGACAGAAGAAGAGAGAACGCAGTGCCCGTAAGGATGATCATACTGCCTCTCTCTCCTTATAGTTAGTTAGTTGTTGTTGTTGTTGATTAATTTTAGGGGATAGGGAAATCATGGGTGTGTGCAGTAACGTCGCCAGAATGTTTCACCTAAGAAGGGAGACGGGAGCGTGGGGGTAGTATAGATTTAAGGATCACTAGTTTTTACAATGATGGACAGGTATTATTAGCAAAACGTCAGAACATCCCATTTTTATAGGCACCATACCACGCCTTTATACAAACTTCTGAAAATAACACGGCATGTAAAAACTTACTACAGGGTCTTTATATTTGCTTGGCAAGGACATTCTCGCTCACACGCTCCGCCAGTGACGGCTCAGTTGCCGGCAGCCGCGCGCGCGTATATACCGCAGAATACGGTGCTGAAAACCAGAATCATGCAGTTTTACTCACCATGTTTACAGCAGATGCTGAAAATGTTCCCCATCCGCTGCCAAACATAACCGGCATCTCCTAATGAAGTTTCCGGTTACTCCTGTTAATTTAGCTTCAGTAAGGAAATCTCCACTTTTATTTTTATTGTTTACTGAACCTGTACGTTTGAATCTCTTAGCCAGTTGTCTTATTGTCCAATTTATAGGACTTCCTGCAGGATTTCCTGCACTTTATGTACGTATTGTGCAGATATACACGTTCACGTAACGAATATTTTACATAAGGCATTACAGCACTACACAATCACAATAAAACACTACACTATACGATATACAGTACACAGTAGCATTATAAAACACTGAAAGACTGAAACACCCAATTAGCCCCGAGTTCACTCGTCTACAGAAGAGCGAGGGAATACCCGGGGTATACGGCTGGAGACCACGCGCCGACCTGGCCGGGGACCAGCGGCTAAGGTTGAGCGAAGGCCTGCACAATACGTGCCGTATAAGACGTGCGCTAAAACAAGACCAAAGTTTAGAATGACATTTCCAGGGAGACCCAATCCTATAAATCGGACAATAAATCAACTGGCTAAGAGATTCAAATGTACAGGTTCAGTGAACAATAAAAATAGACGTAAATGTCGTTATCTCCTTACTGAAGCTAATTAACCGGAGTAACCGGAAACTTCATAAGGAGATGCCGGTTATGTTTGGCAGCGGATGGGGAACATTTTCAGCATCTACTGTAAGTATGGTGAGTAAAAATGCATGATATTGATTTTAATCACCGTATTTTGCCGTATATACGCGCGCGTGGCAGCCGGCAACTGAGCTGTCACTGGCGGAGCGCGTGAGCGAGAATGTCCTTGCCAAGCAAAAATAAAGACCATGTATAAAGGCACATAGTTGACGGCTACATACAGTAAAGTATAGCAGTTTATGAGGACAACTTCTAGTTCATGTCCCCGTCACCAAAGAAAAGTGTTATGGCAGAATAATGGAGACAGCCTTGCCCTCTAAATCACTTATAGTGGAGTAAATTACACTAATTCCTTGGAGAATTATGTCATTACTAACATTGGAATCTATATCAAGAAATCTATGTTAGCACATCTTATGGCAAGGAAATAAAACCTTGGGCGAAACTAGATAAACCTCAAATAGCTGTCAAAATAATCAAACATCCCTACCCCTGGCAGGACGTAGCGTGCGTATGGATACACTCCACGGTCCGTGATGCTTGATTGGGACACATACTCACGTCAGAAGGGCGTGCTTCTCGGCTTATCGCTGGAGACTTTAAAGTGATTTGCACCCGTTTCCGAGTTCGTTCCACGAATTCATCTCAAGCCTACGGCTTCACGCCGGGAGATAAATCTGAAATCACTCAATTGCTTTAATGGATTTCCCTTAACCCCTTCACTCCATTTTTTATACATCAACTAGCAACCCGCCCCGGCTTCGCCCGGGAACAGTTATGAATGCATAACGTGATAAGCGCTTTTCTTTAGATGTCAATGAACTACGACCTATATATTCGTTTTACGTCTCGGCATGATGGGTTAAAATCCCCGACTGGACTATTAATTATATTATCATGGAGATGCATGTGTCTTGTCAGACGTGATTTAAGAATGGAGAGGTGCATGAAACACAAATGCCACTTCCGTCCAATCTTAACTTGACTGTGTATTTTGCGGAACGAAACGTTCACAGGCGAAATGAAGAATAGCCGAGTTGCACTTCCAGGGAAACTCCAAACACAACCACTCTTCTCTTGCTGCTGGCTGTATCTGGGGGTAATAGGCTCGCCCGCTAGCTAGGCTGAAACTGGGGTTATAGGCTCGACCCTAGTTAGCTCGTAAACTGTCCCTCAGTAATTGAATGGAGTTTGTTGGAAGAAATGAAAACGTAAAAACACTTAATAGTGGGCGATGTATTGAAGATAGAGATATGCTGTCGCGGACTTCTTTGTAGAACTTTTCATGCTGAACAATTCTTACACTCCTTTATAATGATTTTTTAACGGTTTGCCCAGCGTAAGTTTAAAAAGCACACGGACGCCATGTTTTTTTTTTCTTCAAAATTTTCACTGAAATCATTACTGCTTGGCTTCCTTTGATCATAAATAAATTCTTTTCTACAGAAACCTTCAAGATATCCTTTACAGGATGGTGAAAACCGCATCAAAATCCATCCAGTGGTTCACGTGATTACCCGTGACATCCAAGAATCAGGGACTTGGTTTTATACTAAGTAGAGATAATGTATACCCTAAGTTTGGTTTAGGAGTGTCTTCTACTTACACACGAATTTTCATGCTAATTGCTGCAGTAGCTCTGTTGCCAACCCATAATAAACCGATGGAATATTTGGCCATTGTACAGCTCGTCCAGGAAAACACGAAGTTTTAGCCAAAAATTCAGATGTTCGGACAGAGAGCTTACCGGTACGGGTACTTCATTTACAGAAATCACTAGTACACTGCCAATACCACTGATTCCTTCAACAGCAGGATATTAATTTCCGTCGCAAAAGAAAATCTATAACAATTTTAAATCCTTATTTCAACCATAGAAATATTACTGTATCGCATTGCTGAAAGAAATTTAAAGTCACTAAATTTAGCAACAAAATCACTTGAGTGACACTAAGTTACTGCGACATAGCAAATGTGTTTCCTTCACAGTAAAACAGTGGAGAATATGCATTATAGTTTAGTGCTAGCAGCAATGCAGTGTATAGTTAACATTTTGTGGTGATATTTCTCATTCCTAAGTCATCTAGGGGGACACAGCTTCATTCTTGGGGAGGGTACATGCCCACCAGAGTCAACCCAGTGGTGACGCCCTTGGATGAGTTGTGTTGAATTTTGTCTAATACGAATACCCTTTTCAGTTACGAGTGCCAGCGATCAAGTTGGAAACTATGCTTTGTTTACATGCAAGTTTGGGCTGTTGACAAGTAGGCCTACAGTAGTGCCGGTAGTATATGCCTCAATTATCGTTCTCATCTCCGTGGTGACACGTGCTCCTGTTACGCTTATGAGTGCTGGACTTATGTTGACACTGTACTCCGTCACCGCCCCTTGTCAGTAGAGTGTATTTCCTCATTTGTTAATTTGTTTACGCCGATCGCTTTTATTTTAATGATTTTCTTGATATTAACAAGTATCAAAATTACATTATTGAAATGATTATATCCCCATGTAATGGTTACTACAGGGTTATATCTCATGTATTTTTTCCATTTCAGGATTAGGGAATAACCCATCAAAATTGGGTACAATCGTGTTGACCGACTTAAAAACATCAAATTTCGGTTATATTTATATATCAGTACAGTTGGCACTTGAGGGTGCTCAAGTATAATAGATCCCAAACACTAGATTTATGGTACGGTCAAGGTCCCCTTAGAGGCAAAATTATAGCATCTCCGTGTCTCGAAATTAGGGCTGGTACTTTAAAAACAATTAACTTCAGTTATCGAATAATCGATTAATCGAAGCAGAAAATTCCACTAATTGCTACAAAGAACGATTAATCAATTGTGCATTTAATCGATTAATTGGTTGGTCGAATAATTGATTAATTGCTTTGTCGATTACTCGATGTAGGCCTACTTCACCCATTTAACTACGTTCTCACAGAAGCAAAACAGATAATTAATTAAAATATATTGTATCATATATTTTTTCTTTGTGAAAACTAGGATAAAGCGAAGTCAAACAAAAATGTTCCTGTCCTAAATTGTAAACATTGAACAAGAATTCAAAATCGTTGCTAAAAACCCTTGTTTTTTTTTTCAGAAACTCTTCCCAATTTGATTGATGTTTGTCCTCCCACTGCCACTGACCCTCATTTGGTTATTGTTGACATAAACAAGAAAGGACACTTTGTATATTTAGGCAAAAAGTATCTTTTATAGATTTCTATACATCATTTCGAAAATAAGCGCAACTCAACTTAAGCGACGATATCTCATTTAAACTTGTTTTCTTATCTTGTGTCTACAGTACTAATCAATTAATCGGTTCTTTAGTTAGTCAATTATTAATTAATAACCGAACAACGCGAAATACTAGCTCTACTCTAAATTTACTTCTTAGGAGACTATATCATCGGCTTCATTTTGGGGATGCGATTAGGGCGGATGATCTTATATTCCTACATCATCGGCCTATGTTAACTGAAGCAGATGACCTGGATGATTTGTCCCTTAAAAGAGTAATCGCCACCACAACCTACATAATACCATTCAATTCCAAACTAACTTGCATAATAGTAAATCCAACTATAAGGTACGCTTCGTTTCAGTCCATAGATTTGGTAATAACTAGCCTTTCAAGATACGATTGCCGGTGGCCGAGGTGCGAACTATTCTTTGTTTACTTGTGTCATGTTGTCAGCCTGTTTGGTTGACGGGCACAGTCGCTATGGTAGGATAGGAATCAACTCTAGTAGCCACAGTCATCGTTCACCTCTATGTGGTGACGAGTACTCCTGTTATTACACTTCGTTTAGATGTGCTGTTGCGAAACAATTAGATATACATCATTCTTAATTCGCCCATTATTCATGTTTTCGTTCGCAATTCGCAATAATTTCTGTCTTCACCTTGCTCGTCCTGCAAGGCTCCTGGTGCAATTATATCTTGAAAGGCTAATACGAGAATTATATTGTATCTTGATTATCCCTTTTATCTGCTTTGGCCATTAAGACGCCAAGGGGCCAGAATTTGGTCCCAGAGGGGATCTTTTACGGGAACGCGAAATATTCTGTCACGAGGTTTCCGCATTTCAACAACTTGAATGTCATCGGACTGAGCCAGAAATCGAACCCGCGATCTTCAGTTTTAAAGGTTAACCTCCAGCTCTTAACCCGATAAGAGAGAGTTCATGCAGGCTGGGAGGTATTGTAAAGATACGATAGAAGGAAACAGCATCAGGCAGGGAAAGTAGTCTGGCCTTCAAACGCGAGGATGGAGAACAGTGTTTTCATAGTCATTGAAATGTCAAGGAACTTCCCAGATGGTATTCCCATAGTTGTTCAAATACGAAGGGTTTACAGCTTTAAACAGTGCGAGTTGATATGGTCTCAATGACAATAAATTACACGGAAAGATTACGTTTTCATGGGAGGTAAATAGTGCTTCAGCAGTAGACCAACGTGAGTATCCACTTCGATGAGGCCGACTATTGAATAGTTTTACGACCATTTTAACCATGAAATGTAATTGTAGGTGTTGTCTTCAGGCGATAACCTCCATAGAAATGAGAGTATGGTAGACCGGGAATGGAACAAAGGGATTTGTTTACAGCAAGTTATTTCTTCGATCTGTTAGCTTATGTCCAATGTTCACAAAACCCTATTACATGACCTCCAGATGTGATACTGTACATTCATGAGCGTATTCATCATGGAAAAATAAACGGAACGGTTATTCTCATGCCAGGAGTGCACTCCAAATACGGGATTCTCTCTCTCTCACTTTTCCAACTAAACAAAGATGAAATTCAGTCGTCAGTGTTTGTCTACGTGCAAGCCGGGCATGTGCTGTGATGGTAACTTAATAGATGTTCCGGGGTACCGATTGGCAACTCTAGTATAAATACAACAGTAACGCGCCAGTAAGCTCATGTTGATACCCAAATAGTCTCTTGCAACAGCAACAACACTCATAGGTGCCCACGTAGGGCGAGAAGAGGAGGGCACTTCCTACCCCCTCAAATTATAGCTAAAGAGGGTAATGTCCCCTCTAATATACTGAAGAGGCCTAGCTCTCCAATTGTTAAAAGGTAAGTACCGGTATGTCATTTCTAAATGTCATCGATTTGTTTGAAAGATTAGAGACTAGATTAATGAAAGATGATATTTATTTCAAGGGTTAATCACTAATAGGAATGAGCTGAGTGGTAAAACGTTTGCCGTAAACAAAAAGGTACAGACACAACATTCTTAACAAATATTCCGTTAAAAGTTTAAATTAATAAATTAATTATTACTTTAATTATTAGAAGTTAAAATCATCCATAGTGTTCTAACTTCGTTAATAACTTTACTAGGCATACTAATATTGGCAACTGCATAGTCCTGAGGTGATTGTTGTTTTAAGGGGGAGAAACACGGAGGTCATCTGCGCCCGTGCGATGTACTTGACCTGTTGTACTCAAGTTCTTGGTAAAATTCCACGTGTTCATGATTTTGGTTATCTGTATCCTTATAAAACATAACTATGGACTTCATTTCGTTCTGCGGTTGGTTTGGAAAAATTAGTTTCTAATCTATTGGAGTATTATCTCTAACATTCTTGGAATTAAGTACGTTCTTGGACAGTGGTGGTGCAAAATTCCCGCTAAGATAGAAGTCCGAAAGTGGGAATGTGTGATTCTCTCTCCCAATCTCCATGACCATTTAGTGGAATATGACTACAACCATATCTATAGATGGCTCATAAATCCCGTCAATGACGGGGTAGATGTAAGAGGTAGTAATGAAAACTCAGCGAAGCCTCCGTGGCTTAGGCGGCAGCACGCCGGCCTCTCACCGCTGGGTCCGTGGTTCAAATCTCGGTCACTCCATGTGAGATCTGTGCTGGACAAAACGGAGGCCGACAGGTTTTTCTCCGGGTACTCCGGTTTTCCCTGTCAAAATTTCATTCCAGCAACACTCTCCACTATCATTTCATTTGTCATTCATTTAATCATTGCCCCAGAGGAGTGCGTCAGGCCTCGGCACAGTTCATATCCTCGCCGCTAGATGGGGGCTTCATTCATTCCATTCCTGACCCGGTCGGAAACTGGAAGCAGGCTGTGGATTTTCTTTCAATGAAAACTCAGCAGGTTATGCTAACATACCAACCTGATGGTGGGTGGGAGACCACATTAAGAAACGTTAACAACATGTAATAAATTACTGTGCAATATTATTAATATTGCATGTGACATCCAGAGAGGCCTGACGCAGGTGTTTCAAATTGATGCCACAGGACATGCGCGTCATGATGGGGATGTAAATGTTGAAGACGCCACAAACACCTAGTCTCTAAGTCAGGCGAATTAACCATCTAAGTTAAAATCCCAAGACCCGGGGCCCTTTAGACCAAAATAGAGCAAGCCGACTATCCACTTGGCCGCGAAATCGGGCATTATTAGACCCTATTATTAGTCACAGAGTATTATCAAGAGATTTCCGCAAGAAGATCCGTAACGTCCGGATTTGACCCACAACTCTTCCTGTTTTAAATAATGTGTATCAATGGTTTCATAGATCTGAAGAGACTTAATTACAAAGTGCATGTGGGTGTGTTAAATGCGATATAAGTGGTAAGCTCCACGTCACTAGAGCTATCGAGCGAGCCAAGTCAAGCCCCCCGGAGACCATACAGTGCCAGTTGGCTGGGAAAGGAAGTCCTAAAACGTCGTCTTTAACAAGTTGAACATACAACAGGTAAACGTATGTCCACGTACCACTCGCTACAATTAAATGTTATTGTTTATTACAGTCCTATTCAGGGGCTGATGGGGCTGCAGATCCCTCTGAAATGTCCCAGAAAAATTAGACTTCAAAAGCAGCAGTGACCATAATTTTGTTTCATTCTTTGATTGCAACATAGCAAATACAGTATTGTTCTTAATATTAGTAAACCTACTAGAATAGTCTAGGCATGCTCCAGGGATGAACTGATAGATGAGCGTTCGAATACCGGCGTTGACAGCAGCCAATATGAGTGTGGTTTCCTCCGAGATTTTTCACACTACAGAACCCTACCTGAAGTAGTTACGGGACACTTGCCCCAGTCTTAGTTACACACACCTATGAGTGTGGTTTCCTCCGAGATTTTTCACACTACAGAACCCTACCTGAAGTAGTTACGGGACACTTGCCCCAGTCTTAGTTACACACACCTACAATAGCACGAGTTATCAGATCTATTTCGTAATTTTACAAGTAATTATATTTTTACTTTTTTTCCACACTATATAGCATTTTGCAATGTCTTATAGTAAACAGTAATGCTTTTGTTGATATTTTGATATTTTAATTTATCATTTTGTCGTGAGATGTATAGGATCACCTTGAACCATGAGTCGGTACACGCTGCTGTTATCCTGGATACGCGCCTGGCCGTATTAAAACATCATCCTACTATGCAAACCTTAAGTCATAATAAAACCGTTTTTAAAATTTTATTCCTTTTTAGTTTTTTTTACTGTACTTCTTTGCTGCTTACATTGTCTTCTGCATTTCGTTATGACTCCACAAACATCCAGCCCCCAAGGCAGCGAAATTAAGTATAGGAGATTAAAATCCCCTCGGCCCGGGAATCGAATCCGGCGTCAATCGGGCCGGAGCCTAGCATGTTAACCAATTAGCCATGGAGACGGACATACCAATGACATCACCAAGGGCTTTTTTCTCTCAAAACAATAATGTACACTTCCAGAAAAGGATATTTTAACGACCGGATTGATGATACTTTGTACAATACACGACCTAATAACTGAAAGCTTTCATTGGTCAACAATGCACACCTTCCCCAAAGCCACTGGCGTCTCTGGTGGGGGAGTGGGGAGTCCCTCCTCCTAATTGATGATTATTATTATGAAGAATATTGACTAAGCCACCACCAATCTAATGCTCCATCACAGTAAGTTTAGTCCCACAGCGTAGCCGTGAAATTTAATTGTCTACCACGGCCGCTGGAAGTCTGGAGATCACCGATTCTAATCCTGGTGCTGACAGTGGCTACCCGAGTTTGATTTTCTCCCGGAGTTTCCCACATTCCCCCCAAGCAAATTCCGCGATCGTACCTTACTTCAAGTCCACGGGCACCTACCTCATCCCTGTCCCGAATATGTCCGAATGTCCTAAGTTCATTAAATGAATTAACAACAAATATTTTAAATAGGATTGGATGGAACCATCTTTTATTTAAGGAAAGTTCAGCGGCAGCCGGCGGCTCGTCCAAATTGGGCTGGGGGTTCACAGAGACCGTTGTTAACAAGAGTTTAGTGCTTTTCAGTCGGTCAACACGAATGTACCCAAAAGAGATGGGTTATGCCCTAATCCTGAAATAAATTACATGAGATTAATAAAACACTAGGATGACCAGTTTCGATCGTCAAGCGATCATCATCAGATCCAATACACTTAGGCTATAAAATCTATGTTTGAAATACAGGTGAAAATATTTACAATATGTACAATTATTTAGTTGCAGTATTGGTACTGCAACTGTCAGTGTATGCTAAATGCAGTATATATGTTAGGTGAAATGCTAAATGGTGATGGCTATCCGGAGATCCGGAGATTGTACTTTAGAGAGATTATATGGTTGTAAACTATGGTTAAACTATAAAATTTTAGGCTAACTACTTATCTGATTGTCTTCCGTACTACAGCTATTCGCAGTTTCCGTGTTCACTTGAACTCGCTGTGCGGTCGACTGCGGTGGTTATCTTAACGACTGGTTTTTCCCTGCCTTCCCCCCCTGTCCCTACGTGCTGTGGGGAGTGATCGCGATGTGTTTATGTGAGGTGTTGCCAACCTAGATAAGATGTATGTTATTGAATGAGGTGGATCTACAACTATTAAAGACCGTGGATTAGTCCTCGCCACGCGTGGAGCATAACCCATTCGAACTAAGCGTTGACGGTCTTATGAGGACGTCCCGGCACCTTTAATACTGCCTCTAATATGGGCCTTGGTTTATTGCAGAAGAAAAGTACATCGTACACCTGATCCAGATAACATTTACCTATTAAAAACCCCCTAATTACTGTAGGGGGTTTTTAATAGGTAAATGTTATCTGGATCAGGTGTACGATGTACTTTTCTTCTGCAATAAACCAAGGCCCATATTAGAGGCAGTATTAAAGGTGCCGGGACGTCCTCATAAGACCGTCAACGCTTAGTTCGAATGGGTTATGCTCCACGCGTGGCGAGGACTAATCCACGGTCTTTAATAGTTGTAGATCCACCTCATTCAATAACATACATCTTATCTAGGTTGGCAACACCTCACATAAACACATCGCGATCACTCCCCACAGCACGTAGGGACAGGGGGGGAAGGCAGGGAAAAACCAGTCGTTAAGATAACCACCGCAGTCGACCGCACAGCGAGTTCAAGTGAACACGGAAACTGCGAATAGCTGTAGTACGGAAGACAATCAGATAAGTAGTTAGCCTAAAATTTTATAGTTTAACCATAGTTTACAACCATATAATCTCTCTAAAGTACAATCTCCGGATCTCCGGATAGCCATCACCATTTAGCATTTCACCTAACATATATACTGCATTTAGCATACACTGACAGTTGCAGTACCAATACTGCAACTAAATAATTATACATATTGTAAATATTTTCACCTGTATTTCAAACATAGATTTTATAGCCTAAGTGTATTGGATCTGATGATGATCGCTTGACGATCGAAACTGGTCATCCTAGTGTTTTATTAATCTCATGTAATTTATTTCAGGATTAGGGCATAACCCATCTCTTTTGGGTACATTCGTGTTGACCGACTGAAAAGCACTAAACTCTTGTTTACTAAGGCAACACTGAAAATATGGCTTCAAACACCACAAAGACCGTTGTTAATTATTCTACTCCACAGGTGACGTATTCTGGACCTTGCATGGGTAAAGCACAACACTGCGAAACCTAGGTCAATTGTTTTTAACTCTTGTCACATTTCGACGACCTGTGGCTCGATTCTACCTAGGAGCGAACTTTTTAAGAGTTTTACCAGCACTAGAAATATTATCTGAAAGAATCATAACTTGAACTCGTGGAATTTCACGAAACGATATATTTCGCTATTTGGGTGTAAAACAAAATAATAACTTCTTTGTCAAAATTAACCGTTTCAAAGACAAAAGCTCTGAAAAGAACGAGGGTTTTAAAAGGAATATTCTAACATTTAATAAACGAGCATTATTTCTTCTTCTCCCTTGAGAGTATGAAATTTCGAAATAACTTTTTCCATGATGTGACATTACAAATGTTCAATGCTTGAAGTTTCTTGGGTACGTTGTACAGTACATCACCACACACCACTTCACGGTATCCATGCGTCACCCTCGAATTTCACACTCCAAAGACGCCACTTGCCTAAACATGTCCAATTAAAACCTCATTCAGGACAAAATTGTCAGAACATGACGTTATAATATCCATAATAGCAAACGATCTAACACAATGGGGGGGGGGTATCACCACAGCATTCCTTTTAGGATTGAAGGTTCCGGTACACTCTATAAAATTAATTATTAGCATCGACATTGTAATGTGCCGGTGAGGTGCACCACTGAGCCCTGTCCCCCACACCCATACTATGAGTATTACCATCAAATATAGCTTTTAAAAGCCTTGGGGTTGAATAAAACGCGCTTGCCTTTGCAAAGGCCAAGCCACCGCGGCGTCGCGCCGGCCACTCTACACAGGGTCACCGGTTCACGTCGGCCTTCTCAATATGCAAAGTTTTTCAGAGGTTATAGAATGTAGGTTCACATAAATGTGCATTTCCTTATTTGTTTATCAATAAGGAGACCAGTGACTTTAAATATCAATTAAGATTAATGAATATTACACAATGAGAAACCAAATAACCAGATAACGTGTCAGAATCCCATTTCACATATGTGCTGCAATCTCAAAAACGAGCGACATATTTTAGGAAACACTATATTTTAATTTCCCACAGTGAGCAGCTAGATTCAAATTTATACAGTAGAAACATAGGCTACTCCATTACAGACACCATCTTGTCGGACTCAAGAGGCACAATATTGTTCTACTACTGGCCTTCAAAACCCTAGATTGCGGGTTTGATACCGGCTAGTGCAAACAACATTTCAGGGTGTTAAATGCGACACACTCGTGTTGGTACATTTACCAAACTATTAAACAACTCTTACATTGTAGAATTCAGTCACCCCGGTGGTTCTGAAAGCATAACAGTTAAGAGTGACGTTAAACATAATAATAATAATAATAATATTTTATTATTGATCATCATGATAAAACATAACAGCATCTAAGAGTACAGAGGCCTGTACGCCTAGACTATATTCCGTGATTTTTTATCTTCCATAGGGGAAGAACTAAAGAAAGGATTCTGTGAAATCGGCTACAATTAAATCAAGTAATTCTCCATCTCACAAACAGTGCAGATACTATAATTCATTATAGCATTTGGGTGTTGTGCCGAGTTTAATTTAACTCTTCACTGTGTAAAATGTAAATGAAATAAATAAAATATTACTGTATGTGTTTTCTTTGACAGTAGAGATGATCTCAATACAAACAGAGTGTCATTTTGAGATTTGATCACAAACCGGACTGGCATTAGTGCATACGAGAACACGTAAAATCCCGAGATGTATTGTGTGTCTAGCTTGGTGTTGATGCACGCCTTATTGAAAGTATAAACAACACACATTTCAGACAATTTCACGCAACCAACGCATGACACGTTAATGCCTCATGTATTACCAACTTCGGCAACATTTCCTGGTTTGGAGTAAACCATCCGTCTACGTTAAGAATACAAATAAATAATAGTTCGATTTCCCTTCAGTTGCAGTGGCTTTATAGCCGCCAGGTTGCCGGAATTTCACCCTGTATGGGTTCTTTAGCTGGCAGTAAATGTACCTATACGAAGTTGTCACATTTAGCATCACTAAATGTCATCAGGCCGAGCCGGTACCGAACCCACAATATTGGGTTCTGAAGGGCAACGATTAATCAACAGTCAACAGTCATCTTTAGCAGCACCAAGCAACCCTCTTAATTCCTGAATGAGAGTTGAAGTAAACGATTGAGTACATATCAGTGGAGGGGTGGGGAGTGGAGTTGATTTGTACTTTAAGTATTTAATGGTATTCCCCACTGCATCACTTACCTTAGCAAGACGACCATCTGTTGTTGCCCGCGCTACGAGCTGTCGGTAAGTGCAATGCTCCTTCCTTTTCACTTACATTCACCGCACAGCGCAGGCTAGGTCCCTCCTCTATCAGATCATTTCGGCTAAAAGATATCCTATTCTGGTCTTAAGCTAACAACTGTCAACGCAATTTTAGTTTCTTGGCATTAACTGCCAACAAAGTGACTACACCAGCACAACAAGTAACCCCAATGCCTGTCCTGTCGTTCCTTCGGACTCCACACGGCGACTGAAAGCGAGTGTGCTGCGACTGCAGGCAGGCAAAGCAAGCAGTTGAGTTGAGACTTGCTTGACTGCTTCGTCGGTCGAGCCCCTTGCTAGCCTGTTCGCCGGCCACGCACTACTATCGCTGTCAAAAATATAGACCATTTGGAAAGCACGTAATTTGGACATAAAGTTGGCTACTGACAGACGAGAGTGATAATAATGTAACAACCTTCTTAAACATTCATCCCGGGAATAAACCCGGAACTCTGCGAACATGTCTCACTGCAGAGCCACGGAATAAGTATTTGTGTCTTCCAAACAAACCCTAACTACACGTTTCCATGCTCTTCCAAAGGCTTGTAGAATAGAACGTCGTGCATCCCCATGTTTGAACTGACGCCATTCAGAAGCACTGCTATGTAACTGCTATCCGTTTCGTCAAATATAAAATTTTAGGTAAAATATCGTTTTTCAGTTGGTCAACACGTATTATCCTGTGCGGTTAATGTTAATACTGTATAATGCACGGTAGTTAAATACCTGAAACAGATACACAAGAGATCAAACTGTATTCAGGGCCTTGGAGAACAATAAAGGGCCACAGAACGGGGACTTTCAGGCCCCTTCACTTACGGTGATAATAATGCTATTGGTTATACTGTACGTATATATCTTTTAACTACTGTGGCTTCTATAGTCGCCGGGTGCCAGAATTTTGCTCCGAAGTGATCTTCAACGTGCCAGTAAATCTACATACACGGCTCCCTCACATTTGCGTACTGTCAAATGCCAACTGACTGCGCCAGAATTCGATCCTGCAACCTTGGCTCTACACTTTTGTTCAACCTCCTTCATCTCCCCCTCCATTAATTGTTCTTTGCTACTTGATTTTGTACACTGTGCATTTAAAATTTAACTTACGCTGTATCTGTCCCCTACTGGCACCGCAAGAATAATGCATGAAGAAATTTATGAAGTAAATAATAGATTTTTTCCGACCGAATTAACAGTTTTCCGCCCAACAAAGAGCTGTTGAACTTTCGTTAAAGGATAACTTTACTATATCCCTGGCAGAGAAACGTAAAAAACTATACTTTATTTATAAAATTGACTATGTTCTCTTTGTAATGTTCTGGACAATATTCACTGGCTGTATTTGACCACCTCGTGGTGTATCGGCTAGGATTCTTGGCTGTCACCCAGGAGGTTCCGATTTGATTTCCAGGTCTGCCAAGAAATGTAATTCTGGTCTGAGGGATAGAACGGGGTACACTGGGTCTCGTGCGACATTACTAAGAAGACCTGGGTTCGATTCCCACCTCAACTATTCAGGAAGTGTTTTTCCGAGATTTACCACTTCTACTCCAGGCAAATGCCGGGATGGTTCCTAACTTACAGCCATGGCCGCTTCCTTCCCCATTGCTCACCTACATTACAAATACACACCGAACTAGACACCACAATAACACAGGTTATCTGAAAAATTCCACACTCACCCAAGTACATGGGACTAAATGACCACAAATTAAGAAACAACAAAAAACATTCGGTTGTATTGACATCAAACACAAATCATATCAGAAAATGTAAGGATTATTTAGAAATGAACTTGAGTGAAGTTGTCCACCCTAAGCTCTTCATTAAGTCCAGGCTTCGGGGCTATACCCTCTCCCTCTCATCGGGCTTGCGTTTTGGTACATTCGCTGTAAATAATCCCCACTGATATTTCGTATCAGTGCAGTTATTTCGTTCTTAAGACCCTACAGAGTACGCGGATTGTTTCTAATAATAATCTTCCTGCAGGCTATAACTTTTGTTTACCGACAGCGGTAGCTACGCTCGCGAAAGCGCAGCACTAGGCCATGGGGCCAAGCTCTCTGCCGACTCGGTAGACGTGGGTTCGAGCCCCACCGACGGCTGACTATGAAATGGTTTTCCATGATTTCCCATTTTCAACTCCAGGCAAATGCTGGGACGGTACCTTCTGACAGGCCACGGCCACTTCCTTCCATATCCTTGCCCAGTTTCATTCATCTTCATTCATTTTATCTCTCATTAACTCCTCTCCTGAGGTTGGCATCAGGAAATGCATCCGGCCGTAAAAACGAGCAGCCTCATAGAATTTCATCACATCTCATCCCCGACCCCGTTGGAAACGGGAATAACAGGGGACAGACATACATGCCTTTTGTTTGAGGTCCCCCACAAGTAAAAATCGCACGGCGATGAAACTTAGAACAAATATCTTCTTGAGAGGATAATTTTCCACTACGAAATATTTTGTTCTATACATAAACATGTTCACGGGATACGAGGTACGCTACAGTACTTCACAGCAAGTCTTAATTATCCCAACTACGGTATCTTGCCAGCTGCGTGTGTAATAAATGCAATGGCAGCATCCAGGGCTTTCCAACCCGCCATTGTAATTGGTACATGCTGTAAATCTGGCGGTGACTCATTGCGACCTGGTGATATTTTGGTGGTTGGACGGCTCCCGTTTGTAAGTAAGCTAACAGTAAGCTATCCTCAAACGCACCTTAATCAACGAACCAATTTTTGACCAAATATTACTGGAATAAAGTACACACCTGTAGAATACTAGAAACACGTGATTTTTGATGTTTGAAGTATTTCTAATAGGCCTGCTACTTAACGTCAGCTTAACGGGCACAAGGGAATCATTTTTAAACTTCTAAACTGAACTCTGGTCTAAGCGTTGGAACGGATACACTCAGCCTCGAAAGGCAAAACTGACGAAGAGGTGGACACCTCCCACCCCCAGGGGCTCACAGATTGTGAGTTGTGGGTTGGTGACCACGGTACCCCAGCTGAATTCATCATTGCTTTCACTTACTTGAGCTGGGCTTCTCTTTTGACCTTCCTTGGACACCTCTTGTCCTCTTCCGATCCCGCCTTTATTGGCCCTTGTCTCATCTTTCCAGATACCCTGATTTTCAAGGGGTCAGACCTCTTCTTTTCATGGTATCTCCTGCCTTCTGCTCAAGACCCTCAAAGTGTAGCCCCACCACTTCTGGTGCACCCTCGATAGTGCTACACCTGGTCAGCCCCGACAGATTCCTAAATTGGGTCCGTTTTGCCTTTTTGCATTGTCTTCGGGGTGGACTCTCTCCTCTTTCCCTTCCCTATCTACCTTCCTTGGCTCTCCTTGTTACCGAGTCTTTCAATCCTAATTTTTTCGAGGATTGAGGGCATTTCTCTTCCCTGTCGTTTGTTTACCTCACTCCTCTGTTTTTATCCTTTTCTTCATCCAGTTGTACGTTAATAGTTATTTCTAGTTGTAATTATTGTTTTCAAATTCCTTTGAAGATCATTCAAATCATTAGGGGCTAATAGTCTAGATGTTAGGCACTTAAAACAACAATTACCATCATCATCACCATCATCACCACGATCATCATCAGGTGGATTCGATTCCTACCTCAGCCATCGTAGGAGTGCTTTTCCAGGCATATGCTCGGACGGTTTCTCGCCTGAGGCCATGGCCGCCTCTTTACAATCCTCGCCTCAATTTTACAAATACAACCACTACTGCAGACACCACAATAAAACAGGTTATCTGACAAATTTGACATACACCAAGTATACGGGGCAGAATTGACAACGATGTTGCAACAACAAATCTCCAACGAAAAGAATTAACTTCTTTAAGATGTGAACGTAGGCACTTTATTTATCGTTGGAACATTTTGCTTAATGTTTAGCTCAGTTTCTAACGTTGTTTATCTAATGACACTGTAGTGCTTAGTGATAATGTTAGAGAAACATAATTTAAAAGTTATATCGTTGTCTACTCTTAATTTTAAAAAAAATGTCCATTCCAGACACACCAAATCAAAACGTACTCCACGAGGTTGGCAACGCTGTGACAGAACGGCATACTCCCCTATCGTCCTCATCGGTCATTACCCCACGTTAAATTGTACATTCATCGTTTCGTTCCCGGCACTCACAGTGGCCACCCTGACCGCGAGTGTGGTTTTTCGTCGGGAATTTCCACACTAGCTCCAAGCAAATGTCGGAATGGTTCCTTATTCCATGTCCCATAGCAACCTACCCCAATTCCTGACCCTAATGATTAGAGCTACACACACTACTATAGTCACCACAGAAAAGGAGGTTATCAAACAAATCCAATTCACACCCAAGTGCATGGGGATGACATCCAAAAAGTCCCAACTAGAGTCAGGCAAACAGCTCCACAGTTCCGATCGGCCTCGTAGGCGAGAATGAAGAACGGAAATGATGGTTTCAGAACTACTGTGCCCGGTAATGGGTATCGAGCGATCATTTATCGACATTCTAGTTTGGCCAGCATGGCCTGATCATCAGGTACAGTGTAAGGATACAGCCGTACATGTTACAAGTTGACTTAATCTGCACATATTGGACACAACCAGATGACAACGATTTAAAATTCAATTCCACAAGCATGCCAGCACACCTAATTTTGCTTATATAAAAATAATCCTACCTGAAAATTCATCCAGCCTCCACTCCGTTGCAGCAGTTTTAATTTTCTCAAAATTTCCGACTTCAATCTGATGTTTTTTCTTTGGCGGTACAACTCAGGTTAACAATATCAATATGGTATTCCTTATACGTGGAATATGCTGTTTTATAATATCGAACGTATGAATGTGGAAAGGTTTACATTACGGGCTACAGAGGGCTTTGACTTAAGTTGAACCGCTATTGATACGTGCAGCAGGTTGAATGTGCCTGGGTTGTTTATTTAAATCAACACTGCCGACAACGCTAAGAATAAGCAATTCGGGTAATATCAGGTCTTAATCAGATCCACTCAGCGGAGAGAATTGACTTTCAGTGCCCTTGGTGGGAGATGGTACCGACCATACGGGACCTTGCGATTCCAAGCGGATCTAGTAAGAACGTCCACTGCAAATGTCTAATGAACTTAGACAATTTCTATGTTCTATTTTTGTTCTAATGAATGTAATAAGGGGTTGATTAAACGAAGCTTTGTCAAACAGCCCTCTTCAAGCACACGGCCCTTCACTGAGCCAGCAGCTTTGGGAGCTTCGAATAACTTCGAGCGCTTCCGTATGCAAGTGATCCGTATGTTATAATAATAATAATAATAATAATAATATTGGTTTTACGTCCCTTTTAACTGCTGAGGCTTTTAGAGACGCCGGGGTGCCGGAATTTTGCCCCGAAGGGGATCTTTAACGTGCCAGTAAATCTACTGACACGGCTCCCTCACATATGCGCACCCTCAAATGCCAGCTGACTGCGCCAGGATACGAACCTGCAACCTAGGGCCCAGCAAGCGAGAACAGATCCGTATGTTATGACGTAATCTATAACTACTATTGGTTCTCCGAGCGAAGGAGGTGAGTCAGTATGGAGTGAAGGGGAATGTTTGAGAGGGAGAGACTTCAAGACTTGGCACACACACAGTGTGAGAACCACACTGTTGGTTCATGGGTCGGCTCACATAACAAAGCCTGTGTTAAACAACGTGTCATTAATCTCTGAAAAAAAGATACGCGAACTATACTGACTTCAGTCACCAGCTCAGCAGTACTTGATTAGACAAATTCATGGGTGTAATTATTTGAAAATCAGAGGAGAAATTTTGAAGAATATGAGTGTACAAATTTATAGAAGCTCGATGTTTATTCCCTTGCGACATTCACCACCTTCCAGGTGGAGCTCGCTTCTCAGAAACTTCAAGATTTAACACGTCTTTCTTTTTCAAACGTAATCGTAAGATTTTAAAAGTAATTACACTGCTGAATTTGCTCATTTATGAACCGGAATACTGGTAATAAACATTAGTGTAGTTTTATTTTAAAATAAAGTTGGGATCATTATCCCCGATATTAAAGATGATGATGATGACGATGATGATAATTTATTGTTGTTTTAAGGGGCCTAACATTTGGGTAATCGGCCCCTAACGGTTCCGATGATTGTAAAAATGAAACTACAACTAAGACTAATTACTGACTTACATACTAGAAGATGCTGGAAAACAGAAATAAGAATTAGGTAAATAAAAGACAGGAGGAAAGGAAATTCCCTCAACCCTCGAAGAATGAGAATTAAGGGACTTTGAAGAATGGAGAGCAATGAAAAGGAAAGGGAAAGAAGAGAGGGTTCGCCCCAAAGGCAATGAAAAAGGGGAAAAACCAGACTCAGCTCAGGAATCCCTCGGGGTAGCCAACTCCCGAACTCACCAGCCGTGAGCCCTTGAGGGTGTACAGTCTGTACACTATCACGGGTGCACCGTAAGTGGTGGGGGCTACACACACCCCGCCTCCTTGAGGGCCTAGAGCAGAAGGCAGGAGATATTATGAAAACAGCAAGAAGAGGTCTGACCCCACCGAAGAAAGGGGGATCAGGAAAGATGAGATAAGGGTCAATTAAGGCGGGAAAGTGAAAGACTCCCAGCATCTCGGATATCCTAATACCACCGCACCGGGGTTGGAAGAGAACAAGAATTGACCAAGGAAGGTCGACAGGAGAGATGATAGAGGGGAACCCGGCACAAGTAAGTGGAAGCAAAATCGGACTCAGCTGGGATCTCGTGGTCGCCAACCCACGTCCCATAAGTTGTGAGCCCCTGGGGGGCAATATCAATGAAGGCACGGGATAATTCTGACCTTTTTTCTTTAGCAACGCTTGTCTTTGGTCCGAAGGACAGTCGGTTCAATTACCAATCGAGTCAGGGCATTTTAACTTCCTACTGTTAACTGGGTATTTATGGCAATTCATAATTTATTTCATGCTCATCACGACACGTAGGTCACCTACGGCAACTTAAAAGACAAGCAACATGCCTCACCGGAGGCCACATGGCATTGTTATGATCATTTTATGAACCCTCTATTACAATTCCCCAAAATAAAAACAGAAAATCTTCAAAGAGTTCAGAAAATATTGCGGTAGACGCTAATGATCAACTGCGTTTTATGCCTCCCTGAAGATAAAATTCAATGTTTCACATACATATTGCAGTAACTTTGATTCACTAGAAAGAACGGAATAAAACTCGTCGATGTACCTTTGGAAAGAGTAGGGTAAGCTTAAACAATACACTTCCCATGACTCTGTGGTAAGTACAGAACATGAACAGGGGAATTGAACTCCGATGCAAAGGAAATTCACATGCAAAATGCCGTCTGATGTACCGTACTACGTGCAGTGATACCAATCACCAAGCATTAACATGCAAATCAAGTGCAAATGAGTATGAATATGTAATGGAATCGATAAATAATTTTACATTCCTAAATGATCTCGCCTATACGATGTCTTGAGAACATTAATTTGTAATAGGTTACTGCTTCCTTGTGTAACATGTCTGAATACTTTCGGGTACAGTGTTTCTTAAGACGGCTTACGGCTGGTGTGTTCATGAATGGGTGGTCGTAGGGGATTTCTCAGTTGGAGCTAGCTAACTCTTTCATATGTGCCTGTTTTTATCTTTTCAAATGATCTTGTCGACTTCATCGATATGCTTTGGTCTAACGTTATGCGTTGCGGTTACGGCGTGTATGACGTCATCATGTTGTTCAGTGCATATGCACCGAGTCTGAGTTTACTCCTAGGGTCTGGCGTTATGCGATACGGAGACGGCGAGTGCGTGACGTCATGCAGCCCCCACGCGGGAAGCCTAACTTAAAGGGTAATGGAGTCTGTTGGGTCTGAATTTTACTCCTGGGGTCTGGCGTTGTGCGATACGGAGATGGTGAGTGCGTGACGTCATGCAGCAGAGTGCACCTCCCGCTCTCCGTTCCCCCACGCGGGAAGCCTAAGTTAATGGGTAATGGAGTCTGTTGAAAGAGTCCTGGGGCTTCGAGCGAAGCGAGAAGCCCTCCTGAGCCTTTCTAACATGTGTAGCATTTGTAGCATGCGTCATTTGAAATGATATAAAGTCTAGTCTCTCAGACGGACTGAATCTTTTTATTCTAGGTTTTTCTCAAGTCCAGAGGATCTAAACTCCAGGGTGTCAACAACATAGAATAATAATAATAATAATAATAATAATAATAATAATAATAATAATAATAATAATAATAATAATAATACCGTAACAATAATAATTATAATTATAATAACAATAATAATAAACTAATAATTATCATGTTGGAAGCCATTTTTCAGTGTTGCCTTAGTAACCGAAATTTTATGTTTTTCAGTCGGTCAACACGATTGTACCCGATTGTAATGGGTGGTTCTCTAACCCTAAAAAACATGAGATTAATAAACACACTTGGATGACCAGTTTCGATCGCCAAGTGATCATTATCAGATCCTTTACACTTAGGCTATTAAATCTATGACAACAAGTATGGGTGATGGTATTTACAATATATATATATTTATTTAGTTGCAGTAAAAATTAAGCTAGCACAACTAGTCGAGATTTGATATTATATGTGCAGGCAGCGGTGTCGGTAGCAGCACGGGAACGAACCTCTCATCGCTCAAACAGCTAGGTTCACAATCCACTCCTACCTGACCATTTAATTACAATCACATAATCACACTAAGCAAGCAAACTGGAAGGTCAATCACCACTTTCAGTATCTTAACAAAAATCACACGTAACTGACAAATCTCGACTAGTTGTGTTAGTTTAATTACCACTGCAACTAAATAAGTGTATATGTTGTAAATACCATCACCCATACTTGTATACATAGATGTAATAGCCTAAGTGCAAAGGATCTCATGATGATCACTTGGCGATCGGAACTGGCCATCCAAGTGTATTTATTAATGTCATGTATTTCTTTTTAGGATTAGGGAACCACCCATCACAATTGGGTACAATCGTGTTGACCGACGTATATACATTACATTTCGACCAATAATGATGATAATGATAATAATTATATCTAAGGCAAAGTCAACTCCATACATGCCATGGAGGCCCATGGAGCATTGGAAGGTAGAGGCTTCTACCCTTCATGACATCGGCACTATATAGGGTTGTCAGTTCCATGCCCGACCAACTTTGCTCCCAAAAATTACCCTGGTACCGTACTCATTTTTGTTATTGGCTGAGTGAACCCCAGGACCATTTGCACTTCAGAAAGTGGTAGTTTTATTTCTAAAATCCACTACCAAAGTGGGAATCGAACCCAGTCCGTTCGAGTTTGAAGCCCAGCATCTCTGCCGTCTGGGCTACGCATCCCCCTGATTATTTTCGTTTCTACGGCAACTTGGAGAATGGTTGTGGTTCCATCAGGGGAGTTAATGAGAGATGAAATGAATGAAACTGGGCACGAAGTTGAAAGGGACAGTAGCCATTCGGAAGGTATCGTCCTGACATTTTCCTGGAGTTGAAAATGGGAACCCATGGAAAACCATTTCAAGGGCAACCGATGGTGGGGTTCAAAGCCACTCGTCTACCGAGTCCAGAGCAGTCTGTCCCCATGGCCTTGCATCTTAGCGTGTGGTAGCTACCACGGTGGTGCATAACTACCATCGTGAGTATAGAAAATTGACAAGATTTTTTTTGTTTGTTTTATACTCTAAGGTCGCAATTTCTTGTGAGTCGCTAAATTATAAACGGTCAACATTATTTATCACCCTAATTTAGTGTTTAGGGCATACTTTTAAGTTTAAATGTAGATGTACAACTGACGACTCAATTTAGGTTCTCTTGAAATTCTGTTTGAGGGCAGAGGACAAGAGACCTTCCCCCTTCAAAAGTTTTCCCTGGTGAGCTTTATAACATACAAGTGTCCTTAGGTAATACATTTCCTACATGTATAACAAAGATTTGGCAATCCCCACTCACATGTTTAAAATATATTCTGAGTGAGTGAGCGAGTAAGTGAGTGAGTGAGTGAGAGAGTGAGTAAGTAAGTAAGTAAGTAAGTAAGTAAGTAAGTAAGTAAGTAAGTAAGTAAGTAAGAGTGAGTAAGTAAGTAGGCCTAAGTAAGTAAGTAAGTAAGTAAGTAAGAGTGAGTAAGTAAGTAGGCCTAAGTAAGTAAGTAAGTAAGTAAGTATGTAAGAAAGTAAGAGTAAGTAAGTAAGTAAGTAAGTAAGTAAGAGTGAGTAAGTAAGTAGGCCTAAGTAAGTAAGTAAGTATGTAATAAAGTAAGAGTAAGTAAGTAAGTAAGTAAGTAAGTAAGTAAGTAAGTAAGAGTGAGTAAGTAAGTAGGCCTAAGTAAGTAAGTAAGTAAGTATGTAATAAAGTAAGAGTAAGTAAGTAAGTAAGTAAGTAAGTAAGTAAGTAAGTAAGAGTAAGTAAGTAAGAGTGAGTAAGTAAGTAGGCCTAAGTAAGTAAGTAAGTAAGTAAGTAAGAGTGAGTAAGTAAGTAGGCCTAAGTAAGTAAGTAAGTAAGTAAGTAAGTAAGTAAGTATGTAAGAAAGTAAGAGTAAGTAAGTAAGTAAGTAAGTAAGAGTGAGTAAGTAAGTAGGCCTAAGTAAGTAAGTAAGTATGTAAGAAAGTAAGAGTAAGTAAGTAAGTAAGAGTGAGTAAGTAAGTAGGCCTAAGTAAGTAAGTAAGTATGTAAGAAAGTAAGAGTAAGTAAGTAAGTAAGTAAGTAAGTAAGAGTGAGTAAGTAAGTAGGCCTAAGTAAGTAAGTAAGTATGTAAGAAAGTAAGAGTAAGTAAGTAAGTAAGTAAGTAAGTAAGTAAGTAAGTAAGAGTAAGTAAGTAAGTAAGTAAGTAGGCCTGAGTAAGTAAGTAAGTATGTAAGAAAGTAAGAGTAAGTAAGTAAGTAAGTAAGTAAGTAAGTAAGTATGTAGGCCTGAGTAAGTAAGTATGTAAGAAAGTAAGTAAGTAAGTAAGTAAGTAAGTAGGCCTGAGTAAGTAAGTAAGTATGTAAGAAAGTAAGAGTAAGTAAGTAAGTAAGTAAGTAGGCCTGAGTAAGTAAGTAAGTATGTAAGAAAGTAAGAGTAAGTAAGTAAGTAAGTAAGTAAGTAAGTAAGTAAGTAAGTAAGTAAGTAAGTAGGCCTGAGTAAGTAAGTAAGTATGTAAGAAAGTAAGAGTAAGTAAGTAAGTAAGCAAGTAAGTAAGTAAGTAGGCCTGAGTAAGTAAGTAAGTATGTAAGAAAGTAAGAGTAAGTAAGTAAGTAAGTAAGTAAGTAAGTAGGCCTGAGTAAGTAAGTAAGTATGTAAGAAAGTAAGAGTAAGTAAGTAAGTAAGTAAGTAGGCCTGAGTAAGTAAGTATGTAAGAAAGTAAGAGTAAGTAAGTAAGTAAGCAAGCAAGTAATTAAGTCAATCAGTCAGTCAGTGAGTAAGTAAGTAAGTAAATGAATCAGATTACTGCATTTTAAGTAGATTATAACAATCTGTTAAATCTGAATGCTAACTAGACAAATCGAGAAGAGATTAATGTCTTAAGGGGATTGGGGGTCACTCTGCATAGACCTATGCTAGACGAAGACATATCGATAGATTAAGTCAGGGAAGTAATGTTAAAAAGTGAAAGAGGAAAAAACCGGTGCTATTTCGGAGATAACGAAGGGATTCTGGAAAGAATTTGGTAGAAATGAGTTCTTGATAAAAAAAAAAGTTTAGGGAACATCTTCAACAAGATTTTTGAAAAAGCTAGATTTCCTAGGGCGTATCTGGAGTGCCTACTTGCCCAATACAAAGAAACGAGTAGAACATTAAAACTAATTAATTATAGTTGCATAGTATTGGTTTACAAACTTGAGTAAAATATACACTGGATTGTAGCCAAGCGTTTAACAGTGTGGGTGGAAGGTTGTTCAGTGTTCACAAAACTCGAATAAGGATTTAGAAAAGGGATGAGAACCAGTGACAATATAACGGTGTTGAGAACACTGCTGGACGAATACATAAGTAAGGAAGGAGGAGAACTCTACATCACAGCTATTGATTTGGAAAATGCATTTGATTCGCGAACCTTAGATTTTGACTGTTCTTACGTACTGCATATGTAAGTGATTAACCTTTGTTGTTTAAGTCTTCAGTCCTTACACTGATTTGATGAAACGCTCCTGTTGCCTTGCACTTGCCAATCCAATAACATTTGTTGTTGTTGATTCTTTAGGGGCTTTGCGACATCGCGGTCATGTAGCCCTGTGTACTTGAGTGTGTGTAGTGTATGTCCGATAACCTGTGTCACTGTGATGTCTGTACTAGTGTGTGTATGTGTAATTGAGGTAGGATTTAGGTAGAAAGCCGCCGTGGCCTTCAGTTAGGTACCATCCCGTCATTTGCCTGGAGTAGATGTGGAGAAACCACGGAAAACCACTTTCAGGATGGCTGAGGTAGGATTCGAACCCACCTCTCCTCAGTTTTGCCTGATGAGGCTGAGTGTACCCCGTTCCAGCCCTCAAACCAAAATTAAATTTCTTGGCAGAGCCGGCAAATTCAAAAAAGTACGCGTTTCTGACTACTTCCAGTTGCATTCTATTATCTTTGATTTACTATTATTGATTTTCATCACAATTCTCTTCACTTGACTGTGTCGATACCATTCAGAAACTCAGGCAAATGGGAATTATTCCAAATCAGGAATTTGAATTTGAATATTTAACACCTTACGATTATTCATTGTCTTATTGATTATGAGTTGCACCATTTTCAGATGTGTGCACCAAATCTTCGAGACAGTGGAGACATATGCAGAAACCGGATCATAAAGCATGGGGCTCATTTCCATAGGCATTTCACGCACTCCCCTATTATCATAATAATTATAGTTGGAAGTATCATACGAGAGCAAAGACCTAATCAATGTGAGCATTACGTACGACTTTAGAAAGCTGTTGCTCTGGTGACACGCCATGCGTGGGTATTAGCACGCTTTGAAATTAAAATGTCTAGCTTGTACGTAGGTACACATCTGGTTGTTAAGTAAGTGCAAATGCGTTGCAATAGAATACAACATCCTGTCTGGTACAGACAATTCTAAAATAGTTTATAAAATTCATTCCTGTTAGTCATTGTAAATGAGAGGATGGAAATCGTTCTCTTCGCTCCTGCAAGGCTTAGCAACATAAGAGTTGTTGTATGGTGAACATCTCCTTGTTATGAGGGTTGGGATTTGGTGAACAACTGATTATATGAAGGGCTGGCAGGTTTGTTAAGTTTCTTGTAGGCCTATTTCTGATTTTTTTCCCTATTATATTGTGTTGTTTTAGGCTAAACGTTTTGAAGGAAGCAGGAAGGAACTTTTATTTTTCTTGTGGCCGTTAATCTCGCAATCACGAGCCTCTTGACCTCCTATTTTACGTGGCATCCAAACCACAGGACGTGATATTTCACTCCAGGGTGCACAATCTTACAGTAGGCAGGATATCGTGAATAAAAAGATATCTCACCTTTCGAAAAATGAGGATATCAGCTTACACAACAGCTTCCTTGCTAGCGAGTGCCGTGTGATACGGGCTTAAGAGACTTCAGATGATGGATATTCCGGTGTGGGAGGTGGAATGCAGCAGTCTGATGGGTATACACGTAACTCCTCCTGCAGATTACCACGAAAGTAATCCTCGCATTTTGATTTTGGACCAATTTCCACAGCTAACAATGACTTGGCAAATGATCACTCACACATTCATCCATTTATATTTTTTATTTATTATTATTTATTATTATTTATTCAATTTATTTATTAATTTTAATTTTTTGTTTTGGATTTTTGCATCCCTCCGGCTTGCTCACTGTTGGAGGTTCGGAGGTCACACCCAGGAGTAGACGATGAAGATGACAAGGCGGACGTGATTTCCTCTCTAGGGAAGCTGAGTAATGACCGTGTACACACTGCCTCCTATCCAAACACGTCCCTATGCTGGGCTGCCGGCCCACCCACGTCAGAGACTGAATGGCTTTATTGTGGTGAAGGGGTAACTTCTTAAAGAGGAGTGGGGGGATCCCAGTCACACATTTGCTAGTGTAAATATTGAGGGCGGAGCCAGGCTATTCGTCTCATTGGCAAAGGGATTGTAAGAAATGCGCTTACAGTTTATCATTGCAAGCTTCACTGAGACTACTGTATGAATAACAGATATGGTGTTGTTTCTATTAAGGACTTGCAACATCATGGGCATCAGTCCCGTGTTGTTGTTTTCATTTAGGGAATTGGTTCTCGTGGTTATTTAGCCCAGTGTACTTGTATATATAATATATATAGCATTTGCCTGATAGCCTGTATTATTGTGGTGTCTACAGTAGTATGCAGCCGGCCCCGTGGTATTGGGGTAGTGCACCTGCCTCTCACCCAGAGGCCCCGGGTTCGATTCCTGGCTCCGTCAGGGATTTTAGAAACTGACGTGATGGCTGGATCGGGGTGCACTTAGCCTCGTGAGGACAATTGAGTAGCTGTCTGACAGTGAGGCAGTGCCAAGATTAACGGCCGAGGGGACCCGATGCGCTGGTCACGCGTCACCCCAATATCTGCAGGCCAGATGACTGGGCAGCGGTCGCTTGATAGGCCTAGGCTCTTCATGGGCTGTAGTGCCAGGGGTTATTGTTATAGTAGTATGCAATTTTGTAATCGAGGGCTAGGATTGGGAAGGAGATGGCCGTGGCCTTACGTTAAGAGCCATTTGCTTCAAGTAGACGTAGGGTACTGCAGAAAACCGCTCATACGATGGCTGTAGTGGGGATCATCAGTCCCGTGTACCTCCATAGGACAAGTAAGATTTTTTAAAGCATATGGCTTTTAGTGCCGGGAGTGTCCGAGGACATATCCGGCTCGCCTGAGTTTGTAACTGCATCTATGCGGACACTCATAGGGTGAGCTACAAGTATCGTCACGAGTGGAGTGTTGCCTAGGGAGGAACGTGTGAATGTAAGGACGAGGAATTGGAAGGTAGCGGCGGTGGCCTATAGTTAGGGACCAACCCTGGCATTTGCCTGGAAGGAAGATGGGAACCCACAGAAGACCATCTTCAAGTATGCCGGCGGGGTGATACGAACCTCCTCGCCTCCTAGATGTGAGCGACTGCCTGCAGCCACGCCGTAATGACCACGGCTAATTTCCCACTTTGGCCATTCTACAAGTGGTTTTCCGTGATTTCCCGCATTTATTCCTGGCAAATGACGAAATAGTACTTAACGGCCACCTCATCTTCAGTCGATCCTCAATTACAAACACAGACATCACAATAACCCCAAGTACAATATATCAAACCAGTTCTGCGGTTTCCCAAATACACGGGGCTGCTGACCACTACTTCCAAACCCCTACCTCAGTCATTCTAGAAATGGTTACCTGCCATTTCCCATTACTACTCCAGGCGAATGCCGGGATGGTACCTAAATTAAGGCCATGGCCGCCTTCTATCCAAATCCTAGCCTCAATTGCTAATACACATATTACTGCAGCCATCAAAATGGCACAGGATATCAGACATATTACACACACCCAAGTACACGGGGCTTCATGGCCACTATATCAATATGAATCAATAATAACAACAGCAATAAGGTAGGTTGGGAACAATACTTTTAAAACCTTCAGTTTCATGAATGTTTTAAAGAAGACAAATCCCTTCTTTCTTAACTGTTTTCCATTTTACACGTTGATTTAGGAATTTCGAAGATGTCCCTCCCAGGTAACATCGAAGAGCAGCGGATTGTTGCTTCAGCCGTTATGGGCCATTTAATGATCTTTAGCAGTACTGCTGATGTGTGACCAGTGATAAAGGACTAGCATGAACCGATATTTATGATAACCATTACGAGAAGTAAACTGGCTCCGTGTTTCGGTCTTACTGAACTCTTTGATCGATTACTGCTGTCCAATATAATTCGAAAGACTGCATAACTTTAGCTACATATGAAAGTCTCTCGGTGCACGAGCTAAATGTCAACATGTTCCTTTGTATTGTTGCAGCTTAGACCGAAACGTAGCGCTGTTATTAAAGTCTGATGTCGCTCAAACTTGTTCTGAGCGAGAGTAACTACCCAGCAAGCTAGTCGTGATTAATCACAGCATTCAAGTGAAACACAGAAGATGGTTCTGTCACATTATACTCCTTCTCCTCTCACTCAGACGTGATCCAGCCGATGGGTCACGAAGGATAAAATGAATGGGTTGCTTACCGCAAAGTGGACAATCTTTGTATAACATTATTGTTATTGAAACTAAGCAATTTTCCTAGGTTTATGCCGTGTCATGTGTGGGGTTTCTTGGGGAACACCAGGCCGGCTCATCAGCGGGCACGGACATCAAGAGCCCGCTGATGAGCCAGCTTGGTGTTCCTTGGCGAAACCCCACACAAGACACGGCATAAACCTAGGAAAATTGCTGAGTTTTAATTCACTGACCGTGGAAGCCAATATACCATTATGTTATTTATTATTATTATCATTATCATATCACTAGCAACCCCCACCCCGCTTCGCCCGGGAACGGTTATGAATGCATTACGCGATAAGCGCTTTTCTTTCGAAAGAACTACGACCTATATCCGTTTTACGTCTCGGCATGATGGGTTAAAATCACTGACTGGACTATTAATTATATTATCATGGAGATGCATGTGCAACGAATTCTTGTCAGACGTAATTTAAGAATGGCGACGTGCATGATACACAAGTCCCCCTTCCGTCCAATCTTAACTTGACTGTGTATTTTGCGGAACGAAAAGTTCACCGGCGAAATGAAGAAAAACCGAGTTGCACTTGCAGAGAAACTCCAAACACAACCACTCTTCTCTGAAGGCTTAACTCAACACAAAATACAGTTTGCTGTTGGCTGTATCTGGGGTGATAGACTCGCCCCTAGCTAGCTCGTAAACTCTCGCCTCAGTAATTGAATGGAGATTGTTGGAAGAAATGAAAACGTAAAAACACTTATACAGGGCTATGTAATAAAGATAGAGATATGCTCTCGCGGACATTTTTGTAGAACTTTTCATGCTGAACAATTCTTACACTCTTAGTATATAGATATTTTTAATGATTTGCCTAGCGTAAGATTAAAAAGCGCACGGACGCCTGTTTTTTTTTTCGACTTTTTCACTGCTTGGCTTCCTTTGATCATAAATAAATTATTTTCCGCAGAAACCTTCCTCGAGATATCCTTTACAGAATGGTGAAAACCATATCAAAATCCATCCAGTGGTTCTCGAGATTACCCGTTACATCCAAGAATCGGGGAAATTGTTTTATACTAGAGATATACTGTATATGAAACGCTAAAGTGTATGTTTCAGAAAACGTTAGCCCTGAAATCAGAGGGAGCTAGAAGCAGTGGTTTGTAGAAAAATCTTCCAAAACGTCTCAATAGTACAGGAAAAACCTTGCATTTCTTGAAAAGTCAATATATTTATTTGTTTATAAAGTGCGTTGAAACAATTGAACAAGTCGATAACTTCTGGCAGAACTGTGTCACGTCGAACCCGTCTAACAGTAAAGCCAGGCGGGTGTTATATAGGCCTACATAATAATAATAATAATGTTATTAGTTTTTACGTCCCTTTTAACATCAGCGGCTTTTAGAGACTCTGGGGTGCCGGAATATTGCCCCAATGGGATCTTTAACGTGCCAGTAAATCTACTGACACGGCACCCTCGCATTTGCGCACCCTCAAATGCCAGCTGACTGCGTTAGGAATCGATCCTTCAACCTTAGGCCTAGCCAGCGAGAACATTACCGCTGACCACGCAGTCAGCTTGTTGTATAGGCCTACACATGGGGCGTACACAAGTAACCGATTGTAACAAATGAGCATTCAAAATAAAGAGAATTACCCACAGCAGTCACGAATTGTACTATGATTTCGTAAATGTCGCCAATTTGTTTAAAAAGTGCCTTTAAACCAAAAAATAAGGCGATTGCCCCTGCCATATCTGTAACGCGTCGAGCCCGCATACCAATAGGGCCGGACGGGTGGACTATACACACGCGAGTGTTCTCACATGGGTTCACTAGTTATTATACCGGGTGAGTTAGCCGTGGTGGTTACGGCATGACTAATGGCAGTCGCTCACATCCGGGAGGCGAGGAGGTTCGAATCCCCCCGCCGGCAACCTTAAAGATGGTCTTCTGTGATTTCCCATCTTCCTTCCAGGCAAATGCCGGGGTTGGTCCCTCACTATAGGCCACAGCCGCTACCTTCCAACTCCTCGCCCTTCCCTTCCAACTTTCCTCCCCAACGGTACTTGTAGCTCACCCATTGGGTGTCCGTCTCGAAGCAGCTACAAAACTGGCGAGCCGAACATGTCCTCGGACACTCCCGGCACTAAAAGCCATACGCTAAAAAAAAAAAAAAACTAGTTATTATCATTATTTTAACATCCAATTTAGTTGCTGTGATTTCGGAGACGTCGAGGCGTCGAGAAAATCTTTCGATTTTATAAACTTCTAAACGTCGACTGTCACGGGCTTTGATCACACAATCTTGGGAACAAGGGACTTGTCAACTGCGCCACACTGTCAGTTTAAAATAGTCTACAGATACTTGAGATTAAGAAATTTCTCAACAGGTGGGCTAGAAAGACGGCCAAGACAGATATGATACAAATTCTTAATATTTTTTAAAAACTTCAAACTTGTTCCTGACATTTTTAGCAGGTTTAGAAAGTAAAAGTGAAGCAGCTTGCTAGCCTTACTTGAGCAGATTCCGATGGTGGGGAGGAGCGATTACCCAAGTGGTTAATGACTTCAGCTGTAGAGGGTAAGAAAATCAGAAGTAATCCTAGGAGGCTATGGTTAGATTCAGTATTGAAAGATTTCGAAGTGAGAGGTATAGAAACAGAGAAGTCCACTTTGCTAACTGCTAATAGGAGATCATGGAGGCTACTTGTTCGCAAACAGAGGCTTGCAGACTAGACTGGTTGCTGAAAGGCAAAGCAGTCTCAAATGAAAATGTAAACTTGTGCTTTTTTTATTGCAACTATACCTTTCTTTTCTTTGCTGCAGCGATACACTTTGTGTTATAGTTTTGATCTACATAAATTCTTTGTTGTTGTTGTCGAGTCATTTAGGGGCTTTCCGACATCGTGGCTGTTGTAGTCCCGTGTACTTGTCTGCGTGGAATCTGTCTGGACACTGTGTCATTGTAATGGCTGTATTAGTTGTTGTTGTTATTCAGTTAAGGGTCTTGGAACATCTTGGTCATCAGCCCTGTGTATTTGATGTGTGTTGAACATGTCTGATAATCTGGATTCCTGTGATGACTGTACAAGTGTGTGTTACTGAATTGTCAGGGATTGGGTAGGTGACCCGGGACTTGAAAGTAAGGTACTATCCCAGAATTTGCCTTGAAGGTAAAACCCAGGGATAAACCACACTCAGGGTAGCCATTGGCTCCGCCTGGACTCCGGACTCGCTGCAACTGCCCGCGCGGACATGGTGCACGGCTACGCCGTGGGTGTATTTGTAATTGAGGGTAGGATTTATGAGCGCCTACCTCGCACCCGGAGGCCCAGGGTTTGATTCCCGGCTCCGTCATGGATTTTAGAAACTGACGCGAGGGCTGGAACGGGCTGCACTCAGACTCGTGAAGACAATTGAGTAACTGTCCGACAGTGAGGTAGCGCCCCAGTCATGGGGACCACGATAAACGACCGAGGGGACCTGACGGGCTGACTACGCTTAATCTACAGGCCAAATGGCTGGGCAGCGGTCACTTGGAAGGCCTAAGCTCTTCAGGGGCTGCAGTGCCACGGGGTTTTGTTTGTTTTAGGAGCTAGGAGGAGGTCGCCGAGGCCTTACATTAGGAACCAACCTGGTATTTGCTGGAGTAGAAGTGGGAAACCATGGAAAACCTCTGTTAAGAATCGAACCCACGTCTTCTCAATTTTTCCTCACGAGGCTGATTGTACCCAGTTCCAACCCTAGACAGAGCCTGGAATTGAACCCTCAATACTTACCCTGAGACTATACAAGGCGGCTCATAAGTTAGTACTTAATCGAAATTTTTGAACATCCCATAAGTTGATTTTTGTTCATATCAGCGTATTTTTTATGACTATCAGTGAGAGGTAGGGGGGCAAGAGACCCTTTACACCCCTTCACGCCTGCTCTCACTGCATGTCTTAGACGTCGGAGTTTAAGTGAAATAAAACCGAATTTGTTGTTAGTTCATTCTAGGGCATGGGACATCTTAGTCATCAGCCCCGTCTAATGTGTTCCCATGTACTCGTTTCATTTAGTAGAAGCTCGTAGTGACGATTTTACTCGACACAAAAAGTCTATTTCGAAGTTAATTATTGCATTTGCCTATTCTGACTATTTACATAAAAGAAGACAAAATATACCTCATTCCATGTAGTTTAGGCATAACTTTGGATTTAGGTGGCATTAACTTTCTCAACAGTGTGCCTAGTAGTATGGAGATTAGGGAGAATCAAACTTCAAGGCGAGTTATATAATTGTTACCTTTTCAACGTGACATAATATTCAGGATTAAGAAAATAATAAAATCACAAATTTTACAGTAATAGTAGCCTATCTGTCCAGGATTATTTTTCTGACATTCTGAATACTCTGGCTTGGATTTTTTTCTTTGTTGATGTGTAACATCTTTCCGCTCGGTTGCTGGATAGTTTTGTGGGAGTGATTTTGAAAATTGGGGACGGAAGTGGATCGGAAGTATCGAGATGGCATTGGTGGATCGAACGGAAGTATGCACTGCCCGCTCGATCGATCGAACGGAAGTGTACTAGATGGCAGTGGTGGAAAACAGAAGTATGCACTGCCCGCTCGATCGATCGATCCAGCGGGCAGTGGTACGAGAAACAATGAGCGCGCGGTGTCAGAAATTGATACCATGACGTACTCTCGGCCATGTGGAAGGTATATGACATAGGCCTATTGAACGGAAATCGCTCATGCGAACTCTGGTGTCAAGTGATTGAAACAAATGACATGGTACATGTTCGAAGTCTTCGTATCAGTATTTAAAAGGTAAAATGCCTTAATATCAAACATTGTAAATAGTCGGCATTGCCGGTATTATGTTTCTGCACAATGGCTATTCAAATATTAACCCACATAACGGTAATGCAGTCATCAATATAATATAATCGTTGTGGTTATACGAGAATTGAACAAGCCTTCATGAACTATTACTGAATACATTCTCTTTACTCACAAGAGGGCCTATTCATAAGGCATTTTAAACTCAATTTCACGCAGGAACATTATCGAAACACGCAAAATATAAATGAAACTTAATTCCGTGATGCAGTATTATTGGAACGTGGAAATAAGTCACCATCTTGTGCACGAAATTTGCGTAGTCGAAATAGCTGTGGGGTTAGTGCTTATGACTGTGAATCTAGAGATCTTGGGTTCGAAACCCGGACGGGGTAGATATTTTTGCTACCAGATTATCATTTTAAACGATATTCATCATATCAATATGACTCATTTTTTAGGGGCGTGGTGGCTCAGCGGTCTAGCTGTATGCCTCTCACCAAGGCGGTCCGGGTTCGATTCCCGGTCAATGCATGTGAGATTTTCGAAGTGAAATGCCATGTCCTGTGGTCCGGATTCCACGTTAAAAGGAGGTCCCGTGGCTCATAATCACAAGATTCACAGTCACGTAAAACTACAATCTTCCTTCCTTCCTTTGACTCATTTTAACAGAATCCATATGAAATTACGTGTTGGTCTGTGAATGAAGAGGACCTGTTTATAAGGAATTTAAGGTTATGGGCGGTGTCGCGTCTATTAATCTAGTTGATCCATATCGTATTCTTTATTTAGGCTAGTGCTGGTGGAAGCTACAAATCATCTAATAAAATGAGTTCCGTATTATAAACTGCAATATCTGTAAAACACTCCATTTTACAATAGATTAATATTTGTGCCAATAATAGTATAAAATACCGGTGTATCAACAATTTCACGTGAGGTTTCTTCTATGTCAGATGTTACACATCATATGCGACTACTGTAAGGCTCGTAATTTTTTGCACTTTGCTAGCTGTAAATCAAACTCAAAGAACTCTTCTGCCACCGCGGAGGCAAAACTGAGAAAAGGTGGGTTTGATTCCCAACTCAGCCATGCTGGAAATGGTTTTCCGTGGTTTCCCCACTCCTACTCCAAGCGAATGCCGAGATGGTTCCTAAATTAAGTTTTTATTGTTATTGTTGTTTAAGTGGCGGAACTACGAGGTCATCTGCCCCTTAGGTTCCTAAATTAAGGCCACGGTGGCTTCCTTCCAAATCCTCATCTGAATTACAAATACACATACTAATACAGCCATCACAATAATACGGGTTATCAGACAAATTTCAGCGAGAGGGAGAGAGACACACAAACAAGTACAAGGGGCTACATGGCCACGATGTCGCGAAGCCCCTCAATGAATCATCATTATCATCATCATCATCATCATCATCGAACTCTTTGAAGTAGAGGCTACCTTACTATAAAATTCCATCTTGTCTCTTATGATGGAAGACGAAAAAGAAAGTAGTAGGCTAGTATGCTGGCAGTTTGAAATCACGTGTTTATCAGTGGAAAGCCTAAATTAATGAACACCTCGTGGTGTAGCAACCAGCATTATTGGCTGTCATCCTTAAGGTCAGGGTTCGATTCCCGACTCTATAAAAACATTTCTTTTCTGGTCTGAGGGCATACGCGCTGTGCTATCAGCTTAGGGAGATAGATCGTAGACGTGGGAAACCAAGAAAATCCACTTCTGAGATGACTGAGATTGGATTCGAACCCTCCTCTTCTCCCAAGGCTGACTAAACCCCGCAGCCCTCAGATCAGAATTAAATTTCTTGGCAGAGCCGGGAATCGAAACCAAACCTCAGGGACGACAGGCAATCAATGCTAGCCACTATGCCACGAGTCACTAATGAGAATGTATGTACAGGTATAGCCTACATCCGGTGGAACTCAAGTCGTCCAATTGGTAAAACGGAACCACTTAATCTTCTACCAAAGCCACTTGTTGGACAATTAATTGTAGGGAATGTAAATCCGAAACTTAATACTAGTGAAGTGGGCAGGTATTTGATATCCCTCTCAACTGTGGAGTTCCACTCTTGAATGTTGCGCGAGATCGTAGTCAAGCTTGCTTTCGTCTTAGGCATTTCTTGCCTTAAGGAATCCAGTCTAGAACTGCGTACGTCCAGGGCTGTCTTGTTTTTATGATGCGGCCATTACCCTGCTCTCTTATCCTCTTCTAGTAAGGCATGTGCCGTACACCTTCTTTCTCCTGAATATACCCCTTTACGACAAGTCCAAGCGAGACTTTTCGCCCTTTTCACAATGAGGTCCTGTAATGTCTGTACAGTTCAAGTGATTTCAACCTGGCACCATTTAATTCACTCTGCTATAATGATCGTGTGGCCTCCGAAGAGGCCCAGTGCAGGTCTTTCTAGATGACGCCCGTGGGCGACCTGCGCGTCGTAATGAGGATGAAGTGATGATAATATAATATAATATAATATCGTATGGCCTCGGATGCCGGGTGCAAGCTTTGTTATCTGACGCCCAGAGCAGCTTCCATGTCCAATTTTGTCGTTCCTTGGAACGCTGTGAAAGTCAAGGATGTTAGGTACCAAAGCTCATTGACAGTATAGCGCTTTCTAGTAGAGAATGGAGGAACATTCTGAGATTAATTTTGCCATTATGAACACGGCCTATTGAATTCAAATGGGTTCTTTAACATGCCAACAACGTATGACATGCGTGTCGTGATTTTTGTCGCATTTCAAAAATCACTTACCACGGCCAGGAGCGAACCTGCAAGATTGGGGGGTTGGTAGTCCGACACGATAACCACTCACCCACCGTGGCAAGCCCGAAGTGATTATGAAGACGGCACAAACACCCAGTCCCTGAGCCACGGGAATTAACCCCCAGGGGATTAAAATCCCTGATGGCTCGGCCGAGAATCGAACCTGGGGCATTTTGGGCCAAAGCCTAGCGCGCTAACAATTTAGCCACGGAGCATTCACTCTGATGATTTAATACGACCCTTGGCGAGCTGCTGTGGTGGCCAATGTGGGTTAATCTAACCTGTAGGCCTATTGGGTTGTGGTTAAATATTTCGCCACCGTAAATAAAGGTTAATATTTCGTATAAACTTCATCGAATGTGTCCTATACTGGTTTGAGGCAGGGCTCTGAATGGACAGTGGTGATCTACAAAGCCACAATAAGCATGAGAAGGCTGTAACACTTAGAAGGAAGAGGAGAATGATCTAGGTGGCTAAGAACGTTGCCACCAACCAGTAGACAAAACGCAGTGTCTATCGCTCATTTGTTTAGTGCTGAAACTCTTGCTGAATTGTTAATTGTGCTTATGTCCAAATTTCTGTCCGATATCTGGTTAACGCAATTAGCCATTGTTTTATGAATATTTGCTGGGCATTACATGAAACAGTATTTCGCATTAATATATTATACTAAATAGACGATACATTCATCGAACTTGTCTACATATTCCGTCAGCTTTATATTTTGCATAAGTTTACTTTGTCTTCTATTGTGCTGTAACATATAACCGACCCTCTTAGATAAAATCATGATAATATTACCGCGACTCGGACAATAGAACACAAACTCAAATTTTGTCTTGTTGCTATGTAGGGTAGAACGGTTATGAATAGTCTTATGTACAGACAACCTACTAGAAAGGCAATTGTGCGTTTGAAGATTAATTGTGGCTAACTATGAGTGAGATGTTTGGTATGCTAGATATTGTGTCAGTAGAACAGGCTGAGAAAGGACGGGAGAGTGATGCCGAGTCCATCCTAATGTACTAGTTATGTTAGCTTTACTGTGGTTGGAATAAAATCAAAATGCACCTCTAATGGTGGCTATGTATGCAGCCACCATTTACGCATGCTATATCACAGATCAAAATGGAAGGTGGATGAATACTTAGCTGCCCGCTAAAATTGATTTTATAGTGAAAGTAATTATAATTTGTCTTCAGACACAACCCCTTTATTTAACACCCTATGAACAGTGAAATATAATAACATTTTTTTAAAATTCTGCCTTATAAAGGTCATGCGAAGTATTTAATATTCATTGACACTAATTCCAAATCAAATGATTACCGGTTAGATCGTTTACGCATAGATTGAAACTCACATACATGACTTCTGCAAAATGCTGCAATATCGTGTAAAGGTTTATTCTAAAGAGCAATACGTGAAGAGTATTCAGTATCTATAAAGACGATCGGTAGACCATTCGATAGTCTTTTTCCAAGATTTACCAAGAACAATTATATTTCCCACCCAAATTCAATGAATTCCAATCTTTTTCTACGTAGATTCGCATAATGCCACAAACGTTTTGTCAGTGAGAGTATATTAACAGTTTAGAATAGCGTCCATGGACCACTCTGTTATCTCATGAATATTTTCTAAGGGAAAACCTAGAAGCCAGTTTGTTCAGTGTTGCCTTGTTAGATTCTATACGTCTCTTCAGCGCATACGAGTGCAACTATTTTGGGTGGGTTATGTTCACATAATCTACTCCAATATACAAGAACACAAAATATACACTTACAACTTATACAATTCAGGACCAAAAATATACAGTCAGTCTGAGAGACTAGACTTTATATCATTTCAAATGACGCATGCTACAAATGCTACACATGTTAGAAAAGCTCAGGAGGGCTTCTCGCTTCGCTCGAAACCCCAGGACTCTTTCAACAGACTCCATTACCCATTAACTTAGGCTTCCCGTGCGGGGAACGGAGAGCGGGGGGTGCACTCTGCTGCATGATGTCACGCACTCGCCGTCTCCGTATCGCATAACGCCAGACCCCAGGAGTAAACTCAGACTCAACAGACTCCATTACCCTTTAACTAAGGCTTCCCGCGCGGGGAACGGAGAGCGGGAGGTGCACTCTGCTGCATGACGTCACGCACTCGCCGTCTCCGTATCGCATAACGCCAGACCCCAGGAGTAAACTCTGACTCGGTGCATATGCACTGAACAACATGATGACGTCATACACGCCGTAACCGTAACGCATAACGGTAGACCAAAGCATAACGATTAAGTCGACAAGATCATTTGAAATGATAAAAAATAAAAAATGCAGAATACAATATTCCACATAGAAACCAACTACTAGATGCAATGGCGTCTCCAGGGGGATGCGGACCATCAAAGGGGCTGACACCATATTTTATTTGTTGTTTTCCACCGACCGATGACTGGCCACAGATTGCGCTGTATATTTTCTCTTCTAACACAAACAACTTTTTGAAAAAGGGAAAACAAGCCCTCAGTAGTGGTTCTCAAAAGAAGAAAAGGTCCCCCCCCCCCCAAAAAAAGACAACCTCCAAATCAGTTTAAAACACATGGTATATTAAAAAAGAACATTTTAATGGCAAGATTTCTTTGTATTTTTGTATGGAAGGAGGTCCATGGGGAGGGGTGACACCAGAGTTACCGCACCAGGCGACACCAACGCCAGGGACGTCACTGCTAGATGTTCTCTCGTATTTTGTTACTATGGCGCGATGTGGTAGTGATTCTGAGAACTATCCGGACTCCTCAAACTATTGACATGGAGACGTGATGTAGCCTACTGGATTTGAGGCCGCGATCTGCCGACCGAACGCTATCGATAGCCGGGTTATATCTGCCCTGCTTCAGTTATCTTGAACGTAGCCGACAGAATTCACTCGCGCTTAATCTTACGGGTATGAAACTTAATACTCCAGTCGATGGATATTGGGCGGGGTGTAGGGTGTGACTGTACCTGTGCCAGCGATCTTCACTCCCTGCCACGCATCGTCAACTTAGCATGTCGTTACGCATGTCGAAGTTAATGTGGGCCTATGTGATATTTTCTCAGTCAGAACAGAATACATACTGAGTGAGTCACCAATAGTGTGGGGTTAGGAAAATGTGATTTTTAATATCTATTAAATGTTGACTGACAAATCCTTTGGCACAAACTCTAGGAAGTATAAAAAAAACTTTCAAGAAGTTTTTCAAATGCCCATTTGTAGGAGGTGTGAAAATGAATAAATTACACTGTACAACAAAAATTTAAATATTTTAGCCATGAAATGAAAATATGTAACTTTTACTAAATTGCTAAATTTGAGTTTGAAGTCAAAAATACCCTATCACTTACCAATCTTGCAAACTCTTGATATACGCTTGTGGCATAATCCAAAGTTCCTAAGCTGCTTATTGTTTTAAAATGTTTGCCTTCTCTGAATTGTGTGGCATGGATTAGAAATATCACAGTAATAGGACGCAGCTTGGTAACCGAGGTGTAGTTTTCAGTCTTATTAAGCAATACATCAGAAAGGTAAAAATTAATTAGTTTTAAGGTCAAAGTGGGCTTAATTTGGTCGTATAAAGTCATAAAACGCATGGCACGTACAGTATACAGTGTCCATAGGCGTGCGCAGTTTTTCGGATTAGGTAGGGCCACTTTGTTAAGTAGGGCCTAGGCCGCAATTAAACGGGATGAGAAACTTCATGTCCTTCTAACTCTATATTGTGGCATCGTAAGCAGTGTTGGGAGCCATGAAAGAATGCAATGACCTGTTTTACCATCAAACTGTATGCAGGCACTTTTTAGTGTTCAAGGGTCGTCTTACAAGTTCTAGCTGTCTATGGTGAACCTTCTGAAGATGTCTGGGGCATCTTATAGCTTTTGGATGACCAAGAACTTTCTTTGAGCCCCTATAATAATATGTTAGAGGCCTTTGTAGGCTTTCAGATGCCCTTCTCTTCACTTGTATGGAGGGCCCTTCATGTAAGATGCCAAAGAGGCCCTTGTGTGATATTTACTCTAGAGGGCCCCATAAGTAAAATGTTATATGTATTTCCAACCCGCTTCTAAAACCTTCTTACAAGTTAGTTAGTTCTTAGGGGGATTCCGTTATCTACCTATCGGGCCGTGGCGTACGCCTATGTCAGTCTCTACTTAGATTATTTATACGTTAACGCTTATTTCTAGAGTTCAACTAAACCATATAAATTTTATGTCGTTCGGAAGCTCTTCCTGAGTGACTGTAATTACAAATCTTCAATTGTCAGTTTGATCAGAAAAACCGTTGGAAAAGAGGAAACTTTTCTACCACATTATCTACAAGGTTGATTTGGAGAATATAATGCCGTTAATTCTAAACATTTTCCAACGTGAATAGTCTGTTCCCACAAACAATGAACACTAAGAGATAATGAAACGTCAAAATCCCATTATTTTAGAGAGCAGTCCATTATAGAATAGTACAAAGATTCGAAAGGGGATCGATACCTGTTTCTGTGAGAGAAAATCCTACAACCACTTGCACATAGGCCTAATGATGCATTAGAAACGAGTAGCGTTGGAACAAAAACCGATAAATCCACTCTTGCCGTTTTCATTCCTTTGTGGCTCTGAGGGGGTGGGGGATGGTATCAAGTTATCAGTATTTATTATAATCTCTAATAAATCGTTTGGCTGGCCACGGTGGCCGAGAGTGCTAACGTGTTAACTTGTGTCTCTGTGGCATCGGGAGAGCGTGGGTTGGAATCCTACCTCAGCAGTCCTGAAAATTGTTTTCATGGTTGCCCTTTTTCACCACCAGGCAAATGCCAAGACGGTTCCTTTTAATGGGCCAACGGCCGATTTTCTTCCAATATCCCTTCCCTGACGCGTCCCGTCCCGAAAGAAAATAAATGGCCATTGGCTGCGTTAATAAAATCATCATTAATACATTCCTTAATGGAATGATCGTGTGGCCTCCAGAGAGGCCGAGTGCAGGCCTTTCTAGTTGACGCCCGTGGGCGACCTGCGCATCGTAATGAGGATGAAGTGTGGATGAAGACGTCACATACACCCAGCCCCCGAGCCACGAGAATTAACCCCAAGAGATTAAAATCCCTGATAGCTCGGCCGGGAATCGAACCCGTGGAACTTCGGGCCAAAGCCTACCATTTAGCCACGGAGCCGGACATCCTTTGCTGAATTTATCGGTTTTTGTTCCGGCGCTCTTCAAATTGTCAATGAAGTTCATACAAGAGCCCGTTGTATTTTTCCATGCTACAACTTTATTGCTTGTACACATAATTATTTTCAAATCCTTTCATAGAAAAGAAGTAGACTTTCGCCTAAAATTCTTGTTAATGTAATTGGACGACTGTAGCATAGTAACCCTTGTCCATAGGCCGACGATCGCCTCGTTACGTATTGGCTAGCAATCTTGGCTGTCACTGCGGAAGCCAGCGTTCCATTTCCGGCTCTGCAAATAAATTTAATTCTAATTAATGTTATTGGTTTTACGTCCCATTTAACTACTGAGGCTTTTAGACACACCGGGGTGCCCAAATTGTGCTCCGAAAGGGATCTTTAACGTGCTTGTATATCTACTGACACGGCTCTCTGGCATTTGCGCACCCTCAAATGCCAACTGACTGCGCTGCGTTTTGATCCCGCCATCTTGGGTTCAGCAGGCGAGAACGTTACTGCTGAGCCACGCAGCCAGGCAAATGTAATTCTCGTCTGAGGCCTGGAACGGGGTACCCACAGCCTCGTGAGGCTAAATTGAGAAAAGGCGGGTTCGATTCCTACCTCAGCCATCCTGGAAGTAGTTTGCCGTTGTTTCCCACTTCTACTCCAGACAATTGCCGGGATGGTGCCTAACTTAAGGCCACGGCCACGTTCCGTCCAAATCCTACCTTAATTACAAATACAAACAATGGTACAGACATGACAGTGACACAGGTTATCAGACAAATTCCACACACTACAAGTACACGATGTCACATATCCCCTAAATAAGAATCAACCACAACTTTGGGCGACAAGGATGCAGGAGCCGCATTTCAGATTTACCGTTAGCTCAACCTGAACCTAAGTACTGTGAACAAAGACAATGTTAACTGACAATTCTAGACACTGGTTATTTTATTTTGTCCGCGCACTTCGTTTGGAAGAACCGTAATTTCATCTGTTGATGTGTTGATAGCAGAATTTTCCATGGAATTCCGATATTTCTTGAGTACAATACAATAACTTATTGTTGTCCCAATGTTGGGTCCAGGTCCAGTCCACTGTGCACTTGCACAATGCGACCTTGGCCTCGTCTCGTATAATAGGTTAACGCTCTCTTTATCGCCAATTAAAATTTGCACCAAGATTTCTTGATCCATAAATCTTGAAGGGAAACAGAACTGACGAGGCATTGATCAGGCTCTGGAAGAATTCTCCTTTTTTCCTTCTTCTTTCCCCCCTCTTAGTCTTCTTGCAAGCTATGTTTGCTATTTTTCCCACTGCCGCTACTCGGCGCACCAGATGCTTGATTGCGAGGTTTACACAGGCTGTTCAGTAAGTGCTGCAGCCATGCCTGACGATGTCAACTGTTATGTTTAGTTGAGTCTTAGAGCGTTTATTACAAACTAGAGGGCTTGTGCGAGAAATCTCGCATGTGTCTAACCACCCGCCTGGCTTTACTGTTATGCGGGCTAGACGCGACACAGACCTGGTGGGGGCTATCGTCTTGTTTATTTGCTTAAACACACTTTTTATACAAATTGTCGATATTTATGATGTCAGAGATCAAAACGTCACTGCTACGATCGGTAACTTTAAAGCGCCCCATGCGTATAGGCTACCCATCCAGCTATACAGTTATGCGGGCTCTACGCGACACAATTCTGGCAGGGGCTAACGACTTGTTTATTTGCCTAAACGCACTTCACAAACAAATTAATATGTATACGGTGACTTTTCCAGAAATGCAAGATTATTCCTGTACTATTAAGACGAATTGGAAGATTTTGGTATAAACCGCACCTTCTAATTCTCTGGTTTAAGAGCTTGGGTTTTGTGAAACATACACTTCAGCGATTTATATAAACTGCTCAAAAAAATTAAAGCACCACTTTTTTCGAAGGCCACCAAATTTTGAAAGGTTGACTGCACAAGCTCGAAATCTCAGTATGACGTTTGTCCTGACGCCTACCAAGCATATGCTTCAGCACAACTCCCCAACTTGAGTAGTTTCGGGGTAGCGCCCCCAAAACCAGCCCAATTTTCGAAAGCTGCAAATTGAAGTTTGCGAAAAACGCTGTAGGACTTGTCGCAGGTTGCCAAAGCAGTCGAAAATGAATGAGTGTTGCTCTTAAAGGTTCCACAAACACGCTGAAATCGTCGCATTTGACGTTTGGGCATTTTCAACCCCTTCATCATCTCCTAAACATGGACTACCATTGGGGGCGTCTGAGAAGGTACCGGGTGTGTTTAACCACCTGAAAACCTGCACACCGTCCTCAGTTGCTGATTGCAGGAAGTTCGTAAGGCCTCCGGCAATGTTCACCCCCCTAACACCCTCAACTGGCATGGGACCAAACCACCCCGTCTCGATTCACCCCTAAGGAAGGTCTTCCCCTAACGCATCAAAAAAGGAGCTGTGCCTGTGTCACCAACCCTTCCCCTGCTAACCCCGTTTGTATGATTTTTCGAATCAGGCCCTTTTTAAGGGCTGAAACGAGGTCCTAATCGCTGAAAGGGCTGTAAAGGTCCGTAGAAGTAGTGGTGACACGAAATCAACCCCTTCCGTTCGTTGATTGACATTCCATCCCCCAAACTTGAAATTTTTGCTCTCTCAACCCTCCCTGTCTGGACGCCTAACGCGTCAGGGCAGGGTTTTCAGAGTTGGATCAAAATAAAGCTTATGGCCTGCAATCGAGCCCAAAACAGCAGGTTGGATGGAAATTCATCGGTTGGGTGGGAAACGAGACCAAACATTTTTCAAAAAAGTTAACAGCCTCTAGTAGTCTAAGTACAACCATGCATAGGCAACCCACATCATGTCCGTGCGTGCGGGTCGCCGATGATTGCCACTGGGTTAAAAAGGATGGTAAACGTAGAAAAATGACGTGATGTGGGTTGCCTATGCATGGTCGTACTTACTAGAGGCTGTTAACTTTTTAGAAAAAAATTTGGTCTCGTTTCCCACCCATCCAACCTGCTGTTTTGGGCTCGATTGCAGGCCATAAGCTTCATTTTCATCCAACTCTGAAAACTCTGCCATGACGCGTTACGCGTCCAGACAGGGAGGGTTGAGAGTGCAACAATTTCAAGTTTGGGGGATGGAATGTCAATCAACGATCGGAAAGGGTTGATTTCGTGTCACCACTACTTCTAAGGACCTTTACAGCCCTTTCAGCGATTAAGACCTCGTTTCAGCCCTTAAAAAGGGCCTGATTCGAAAAATCATACAAACGGGGGTAGCAGGGGAAGGGGTGGTGACACAGGCATAGCTCCTTTTTTGAAACGTTAGGGAAAGACCCCCCATTCGCAGCACTGATAAACATTTCGATTAAAACCTTCCTTAGGGGTGAATCGAGACGGGGTGGTTTGGTCCCATGCCAGTTGAGGGTGTTAGGGGGGGGGGGGGGGGTGAACATTATCGGAGGCCTTACGAACTTCCTGCAATCAGCAACTGAGGACGGTGTGCAGGTTGTTAAACACACCCGGTATCTTCTCAGACGCCCCCAATGGTAGTCCATGTTTAGGGGATGATGAAGGGGGTTAAAAATGCCCAAACGTCAAATGTAACGATTTCAAAGTTTTGTGGAACCTTTAAGAGCAAGACTCATTCATTATCGACTGCTTTGGCAACCTGCGACAAGTCCTACAGCGTTTTTCGCAAACTTCAATTTACGGTTGTCGAAAATTGGCTGGTTTTGGGGGCGCTACCCCGAAACTACTCAAGTTGGGGAGTTGTGCTGAAGCATATGCTTGGTAGGCGTCAGGACAAACGTCATACTGCGATTTCGAGCTTGTGCGGTCAACTTTTCAAAATTTGGTGGCTTTGAAAAAAGTGGTGCTTTAATTTTTTTGAGCAGCATATATGATGATATGTCATCGTCCACCTTGTTGCGTAGTGGCTAGCACTCTTGTCTGTCACTGCAGAGGCCCGGGTTCGATTCCCGGCCCTGCTAAGAAATGTAATTCTGGTCTGAGGGCTGGAACGAGGTCACCCAACCTCGTGAGGCAAGACTTAGAAGAGGTGGGTTGGATTACTAACTCAGCCATCCTGACAGTGGTGTTCCGCGATTTCCCACTTCCAATCCTGGTGATTGTCGGGATGGTTCCTAACTTAAGGCCTCGACCACTTCCTTTCCAATCCTCATCTGAATTACAAATACACACACGTGTACAGCTATCACAATCACACGGGTTATCAGACAGACCCAGGTACACGGGGTTACATGAGCAGGATGTCGCAAAGCCCCTAAAATGAATCAACAACAACAAATATTTGATGCAAAATTATATTCTTGAAGATGGACTTCGCAGTTTTGCAGAATGATAAATTCTGCTTTTGTAATGTTATGCAGTTGGTTTATTTAGGGGTTTTGCGACATCGCGATCAAGTAGCCGCATGTGCTTGGGTGTGCGGAATCTGTCTAATAACCTATGTTATTATGATAGCTGCAGTCGTGTGTATTTTTATTTGAGACTAAGATATGGAAGGAGGCGACCGTGGCCTTAATTTCGGAACCATCCCAGCATTTGCCTTGAGTAGAAATGAAAAGCCACTTATAAAACAGCCAAAGTGGGAACCGAACCTATGTCCTCTCAGTTTTGCCTCGCGAGGCAGAGTGCAGTCCATTGCAATCCTCAGACCAGGATTAAATATCTTGGCAGGGCCGAGAATCGAACCCATAACCTTTGTATCCGGAGTTTCATTGCGTATCCTGAGACCTGGAAGGTGGCTATTTTAAATGTTATTACGTAATTCTCCGGCAGTACAGTGAAAACTACTGATAAAAAGACCTGCTGTATTGGTGTGTATATTTTTCATTGAGATGAGGATTTGGGAAGGAGGAGTCCGTGGCCTTAATAAAGGTTCCATCCTGGCATTTGCCTAGAATCATCAGCCCCGTGTGTTTGTTTTGTGTTTTCTATTTACCTGATAACCTATGTTTCTGTGGTGACTGTAGTAATGTTTGCAGCTGTATTAGGGTGGGGATGGGGTAGGTGCCCGGGATTTGAAATAAGGTAGCCTATCGGCATTTGTCTGGAAGAAAGAAAGAAAGGATGGAGGAAAACATTGTCCGTCGTTCATTATAAACTATCTTATGTGTTAACTCAGTCTAGGATTTCCATAGATGTCCTAATAACTGAAATAAGAGATGCTAGAATTCGAGTTTTGAATCTGGGTTCGATTCTCAGCTCTGCTAAGAAATTTAATTCTGGCCTGAAGGTTGGAACAGCGTAAGCCTCGTGAGGCAAATCAGAGTAGAGGTTGATTTGATTCCCTACTCAGCCGTTCTAGAAGTGGTTTTTCGTGGTTTCCTATTTCTACACCAGGTAAATGTGTGAGAGTCACTACCTGAGTACACGTGGCTGAGGCGTTCAGTTGGGAATCGTCCTGGCATTTGCACCTGTGAGTGGTCCAGTCACTCAGTCCTCGTGGAATGCATGGCTATGGAATTATCTCGTGCAAGTTACTTTACATTTTGAAAATATTTAATAAGTTTCCTGTCTGGACCCTTAGCAACACATTGTGTGGTCTATTAACTTCAGATCAACTGGAAAGAGCTATTTTATTGATCCATTGTCTTCATAATTGCACCTGAAGCATCATTTTCAGCTCATAGTTCTATAAAACCCTGCACGGATGCGGATATCCGCGGATAAACCCGAGGATATCCGCAAAAAATTTCGCCATACGGATATAGGCCTAGTTTGCATGGCTGTGCGGATAGCGGATTAGTTGCGGACAATGTTTGGAGTAAATTTGTGGAAAGTTTTTAGAATACAATCCGAATGTGTTATATATCATTAGACTACTAGGACCCAGATGTTTATGACATAAGATATCATATTTTTCCGTTATGTTCTTTTGATGACAAATGTAAGATGATGATTTAAGCTAATCTCGTTCAAATTATGTCATTAAGCATAATTGACACTCCGAACGGACAGGGGTTTCAATTCTAGCTGTATAACATTCATTTTAAACATGGAACTTGACATACATAGCCTTGGGGAACGACTTTCTCCTCAAATGTCTAAAAGTGTTGCTTTAATGGTTTATGCTTTATATAATTAAAAATATTATTTTAATGAGAGTTGATTCGGATAATAAACATGCGGATGTGGATGCGGATAGCGATTTGTTTATCCGCGCAGGGCCTGGGTTTGATTATATCGCCACTGAATGTGCATCAGCAATGTTCCTATAAGAAGCGCAATACGCCTGCGTTTGATTATATCGCCGCTGAATGTGCATCAGCAATGTTCCTATAAGAAGAGGAGCAAGCCTGGGTTTGATTACACCAACTTAAGTATTGTTTAGATGAACATAATGCTAGTGTCATGTTTCCTAACATGATGATGACTTCGATGTATCTGTTGTTGTTGCTATGCGTTTGCAAGTTCCGCATTATACACGGTCACCAAATAAGTGGAGGAATTGCACACAATTAGCGCTCAAAGATTGCCCATAAATAGACGTTACACAATGTTAGTCTCATAGTTTGTATTGATATTAAACGTATTGCGCAATAAAGGATGGAGAAACTTTGGAATAATATTAATATGATAGCTCCCGTAGGGGTTCACACCTAATAGGGCGTGGGTTGGCGACCACGGAACCCCAAATGAGCCCAGCATTGCTTCCACTTACTTGTTTCGGGCTCCTTTCTTTTGTCTCGTCTCTCGCCCTCTCTTGTAGCTAGCTTTCTCGGCTCGCGCCGCGGAGGCCCGGGTTCGATTCCCGGGTCTGCCAAGAAATTATATTCTGGTCTGAGGGCTGGAATAGGGTACACTCAGCCTCGTGAGGCGAAACTGAGAAGAGGCTAGTTCGATTCCTACTTCAGCCACCATTGAAGTGGTTTTCCCTGGTTTCCCCACTTCTAATCCAGGTAAATTCCGGGATTGTACCTAATTTAATGCCACGGCCGCTTCCTACCCAACTCTTACCTCCATTATAATTACACACACCAGTACAGACATCACAGTGACACAGATTATCAGACAAATTCTACACACACCCAAGTACACGGGGCTACATGACCACGATACCACGAAGCCCCAGAAGAATCAACAACAACTCCTTTGGTTAACTTCTGTTCTTTTCTAACCCGGCGGAATTACAGTATCCAAGGTCGGAAGATGTCTTTAATTTTTGGGCCTTAAATGGCCCGTAAGTTTCCTTTCTTGGTACCCCTCATTCTTCGAAGGGTCTGACCTCTTGTATTTTTTCCACGGTGACGCTTGTCTATAGTCAGGGGTAACTTAAGGGGCAAGATGTACGTAGCCCACCACGCATGGGGAACACTGATTGGTCTACACCAGGTGTTCTCAGCCGTTTTGAGACTGTGACCAGCACATTTATGCCATACCAACTGCCAGAGCACCATGAAATGAAATATAGTATTATTATTATTTTTATTATTAATAATAAGAATGCAACAATCATGCACCTTTCTTTCCTTTTCCTATCTCTCCCTCGGAAGTGCTGAAATAGGCATGGATTCATCGCTCACCAGGCATACTGCAACTGATTGCATGCCTTATACAGTCATATAAGATACATTTACGCGTGGAAAATCGAGACGAATCATCATCTTTCTTGTTACTCATTAAACAGGGATGTCCAATTATTTTTACTATGGATTAAAAAGTACTATTTGACAAAATGATAGGCTTAAATTTCCGACTGTCCAACCTTGTAATGAAAACACTATTATTCTGGTTCGTGCAACAGAATTTGAATTGAAGAATGGATCTCAGAGGAACTTGTGCTCGCGAGCACTGTTTTGGCTCGTATGACGAGAGCACCAAATTTCATTTAAAGACGACCAATTGGTGACCCCGAGGAATTCCTGTGCTGGGGTCGTTTATTTCCCTATTTCCGGTGAGGGGTGGACCCCTCTTCGCTTTCATATCTGCCTTTCATGGCTCTACTTCCCGCCAAATTCCTCATTCTTCAAGGTTCGAGGATATTTTATTTCTTGTTTATTTTATTTAGACTACTGCATTCTCATTATTGTTTTTCAATATATGTAGGCCACAAGTTGTCTGTTAAGCTATAGTGTAAGAGTAGTAGGCATGCCTCTTATCTAGAATGTCAAGATTCGATTCGGGACTCCATCATGGAGTTCAGAACTAGCTTGAGGGCTGGAACAGGGTGCACTCAGCTTAGTGAGGACAATTGGGTAGCTGCCTGATATGAGAGGCAGTGGCCCCGGTCAAGAAAGCCAATATATACACCTTTTGACATACTAGATGGAGCACGTGAAGAGTTCAAAGTCCCCCTCGTCAGGTTCCATCGAGCTTCGGGGCTGTACACGTGCAGTCAATTTATGAACTCTTCTTATGACATACATTGCTAATGCAAAATTTGGTAAAAATCCATAAATTAGAATAGCAATTGCAGCCACAAATGCTAGTTACTACGCCACGAGTTGGTCGATAGTAAAATCCCCATACATCATTGCTAATGCACATAAAATACCACGCAATCTTACAAAATGTGGACATCGCAACATCATCGAGATCCTGTCCTTGTAGAACTTTCCCGGTAATTAAAACAAAAGGAGTCTAATTTAATGGAATTGTGTATTTGCTACGGCCGGGTTGATACCCGCCCATCCAAGGAATTATGGAATAGAAAACGATCATTTAGTTATTTAAAATAGGCTCTTATTTTAAGAGAATTTTTAATGCATTACGAATTATGGTGTTTGAAGCCATTTTCAGTGTTGCCTTAGTAAACGAAAGTTTGATGCATTTCAGTCAGTCAACACGATTGTACCCATCTCATTTGGGTACGATAGTGTTGACCCCGTGTAGTAGATGGGTGTATGTTGAACTTGTCTGATAATCTGTATTTCTGTGATGAATGTAGTAGTGTGTGTAACTGTATTAGGAACACGGATGAGGTAGGTGCCCCGGGACTTGAAGTAAGGTACAAACCCGACATTTGCCTGGAGAGAACGTGGAAAAACACACTCGGGATAGCCGCTGTCAGCGCCGGGTTTCGAACCTGCAATGTCTGGACTTGTTTCAGCTGCCCTCGCAACCGCGGTGCACGAAAAAAACGGGCACGGCTACGCCACGGGACCACGATGAACCAATTGTTTAGTTGATATTATGGGGGATGTAGGCAACTATGGTCATGCTACGGCAATTCATTCAAAGAGCATTGGGATTTATAAAATTGTATCAGTGGTAACGTTCTCGTCTGCTGTTCCCAAGGTTGTAGGATCGAATCCTGGTGCAGTCAGCAGGCATTTTAGGGTGCGCAAATGCGAGGGAGATTTACTGATGCGTTAAAGATATCCTTCGGGGCCAAATTCCTGCACCCCGGCGTCTCTAAAAGCAGCAGTTGTTAAAAGAGACGTAAAGCAAAAAATATTATAGTTATTATTAATAATATTATTATTAAAGTAAGTCACGTGAACACGTAGGAATAATATCGAAATGAAGCATTGTCCACATTCCCTTAATATTGTTGTTGTGCCATATGAGCGGCTTGGTCATCGTGGTCATTTAGGCCCTTGTATTTTGGGTGTGTGGATTTTTTTGTCTGATAACGTGTGTTATTGAGATGGCTGTATCAATGTGTGAAATTGTAATTCAGGTGAGGATTGGGAAGAAAGTGAGCGTGGGTTTAAGTTAGAAACCAATCCGGCATTCGACTGCAGTAGTGATGGGAAACCACGGAAAAACACTTCCAGGATGGCGGAAGTGGGAATCGTACCCACCTCTTCTCAGGATCGAATCCGCACCTCCGGGGCAATAGTCAAGAATGCTATCCGCCACACTACGAGGTGGTCATATTCGGTTAACTTCAGCCAATCTATTTAGTAGCCTATAAATTGGACTCGAAATTGATTCTGCGTTTAATGATGTCATTTACTACCCTGTGCTATTTGTATCACACTCCAATAGCCAGCTCCTGCCGAGTATCACAAGATGGTTAACCCCGTTTATACTACAATTTTTGCTTCGAGACATTTGTAGTTCTAAACTAACAACAACTGGCCTTTAATAGATTTAAGTACAGTACTGTAAAATAGAAGAAACTGAGACAAAAAAGTTTACACCAGTATTCAAACTTTGTCCTTGTGATTCAAGATTGCCACGCGCTCACCATACCTTTGAGCCACAATGCGCTAATCGACTGGAGGTGTGTTGCGATAAGGGCATTTTATTCATGAGTATGTCTTGTATTTTAGACTTGCAGCACTGTACCCGATGCGGATTTGGGCGAATTGTTTGCTCGCAGGTAATTCTGTCCAAAAGTGTACGTATCTTCCACCATTTTCATGCATATAAATATTCCAGTTGTGATCTACATAATTCTGTAAGAAAGAAGTTAGTGTAACGACGAAACTCTCCCTACATCGCTCAGTATTTACACCGACCTTGCTGTATGGAAGTGAGAGCTGGGAAGATTCAGCATATCTGATAAATAAGCTAGAGGTAACTGATATGAGAGCAGCACGAATGATTGCTGGGACAGATAGATGGGAACAATGGCAGGAGGGTACTCGTAATGAAGAGAAAAAGGCTAAGTTAGAAATGAACACGCTAGATGAAACTGTTTGTATGAACAGACTCAGGTGGTGGGGGTCATGTGAAGAGAATGGGGGAGGAGAGATTACCTAAGAGGTTAATGAGTTCGGCTATAGAGGGAAAAAGAAGCAGAGGTAGACCTAGAAGGCGATGGTTAGATTAAGTGTTGAACGATTTCAAAGTGAGAGGTGTAGAAGCAAAGGAGGCTGCAGTGCTAACTGCTAATAGGGGATCACGAAGGCGACTTGTTTTGCAATTAGAGGCTTGCAGACTAGACTGGACGCTGAAAGGAAAAACATGTAGTATGTATATAAATATTCCAACACTGTTCGGCTATATGATAGCTGTGTTTGTCAAGATTTGCCACCTGGTAGTAATGCAAATAAAGCCATGTTTCCATTCTACTCTCACTGGCAACGCGGAATCTTTCCAAAGGTTTCTCTTGTGACTGTAGCTAATAATGTTATTCCGTAGAAGTTCCCCGCACCGAAAGGCTGCAATAGGCGGTGAGCTGCAAGTTGAGTCTGCAAGCAGGAAGTGGAGAACAGGTTAAAGAAGCAAAACGAAACGAATAATTTCTTCTTTCATTCTGTACATCTGACATTTGAAATTTTTATCTTATAACGCACATTTGGGGTCTTGCAATAAACTGCAAGTGTTTGTCCACTGTCTGTAACCTATAGTGGAATACACTAACTATTAGCCGATTAGTTTGTAAATGCCATAACCCCGTCGATGGGATCCAGTTAACACAGAATATAACTATAGTTCAATACAATGAGATTTGGGATTAACGATTACAATTTTTAACCAATCTGTAAATTTTAATTTGTATTATTCCTTAGCGATTAGCATTAACGTTAATTAGCTTTGCAGTTGTCTGTTAGGTGACGGTTGCCTTCAGTTCTTGATGACTGTGCAAAATTTATGAGATACTACGACTATATTTACTAGTACTTAATTAAGGTATTGTTACTGTAAATCTTTTTTTCTTTTCTTTTTTTTTCTTATACAATTTTGCTTTCTGTTTCATACATTTACCTCAAGATACAAATAAAATATGTACTAGGTTTCTTTTTTTTTTAGCGTAAGGCTTTTAGTGCCGGGAGTGTCCTAGGACATTATGTACTAGTATTTGTTTCAGATAAATTTGCGCGACGGCGCAGTGGGTAGGATGTTTGGCTCTTGCCAAGGTGGACATGTTTCAATTCCCGCTTAATGCATGTGAGATTTTTGAGGTCAAATGTCATGTCCAGCGGTTCGCATTACATGCAAAAATAAGCCCCGTGACTTAGGACCGCGGGATTAACGGTCACTTCAAAAACAATATGTTCTTTCTTTTTTTTCTGATATTTTTATTGGAAACTAGTTGCCGTTTATAAATTATAATTTTAATCACTTAATTTTGTTTAACATTAATCTTAATCAGTTAATAATTTCAGCCATTAATTTTAACCTTATACAATTTACTTCTTTGGTGATCGTTCTCGACACTGTCAATGAAGGTGTTGCATAATATGAATTAACATTAATATTATTCCAGTTTTTATGATCAATGAGTATACATCATCCCAATGCCACAGGTTGTCAGACAGATGCCACAGACACCCAAGTACACGGATCTTAAGGACCGCGCTGTTACATGCCCCTGAAAGAAGCAACAACTCTCTCGAAGTGCATTAATTAGTGTGCAACTATTTTTTCATTAGACACATTTACATATTGAATTCCTTCTGAATGCCTGAATTACACGGAAATGAAGTATGTTTTGATCATTGATAAGGGGCGTATCAAAATAGATAATAAGGGGCTATTATAGTGAAAAAATGGCTTCTTTATGTCGTATAAAAGCATCACGTTTGGGTGCATGGAACGAGCATATTATATAAAACAATGTACACATTCATTCAGTTTATTAGTGGCCTCCGGGGCGACAGCCAAGAACGATAGCCGCTACACCACGAGGAGGTGGTTTAAGATTTCTTTCGGCTAATTTCCATTATTTTTGTTTTACATTTATTGATTTTCATCAAGAATACTGATGTCATACTATAGTAATAATAATAATAATAATAATAATAATAATAATAATAATAACTAACCAGCCTCGTGATTGACCCCAAAAGACCACGCTTATCCAAGGGCAACTGCCATTCAGTACATAGTCTACAGATTATGAAAATGAGTGAACAATGTCACGACGCTCTCAATAGCATTATATTGGTTTTAGGCTAAGGGACGCTACTTCTCATATTAAGCAGCTACTCATTTATCCTCGCGAGGCAGAGGTCACCCTTTTTTAGCCCTCATTTCAGATTTCAAACCTGTGAGGTAGCCGGGAATCGAACTCAAGGCCTCCTAGGTGAAAGGCAAGGGAGCTACCTCTACACCACGTGGCCAGATAAATAATAATAATGATAATAATAATAATAATAATAATAATAATAATAATAATAATAATAATAATAATAACTAGAAGGTCTGTGCGAGAAATCTCGCATGTGTATATACCACCCAACCGGCTTTACTGTTATGCGGACTCGAGGCAACACAGCTCTGGCAGGGGCTATCGTCTTGTTTATTTGTTTAAACGCACTTTATGAACAAATAAATACATTTTCATTGACATTTTAAGAAATTTAAGATTTTTACTGTTCTACTGAGACGATTTCGAAGATTTTCGAACAAAGGGCAACTTCTAACTCCCTTTGGTTGAAGAGCTTGAGTTTTGTGAAACATACATATAATACTGTATATCTGACGATATATCTAATAATAATAACGCAAGCAACTGGAAGGTGATAATGATAAGAAAGAATGGATGTCAAATGCACGGCGTCACACGGGATTAGAGTCACAGGAAGCATGCTTGATGACATACCAAAATGTAGTCTACTTTGTGTACTGCACTGTAGAGCGGGATCATAAAAGTTTTTACTTGGATTCTTGCAGAGTGGTCTCAGCAGATAGCCACTTATTAAGAAGCTTGCTGGCATGTGAGGTGCGTAAGTCATCCACACACCTGTTATTGTAAAAAGCATGTTATCCAGCATCCCGCATGCCCAACCTGTGTCCCTTGATAAGACGCCATCTCTGTGCCTTATCTAGAGGAAGATCCATTTGCTTTTGAAAACAGTCTTACGTTGTGATGAGAGTCGTGGCTGGCTCTGTGGCTCAGAGGTAACGTTTTCGCCTGCTGTTCCCAAGGTTGCAGGATCGAATCCAGGTGCAGTCATCTGGCATTTGAGGGTGCGTGAATGCGAGGGAGCCATGTCAGTAGATCTACTGGCACGATAAATATCCTTCAGGGCAAAATTCCGGCACCCTGGCGTCTCTAAAAGCCCCAGTAGTTAAAAGGGACGTAAAATCAATGCCATTATTGTTGTTATTATTATTATTGATGAGAGTCATTCCTGGGATGACTAGGATGACCTTGTGGCTCAGTGGCTAGCATTATTGGACCCCTGAGGTCCGGGTTCGATGCCAAGCTCTGCCAAGACATGTAATTCTGGTCTGAGGGCTGGAACGGGGTACACTCAGTCATAACTGAGACGAAGTGAATTCGATTCCTATCTCAGCCATCCTACAAGTGGTTCTTCCGTGGTTTTGTTATTTGTATTCCAGGCAAATGCCGGGATGGTACCTAATTAAGGCCACGGCCGCCTCCTTCTCCAAACCTGATCTCAATTACAAAATATACACACACTCATACAGTCATACAAGTCATACACTCATACAAGTTATCAGACAAATTCCACACACACCCAAGTACACGGGACTACATGACCACAAATTCGCATAGCACCAAACTAAAGAAACAAGAACTGGGATGGCCGGGAATCGAATCAAACCCGGACCTCAGGGTTAACAGCCAAGTATGGTAGTCACTACGCCATTACGTGACCCAGTGATAGAAGAAATTTCACTGTAATAACTCATTTTCAGATGATGAGGCGAGTAAAGTCATTTTCCATCTATCTCAGACAAAAGCAACATTGAATAACATGTGAATTCAAACTTGAAATGTTGCGAGGGACGGTACTTTTGAACAGACCGCCTCCTGGCGTTGTAGCTAGCATTCTAAGCAGTCACCTCAGAAACCCAGGTTCGATTCCCAGCTCTGCCAAGAAATCTTGGCTCTACCAAGAAATCTTTTTCTGGTCTAAGGATTGGAACGGGGTACACTCAATTTCGTGAGGCAAAACTGAGAAGAGCCTGGTTCGATTCCTACCTCAGCCATTCTGGAAGTAGTTTTCCGTGGTTTCCTACTTTTACTCCAGGCAAATGACGGGATGGTACATAACTTAAGGTCATGGCCGCTTCCTACCCAAATCCTACCTCAATTACAAGTACATACATTAGTACGGACATAACAGTGACACAGATTATCAGACAGTTCTATACACACTCAAGTACACGGGGATTAATACCACGATTTCGCAAAGCCCGTAGAGAATCAACAACTTTTGAACAAAATTATTGAGGGTGGGGCGAAGTGCTTCCCCAAGTGTCAGCCAGACACGCCGGGGCCGGAGCTCCTTCTGGGGATACATACGAGCACGAATAAATTACAGTAGTGTATTGGACGCTAACACCGTAAAATGTTGCCAGTAAAACCGAAGTAAGTTGTTGTTGTTGTTGTTGATTTCAGGGGGTCTGGGACATCGTGTTCATGTTTCCCTGTGTACTCGGGTGTGTGTAGAATTTGTCTGATAACCTGTGCCACTGTGATGACTGTACTAGTGTGTGTATTTGTAATTGAGGTAGGATTTGTGTTGGAAGCTGCCGTAGCCTTAAGTTAGGCACCACCCCGAGCATGTTAAAGAACCTTCCACAAATTACACCTGTGTGAAGCTAAATTGGATAGGTTAAGAATGTAAACAACGCTCTTAGGTTTCTACGTTCGTTGCCAAGAGCCGACTGCGGTGGCGTCTAGTAGCTAAGTTCTGAACTAGGCCTAGTAGTCGTTGACGGTGGCGTTTGGCGGCAAAAGTAGGAACTATTTGAAAAATTCTAAGTTGCAGTCTGTACTTAAATTAAAAAACAGATACACACACTAATACAGCCATCACAATTAACACCGGTTATCAGACATATTCTGGAAGGAAGGAAGGAAGCTTGTAGTTTTACGTGACCGTTAATCTTGAGATCATGAGCCACGGGACCTCCTTTTTACGTGGAATCCGAACCACAGGACATGGCATTTTACTTCGAAAATCTCACATGCATTGACCGGGAATCGAACCCGGACCGCCTTGGTGAGAGGCATACAGCTAGACCGCTGAGCCACCACGCCCCTCAGACATATTCTACTCACACCCAAAGTACACGGGGATACATGACCGCGTTGTCGCAGCTCCTAAACTGAGGAACCAACCAACCAACCCGGCATTTGCCTGGATTAGAAGTGGGAAACCACGGAAAACCACATGCAGGATGGCTGAGGTAAGAATAAAGATAGCTTTGAAGCCATTTTTCAGTGTTGCCTAATTGACAATTAATATTGTAGCTTTCAGTCGGTCACACAAAATAATTCCAATTACTGGAATATGTGAAAAATAACCTGAAATAAATTACATGTGATACAGATTTATACACGAATTGGTTGGGCTGCATTAAACAATATTATCAGGGGCAGCTGATTCACTTGGTGTATTCTTACGGACTATTGAAGAAGAAGAAGAACCGCGAATCGAACTCGGGCCTCCACGGTGACAGTCAAGATTGCTAGCCACTACGCAACGAGGCGGACAAAACCGAAATAAGACCATAGAGTACAAGATAATATCACTGTAATGATAAGTCAAAGAGTAATTTAATAAAAGCCAATGTTTAATTATCGTTTGCAGTGAGCTCACTCCAAGGGCATGTTCCCTGGCACTGGTTGCTTGTCTGACAGACAGACAGACACACCGATATTTACAACCAAGTGTGGGATATTAATGTGGTCGGTCCAAGACGGGAACATTTCCGCGGTTGCAAGTGAAAAACAACTTGATACTAATAAATCTCGAAAAAGGTTGAATAAATTCTGAGAAACTATTTCCCGGGCAGCAGAATGAGAGAAAACTACCAAGAGTTACATGAAATTTACGTAAAGTTTCATGAAGTGTTGTGTGAATCGAGGACTCCAGTAATCGATCTTCCAGCTGTTACGCCTGCCACAGAAACGACAGGAAGCTAACCAACCTGCAGATCTTGATTACGACGAGCTTATAAAGCAGGCTCCATTGAAGGGTTGCGTTAATCAATCTGAACGAGGTTCTAGATTGGCAAAGAAACAGAGAGGGGAGGGGAGCTCTCTCCACGGTCAACACTTTACCTGCAACATAAGGATCTAATTAACTGTAGTTGAGCTACTTTAGGGTATAATCGCTTAAACATTGAATGAGCTTTAGCCCAGTGTCCTAAAATTAAAAAAGAAGGGAAGAATTAACGAAATAAATAAATAAATAAATAAATAAATAACAATAAGAAAACTAAAACTAAAAACTAAATTTAATTTTAATAATGAAGAAAAATTTAAAAATTAACAAAATGAAATATTAACAAAAAATCGAAAATTTATAAATTAACAAAATGTAAATAAAAATTAAGAATTTAAATTTTAACTTAAAATTAAAATAATAATAATAATAAATAAGACAAACTATGCTAATGTCATTCTTTGATTGGGCGACAGCACATGGAGTTAGGCCCCTTAAACCACTGCAGTGTGGTGCCTCACTCATGTGCCATTATGACACGAGGTTACAACGCTGGTGCCGGAGAGAGGGAGGGTGAGCCAAAGACATTAACTGCAATGCGTAAGGAAACGGCATATTTCTCGTTTCTTTGTGACTACGTGGCAGTGTTCGAATGCAATATTCCACTCTGACAAATGTTTTTATGTTTATTTTATAATGTTTTATGAGCTGAAAGTAATATTCCATAAATAGGTATATCCACCTTCGTTATTACGCCCAAAGAGTTTTAAGATATAGATTTTTGTTTTCACACTCTTAAATGGCAATAAGCTAAAAAGTAATATGCCGCGCTTTTTCGTTGGTTTATCAATGACAGATACAGACGTTTCGGAAGACATTTTTCAGTGTTGCCTTCGTAATCTAGTAAAATAATTGTTTTTAGTCGGTCAACACGTTAATGTGCCGAATTAAACAGGGCGGGGTGTGAAATCTATTTATTCTAATCTGCTAACCTGGATTATTGATATATTTATACAATTAACCCCCTCTCGGTAAGTGGTTTAAAAAGTGAATAATTAATCCATGGATTCTTTCAGGTTAGCAGATGTGAGTCAATACATTTAATCCCCACCCAATTTAAATGGGCACATTAACGGGTTGACTGATTAAAGAGCAAGAATATTAATATTGGAGATATCTATAGAGAGACTATCAACCTGGTGCTCTTACATAAAAATGTAATGATTTCTACCCATAGCAAGAAAGTTAGAATTGTTGCAAATCACGAAATGCAATTCATTTGAAACATAAATACTAGTATTAACAATTAAAGAACAATTATAAATAAGAATATAACACTCAGCATTTTTCACTTCCCCAAAGAATGCAGTATAGTTGATATCGCTGATCCGCTCCTAAGAATAACAATAGCCATCACCATCATTGTGGATATAGTCCACTGTGTAATGATATACAATTATAAGATAAGATGATATGATATGGCTGCGCAGCCCTATAAACTACTGATATAACTCTCGTCACAATTATTATTATTATTATTATTATTATTATTATTATTATTATTATTATTATTAACGATTCATTTTAGGGGCTTTGCAACACCGTGGTGAATTTGGACGTGAGTAAAATCTGTATGATAAATTTGTGTCATTGCGATGGGTGTTTTAGTGTGTGTGAAACTAATCAGTTGTAACTCTTCAGTCAGTCAACACAAATTTACCCATTAAGACTGGGCGGGGATCCAATGTAGATATATAAAAAAAATGAACTCTACGGAAAAATTACATGTGTTAATTATAATTACTATTAAATAATGGGCAATTTAGGATTTTTTCCCCAATATTTAATAATAATTATAACTACTTTTTTCTTTGAATAGAGTACTCTGTACGCTTGGAGAAAGGGATTGATATTTGGCCGGAAATTCCACGTCAGTCATTACCCCTCTGCATCTTGACCAATCCATGCTCGCATAGTTGATGTCATAATACTCTGCGTTGCAATATTACAGCCCACGTGCTTCAGTGCCTGGTCGGCTGTATCTCTGGCTTGTTCAGTTTGGCAACCTAGTTCTCAGATCACATGGCGAGACGAGAACTGTCAAGCGCATTCTCCCAGCTTACAGAGTGTATATTTATTTTATATATTTCTACATTGCACTCCCGCTCAGTCATATTGGGCACATTCGTGTTGACCGACTGAAGAGTTTGTGCGGGCAACACTGAAAAAAGGACTGCAAATTTTTACATTTAAAATTAAGTCTAGGAATTGGAAGGAGGTACCCGTGGCCTTAAGTTAGGAACCACCCTGGCAGATTTGCCTCGCGAGGCTTAGTGTGGCCCGTTCCAAACCTCAGTGCAGAATTAAATGCAGGAGGGGAATGAGGACGGGAACAGGATCACGTTTGAGGAAGTAGAGATGCTGGTAAATAAACTAGAATGTCACAGGGCGGCCCCCGGGAGGCCCGGGTTCGATTCCTGGATCTGCCAAGAAATTTAATTCTGCTCTGAGGGCTGGAACGTGCTACACTCAGCCTCATAAAGCAAACATGAGAAGAGGCGGGTTCGATTCCCACCTCAGCCATCCTGGTAGTGGTTTTCCGTAGTTTCACACTTCTACTCCAGGTGAAGGCCGGGAAGGTTCCTAACGTAAGGCCTTAGTCGCCTCCTTCCCAATCTTCATCTGAATTACAAATACACACACTAATACAGGCATCAATAACACAGGTTATCAGACAAATTCCACACACGCACCCAAGTACATGGGGCAGCATGACCACGATGTCGCAAAGCCCCTAAATGAATCAGCAACAACAACAAATATCTCTATAATTAGCTCGAAACTGATTAGACAAGTGAAGTCAGTCTCTCTCTCTCTCTCTTTCCCTCTTATTAAGGTTAACAAAACATTATAAGCTGATTCAAACTTGAAACGTTGGACAAAATAGTTGGGAGAGAAGGGGTGGGGTCATCCTGTAACCCCGACCAGAGACGCCGTTAATTTCATTCCTTAGGCTATGACTGACAACAAGGACATTCATTATCGATCATTTGCCTCAACACTCGACTCAAACAGTCAATGTCACACATAACTTTAACATAGATTAGAAACAAATTGCCTTTATCATTCGTCAGTTCTCATCCATCTTGCAGTTGTCAGATACCAGCAATGCCACTGAATATTATATCAAAGGGACCATTCATCAGAATACCGATAAACAGACTAATGATTCTAAATACGACGTCCTAATCTGAACTGCACAATTCTACGCAAGATTAATGCACTGGCATATACAGTACGTGGGGTGGCAAATGATATACAGGATGGACAGGGATTAAACAAAATATCATTACAATATTCCTTTGTATGATGTCTGCAGTTGTTTAGCAAACGTTAAAACACAGTTGTTGTTGATTGATTTATTTAGGGACTTCGCGACATCGTGGTCATGTAGCCTCGTGTACTTGTGTGTGGATTTTGTCTGATAACCTGCGTTATTGATGCCTGTATTAGTGTGTGTAGGCCTATTTGTAATTCAGGTGAGGATTGAGAAGAAGGTGACTAAGGCCTTACGTTAGGAATCATCCCGGCATTTGCCTGGAGGAGAAGTGAGAAACCACGTGAATACACTTTCAAACTGACTGAGATGGGAACCGAACCCTCCTCTTTTCAGCTTTTGAGTGTACCCTGTTCCAGTCCTCAGACCAGGACTAACATTTCTTGGCAGAGCCGAGAATCGAACCCGGACCTCTGGGGCGACAGCCAAGAATGCAAGCCACCACACCACGAGGTGGTCAAACGTTAAGACAATACATCGCCAACTTTTGAAAGCAACTCATACACACATCAAAAAAAGTTTTGCATCACCTCGGTTCCCAGATCTCCGGCATATAGACGTTGACTGTGTATATTGTATCCAAGATACAGTCCCTTTGACTGTTCATAGATGTCACTAAAACTGCTCAAAGATGTAAACAACCATGCATGAGCAGGGCCTATTAGACGGAGGGGGTACGACAGCCGATCAGTTCCAGTCATTTCACCAGGACGAAGGTACGCTGCTCATGTTGTCTGTAGTTCTACCATGCCTAGAAGGTCAATACCGCAGTTCGATCGCGTCCGCATTGTTACTTTGTGTCAAGAAGGGCTCTCAACAAGGGAAGTTTCCAGGCGTCTCAGAGTGAACCAAAGCGATGTTGTTCGGACATGGAGGAGGTACAGAGATACAGGAACTGTCGATGACAGGCCTCGCTCAGGCCGCCCAAGGGCTACTACTGTAGTGGATGACCGCTACTTACGGATTGCCGCTCGGAGGAACCCTGACAGCAATGCCACCATGTTGAATAATGCGTTTCGTTCAGCCACAGGACGTCGTGTTTCAACTCAAACTGTGCGCAATAGGCTGCATGATGCGCAACTTCACTCCCGACGTCCATGGCGAGGTCCAGCTTTGCAACCCCGACACCATGCAGCGCGGTACAGATGGGCCCAACAACATGCTGAATGGACCCTACGGAATTGGCATCACGTTCTCTTCACCGATGAGTGTCGCATATGCCTTCAACCAGACAATCGTCGGAGACGTGTTTGGAGGCACCCTGGTACGGCTGAACGTCTTAGACACACTGTCCAGCGAGTGCAGCAAGGTGGTGGTTCCCTGATGTTTTGGGGTGGCATTATGTGGGGCCGACGTACGCCACTGGTGGTCATGGAAGGCTCCGAAACGGCTTTACGATACCTGAATGACATCCTCCGACCCATAGTGCAACCATATCGGCAGAATATTGGAGAGGCATTTGTCTTCATGGACGACAATTCTCGACCTCATCGTGCACATCTTGTGAATGCGTTCCTTCAAGATAACGACATCGCTCGACTACAGTGGCCAGCATGTTCGCCAGACATGAACCCTATCGAACATGCCTGGGATATGTTGAAAAGGGCTGTTTATGGACGTCTTGACCCACCAACCACTCTGAGAGATTTACGCCGAATTGTCGTTGAGGAGTGGGACAATTTGGACCAACAGTGTCTTGATGAACTTGTGGATAGTATGCCACGGCGAATACAGGCATGCATCAATGCAAGAGGACGTGCTACTGGGTATTAGAGGTAGTGGTGTGTACTGCAATCTGGACCACAAATGCTGAAAGTCTAGCTGTATGATGGTACAACATGCAATGTGTGGGTCTCATGAGCAATAAAACGAGCTGAAATGTTGTTTGTGTTGATCTCTATTCCCTTTGTATTTAACGGTTCCGGAACTCTTGGAACCGAGGTGATGCAAAACTTTTTTTGATGTGTGTATTTACGCAAGAATGCCAACTTTACAGGAAAATTAGATGTATTTAAACATCAATAGAGAATATTTTTTTCGAGGGGAAGGGATCGAAGAGAGTAAGCATTTTATGTAAACTATTATCTCTATAAATAAAGTAAGCTTTCTGTCTGAACATTTTGTATACTTTGTGTTTATCCTGGATGAGCTGTACAATGGCCAAATATACCCCAGATTATCTGAAAACTTCTCAAGAGATAACTGTTTTTCAAATTGGAAGCATTCAAAGCTACAAAGTTATAGTTTACTACATAGCTTGCCATGGTGGGTGAGTGGTTATCGTGTCGGTCTACCAACCCCAAGCTTGCAGGTTCGCTCCTAGCCATGGTAAGTAATTTTTGAAAGGCGACAAAAATCAACACACGCATGCCATACGTTGTTGGCATGTTAAAGAACCCATTTGAATTCAGTAAGCCGTGTTCATAATGGCAAAATTAATCTCGGGATGTTCCGCTAACACAAAAAAGTTCCTCCTTTCCCCACTAGAAATCTCTATAGTGTCAAGGAGATTAGATATCTAACCTCCTTGACTTTCATAGCGCTCCAAGGAACAACAAAATGTGACATGCAAGCTGCTCTCTGGGCGTCAAATAACAAAGTTTGCACCCGGCACCCGAGGCCATATGATATTATTATTATTATTATTATTATTATTATTATTATTAGTTTACTGTAACAATAAGTGGTTGTCTGAGCAGCCACAATTCAGATAAGTATACAAATCAGATCTTTTTACACATCAGTAGACAAACACTATTTCATATGTTGTAGTTATAGATTATTCCATCATCACAGCTGAGCACTTGTAGGTCACTTCCGCATATTTCTCTACAATTCTACAGTAGTTTAGGGCTTGTAGCAATAGTAGCTACACCTTCATAGATTAGTTGGGGAAAGAAGACTGTTTGTCGATGAGATCGTCATTTCTATATTTTGCAACTATTCGGGTGCTTAATGCCTTAATATTTATCAGTAATACTGTAGTTACCACACCTACTAAGTTCTCTGACGGTTTTCTTTGATTTTGGAGGGCAGAGACTGTCTGTGGGTGTCACTGTAAGTTTGAAAGTGTTGTGTCTTGTATGTTTGGATCTGATGATGTTCACGTTAGGAGCGAAACATGTCATCAGTTTCCTACTTCTTCAATAGTCCATAACAATCAAAATCCACAGCCTGCTTCCAGTCGACCGACCGGGTCAGGAATGGAATGAAGGAAGCCCCCATCTAGCGGCGAAGATATGAACTGTGCCGGCTGCCGAAGCCTGTCGCACTTCCCTGGAGCAATGATTTCATGAATGACAGATGAAATGAAATGATAGTGGAGAGTGTTGCTGGAATGAAATAGTGACAGGGAAAACCGGAGTACCCGGAGAAAAACCTGTCTGCCTCCGCTTTGTCAAGCACAAATCGCACATGGAGTGACCGGGATTTGAATCACGGACCCAGCGGTGAGAGGCTAGCGTGCTGCCGCCTAAGCCACGGAGGCTGACCATTCATCTCATCTCTCATTAAATTCTTTCATGAATTTGGAGTCACGAAGGTGATCTGGCCGAAAATACCACCCGCCACATAGAAGTTCATCGTATCTCATCCCTGACCCCGTTGAAACGGGAATAATGAGGGGTCGACATGCATTATTATTATTATTCCTACTGAAAGTATTGCAACATAGACAAGCTTCAGAACGTTGAGGACAGTTTGCTGGTCTTACCTGAGGATGCAGGACCCATCATTTACGCGGCCACGCCCAAGCCCAAGCTTACCTGGAACAAACACACATACAAGAGCTTATTAGCATTATATAAGGATAATATACCTCAAGGTTGCACTGAAATTTCTACGTGCCGCCAACTGACCGATCCGATCCCATCCGATCCGATCACATCTGAAAAGTTCGCCAAGGTCGATGTTGACAAATAGCTGTTATTAATTGGAGGAAATTTGAAGAACATGAGTGTTCAGACAGGTCAGATTGGTTTACAAATCACGTCTGCTTGAATGTTCACATTCTCCTATCGCCGCGTGCATTGATACTGTCTTCCCAACAATTTGATCAAAGCTGGTAGATTTTCTCAGCTTCTGCTATCGGGTATATCATCTTCAAGAGATAGTGCTTTAGATAGACAGCGGTTCGTGAATGTTGAGGGGTTATTACCCTGGCATTAACCTTAAGACTAAGTAAAGGTTAGTCTCACGGTTGAATATGTGAAGATAGATCGAATCCTTGAGCTCCTTGTTTACTAGAGGCTACATCCTCATTTGTAGGGCAGCAATAAAGCACAAAGGTAATAAGAACAAAGCCATAGTCGGTCTGTGGATGGCCAATTTTATGGTATTGTAATCCACCGTAGAATTGCAAAACGAAGAAAATTTTTAAGTGCAAGGAAACACCAATCATAATAAAAGACGATCCAAATATTTGTTTTGATTTAGGCTATCTGAAACCTGCAAGAAACCGGAGTCACCACCAACGGCGGTGAGGCGCGGCGTTTTACTAGTGGTGAGCTATGGGAATTTAATTAAAATGCTCTGCCAATCAATGAAAATTAATTCGAACTGTTTCGGTGCAACAATGGGACCTTCTTCCGCAAATTAGAATTAAACCTTAGGAAACTAATATAATAAAACAGTTGAGAAATGAAGTTAAGCAAACTATATACAGGATGGAATGAAGAATCTTGAAAACAATGAATAAGAACGGTGAAAATATAAAATCTAATGGATAAATATTCTTGTAAAAAGTTAAACAATAGAATCAATTGGAAATAAAATAAAATAAAATAAAATAAAATAAAATGGATAGCCTTACAAATAATTGGGTTAAATAAAAGTTCTAAATAAGCCTCCGTGGCTTAGGCGGCAGCACGCCGGCCTCTCACCGCTGGGTCCATGGTTCAAATCCCGGTCACTCCATGTGAGATCTGTGCTGGACAAAACGGAGGCAGACAGGTTTTTCTCCGGGTACTCCGGTTTTCCCTGTCAAAATTTCATTCCAGCAACACTCTCCACTATCATTTCATTTCATCTGTCATTCATTTAATCATTGCCCCAGAGGAGTGCGTCAGGCCTCGGCAGCCGGCACAGTTCATATCCTCGCCGCTAGATAGGGGCTTCATTCATTCCATTCCTGACCCGGTCGGAGACTGGAAGCAGGCTGTGGATTTTCATTTTTCAAAAGTTCTAAATATTTGAATATAATTTTGAAAACACTCTGGAGATGCCTTTTTAAACTGGTTATTGGAGCCGAAATGGATGGTTGTGATGTTGAAACAGACAGATGGAATTGTGACTTTCAATCTCCGCATCTATCAAAAAGTCATAAATGTTGGCCTATTCTCGCTGTAGTCGTGGATAGGATTATAAATATTATGTTTTATTATTATTATTTTATTAATGGGGCTAAAGGTAATTTCTTTTATTTTCAGGACGGTTCAGGGAAGGGATTTTGGAACGAAATCGGCTGTAGATCTATTCAAGAAACCATCCAGACATTCGCTTGATGGTGAAAATAGGAAACCACGAAAACTATTTTCAGGACGGACTAGGTGGGATTCAAACCCACACTCTTCCTATGCCAGCAAGGCACCAGGTAGCGCGTGGCCAGTATCATTGTTGGACTAAAGTATGGAAGAAGTAGGTCATCTGCACTGGATATAGGCACTGGAAATAACACTATCGTACTGCTGACTCTATGTTAAGATCAATGACGAAAGAGAAATAGGCTTATTTATTGAAACAAAGTGAGACTGTTCGATTGAGAGGATGTAGCTTACTAATCAGTTATGGCACAACAATAAATACGAAAACGTGTAGAATACTAAAATTTAATTCACTAATGTTACAGTTTGCAAAAAAAGGTACCGGGAAGAGAATGAGAAAGTCCAAGAAAGTCTGAAGAGTGAAGGAAAGACTTGCCCTGGAATGTCCAAATAACGTCAGGGTAGTAGTTGTTTCATTTGAAGGCCTTGGACACCGTGTGGTCATTTAGCCCCGTGTTGAATTTGTCTGATGTCACTTCACTATTAGCGATTTGGAAGGCAAGGCTGTCCTCCAAAGGACATTTCCATTTTTCTGTATCATAGGACTTTTCTTTCTTTTCTTCGGTAACGGGGATATGACCAACTGTCTTCCTTCACTCTATAAACCCGTAATCATTATTATATATTTTTATTAAAGCAGCCAATGGCCATTTATTTTTATTTTCAGGAAGAAAGTCATCTGTGTTGAAAGAACCCGTCCAGTCATTTACCTGGTGTTGGAAATGGGAAACCATGGAAACCATATTCAGGAGGTGGGATTCGAACCCATGCTCTCCCGTTGCCAGCGAGGCACAAAGTTCCGCTGCCGGTACTTAGTTATCAAACACATAATAAGTCGCAATCACTTCACATGGACCGTGGTATGAGTCCATAAGCACTGTATCTTGCCAGGAGTAGGGATGATCCATTCTCTTCAAAGTTATTTAAGTTGATTGCTGTTTAACTCCACTGAATTTCATTTTCGCGAAATAGGATGAGCTTTGATTTCTTGGTGTAGATTCCAATGTTAGTAAGTACTTTATTGGGGGCAGATAACCTTACTGTTCCTCCCCTTAAAACTCCAATAACTATGTACGTTATTCTTCAAGGAACATCGAGTTAGTGAGACTTGCTCTATTAGCTATTTAGATTGCAAAGCTATCCTCCAAAAGGCTGCCCTCCATTGTTCTTTTATGGGAATTTTCTTTCTAATCTTCGGTGACGGGGATATGACCTAGTAGTTGTCATAAACTGCCTTCCTTACTCTACAGTATGTCCACCCCCTGAAGTGGTTAGCATTATTGGCAACCGCGCCGGGGGTCAAGGCGCAATTCCCGTCTCTGCTGAGAAATTTAATTCTGGCCTGGTGGCAGGAACGGGCTACACTCAGCATTGGGAGCAAAACTGAGAAGAGATGGTTCGAGTCCTACCTTAGCCATCTTACGAGTGGTTTTCCGTGGTTTTCAACTTCTACTCCCTTCAAATGCCGGGATGGTTCCCAACTAAAGGCCACGGCCGCCTTCTTCCCAATCCTCACATGAACTACTTATACGAACACTGTTACAGACAACATCACAATAACACAGGTTATAAGACAATATTCTACATACACACAAGTACACAGGGCTAAAAGACTGCGATGTTCAAACCCCTCAAAAATAAATGACAACTACCACCACCTTTACTGTATGAACCCGTCAACGAGAGGTAATTTATGCTACGAGGTAATAAAGGCGTGTGTTATATATGCTCATAGATGTGGCAACACTGTTGCTTGCACTGAAAGACAGCAAGTGCGCTTCTGTTGCCAACCCCTTCGTGGGTTTACTTGAGGACTGTACATATCAAACGAATATTCGGTTAATTCAACTACTTAGAATATTCGCCAAATTGATTAAATTATTTGAACATTAGAAGTAATCGAGTATTTCGAACAGTCGATTATTAAAATAAATCGAACTGTATTTGACTTATTCGAAGATGATAAGTACCGAAAAATTACAGCAATTTGTGTAAAGAAATGTGTACAGCGGACGAGTTGATCGGAAGGAAGCTTATAGATTTACGTGAGCGTTAATCTCGCGATCATAACCCTAGGGACCTCCATTTTGACGTGGAATCCAAACCATAAGACGTAATATTTCATTTCGAAAATCTCCCATGCATTGATCGGTAATGTAAGTTCGTTCGCCTTGGCGAGAGGCAAGCAGTTTGACCACTGCAACATCATGCCCTCTAACTAGTTGTTCGAAGCAGGGTCGAATCCAAGGGGTTGGATGGGGGGTTAGCCCCTCCCATATCCAGCCTGATAGATCCTTATAAATAAAATCATTCAAAACAAGCGTCACTTGTTATCCCTTTCTTTCTTTCTTTCTTTCTTTCTTTCTTTCTTTCATTCTTTCTGTTTTTCTATCCTTGTTTTTCGCTTTATGTTTTCTTCTCTCCTTGTTTATATGTGTTTTATAATTATTCGTACATCCAAATTTAATGTTTTCGGTTGATTGGTTGGTGTACTTTGGGTGTGTGTAGAATCTGTCTGATAACCGGTGTTAATTGTGATGACTGTATTAGTGTGTGTTATCTGTTTTTTAATTCAAGTAAGGACTGCAGACTATGTTTTTTTCAAATAGTTCCTACTTTTGCCGCCAAACGCCACCGTCAACGACTACTAGTTCAGAACCTAGATACTAGACACCACCACCGTCGGCTCTTGGCAACGAACGTAGGAACCTAAGAGCGTTGTTTACATTCTTAACCTATATAACTTAGCTACACACAGGTGTAATTAGTAGAAGGTTCTTTAACATGCCATAAATCTATGACATGGGACCACCGGCTTTACTTCCCCTCCGAAGGAAGGCATACTGATGGATTTTTACGCTCTTAAAAAATCCGACGACTTCGGCCGGGTTTGAATCCGCGATCTTGGGCATAGAAGCTCAGCATGCTACCAACTACGCCACCGAAGCCGCCTTAATGTTTTCCATTCGCTAAATCAGCTAAGTGCACAATCCACAATAACCTGACCATTTAATAACAATCACATAATTCACACTACTGTCGACCAAAGTATTATGTGCACTCGAGTTTGAAGGTTGTTTGTGAAGTAACCAATACACCTACGTAAAATCCAATGACATCATCATTTTCGTCGTTCTATTTTACGTTAGGTCATGTAGGTTTCGAATTTTTAATATTATATTTTAATATTTTTTATCGCAGTTGGAACACAAAAAGTGCACGTTTTTAAGAGTGTTTCAACCATGCGTCACATTTAAGAATTATTATCTCAAAAACCCGTCATCAGATCGAATCCAAATTTTAACACAATATACATTGAAATGTTGTATAACTGGTTTATTAATTTCAAAATTCTGTGTGTGTCCAAGAAACAAAGTTGTTATCATTTTTTGTAAGGTAACTTTTTCTCGGCTCGGGGTGGTTGGAAAATGTAGTTCTTGATTGCATTGTAATCCTTATACATCGAAACGTTATGCTGTATGACTGTGAATTACGTAAATTAATTCACTTATTTTATATCGGTTTGTATTTCTACATGGAAATAACACATGTTTCACCAGCTAGCCGCTCCGGGAACAGCTATACAGCGTTGCCGAAATGGTGCCCACACGCATCATGGCGCGTCTCGCTCGGAAGTGATGGGCTCCATCTCAGCAACGCTGTACAGCTTTTACCGGAGCGGCTAGCTGGAGAACCATGTGTTATTTCCTCGTACAAATACAAACCGATATAAAATAAGTGAATTAATTTACGTATTCCACAGTCATACAGCATAACGTTTTGATGTATAATGGTTACAACGCAACCAAGAACTACATTTTCCAACCACCCTGAGCCGAGAAAAAGTTACCTTACAACAATGATAACAACTTTGTTTTTTGGACACACAGAATTGTGAAATTAATAAACCAGTTATACAACATTCCAATGTATATTGTGTTAAAATTTGGATTCGATCTGATGACGGGCTTTTGAGACAATAATTCTTAAATGTGACGCATGGTTGAAACACGCTTAAAAACGGGCACTTTTTGTGTTCCAACTGCGATAACAAATATAAAAATATAAATTTAAAACTCCAAACCTACATGAACTAACGTAAAATAGAACGACGAAAATGTTGATGGTTTTGGATTTTATGTAGGTCTATTGGTTACTTCACAAACAACCTTCAAACTCGAGTACACATAATACTTTGGTCGACAGTAAGCAAGCAAACTTGAAGGCCAATCACTACCATCAGTATCTCAACAATAACAATATCTCTATCTTGACTAGGTGTGCTAGTTTAATTACTACTGCAACTAAATAAGTGTATATGATTTAAATATAACCCATACTTGTAGACCTACTCGTAGATTTAATAGCCTAAGTGTAAAGGATCTGATAATGATCGCTTGACGATCACAACTGATTATGCAAGTATATTTATTAATCTCATGTACTTTTTTCAGAATTAGGGAACTACCCATCACAATTGGGTACAATCGTGTTCACCAGCTGAAAAGAATTAAATTTTTATTACTAAGGCAACACTGGAAAATGGCTTCCAACACGATTATTATTTGATGATTTAAATGATTCGACTCATTTAATTATTTCTTGAATAGCCAGGTTATTTCACTAATACGAATATTTCAAAATTAAATAGATTAGAGATTCGAATCAAATTTTCGTATTTCGAAATTATTCGAACAATAATTATTGGAATAATTCGATGTTGGAATATGTACAGCCACAGCCCAGACTATAGGCGAAGCTCTGTGCGGACAAACCCGTGGATATCCGCAAAATGTTTGGCCATGCGGATATAGTTTACATGGCTGTGCGGATAGCAGATAAGCTTCGGATAATGTTTAGAGTAAATTTGCGGATAGTCTTTAGAATACTATGTTGAACTGGATATTTAAAATATAATTTTAGTTTTTGGCGAGATCTGCGTCTTTCAAGTTTCTTGTTATTTCCCTATTTGCTTACGCTTGGATTGTACGTGAATAATGGAGAAGTGAGAGAAGTCAGTATTGAAAATATCCTCAATATTAGTGTTGACTTATACCAAGAAAAAAGTCCTTTATACCTGCGCTTGCCTGCGTAGATATAACCGACGGCTAAGTAAGTGCTATAATTGAAGGGGTCAGAGCCATAGTGGGCCAAGCACCATTTTTTAAAAATGGAGAAAACAAGGGTTAAAGTTAAACACTAGTCATTTTTTTTTAGCGTATGGCTTTTAGTGCCGGGAGTGTCCGAGGACATGTTCGGCTCGCCAGTTTTGTAGCTGCTTCGAGACGGACACCCAATGGGTGAGCTACAAGTACCGTTGGGGAGGGAAGGAGGGAAGTTGGAATGTAAGGACGAGGAGTTGGAAGGTAGCGGCTGTGGCCTATTGTTAGGGACCAACCCCGGCATTTGCCTGGAAGGAAGATGGGAAACCACAGAAGACCATCTTCAAGGTTGCCGGCGGGGGGATTCGAACCTCCTCGCCTCCCGGATGTGAGCGACTGCCATCAGTCATGCCGTAACCACCACGGCTAACTCACCCGGTAACACTAGTCATAATTTATTGGAACAAAAAACAAGTCATTCAATACATGCACATTGTAACTAAAGGATACATAAATCTTGGAGCAAAAAGTAATAATGTTAACTTGACTCCAAATACAAATATAACAGCAACGAAGTTGAACAATTTTCGACATCATGGATTTGGCCCATTCTGGTTCTATATTTACACTGTGCAATACAATGGGCCATCTCCATTCAGCACAAAATTTACTTTATTGATGCTCATTAGTGGCTTCTTTGCGAGTTAAATATTTATAGAAGTCATGGTGAATGGGAGGAATATATTCCAGCATAGAAATTAAATCATCATATTTCGATTTTGTGATTGGAATAGGGACGTTGTAAGCCTGACTTAAGCTGGAAGGTGAAGGCACTGAAGATGATACCTTTACTGTACGCCTTCCTCTGCGATTAGGAGTAAAATCAACTATTTGCCAAGCTTGCATCTCATTTAAGGTGTAGCGAAATTTAATCTGAAATGGATATTCTAATTCAAATCGGAACCACTTTATTTTGAGCCACTGTACCTTTTCCCCTTCAACAGTTTCCTTACGAACTAATAACCCATTCGCTAGGTCTTTTATTTGGACAAAATCAGACTGTACCATTTGGTTTACAGAAAAGGGTTTCTTTCTCCTACAACCTTTTATTATTTCAATGTACTCATTGACTGAAAAAATTGATTTCGCTTTGCGTTTTGAAATTTCTATACTGCTGAAATCCCTATCATTGGGTAAGAAAGAATGGCCAGATGCTAAAAACTTATGATCTATTGTTTAAAATTGGGAATGGTTTAATAACAAAGCCATAAAGCTGCAATGTATTGATTGCGATTCTGACCACCACATGTATCTGAATAGGCCATTTACATATTTCAGATAATGAAGTAGGCACGATCCTACTTCTGTACTTCCCCTTTGCCCTGAATTTTCACTCCAGACGTGCATATGCCCTTTATCGTTCTCACAATCATGAACTCCAAAATTGTAGAGCCAAAATTTCCTTTTATAGAAGTAAATACTAGTGGTCAAAAGAGGCAGTGGGAAGGTCTGCTGCATATCAAAAGTTATTGTGTGTACATTTGCTTCCTTTGAAATTTCCATGTCCTTTTTAAGCTCATTTTGAGCTTTTTCCGCCTTTCGTTTATGAAGCTTCCACTCTGAAACTAGTTTTTTATTTCCTGTTTCATCAGTAACACTATTAATGTTATTTTGCATCCTGTCACAAAATGAACAAGTATCTGACTTTGGCTTTGTAAAGCTTAAGTTAAAATGTGTATTAAAAGTTTCCCTAAAGCACCATTCTTTTACAGGGACAAATTTCTTTTCTTTACAGTATGAAAAATATAACTGATACATTTTTCTAAGGTTAAGGTCTTGTGAGAGATATGAACGGTTAATATTTTCATGTCGACTGTAATGACTAGTTTCTGTAGGGAAACTTCTAATATGCTCTTTCACATGCTCAATATCCTCCGTAGGTGTCTTATTTGCTGGACAATGTTTTCCATGCTGATCTTGTAAAGCAACTGGAGAGCCATGCACGATTTGTTTTGAAAGCACTCGAGAAAGTCTGCCATTTGAAATCCCATGCAGCTGAAGAAAAGCTTTCCTACAGACCCGGACACTGGTTTCACCCTTAAAATAAAGAAAGAAACGGTGTGATTTTGATGTATGTTTGTGACAGAACGTATAAGTTGTCAGCTTAATGTCAACAGCTGCGTGTTAAGGATGGTAAAGACCACAATGATAAAAAAAAGTGTACTGAAATTAGGTTAGAAGTACCTTTAGGCCTAAATTTTTTATTTATTTTTATTTCAAAATTGAGATGTTAGTTAAATACCTTGAAACATTGGTAAAGAAGGTAATCATACTAATGCATATGATTATTATTTTAACATATTTCATAAGTATATACCTTAAGTTTTACGAAGTACAACCTTGAGTGTTGTTTATGACTGTCCTCTGCGTCAGTGGTCCCACGACGTCGTTTTATATTAACGACTTGTACTAATGCTGCCGGATAACCATTTTGCTCATTGAAATTCCCAATATTCCAAAAGCTGTCGTGTATACTTTTTCGGTCATCCACAAAACCCAACTTTTCAAAACATCGCAATGGACAATTACAGTCTCTGTCCATGTACACTTTGGCGGATACACTATGCCCACTAACACTTACATATTCGTCACCACTGTTTCGCAATATTTTTCGCTTATTTTTAACCCACTTTTCAGTATTTCTACATCTTTTCCTTGATTTTACAGCTTTGTTTACGTACTCGCTTGCCTCCGCGTCCGCCATGATGTATAGCTATGTCACGTGTCTATTAGGGATGTTCAGATTGGCTGCGAGGATTTGGACCACTTTGACTCTAAAATGAGCGGGCAATTTATTTTGCTTCATACTTTGAAGGCACAATATTACACGAATGGAAGTTATTGGAGATGGACCACTTTCACAACAGATAGGGAGTGCAAAATTATCCCGCTAGATGGCATTATCGCATTTTACTGATTTTTGGAGATGGCCCACTATGGCTCTGACCCCTTCAATTAGCCACCCGCTGTTTGACATGCCGTTACTCAGAGGGGCAATACTCAGTCAATATTGTCTTGCGATTCACACATAGCCTATACTCTGCAGGTTATACCTTCCAACTTGACAGTTCTCCGATCAGCTGGGCAGTGTTGCCAGCGCGCTGGCGGAGCGCGATCGGCTGATTCGAACGCCATTCACTTCCTTATACCTAAAACCCAGATCTTTCAAAACTATGGTTACAGAAGACTTACTACCATAGAAAAGGCCACACTTACGCAAAGAAACGAGCAGCTCCGCAAGAGCCGGATGTTCCTTTCTGCGATGATACGCATAGATATGTTGACGTATAGTAACTCGTTTGGATAGATTCCTGTTCCTGCCCGGTGTGGCGATCTTCCCAGCTCCTTGCTCCTCGGCGCGATACTTCTCCTTCCCAATTGCAATAACTGAGGAACGACTGGTTTTTGTAGCATCAGTCGTTCTCTGCACTGCTTGCGCCACAGGGTTTTTTTGTTTTGTTTTTTAGCGTATGGCTTTTATTGCTGGGAGTGTCCGAGGACATGTTCGGTCAGCAGTTTGTAGCTACTTCTATGCGGACACCCATGGGGTGACCTACACGTACCGTCACATGTGGAGTGTTGTCTGTGGAGGAAAGTTTGAATGTAAGGACGAGGGGTTTGAAGGTAGCGGCTGTGGCCTATAGTTAGGGACCAACCCCGGCATTTGCCTGGAAGGAAGATGGGAAACCACAGAAGACCATCTTCAAGGTTGCCGGCGGGGGAATTCGAACCTCCTCGCCTCCCGGATGTGAGCGACTGCCAGCAGCTACGCCGTAACGACCACGGCTAACTCACCCGGTGCGCCACAGGTAATAGAGTGCTACCATTGTCGTTCTCTCGTTCGAAATACTCGCGCACATTACACATTTCACGAGCCTGACTCTTCAGTGGAGTCCCTTGTTCAATTACTTTATTTCCCTTGGCATTTGCCTGCCGTGGGGTAGAACTTCCCTCTGACATTGTGAAATTCTCTCAAAGATACACACACAGTAAGTTAACAAATACTCGCTTGGACTTATATTAACCTACGACTACTGTACACTAAACTATTGAGCCTATATTATATTATTTTACGTACCGGTAATGATCTTCTATATTACTAAAGAGGAAGTATGCAACTAATGAGATATTCGAACGAACGAACGAAGCAAACGATTGACAAGATAGCACAACAGAACCGAATAATGCGCGCTGAGTGGGTTAGTTTTACCACGTGAGAAATCTCTACTTAGTATAAAACGAAGTCCCCGATTCTTGGATGTCACGGGTAATCTCGAGAACCACTGGATGGATTTAATGCGGTTTCACTATTCTGCAAAGGATATCTCGAGGATGGTTACTGTAGAAAATAATTTATTTATGATCAAAGGAAGCCAAGCAGTAACGATTTCAGTGAATACGTTGAAAGAAAAACCTGACGTCCGTGCGCCTTTTAAGCTTACGCTGGGCAAACTGTTAAAAATATCAATATACTATGAGTGTTAGAATTGTTCAGCAAGAAAAGTTCTACAAAAAAGTCCCCGAGAGCATTTCTCTATCTTCAATAAATCGCCCACTATGAGTGTTTTTACGTTTTCATTTCTTCCAACACTCTCCATTCAATTAACGAGGTGACAGTTTACAGGCTAGCTAGGGGCGTGTCTTATCACCCCAGTTACAGCCTAGCTAGCGGGCGAGCCTATTACCCCAGATACAGCCAGCAGCAAACTGTCGAATCGTGTTGAGTTAAGACTTCAGAGAAGAGTGGTTGTGTTTTGGGTTTCCCTGAAAGTGCAACTCGACTTTTCTTAATTTCGCCTGTGAACTTTTCGTTCCGCAAAATACACAGTCAAGTCAAGATTGGACGGAAGGGGGATTTGTGTTTCATGCACCTCGCCATTCTTTAATTACGTCTGACAAGAATTCGTTGCTCATGCATCTCCATGATAATATAATTAATAGTCCAGTTAGTGATTTTAACACATCATGCCGAGACGTAAAACGGATGTAGGTCGTAGTTCATTGACATCGAAAAGAAAAGCGCTTATCACGTAATGCATTCATAACTGTTCCTGGGCCAAGCCGGGTTGCTAGTACGGTCGAACATCAATTCCGCCCGATTTTCCTCAATTCCACCCGGTCCTCCAAGGGACCCAAAAATAAGTTCCTCAACTCCGCTCAGGCTTTGACAAGGGGTCGGCAAAGGGGTTATCCCCAATGACGTAAACAAATGTCATAACCCTCCTGCTCGCATACCAAGGGCCGGGTCAACGTCAAACACCTTCTGCAGCGCATGAGCGAATTCTTGCATTCCACACGACAACACAAGTACAACACCTCATCCAAATATATTTGTTTTTTAATGTGCCTACATCAGATACAGACAGACATGTACATTCTACTTAACAGCAGCGGGCGGGTGTCGAGCAAAGACAAGAATAGTCGTGTGAGAAAAGAATTCATTGAAAACAAGCTCACGCAGTACGCCAACCAAACAATGAGTAGATTAGAACTTGTGAAGTGTGTTTCTCACACAATAGTTAGGGAATGAAAAGAGTTTCATCTAATGTTTTTTGTATAGTTTGAAATGAAGTAAAGATTTATGTGATTTCTTATTTTTATTAAATTTCCTGTCCATATTTTTATTTAACAACAGTGATTAATATCTAGCTCTTTGTATTATGTTTATATCTGATTTAACGATTGAGCGGACTTGGTGGTGGTGATTTAAAATTAATCATAATATTCTTTTACATAACTCTGCCAAGTTCTCTATTTTTTTCTACTCATGCGCTGCATAAGGTGTTTGACATGGCCCTTGGTATGCGAGCAGGAGGGTTATGACATTTGTTTACGTCATTGGGGAAAAGCCTGGGCGGAGTTGAGGAACTAATTTCTGGTTCCCTTGGAGGACCGGGTGGAATTGAGGTAACCCCGGCTACCTGACTGGAATTCCCGGGTGGAATTGATGCCCGCCCGCTAGTACTGTATAAACAAAGGCTGTCGGCAACAACGCCTCGCCAGATCGCCTTATCGATGTAAACTGCTGCCTAGGATTGGCTGGTTTAAAGTAATTCTTCGCCTTGGCACTTGACGGTGCCAAAACGTCAAGTCGGAAGTTAGGACCGGCGGACTATGGAGGAACGAATATCTCCTCAAATGTCTAAATGTTTTGCTTTAATAATTTATGCTTTATCTAATAAATTATAGATATTATTGTAATATCAGCGGATTCGGATATCACATGTGCGGATGCGGATAAAAGTGGGGCGGATGCGGATAACAGTTGTGTGAATGTGGGGCGGATTCGGATAATATTTTGTTTCTCCGCGCAGGGCTCTCACTATAGGCGATTGTTACAGAGGAGTAGAAAGATAAATTCCTGAAATGTTTGCTTCATGGAGTTGCGCAGACGCGACGGCAGGTGTGTTTGAGAGCGTCAGTCAAGTGTGGAAATGAAAGAAGCGCAGCCTCACGACCAAGCGAAGGAAGAAAGCACTCCAGGTGACATTTATTTCGGTGTAGTATATTGCAGTCATAAAACAAACCAGTGCAGGGTGTGGCAAATGTTTGCGAATGCTCGCCCAGGTTCTCGAGATCCTGTTAGTTCACTGATAGTGATAACCTCACCTCACGTGTACTGAAGACACTTTATCTTATCAGCGAAAGAAGCTAGCTAGGCCTACGTTGTGTGAGGCACGTAATAAAGCAAACGCGCAAAAAATTAGGAATCATAATTGAAGGGCTTGTTGGAGGAGACATGCAGTTCCATTCAGTGGCGTAACTACGGGAGAGTGATTATGGGGGGACCAATCCCTACCCCCTCCCCTTATTCTTCTTTCCTTTCTTAGCAATACGCAATACCATGAAATGTCTTATGAGACAAAACTGAGAAAAGGCGGGTTCGGTTCCTACCCCAGCCATCATGGAAATGGTTTTCCGTGGCTTCCCACTTCTACTCCATGCAAAATGCCGGGATTGTTCCTAAAATTAAGGACACGGCCGCCTCCTTCCCAATCCTCATATGAAATACAAATGCACGCACTAATACAGCCATCACAATAACACAGGCTATCAGACAAATTCCATACACACACAAATACACGGGGCTACATGACCACGATGTCGCAAAACACCTTAATGAATCAACAACAACTCTTTACTCACGTAAAACTTTTAGTGTTACCGAAACTTAATAGTTTAAGCATAAACGGCTTCCTTCCCTCGCCCCTCCCCCATACAAAGTAAATAGCAAAACCAAAAAATCAAAAGCAAAAGCAAAAAGAAACACATAACCAAAAGCAAGATACTCAAAGCAAAATTCAAAAACAATACCAGTAAACAACAAACACAAGACAAAAATCATAGAACACAAAGCAAAATTCAAAAAATATAAAGCAAAAATCAAAGAACATAAAGCAAACATAAAAAAAAAAAAAAAAAAATCAAAAATTTTCCTTGGCTATGAATTTCAAAATGACAAAAAGCTACTGCCTTGTGGTAAAATCGTTAAAACTTGTGTTATTTGCTTGTGAAATATCTATAAAATCTCATATGTTGATATCACCCTGAAATTTTGTACGGTGATAAAGGACTATTAGAAGTTCACCATTGTGACATTCAAAAACTTGCTAATTACAAAACGATCATGGCGGCCAAGCGAATTTGAAACATTTAAAAGACTTTTCTCGCAATTTAACCATCCGAGCGCAGTGAAACGTGGTACAGAAAATGCTTATACACATTGTAATGCACTGACATCTAATTTAGTTCAATTGTTTACATAACCTAAAGATGGCGGCTGTGAAAAATTTTAAAATTAAATTTTTATTTCTTCTGTCTTAATCATGCGATTGAATTCAGCGTTTGAATAATGAACTTAACCAATAATCGTCATGTAATAGTGCATAACCCTATGGCCTACATATATAAAAATACAACATGGCGACCATCCGAAATATTTAGATGGTTCTCAATATCTACTAATTTATTACATAAATCAAACTGGCATTCTGTATGTTGATAAAGACTATGAACATAAGTTCACATATGGGACTTTCAATAACCTGGTGAGCACAAATCTATCATGGCGGCGACGAGAAATTTAAATATTTAAATGGACGTTTATCACGATTTAACCATCCGAGCGCAGTGAAACTTAGTACGGTAAATCCTTATAAAAATGTTAATCCACTGACATCAAATTCATTTCAATTGTTTGCATAACCACAAGATGGCGGCTGTGCGAAATTTTAAAATCTCATTTTTTATTTCTTGTGTCCTAATCATGCGATTGATGTTTGAATAATACACCTATGCAATAATGTTCATGTAAAGTACATAACCCTATGGCCTACGTATATAAAAATCCAACATGGCGACCATCCGAAATATTTAGAAGGTTCTCAATTAAGAATCTATTACAGAAATCAAACTGAAATTTTGTATGCTGATAGAGGCAATTAACATACAGTAAGTAGGATATATGAAAATAGGTTATTTAGTTCTTCATGGAACTACTTGTTAATGCATTTTTGTAGGCTCTAAACGTAACAAAATTTAGTGTTTAGTGGATAGATCACTTTTATTGTCCATATTTTGCAAATTATATTCACATATATACTCTATGTACATATTTTGATATTTTCAGTCCAGTGTAGCCAAGAGTGCTAACTCACTACCCTGTGCATCGCTGGGATCGGGAGAGCGTGATTTCGAATTCCTCCCGGCCGTTTGGAAAATGGTTTTCGTTGTTTTTCATTTTCATCACCAGGAAAATGCCGGGATGGTTCCTGTCAATAGGTCCACGGCTGATTTACATCCAAAATCCCTTCCTTGAGCTGTCCGGAAATAGTACATTATGCAACGAGCCTATAATGGCAATAATTAAGGCACGAGTTTGTTTATAAAACGAGCGTAGCGAGTTTTATAATTTCCATACGAGTGTCTTAATTACCATTATAGGCGAGTTGCACACGACTGTTTATGTTCGACGATAATTATAACTTTATTATATGTTTTAACATACATATTCATAAATATCTGTGGGATTCATTCACTTCAGTTAGTGAACAGAGCGCGCTGGTTTTGCTTACTAAACATAGTACATGTGTGGGTCAAATACCTTTTGAAGCAGAGACCATTTACTTTGCTTGGCAATGCTATTGTTTACAGCCTGCATGATGTCTAGTGCCGATCAAGACTAGCATTCACTAATATTCACCGAAGTCGTTTGAAAGCAATGCACTGTGTATAAATTGGAGTTGGGGATATTAAGGTACAGTGTTATTTCTTGTCTCATATTCGCCAGTTTATTTACACGAACATATGGTACGGTGCACTTTCCATGTCGGTAATTTATATAGAAGGATGCTGTGTTGCTAACTTCTCGACGTAGATTCATAAAATTCTTGCATATGTCATAGTATTTTCTTATTACCTTAAACAAAGGTTCATGCTGATTTTGTCTTTGTGTTTGCCATTAAAACTACAATGGTTGATCGGAAATCTTTTACATTGTCAACTTTCAAATCATGTATTTCATGTCCGACATGTTGGATTCTGTGTTCAAGTGCGAAGCTATCAATTACCTAATTGGTCACACATCATACATCTTGAGCTCTGATTGGTTGGAGAAACTGTATCATAATGAAAACTAGTACCTTAATGACCCTCATTATGATACAGTTTTTCTGACATATAATATTTACATTTCGTCATCGTCGAACATAAAGATAATAAATGGTCATTGGATGCATTTATAAAATTATTAAATTGTATTGAAATGTCTCTGGTTCAACATCTCGCAAATAGGAGTCAAAATTCGCAATTAGTAATGAAAGGCACGTCCTTTGTACATAAATGGACTTGGATGTTTATATTTGATATGTACATATAGGCTAGTTGATGGAGGGGACACCAGGAAGGACGGACATTAAATTACAGTAGATTAGATTGGTTTTGTCTGAAAGATTACCAGAGTAAATACGTAAGAGCTTTACTGTATAGGTGGGTATGAAATGGCTTCACTACATTCTAAATATGCTGTTGTTCTTGTTTCATTTGAGGATCTTTGAAATTGTGGTAATTTACCCCCCGTGTACTTGGGTGTGTGTAAAATTGTCTGAAAATCTGTGTTATTGTGGTTATCTGTAATAGAGAGTGTGTGTGTTTGTAATTCAGGGAAGGATTGGGAAGGAAGTGGCCGTGGCTTAAGTTAGGAGCCATCCCGAGATTTTCCTGTAGTAGAAGTGGATACCCATGGATAACCACTTCAAGGATGGGTGAGGAGAGAATCGAACATTGTCGTAACTAGGATTTGCTTCCGTTCTGTACTCACAGCCCATCTTCACTCACTTAGAGCAAGTGCACGGAGATGATATCCTAGCTTCCACAATACGTGACCATGCTAATTTACACGCATAGGGCTGATGACCTGAAGCAATTACAACAACGTTTTAGTGACTGCTTGAGCACGTTAACACACGCTCCACGTGAGGACTAGGTAGTTATACTTGAGTGAATTTATCGGACTATATTTCCACACTCAAATTATTACTAATGTTACTGGTTTTACGACCCATTTAACTTCTGCGACATTTAGAGACGTCGGGGTGCCGGAAATTTGCCCCGAAGGGGATCATTAACGTGCCAGTAAATCTCTTGACACGGCTCCCTCGCATTTGAGCATGCTCAAATTCCAACTGACTGCACCAGGATTCGATCGTGCACCCTTGGGCAGAGCAGGCGAGAACGTTACCGCTGCATCATGCAACCAGTCACACTCAAGTTAGGTTACTCCAAGCCGATCTGAAACCTAGACACAATGACATAAGCTACCGACAGTTATGTACACTAATACAGACATCACAAGGATGTCCCTAGGTCCTAAATGAAGTAAGTGACCTCGGTGTCACTCAACCACATTCACCAAATAGCCCACGCCCAGAAGATTAACGAATTCACTGAAGTGATCGTTGAAGTGGAACAGATGTAGACACCCAGCCTGCATCTGGGCCCGTGCCACAACTGCCAGGTAGTGTTTCTTGAATGAAGAATTAACTTGGATTCTAGGGCTCTATAACGACTGGGCTAGAGTTGGCGTTACTTGCCACACCACGCCGTTACTAGTAACAGTTACTTTTAAGAGTAACAAAGTAAAGAAAATGCTCGTCCCTTTTTCAAGATGAAGCTATCAGTTGCCAATAGAAGGAAGGGAAACTTGTAGTTTTACGTGGTCGTGAATCTTGTGATTATGAGCCACGGAACCTCCTTTATACGCGGAAACCGATCCACAGGACATGGCATTTCACTTCGAATAGCTCACATGCACTGACCGGGAATCGAACCCAGTCCACCTTGGTGAGAAGCCAACTTGACCGCTGCTCCACCACGCGACCCCCCCCCGGTTGTCAATAGCACGTGTGAATGAAACCAGCTACCATCCCACCTCGATACTAAACATAAACAATAACCATAAACGAACCGTGTATTTATGATGGATTTGGAAGGTTTGAGTACCTGCGCACTTTACGTAAGCCCGCATTGCATTGGTGCCACAAACGTTCCAAATGCTGAGCCAGACATGTCTCTGAGTAGTCTACACCATTTACTTGGTATAGTCCATCTACTGTAAGTTTGCACTTTTTTGACTGCTAGGGTTGCCAACCTTCATAAGGAAAGACTCAATTTATAACCTGCAGTCCATAACAAATATATACACGTTTTCATCACATGTAAGTTTTTTCAGGTTATTTTTTCGCTTGTCCCAGTAATTGTGAATATATTGGCAACATATCAAACTGAACTACCACGTGCTCGTGGGATGAACGTGCGGTTGGTAATGGACGCTTTACTGTGTTCATCCGCCTGAGAAAATAACGGGTTAATTACATTAAATAATAATAATTGATAATATTGCGCAAAGTTGTCTAAAAGTATTATTTCCATTTGAACGCATGTTCACTTTTTAGATAAATATATAGTGGTTATCTTAAATGTTGAGTAAATATGTAGCCTGAGATGTCTCGAGGTCGGACATCTTTGTTTTGAATGTCGAGTCGGAAGCAGATACGGAATTTCTTGTTCAAGATATTTATTTTATTTCTCTCTTCTTTATTTTGAAAGTGAAAGAAAAGGCATCAGAACTATTGACTTCCCCCAAGGACATTGGCCTGGTGAATAATTATCATATGGCATGATTTGTGCAAAAACGTAGGCCTAAAATATGAGTTGTTGTGTAGGGCCTAGGCCTAAAAGTTAACTTACATGGTGAAATGTTTCGTACGTTTTATTTTAATATCAATCCAACAGGTCAAGTAATGAAGGACATCATACACCATACCTTAGTAAGCATTTTCCTCGAGCTGTGAAATGATGGGCCTAAAATAACTCCACTCTCACATTTAAGTTATCAGCTGCTGACATAGCCAAGGTGCTCTTAGCGCGTCCAATGATGTAACATTCTGTCATAGAACGTTTATTTGATAAACGTCACAAAAAATACAAGTTTCCTTTTAAAAAGAGCAATGAATTGATATTGCGAGATGAAAGTAGGTTTAGGCAACACATAACAGCTGTTGACACCTTGACGGAATACAGCGGCCATTGCTGTCTGCCTTGTGGGTGATAGCTCATTGGCTGGAATGCACGTGGTAGAGGCGGATTGATATGTTCTGTAGGAGTATCGTTCCCGCAAGAACTGTCAAAAAAGTGCAAACTTACAGTAGATGAACTATAGCATGAGAATAGAAATCTTCCTACAATCTTCTGTGTAGTGATGCACATCCAGCCTATCTAAAAGGTCCAAGAGATCAGACCCGACCATCAATCAGCGTTTATGAACCATTCTCGGTATAAAACGTGCCAAATAGCTCCTGTAACGGTAACTTCGTTACTATATTTGGTAAGTAACTAAACCCTTATCTTCGTTACTATATTTGGTAAGTAACTGTACCGGTATCTTCGTTACTATATTTGGTAAGTAACTGTACCGGTATCTTCGTTACTATATTTGGTAAGTAACTGTACCGGTATCTTCGTTACTATATTTGGTAAGTAACTGTACCGGTATCTTCGTTACTATATTTGGTAAGTAACTGTACCGGTATATTCGTTACTATATTTGGTAAGTAACTAAACCATATCTTCGTTACTACATTTGGTAAGTAACTTAACCCTTATCTTCGTTACTATATTTGATAAGTAACTAAACCGGTATCTTCGTTACTATTTTTGACAACTGTAACGAGGTTACTTTTGAAAAGTAACTGACCCACCCCTGGCTGGAACGGGCTATATTTAGCCCCGTGAGGCAAAACTGTGAAGATGTGGGTTCGATTCCCCCCCCCCCCCCTCAGCCATCTTGGAAGTGGTTTTCCGGTTTCCTCACTTCTACTCCATGCAAATGCAGGGATGGCTCCTAACCTAAGACCACGACCGCTTTTTTTTCCCATCCTCACCTGAATTACAAATACATACACTACTACATACACCAGTACACGGAGCTAAATGACCGCGATGTCCAAGCCCCGCTAATAAAACAGCAACACAAAGAGTTCAAAATCAGGTAGCATAAACAATAGTAAGACATATTCTCTTTCACAAGGGCGGAGAGGGGACGAGTTCTTGCACCACCACCACCACAACCAATTGTGTGTAATTACTATAAACTAGTACTGACAGCAGTGGCTACGCTGGCTAAAGCACAGCGTTAGGTCATGGGGCCAAGCTCTCTGCTGACTCGAAAGACGCGTGGGTTCGAACCCCACCGTCGGCTGTCCTTGAAATGGTTTTCCGTGGTTTCCCATTTTTAACACCAGGCAACTGCTGGGACGGTACCTTCTGACAGGCTACGGTCGCTTCTTTCCACATCCTTGACCAGTTTCATACATCTTCACCCATTCCGTCTCTCATCCCGACACGCAGGTCGCCCACGGGCGTCGACTAGAAAGACCTGCACCCGGCCTCTCAGGAGGACACACGACAAATATATATATATATATATATATATATATATAAACTAGTTTCCAATTCGCGACTTGCGTACATTAAGTGTAACTATACGCCAAACAATACATTATTTATTGATTGATTATTGTTGTTTAAAGGGGCTGAACTACGAGGTCATCTGCCTCTCAATCAATACAAATTATGAAAACATCTTTTCAATTGTTGCACATATTTCGATATTCAATTGTACCTTCTTCATCGTTTAACATTGCTAAAATAAAATAAAATGGATATCCTTACAATAATTTAATTCAATAAAAGTTCCAAATACTTAAATTGAAGGGTTCATTCCAAAAACCAGACAAGCCCAAAAGTTGACTTTTTTTTTAGATAAATACATCATCGTCCTCTTCAAGGCCAGCTCTACATATAGATGTTATTGCTGTCTCCAAAAAGCAGACAGGTTTGGTTATATACGAGTGTGAGATATTGGGAATTCAACAAAAATAAGACAAGTCCAATGCTTTTCCAACGCCTTTTCAAGATAATGTATTACCTGGAATGTTTGGCATTCAATTATGATTAGACTATTTGTACTTAGTTAGGATTTACATAATAAATAATCGTATTTGAGAATTTAAATATTCTTCATTTTTGTATTCAACTAAGATTTCGGCAGAAAACAGACTAGTCCAAAGTTTTTTTTAAGGTTTTCTCACCTATCCCCATAAAATAATATTTCCTTTATGTGCAATGTAAAACTGTTAGTGAGACAATAGTAGGTCTAAAAGCAATTTTTATCTCATTCGGCGCAAATGAAAATTGATTTTTTAAAGTTTCTGAACAATTTAATTTTTGGACTTGTTTGGTTCTTGGAATGAATCCTTCAATTTGATTTTTCAAAAACACTTGGAATATGTTGTTTCTAAACTGTGTCATTGGAGTTGCGATGGATGGTGGTGAAATTGTAAACATAGGTAGAGGGAATTGAGATATTTTCCCTCGACATCTGCCAAATGCAAAGTCTTATTTGCTGGCTTATTGTCGTTGTAGTTGTTCAGATAGATTCACAAACTATTTACAGTATATACTTTATAAGGACTTAACCACCCGAGAATAAGCCAGCAAATAAGGTTGTGCAGAAAAATAGCCAACTAACATAATTATTGCATACCTTTCACTTGGCACTAATTAAAATAAATTACGTACAATCACATTATATGTACGGATAAACTGTCCGCATTTAGCTCTTTACAATGTCTCAAGTGCTCGACCTGCCTCGTTCCGCTCTACAGGTTCGAGAGCTTCGGCGTTCTGACTTGCAGCCACATGATGTAACTTACACAAGTAGAGTTTCGTGTTGGATATGAGAACTTAGATAGCACACGAAAACACTTCTTGTAACAAAAGAGTGCATTTTAGTAGGAAAAAGGAAAACAAAACAAAAGCAATGAATACAACACGCAGATATTCTCCTGCAAATCTAAGAGTAATAAACTACAGACTGCCTTATGGAGTGGAATGTGTTTCAGCCGATAGCAAGATAAATGGAAGCGAATCATAGTAATTACGCTGCTGGAAATTCGTTAATCAACCAGCTCACTGGGCTACCAGACTGGTAAGAATACAAACAATCATCAACTACATTAAGTTCCATGCCCTCAATTCTCCTTCAGTCATAATATTTCTGATATTGTAACGGACATCATGACAAAACAACGACTCTCTCACGTTCTCATGCGACTGAAAAGTGGCGTAAGAAGAACTGAATATTTAGGAATCCATATGGGAATGTGGAATGAAATTCCTACTGTCGTACTGTGCAGTCTTGCAGGATTGCAGGTCATAATATCCACATCAGAATTCAACAAATGTTCACTGAAGAACTAAATAGCCTTTTTCATATATCCCACTGGTCTTTTCCATTTAAACTTTCCTGCCTATTAAAAGGATTTTCCATGTGATATAGGCTACTAAATAGCTTGCAGTTCACGAACTATATCTTCACCAACACCATTAAAATGAGAAGTTGTGTGCTAGAATTATAGCATTCAATACCGGTGATTGAGACTCCTCCCGTAAGATGGCATCTCTCTGTAACGAACCACGGGAGTTAGTTTTTAGAAAAGTCGAATGCACAGCTTCTATGATTTATAAAAGGTAAGCTACAGAATTCAGTGCCATTAGATTACGATTTTTATCATAGCCCAGCATACAAATTATCTTTTCAATTGCCTGAATAAGATACGCGAAATAAAAATAAAAGATTTTAAAATTTTAAAACAATTGAAACAATTGATCGTAAGATGTCTCTACACTAAGCTCTGAATAAAGATTCGCTATGCCAGGTTTCATTGCACTCGGGAAATTAGATAGCCAGATAGGTTATTTTGAATATTAGCAGACCACTTGGCCGCTATGATATTTTTGTGCTTCTCAGGATTTGTAAAGTTACATATTTGTACTTACTTAACAGTCCTCTAACACCGTACCAAATTTCAGTTTGATTGTTTAAATAGTTTCGGAGATATTCAGAACCGATAAAATGTATCGTATGGACGCCATGTTGGATTGTTTTATATATATGTTATAGAATTATATGCCAATATATGAATATCTGTATAATCGTGACTCCTTATACCAACCTACATTTCTATTGCTTGTATAGGGCACGAGAAATATGAACGTGATTTTAAAAATTTAGTTCAGCAGCTATTTTTAAATTCTCATAGAAAATAAATTAAATTAGACGCCTATATATTGTGTCTTGGTTGTAGATTTACCGTGCTACGTTTCACTGCGTTCAGATAAATGAGTCACGAGAAAATTCCATATAAATATTATATTTCGCGTCGCCACCATATTAGATTTGTGTTCAGGTTATTGAAAGGCCCTTAAGTTAACGTATGTTATTAGCCTCGATCAACATACAAACTTTCAGTCTGATTTCTGTAATAGATTCGCAGATATCGAGAACCGTCTAAATATTCCGAATGATCGCCTTGATGGATTGTTCTACAGTATGTTCAGGCCAAAGGATTATGTACCATTAGATGAATATTAATGCTTAGGTGTATTACATGATTAGGACAGAAAAATAAAAACTTAATTTTAAAATTTCACACAGCCGCCTTCTGTTGTTTGAGTCTTCAGTCTTTTGACTGGTTGGATGCAGCTCTCCATGCCTCCCTGTCCTGAGCTAATCGTTTCATCTCTACATAGCTACCACACCCTACATCCGAGGCAATCTGTTAAACATATTCTAACCTTGCTCTACCCCTACAGTTCTTGTCCTCGACCCTTCCTTCCATAACTAAGCTTGCTATTCCTGGGTGTCTCAGTATGTGTCCTACTAACCTATCTCTTCTCTTCATTAGCAGTCACCAGAAACATCTCTCCTCTCCCACTCGTCTTAATACCTCTTCGTTTGTAACCCTATCTACTCATCTGATCTTCATCATTCTCCTGTAACACCACATTTCTAATGCTTCAATTCTCCTCTTTTCTGCTGCACCAATAGTCCAAGTTTCACTTCCATATAGCGCCACACTCCAGACAAAGGCTTTCAAAAATGACTTCCTAATACCTAAATCTATATTCGATGTCAACAGATTCCTTTTTTGTAGAAATGCTTTCCTTGCCTGAGCCAACCTACTTTTTATATCCTCTTTGCTTCGTCCATCACTGGTTATTCTGCTTCCTAAGTAACAGAAGTCTCCTACTTCCTTCAGCTTTTCACCTGCCAATTTGATCTCCATAGAGGTTTCTGATATATTTCGGCTGCATTCCAGTATTTTTGTTTTACATTTATTAATTTCCATCATGAATTCTTTCCGTAAGACGGAGTCCATACCATTCAAAAACTCATTCAAATCCTCAGGCTTGTCGGCCAAGATGATGATGTCATCAGCAAATCTCAGAGTTGAAATTATTTCTCCTTAAATCTTCACTCCCACTTTAAAGTTTTCTCCAATTTCCTTCATTGCTTGTTCAATGTAAAGATTGAAAAGTATGGGTGATAAGTTGCAGCCTTGCCTTACACCTTTCTGAAAACCAGCTTCTCTCTCATGTCCTTCAGCTCGAATGACTGCTGTCTGGTTTCTATATAGATTGTATATCACCCTCCTATCCCTGTACTTTATTCCAATAGATTTCAAAATGTCAAACAATTTAGTCCAATCAACGTTATCAAAAGCCTTTTCTAAGTCTACAAATGCCATGAACGTTCTCTTATCTTTCCTTATTCTACCTTCCAAAATCAGCCTAAGACTTAGTACAGCTTCCCTTGTTCCTACATTTCTCCTGAAACCAAACTGGTCTTCACCCAACTCCGTTTCTATCTGGCTTTCAATCCTCTTGTAAACTATTCTAGACAGGATCTTTGAAGCATGAGTAATCAAGCTGATTGTACGGTAATCTTCACATCTGTCAGCTCCCACTTTCTTTGGTATAGGGATGATTACATTCTTCTCGAAATCAGGGGGTACCTCACCTGTCTCATACATCCTACACACCAAGTGAAATAACCTGATCAGACCTTCATCTCCTATGGAGCGTAGCAACTCAATCGCTATATCATCTATGCCTGGTGTTTGTTCCTGCGTAAGTCCTCTAATGCTCTGTCAAATTGTGATCTCAATATTAAATCTCCTTTTGCATCCTCATCAATTTCCTCCTCCCTTTCCATTACACGATTCTCAATCTCCTTTCCCTTATACAAACACTCTATGTAAGCTTTCCATCTCTCAACCTTTTCTTTCCTATCTGTTAGAGGCTTTCCATTTGTGTCCTTAATATTACAGCACTTAGTCTTCTTTTCCCCAAAAGTATTCTTAATCCTTCGATAAGCTGTGTCTACTTTTCCTAATTTCAGACAATTTTCTATACCTGCACATTTCTCTTTCAACCATTCTTCTTTCGCTTCCTTGCACTTCTTGTTAACCTCATTTCTCAGACGTCTGTATTCTGCTTTCCCCTTTTCATCTCTTACATTCTTGTGTTTCCGCCTTTCATCCATCAATTCTAGTATATCCTGAGTGATCCACGGTTTTCTACCTATTCTTTCTTTCCTGCCAATGTTTTCTTCTGCGGATTTTGTTATTTCATTCTTCAAAAGTGCCCATTCGTCTGCAATTTAAGTTTGTTTACTGTTTTTCATTATTCCTTCCTTTATACTCTTCTTGAATCTTTCGTTTACATCCTTTACTTTCAGTCTGTCTATTGCCCACCTTTTTGGCTTTTGACTTTTCTTCAATTTCTTCAACTTGAATCTGCATTTCATAACAACCAGATTGTGTTCAGAGTTTATGTCAGCACCAGGATATGTCTTACAATCCAAAATCTGGTTTCGAAACCTCTGCTTGACCATAATGAAGTCGATTTGGTAACGCCCTGTATCTCCTGGTCTCATCCATGTGTATATTCTTCTATTGTGGTTATTGAATAAGGTGTTAGCTATGCCCAACTCATGCTCGGTGCAGAATTCCATCAGCCTGCTTCCTCGATCATTCCTTTCACCTAATCCGAAATCTCCTACTATCTTCCCTTCACTCCCTTTTCCTACCACAGCGTTCCAATCTCCCATTACTATAACATTTTCATCACCCTTGATATACCTCAGAATTTCATCTATTTCTTCGTAGACCTTTTCAACATCCTCATCATCAGCTTGACTGGTAGGCATATAGACTTGTACCACTGTGGTGCACGTAGGTTTAGTATTGACTTTTGCTACAATAATCCGTTCACTATATTGCTCATAATATTCCACCCGCTGTCCAAGTTTCCTACTCAATATGAGACCAACCCCTGCTACGCCATTGTTTGATTTAGTGCTAATTACCCTATAGTCTCCTGACCAAAAGTCCTGTTCTTCCTGCCAGCGCATTTCACTAATCCCAACCAAATCTACCCTCCACCTATCCATTTCCCTTTCTAAGTTTTCTAACTTTCCACTTCCTAGCAGACTTCTAACATTCCACGCTCCGATCCGCAGAATGTCAGATTTCCTCTTTGTCACTTCTGTGATGTTAACCCCCTCTCGAGTAGTCCCCACCCGGAGATCCGAACGGGGGACTAGTTTACCTCCGGATTGAAATTTTACAAGGGAGGAGGCCATCATCACATGTAATTATGCATAGAGTGGTGCAT